>CM035836.1:21843214-22443214 GCA_020510985.1 Pholidichthys leucotaenia | reverse complement strand
AATGATCGCTGTGTACGCCCCTCCCGACGCGGACACGCGCGAAGCTCAGCGCGTGCTCGCGGATCACATTCAACACACAGAGCGGATTTTTCCAGACTCGCTGATTATTGTGGCTGGCGACTTTAATCAGTGCAATCTGAGCCACGATCTCCCCCGCTACAAACAGTTTATTAAATGCCCCACCAGAGGATTAAACACACTGGATCACTGTTACACCACAGTGAAAGACGCATATCGCGCTGTCCCTCGAGCTGCGCTGGGATTATCTGATCACGTGATGGTTCACCTCATTCCCACATACAGACAGAGATTGAAGCTCACTAAACCTGTTGTGAGCACTACGAAGATACGGACCAGTGATGCTGAGGAGAAGCTGGAAACGTGCATGGAAATATCTGACTGGGGCATGTTTAAAGGAGCCACGCATGATCTGGATGAGTACACGGACACTGTGAACTCATATATCCACTTTTGTGAAGAGAACATTCTTCCATCACGCACCAGGGTGAGGTACTCTAATGACAAACCCTGGTTCACAGCTAAGCTCAGACAGATCAGGAAGGAGAAGGAAGCAGCGCTGAAAAGTGGAGACAGGGACTGCTACAGGGAGGTTAAATACCGGTTTAACAGAGAGCTGAAGAGAGCTAAATCTGTGTATTCAGAGAGACTCCAGCAGCAGTTCACTGCTAATGATTCGGCTTCCGTGTGGAGAGGACTGAGGCAAATCACCAACTATCGACCTAAGGCTCCTAAAGGTCAGGATGACAAAGCCCTTTGTCAAAGACTGTCCCAACACTATGCCCGTTTTGACACCTCGTCATCTGTGTCCAACTCCCCCCCTCCCTCCAGCTCCACAGCCTCCACATTCCCTACTTCATTTAAGGCACCCCCCCCTCTCCTCCCCCCCCTCCCCTTATCATCAGTGAGCAGGATGTGCAGCTGGCTCCTGTCTTCACAGACATTTTTAACACCTCCCTTAAGTTATGCCACGTGCCGTCCTGCCTCAAATCCTCCACCATCATCCCTGTCCCCAAGAAGCCACGGATCACTGGACTTAATGACTACAGACCTGTAGCGCTCACCTCTGTAGTCATGAAGTCCTTTGAGCGCCTGGTCCTGTCCCACCTCAAGTCCATCACCACCCCTCTCCTGGACCCGCTGCAGTTTGCCTACCGAGCCAACAGGTCTGTAGACGATGCAGTCAACCTGGCCCTCCACTCCATCCTGCAGCACCTGGACTCCCCGGGAACCTACGCCAGGATCCTGTTTGTGGACTTCAGCTCCGCATTCAACACCATCCGCCCCGCTCTGCTCCGGGACAAGCTGTCCCTGCTCAACGTGCCTGACTCCCTCTGCAGGTGGATCATCGACTTCCTAACGGACCGGAGGCAGCATGTGCGGCTGGGAAAGACTGTCTCAGACTATACTAGCATCAGCACCGGATCACCCCAGGGCTGTGTACTTTCCCCCCTACTCTTCTCCCTTTACACCAACTCCTGCACCTCCAGCCACCAGTCTGTCAAGTTGATCAAGTTTGCGGACGACACCACCCTCATCGGGCTCATCTCCAACGGCGACGAGTCCGCCTACAGGAGAGAGGTGGCCCAGCTGGCGTCCTGGTGCAGCAATAACAACCTGCAGCTGAACGCTCTGAAGACAGTGGAGATGATTGTAGACTTCAGGAAAGTCACTACTCCTCTGCCCCCCCTCACCCTCTCAGGCTCTCCCATCACCACTGCTGATTCCTTCCGCTTCCTAGGCACTACCATCACCAGGGACCTCAAATGGGAGCCAACCATCAGCTCACTCATCAAAAAAGCCCAGCAGAGGATGTTCTTCCTGCGGCAGCTGAGGAAGCTCAAGCTACCCACCAAGATGTTAGTGCAGTTCTACACAGCCATCATCGAGTCCATCCTCACCACCTCCATAACCGTGTGGTACGCAGGAGCCACTGCCAGGGACAGACTAAGGCTGCAGCGCGTCGTGCGCACTGCTGAGAAGGTGATCGGCTGCAAGCTCCCATCTCTCCTGGATCTGTAGTAGTAGTAGTAGATTAGTTTATTTGACAGGGACAGTGCAATAAACATAGACAATTAATCAAAGACAATCAATCTGATGTGTTGCACATAGAGTGTATAGCTATTAGCTAATTTGCAACTCTTGTCCCTGGATGGGCTTTAGAAAAAAGAATCAAGATAAAAAATATACACAATAACCACATACATCAATGCAGAAAAATTATAAATACACAATTATAAATATTATAAATATTATAAATACACAAATATAACAGCCTGACTCACATTTAACATAAATATTATAAATATTATAAATACACAAATATAACAGCCTGACTCACATTTAACACATATAACATAACTCACATTTGCCTATTTCAGGCCTTCCTCCCTCCGTCACTCACTATAAACAAACACATTTATTCCTTCCCTTCATTCACTCTCACTTTGCAGACAATTAATTCATACATGAGTACATTCTTGTTTATTTTTCAGCCAGTTTTTAACATTTTTAGTGAATGTTTTAAAGTCCGTTATTATTTTAATTTCATTTGGCATTGTGTTCCAGATGTGACTGCCCTTTATAGAGAAAGCTGTTTGTCCAAATGCGGTTCTGCGGTGGAATATTTTACAGTTATTGTTAACAGAACTCCTGGTGGCTCTGCTGCTGTCCTTTCTTTGGACGAAACCAGCAAGTGGCTCGGGTGCTGATTTATGGAAACATTTGAACGTTAATTTCAGAAGACAGAGGTCAATGAAGCTCTCAAAACTCAATAGGTTGTATTTTTTTAAAACATTACAGTGATGCCACCTAATGGGCTTTTTGTCCAAGATTTTTAGGGTTTGATTATATAATGAACCTATATGTCTTATTGTGGAAGGGGCTGCTTGAGCCCAGACTGTCAAACAGTATGATATATGAGAAAAAACCATAGAATGCATATACAGTGCAGCTGCTTCGTAAGGTATGTAATATCTAATTAATTTAAAGCAGTTCAGATTTTTTTTTACTGTTTTTGAAATTTTCTTTATATGAAGATTAAATTTGAGTTGAGGATCTAGTACAATGCCAAGGTATTTGAATTCTGTAGCTAAACTGATGTCATGATCATGTATATTAACTTTAAAATGTTGCAGGTTACATTTTTTGATTGAAAAGCACATTGAGACTGTTTTCTGAAGGTTCAGCAATAGATGGTTCTGGAGGAGCCACTCTTGGACATCAACCATACTTGTAGACAGTACATCTGCAGCCTGTGCTGGAGTCTTGGCAACTGTGTAAATAACTGCATCATCTGCATAAAGTTGGCATGTTGCAGCTGAGCAGTGTAACGGCAAGTCATTAATAAAAATGCTGAAAAGTAAAGGACCAAGAATGGACCCTTGTGGGATACCCATGCGGTTGTTTAAAAATGAGGATTTATCCTGGTGAACTTTTACACACATCTGTACATCTCCAGGACCCGGAGGCATGCTGGCCGGATCATAGCCGATCCCTCACACCCTGGTCACGTACTGTTTGCCCCCCTCCCCTCTGGTAGAAGACTTCGGTCCATCCAGACTAAAACCTCCCGTCACATGAACAGCTTCTTCCCCTCTGCCATCAGACTGCTGAACACTAAGTGACTTATTGACTCTCGTGCACTATGTACAGCAGCTCAACCAGACTCATGTCAATCATCACTGTTTTCTTCCTGCATTACCGACTGCACTATATAGTTCTCCACAGTATCTGCTGCTGGCTAATATATTTTAACTGTTGACCAGTATCACTTAATCTTATCCTACACTTTATTACATGTATAGTTTATTTCTTTTATCTTATCATGTTTAATGTTGCAGCATTGTACCGAGACAAATTCCTAGTTTGTGTACTACATGAACAATGGCAATAAACCTGATTCTGATTCTGTTCTTCAAACAACTGCAAACTTTAGTGATGTAGTGCTCCACATCTCTTTGCATGTGAGCCCAATAAAAACGCTCTCTTATCAAGTTCATCACTCTCTCTACCCCTAAATGGCCCATGTTTTCGTGGAGCTCTTTGAACACGAGTTTGTGAAACTTCTGGGGTAGGAGTAGCTGGTCATGTGTTGCCGTTCTCCTGTAAAGCAGTCCATCATCTTCCAAGTACAGCTTATGTTTTTGCCTGACTAAAGCTGCAATTTTACTGTTCTGCTGCTTTCCACTTCTTGGCCATTGTTTTGACAACACATAGCGCAACACTTCTCCAATCACGGAGTCTTCTTCTTGAGCTCTTTTTAGATCAGTCTTTGATATTTCAGCTATAGAGCTGGCTTCTTGGTCTGCTTCACTAATAAGAGTAGAAATGGTGACTGGACAGAGCCATGGTTCATTTTCTTGTGACTTCACCTTGACTGCCTGTGTCACACAATTCATCACATCAGGATCAACATTCTGTGTACATTTGTTCATGTACTGCTCCATATCTTGGGGCATACGTGAAAGTCCGTCTGCATCTCTGTTTGCTTTTCCAGGGCAATACTTAATCACAAACTGGAAATCAGCTAGTTCTGCTACCCACCTCTGTGTGGTTGCATTTAACTTTGCGGTGGTGAGCACATACGTTAGGGAATTATTGTCCGTATAGACAGTGAATGGTGGAGAATAGTACAGACAATCCCGAAACCTCTCACAGATGGCCCACTTCATGGCAAGAAACTCCATCTTCCCTGAATGAAGGTGGTAGTTCTTCTCTGAATTTGACAGTGTCCGGGAGCCATATGCTATCACCACCAGTTTGTCTTGTTGTCGCTGGTATAACACTGCCCCGAGCCCCGCCTGTGAAGCGTCACAGTGTAAAATGAAGGGTTCTTCAAAGTTCGGGTAACCTAACGCTGGGGGTTGGGTAAGAAGGTCAACAAGCTGACAAACTACTGCTTGATGCTCTGGGCACCACCTGATCACATGAGATGAGGGTAAGTGGCCACCATCGTTCTTTTTGACATGTTTCTTTGAGTTTTTCTTTGCTTTATCTGTGTGGTCGTTAGCCAGAAGGTCGTAAAGAGGCTTTGCTATACGAGAGAAGTTTGGAATATAGCTGCGGTAATATGAAATAAAACCTAGCAATTTCCTTAGCTCTCCAACAGTGGACGGTTGCTGCTGTTTGAGTGTCTGTACTGGGGCAATGTCCGCAGGGTCCATGGTGTAACCCTGTCCTGTTACCATTTTACCAAGAAAACATACCTGCTGCTTGAATAACTCACATTTCCGGGGAGTCAACTTCACCCCATGGCTTTGATAGCGGTGCAGGACGCTTCTCAGGTCTCGCAAGTGATCTTCAAAAGTCTGTGAATGAACAAGGTTATCATCGAGGTAAGGCAGACAAACATCATCTCTCAACCCCCACAAGCACTCCTCCATAGATCTTTGGAATGCTGCTGGTGCTGAGGACAAACCAAATGGAATTCTTACCCACTCGAACAAACCCCAGGGAGTGATAAATGCAGTGAGGGGCCTACTTGACTCTTCCAGGAAACCCTGATGATACGCCTTCCCTTGGTTGAGGACTGAAAACCACACACTCCCACTTAGACTGTTTAGCATATCTTGTATGCGGGGAATCGGGTGTCTGTCTGGGATAGACTTCTTGTTCAGTTCTCTAAAGTCGCAGCACAAACGCAGACCTCCATCTTTCTTTCGCACACAGACGATTGGACTGGAATACGATGACTTGGATTTGGTGATCCAGCCCCTGTTAAGCAGGTCTTCTAAATACTCCTTTACTTCTTTATGAAGTGGTTTGGGAACAGAAACATAAGTCTTTTTGACAGGATCGTGATCTTTGAGTCGGATCTTCAACTGTAAAGAGGGAATTGTCCCTACATCATACTCATCATGGGAAAACGCTTGCCGTTCCTCCCGTAGTAGCTGTTTTACTTGCTCTTTCTGTATGGGCGAGAGATGATCAAGGGGAACTGGAGGGTCCCACATGTCCATAGTCTCTTTGACAGCACAGTTCATCTTGGTCTCTTTATTTCTTCCTGTTTCACTCGTCGTCGGGTCGACGGTCGCTTGGTTTACAGCAGGGGGTCTAATATCTGCCGGATAAGCAGTTTTAACTCTCTGCGTTTCCCCCAAAATGGTCTTAGCGGGCAGCTGGATATCATGGGACGTACTGTTTGTTATAGGTATTTTGAACATAGATCGCTTCCCTTTCCATAACTGCACCAACCCACTTTGCATCTGCAAACCCTCTGGTAACTGGGTGTACTGACTCGGCTCAAATAAGACGTCTTGTGTGTCTGGAAGTGAGCCTGCTCTGACACAACCTTTGACTGTTTTGGTTTGGCCAGCAGGGATGGTAACCAACTCACTGCCAACTCTTACCATTCCTTCCCCCAGCCTATCCTCCTCACTTTGCATCACTTTCAAAAACACCTCTGTTTTCTTACAGTCAAATGAGAAGGCTGCGCTAACAGCTTCACTGATAGCACAAGGGGGTTTAATGCCATCTTCAGGACATGGTCAATCACGTTGAACCCAATGATAGGCGGCTCTGCCACTCCGTCTCCCTTCACCACTAGCACAGGAACTGAGAGTTCCACCGGTGGGCGACTAACTGTCGGCAGCTTAAATGTGACTTCGACCCACCCTGAGAATGGAATCAGTGTCTGGTTCACTGCCCTCCCACTCAGGATAATTAGACCCACCAACTCGGCTAAGTCTTTGATGGTGGTGTGTGGCAGGTGCTCCTGTCTCCAGGCATCATTCATTAAACAAACCTGTGAACCTGTGTCCCACAATGCTTGTGTCTCCTTGTCATCGAGGAAGCAGGTGATGACATATTTTTTTCCAACCAAATTGAGTAACTGTAATTGGCGATTAGGGGACAGTAGATTAACACGGACTGTTTCTACAGGAGGTGCCTCGGCCCTAGCTACCAGCCTTGCTTCCAACCTCCGAATACTGTCAGTAACTAGCTCATACAGTTCTTGTGTGTTAGCTTGTTCTGATGTGGTTGCGACAGTATTGGCCGCCGTGTCTACTTGCCCTGTTCCTCTTCTGAGTCTCCTCCCTATCCGACATTCCCTTGACATGTGGCCGCTGATTCCACATCTGAAGCAGTGGTTGCATTGATCGCCATTGCTGGTGGACTGACATCTCTTGCAGCCACGTATCCTCCTGGCTCTTTGAGCATGAGGTGCTCTGGGAGACTCACGTATGGCCTTTTTGATCTCCTCCATGTCACTCTTCAGCTGCGTGACTATGTCCAGGAGCTCAGATTCCGTACGGGTCACTGTGCTTTGGGATTTAAGGATTTTACCTTTTGTCGATGGTAGGGGGCGCTCTTGGCCATCTACTTCTCTCTCGGTTGCATACTGACCCGTCAGATTTTCCACTCGGCATTCTCGAACTTTTAGTTCTTTTGTGTGCCTTTTAAATTTCTGATGCCGTTCCCATTCAAGACTGGCTGCTGCATTCGTCTTTGAAATCAGTAGCTCATCGGTGATGGCAGGATCCTCCAAATAACACTTCAGTTGATACTTCACATCAACACTGATCAGTCCTGTTTCCACCGCCCTCAGAAACTTCCTCTGAATAAGATCAGAACTAAACTGCTCTTCAGTGCCAGGCTCTCTGGATGCTGCTAAAAGTCTTTCCTTCAGCTCAATGGCACGAAACAGGAAATTCTGAGGTGACTCATTACTGTCTTGTGTGAGATTTATCAGACGATGATACAAGTCAGTGGAACTATCTTCTTTATAATGTCCTCGCAGGATTATGCGCAGCTGTGGCAGTGTGAGATCTGACTTAATCTCCAACATAGCGCGCAAACTCAATCCAGGACTCACTGCTTTGACAACAGCCTCAATTATCTCAGCCTCACTGTGCTTTTTCTTTAAGCCCATATCAATCTGGTGAGTGAGATTGGAATAAGACAACTTGTCTTTTTGGCCCCTCTCCCCTATCTGCCCTTTTAATGATCACTTCTGGCAGTAGGGGCGCTGTGGGGACCGCGGGCTGTATCACAAAATGGCGGCTCTGTGGCTGCGCGGCCTCGGGCTGTGTCACAAAATGGCGGCCCGGTAGCGGCGCGGCCTGATCATCCGTCACTCTTATTATTTCCTCTTCAACCCTTTTAGCTGAATCAATGATACTTTCATGCAGAGCGGCATACTGGCTCTGTAAACTGGCGAGTGCCTCCGCCTCGCGGCTCGTGCCGGCCGCTGTCGCTGCCTGCGTCAACGGTTCACTTAGCTTAGCTTCTTTAGCACATGCTATTAGCTTTAGCAGAAACTTGCGGACTATATCCTCCTCTTCGCGTTCAATGGCTTTCTCCACCTCCTCGATTAACAGTCATATCAGCGTGTACTTCATAGACGGTTCGGCTGGGCTTATCTTTGCAAATGAACAGACCTCATTTAGCTGTTCGGCCCGTAATGGCACCAAGGCCTCAGTTAGCTTAGCTTGTAGCTGCTCCAGCTCCATTGTTACGGCCTATCTTTTTTTTTTTTTTGCACTGACTCACCATCTCAGACACGACTGAACCATCCTCTGCTACCAAGTTTTGTTACACCCAGGAGGGGCGAAGGGGAGGAAGGATGATTGAGCCAAGCTGTTAGACTTTGCAGCGACCGTTTATTCACTTTACCAGCTCACACGGCACGGCCCACAATTACACAGCATATATAGTTAGACACCATCTTGTCTCATAACACTCTCGAACATTCTCTGGAACACACACTGCTCTTCTTCTATTGTGCTCCAACACTATACAGTGTTTTATTGCCACTGAGCGCCACCTCTGGCGTAGAAACGCTACTGCTTTCTCTAACAGTTTATATCTAACAGTCCACACTGTTTTCTGGGGGTTTACTAAAGATTGTCCAAAATTGACTTTTTCCCACACATACATACGTAGATGTAAATAAAGTGTACATAAATATGTTTTTAGAACTCTTTTATTCTTATAACAAGATACGTAACTCAAGATGAAGATGATTTACTGCACAGGTTAATGAGAGCTTTACTGCTCCTCAGGTGACGCCTCATCGTCAGGTACTAGAGGCGCAGGATCGTCGAGGGCAGCTTCCGATAGAGCTGGAGAAGCTGCAGGAGGCGGCGTAGTGGCTCGACGGGAAGACTATTTCGCACAAAAAGGCACAAGAGAACAGCGAAAAGTTCCACGCGGCGAGACTAAGCAACACGAGCGATAAAGAACAATGAATGCGGTCTTCCTTCGCTTGATATGGGCGCTCGGCAGGGAGAGAAGCTGGGTAAAACGTCTCTGCCAATCAGCTTGCGAGATTCCCGAGCCGAGCCAACACGAGAACAGCGAACAGAGAGGTGGATTTTGAGTTGTGCGGGCTCTCCGTGTTGATACCTGATGTTCTAATGTAGTCTCCCTGCCTTCTGCTAGCGCCCGCCCATTTTTTCTCAATTTTGAATTTTTGATGAATATTTTTGAAAAATCCGCGATGCACTGAGGGCGCGAAAGGTGAGTTGCGAAGTAGCGAGGGATCACTGTATAACAAGGTATTGAGATGAACTTTTGTTATTGACCAAATACTTATTTTACCGAGGAATTTACTAATTAATTCATTAAAAATCCTTCAATGTGATTTAATGGATTTTTTTTTTTTCTTATTTTGTCTCTCATAGTTGAGGTATACCTATGATGAAAATTGGAGACCTCTCTCATCTTTTAAGTGGGAGAACTTGCACAATTGGCAGCTGACTAAATACTTTTTTACCCCACTGTAAATAGACACAGTGAGAATGCTCCACATTTTTGGATCAGCCAATCATGGTGCAGGGCCGTCAGCCATTTCCGTCAGCTGTATGGTATGCTGAAATTATGAGCGGAAGCATATTTCCTGTGACTACGCATGCATAGTAACCCAGGGTATGCCTGTTCGTATAAGTATGGTGAAATGGCAGAACACCGGCGGAAGAGACTGACGGCTGTGCTACGGTAGGATCAGTTTATATTTATTTGCGCTAAAAATATCTATCCATATTAATAAAACGAGTAACACATCTGATCAAATACCAGTAACTATAACGCATGACTGAATTTTTAAACAGTAATTTCGTTACACAACACGTGAGTGCAAAAGCAGTGGCGTTGAAGTATCCTGTTACTTTTACTCCCAACTCTGGTCATAACTGACCTTGGCGCATCACGAAGTGCATTTAGCTGAATAAAAAATGAACTGTCAAACACTTCAGTGCACAAACCCCCCAAGAAAAGATTGATAACATTAACAGACATTGCACATCCACTACTATGGTTTTTGTTTTAAATCACCACGTGTGAGTAGGAACCTCTTTCTATAACTACACATTCCATTACACACACATATCAGTCAACCAAAAACTTCTAGTAGAGTTAAGGATGCAAAAAGCCCCCACTTAAAAATTTAAGTAATGACTTCAGTGTTGAAGGTTTGGGGGTTTTCTCCAAACAATTTTCTGATGTTTTCTACTTTTTTCTGTAAATTTATCAAAAATTGAAACCCTTTTCCTCAAATTTATAATTTCCTCTTGTAAAATTGACTATTCTTGTACATTTGAGACTTTATTATAAATTTGTGGATTTTTTTATTGCTAATATTATTTATTTATTTTTTTTAATGAATTTGAAACAGATTGTGGTAAAATTTTGACGTTTGTCCTCTTACGATATACAACTTCTGACCACAAGTTTGCAGAGCCAGAACAGAACAATAATTTCACTCTGATTTCCAAGACAAAAATATGAATAAAACTATGTTTAATGGAATAAATTAACTTAAATGACCAAAGATGCAGTTATTTCTGTTATATTTCCAGATAAGAAGTCTTTATTAGTCCCACAATGGGGAAATTCCAGGATTGCAACAGCACAGGGATAGCAACACTCAGAGCAATAATTAAGAAGATAAGAAAAATAAGAGCAGTGAATATACGTACATACGTACACATAAATATATATTTATATACACAGTGCAGAGCATTGTAGCTAGATGGAATAAACAGCATAACCGTCTGCTTAGTTATCCTACATTGCATGAATATGTACCCATACATATTGTCACCCTCCGTAGCGACTGATATTGTCCTAGTTGTATACTGGAGGGGACCATTGTGTAAGTGTATTGCGTCTTTTTTATTCAATACTACTAGGTCGTCACGTTTTTTTTGTTATCTCTGCGAGCAGCCCTGCTTAGGTTATAATATATAACCTATAATAATATAATATAATAATATATATGTTTATAGTTTAGAATTTTCCTCACCACCCAGACAACAGGAAAAACCTCCCTTATTTTGAAATCCAAATGTTAGCACGTTTAGTTTGTCTGAAGACTGCTGACGGATTAAAGTCATTGACTTCATGAATTTCGGTCATTTTAACTTGCCATGTACATGTTATCCAATATTGTTGTAGTTGGTGAAGTCAATCCTAAGCAATTCAGTCACTCTTGCCTTTCCCTGCACACAGTATGAAGCTTCACCACATGTTTGCTAAGCAACTTTTCATTTCTGCTCCCGTTTCCAGTGGGTTAAAACCGCCATAAATGCCTCCACTGCTTACATCTCTCTTCTGCTTTTTTCCACATTGAAAGTACTTTAGTAAGGTCATGTTCCTCTGGGACAGCAACACTCTAAAACCACTCTACCTCTGACAGTAACGGTCATGTGGGCAGGGTGCATCTGAACTCCGCGCGATGACGGTCACACGTGTTTGTATACGCGCTTGCGGACTGATTCTTCATTTTTTTTTCTTAAATTTATATGTCCTTGGCATTGTCTGGGCCACTCTGAGCTTGGTTTTGGGCTGCATATGGCCCATGGGCTGCTAATTGAATAGGTCTGGTCTATGCCAAGGTAGTGAAGAGGAGAGTCCGGCTGTTGGTCGAGCCTCGGATTCAGGAGGAGCAGTGTGGTTTTTGTCCTGGCCGTGGCACATCAGACCAACTCTTCACCCTCTTGAGAATCCTTAAAGGTTCGTTGGAGTTTGCCATACCAGTTTACATGTGTTTTGTGGAAGAAGTGAGTTTACATGTGTTTTGTGGAGAAGGCATTCAACCATGTCCCTCGTGGTTTTTTGTGTGTGTGTGTGTGGGGGGGGGTGCTTCAGGAGTCTGGGGTATCGGGCTTGTGTTATGAGCTATCTGGTCTCTACGGCTGTTGTGACAGTTAGGTTTGTATTGCCAACACTCAGTTGGACTCATTCCCAGTGAGAGTTGGACGCCACCAGTGCTGCCCTTTGTCACCGATCCTGTTAATAATTTTTATGGACAGGACTTCTCGGCGCACCCAGGGAACGGAGGATTCCATGCTTGGTGACCACAGGATCTCAGCTCTGTTTGCAGACGATGTTGTCCTGTTGGCTTCATCCAGCAATGACCCACAGGTCTCACTGGGACAGGGTGCCACTGAATGTGAAGCGGCTGGGATGAGAATCGGCACCTCCAAGTCCAAATCCATGGTCCTCAGCTGGCAAAAGGTGGATTGTCCTCTCCGGGTTGTGGACAAGCTCCTTCCCCAAGTGGAGGGGTTTAAGTATCTTGGGGTGTTTTTCACGAGTGAGGGGAGAATTGAGTGAGAGATTGACAGATGGATCGGAGCAACATCTGCAGTGATGTGTGGCGAAGAGGGAGCTGAGCTCTTAGGCAAAGCTGTCAATTTACTGGTAAGTCTACGTTCCTACCCTCACCTATAGTCATGAGCTTTGGGTAATGACCGAAAGAATGAGATTGTGGATACCAGCAGCTGAAATGAGCTTTCTTCATAGGATTGCTGGACTCACCCTGAAAGAGAGGGTGAGGAGCTCAGTCAACCGGGAGAGGCTCAGAGTAGAACCGCTGCTCCTCCACATTGAAAGGAGCCAGTTGAGGTGGTATAGGCATCTGATCAGGATGCCTCCTGAACGAATCCTATTTCAGGTGTTTCAGCCACGTCTCACTGGGAGGAAGACCCCGGGGCAGACCAAAGACACGCTGGAGAGATTGTGTCTCCCAGCTGGTCTTGGAATGCCCTGGTATCCTCGCTGGAGCACGTGGCTGGGGAGAAGGAAGTCTTTGCTTCTCTGCTTGAACTGCTGCCTCCGCGACCCGGACCTCCGGAAAAGTGGTACACAATGGATGGATGGATGGATTTCAGCTTGTCAAAGATAAGCTAAAATTCTTTCATCACAACTTTCATGTTCTTTATGTGTGTTCTTTTCTTCTCCTTTCTCCCCTCACCCCCAGCCAGTCACAGCAGATTGCTGCCCCTCCCTGAGCCTGGTTCTGCTCGAGGTTTCTTCCTGTTAAATGGGAGGTTTTCCTCTCCACCGTCGCTAAGTGCTTGCGCACAGGGGATCATCTGATTGCTGGGTCTTTCTGCAATTGTGGGGTTTTCCCTGCATTTGGTAGTGCTATGAGATGACTTTTTTTGTGATGTGGCGCTATGTAAATAAAGCTGAATTGAATTGAATTGAACTTTTGTCACTCCCAATATTTTGGAATGCAGAGTTGAAATATAAGGGTGCTATCGCACCCCTTAAAAAGGCCCAACACCGCCCATGATAGCATCAAATACTACAGGAAATATCAGGACCTACAGACATGGACAAAATTGTTGATACCCCTCTGTTAATGAAAGAAAAACCCACAATGGTCACAGAAATAACTTGAATCTGACAAAAGTGGTAATAAATAAAAATTCTATGAAAATTAACCAATGAAAATCACACAATGCTTTTGAATTGTGGTTCAACGGAATTATTTTAAAAAACAAACTCATGAAACAGGCCTGGACAAAAATGATGGTACCCTTAACTTAATATTTTGTTGCACAACCTTTTGAGGCAATCACTGGCAATCAAACGATTTCTCTAACTGTCAATGAGACTTCTGCACCTCTCAGCAGGTATTTTGGCCCACTCCTCATGATCAAACTGCTCCGGTTGTCTCAGGTTTGAAGGGTGCCTTCTCCAGATGGCATGTTTCAGCTCCTTCCACAGATGTTCAATAGGATTTAGATCAGGGCTCACAGAAAGCCACTTCAGAATAGTCCAATGTTTCACTTGACACTGGGCAGTACATTTCTCTCTAGAATATCTTGATAGTCTTGAGATTTCATTGTACCCTGCACAGATTCAGAGACACCCTGAATGAAAACCTGCTCCAGAGTGCTCTTGACCTCAGACTGGGGCGACGGTTCATCTTTAAGCAGGACAACGACCCTGACAGAAAAATTCCATATTTGTCTTATATTTGTCATTTGTCTTGGTCTCAGAGTCTAACTTAGAGTTTGTGTAAAAATATCAAGGCTACAATTGTACTAATTATCATCTTGTTTTTAGTCTAGCCTGCATTGCTCCTGTGTGACTGGGACGGAGTGACCTGAGAAAAGCTAATCTGTTCACTAAGTTTTGACCAGATGTACTGGATGGACAATTTGCTCCTCCACCTCTCAGATTACGGAGAGGTGGAGAACTGAGTGATGCGTGTCTGTCACAATGATGCACCAATAGGCTCTGAAACTTTTTTTGTATCGTTCTCCACTGGCCAGTGTAATTAAATTTACTGAAACTCTGATCCAGCCTGGTTTTTAACTGAAGGTTTTCAAGGATTTTTCTAACATACTTGGCGCCCGAACGTGGGGCTCGAGATATCTCTCCTCTGCTTCCGGCGTTTTTGGACCATGGAAAGCCGTGCACGACTGTGGGGAAAGCCTTCCCCCGACTGGGACCAATGACCCGTTTTTTGTAGAAGTGGAGGCATGGTCCTGAGACGCTGGGAGCTGGTGAGTGATGGAGTTAACCCGCAGGTGGATCACAGTGAGTAAATTTAATTGGTAAATAGATGTGTATAAACTTGTAAACCCAGTGTTTGATACTGCAAAGTCCAAATAGGTATGTTCAGACAAGGTAGAGCTTGGTGGTCCTGGTTCGAGCCCACAACGGGAATGTGCATTTCCACTGCATAAATGGACCAGATAGACGTGCGGTGTACAAATCAATGTGAAATCTTCTTAACATCATCAGTGAGCATTGAATGAGAAAAATATCAATGTGAGATCTCCTTTACATCACGAGTGAGCATTGATAAAAGGGTTAACCTTAAAAATAGAGGTAGATCGTGCTAATATCACAAGGATAAACTGTAATGTGGTAATAAGACTCAAAATATCTTAAGATAAGATAAGATAAGCCTTTATTAGTCCCACAACGGGGAAATTCCAGGATTGCAGAATCAGAATCAGAATCAGGTTTATTGCCATTGTTCATGTAGTACACAAACTAGGAATTTGTCTCGGTACAATGCTGCAACATTAAACATGATAAGATAAGAACAGCACAGGGATAGCAACACTCAGAGCAACAATCAGAAGGCAAGAAAAAAAACAAGCAAGCAAGAGCAGCTAATATACATATGTACGTATTACTATAAAATATATATATATACACACACACACAGACACACAGTGCAGAGCATTGTAGCTGGATGGAATAAATATATGAATATATGAACACACAGTGCAGAGCATTGTAGCTAGATGGAATAAATATGTAAATATATAAACACCCACAGTACGGAGCATTGCAGCTAGGTGGAATAAATATGCAAGTATATAAACACACACAGTGCGGAGCAATGTAGCTAGATGGAATAATATGTAGATATATAAATATATAAACACACCCAGTGCTGAGCATTGTAGCTAGATGGAATAAATATGTAAATATATAAACACACACAGTGCAGAGCATTGTTGCTAGATGGAATGAAACAGCATAACCGTCTACTTAGTTATCCTACATGGTATGATTATGTGCCCATACATATTCTCACCCTCCATAGCGACCGGTATGTTCCTAGTTGTATGCCGGAGGGGACCATTGTGTAAGTCTATTGCATCTTTTGCATTCAAAAAACTATTAGTTTGTTACGTCTTTTTGCTATCTCTGCGAGCAGCCCTGCTTAGGTTGTACAGTCTGACAGCCGTTGGTAGGAAGGACCTACGAAACCTCTCGGTTGTGCACCTGGGATGATGTAGTCTGCTGCTAAATGAGCTCCTCAGTGCATTCAGTATGTCCTGCATAGGGTGGAACTCGGACTCCAGCAGAGATGACAGTTTAGCCACCGTCCTTCTCTCTCCTATCTCCTCCATCGGATCAAGGCGCTGCCCCAGGACAGAGCTAGCTTTCTTAATCAGTTTGTTCAGTCTCTTCCTATCGGCTGCAGTAATGCCACTGCCCCAGCAGACCACTCCAAAAGTGATGGCTGATGCCACCACCGTGTCATAGAATGACTTCAGCAGCGCCCCTTGTACACCAAAAGACCTGAGTCTCCTCAGCAGGAACAGCCTGCGCTGTCCCTTCTTGTAGAGTGCATCAGTATTGTGTGACCAGTCTAGTTTATTGTTCAGATGAATACCCAGGTACTTATAGGATGTCACCATCTCGATGTCTGTTCCCTGTATATTTACTGGTACTGTGAGGGGCTGCCCATGCCTGCGGCAGTCCACCACCAGCTCCTTAGTTTTCCTCGCGTTGATCTGGAGGCAGTTCCGATGGCACCAGTCCACGAAGTCCTGGATAAGCCCTCTGTACTCAGCTTCATCTCCATTGGAGATGAGGCCAACGATCGCAAAGTCATCAGAGAACTTCTGTAGATGGCAGTGTGTTGTGTTGTGTGAGAAGTCCGCAGTATAAAGAGTGAACAGGAAGGGAGCCAGCACCGTTCCCTGGGGGGCCCCCGTGCTACTGATGATCGTGTCGGACACACAGTCCCGGGTTCTCACAAACTGAGGCCGGTTCGTGAGGTAGTCCAGGATCCATGATGACAGGTGCTGGTCCACCCCTGCGCGCAGCAGCTTGTCCTTCAGGATCATCGGTTGGATGGTGTTGAAAGCACTGGAGAAGTCAAAGAACATGATCCTCACCATATTCCCGGGCTTCTCCAGGTGGGACAGAGAACGGTGAAGGAGGAAGATCACCGCATCCTCCACCCCAATGCCATGCTGGTAGGCGAACTGGAGTGGATCCATCGCTGGTTCCACCAGGGGGCGGAGGTGAGCAAGGAGCAGTCTCTCCAGGGTCTTCATCAAGTGGGACGTCAAGGCCACCGGTCTGTAGCTGTTCAGATCTTTGGGGTGGGAAGTTTTTGGTACAGGTACCACACAAGATGTTTTCCACAGCTGTAGTACCCTCCCCAGTTTCAGGCTCATGTTGAAGATATACGTCACAATCCCACACAGCTGGTTTGTACAGGACTTGAGGAGCTTTGCGCTGATGCCGTCCGGTCCCGGCGCCTTCCTCACCTTGATCTTCCTCAGCTCCGTCCTCACCTGGGTCCTGGTCAGGGTCAGGATGGGGGGCTGTGTGTTGGGAGTGGGGAGGTGTTGGTGGAGTGGGGAGTGGGCAGCAGGACTTGATTTCTTTAGAGGCAGCAGTGGTTGTTGTGCAGTCAGGGGGGAGGGCGGTTGGTCAAATCTATTGAAAAACAGATTCAGGTTGTTCGCCCACTCCCTGCCCCCTGTGGCCTGGGGGGAGGTATTCTGGAGCCCCGAGATGGTTTTGAGGTTTCTCCAGACCCCGCTGATGTCGCTCTGTTGCAGCTTGTCCTCCATCTTCTTCCTGAAGCTGTCCTTGCCTTCTCTGATCTTTCTCCTCAGCTCCCTCTGTACGGACTTCAGCATCTCCCTGTTCCCTGACCTGAAGATCCTCTTCTTCTCTCTCAGAAGTGTTTTTATCTCAGGGTTGATCCAGGGTTTGTTGTTTGAGTGACGCCGTATGGTCTTGGTGGGAACGGATTTGTCCACACAGAAGCTGAGGTAGCCCGTGAAGGTGTGAATGAGGCCATCGATGTCCTCACCATGTGGATCGCAGAGCTGCTTCCAGGCGGTGGCTTCAAAACAGCCCTTTAGGGTGTCCATTGTCTCCTCAGACCATAACTCCACAGTGTGCATGGCCGGAGGTTGTCTGTGCACTAGGGGTTTGTACACCGGCCGGAGATGAACCAAGTTGTGATCCGATCTCCCGAGTGGGGGGAGTTGTGATGAGGTGTACGCCTCCTTAGTGTTTGCGTAGAATAAATCCAGTGTTTTATTGTCTCTAGTGTGGCATGTGACATACTGGGTGAACGTGGGTAGAATGGGAGACAGTGAAACATGGTTGAAATCGCCTGAGATGAGGAGAAGAGCATCTGGGTGTTCTGTCTGCAGCCTGCTGGTTACTGAATGGATGACGTCACGTGCTGTCCCAGCGTTCGCCGTCGGATTTGCATAAACAACAATGCAGATCACGTGTGAGTGTTCTCTCGGGAGATATGTAGGCCTCATGCTAACAGCTAGCAACTCAATGTCTTTGCTGCAGTGTCGTTGTTTAACAGTGATATGTCCCGGTCTGCACCAGTTGTTGTTAACATACATTATCACTCCACCGCCCCTAGCCTTGCCACTGTCTGGTGTTCGGTCAGCTCGTATCATGTGAAAACCCTCCAGCTCAATGTTAGCATCTGCTGCTAGTTCAGTTAGCCACGTCTCAGTAAACAAAAGGAGAGAGCACTCCCGGTATGTGCTATCATAACGGGAGATAGCCGCTAGCTCATCTAACTTTCCCAGTATCGACCGTACATTTCCCATGACAACAGATGGAAGGGAGGGTCTGTACCTTATATTTTTTGTCCTCCGCCTTACTCCAGCCCGGCAGCCGCGGCGTTTTCGCCTCAGTTCTCTCGGTATGTCGAGTTTTTCCAATGGGACCGGGTGGCGGTTGAATGCTAGCAGCTGTTCTCTGCTGTATCGTACCCTGCTATAAACAGTGGCTCCGTCCACCGGCTCAGGAGACATTTAGGACGATCTGTGTGTCCGTGATATAAGTGGGGTGAAAAAAAAAAGACGGATCAAAAGAGAGAGGAAGGGAAAAAGACTCGGAATCGAGCCGCTGTTGCAAAAGGCAGCCTACTCGTGTGGCGCCGAGAGAAAAAAAAAAAAAAAAAAAAAAAAAATCTTAAGACATAATTCAAAACAGGTCTGAAGCAAAGTAAAATAATCCTTTAAAAATATATACACAATAAAATGACCTCAAATTATAATAAAATAAATACATCAAATAAATAACTGCAGTTTGTTTGTCCGGTCATTCACGTGCTTGTTCGTGTGTGTTTTTAATGTTTTAAGGGTTACTTTGTGAGTTAAAAATAGGAAAAAAAATGAATGTCTTTTCAGAGCGGCAGAAGATGACTGATGATTAGAACCATGGGTTTCCAGACCTGCTTATCATAAGTAGCTTGGGATTGCTTACTAGCGCATGTGTGCTCATTTGAGCTTGCTATTTGATGTTGCTATTATATGTGTGTCTGCGTGTGTGAAAGGACTAACTTGTCTTATGCTGAAGCTGTAATAACGTCACACTAAACTGGGAATTTTGGTAAGATGAAATATATGACATCTCAAGATAATTTTAACATTAATTTCTTTTTGTTGTGCAGGGGTTTTTTTTTTGGATTTTGCTTGCTTTACAATAGTTTTTACTTGTGGTAAGGAATTTAATCTTGCTTTGTTGGGAGATGTTTTTGTTTTATTTTTAACATTATCTATTGCCAGAACTTTCTTGCTTAACCTCTTGCGCTCCATTGCACCGCGGATGGGCAAGTCTCTGCGTCCGAGAGCACACGAGGGTGCACAAGAGCGCCCTCGTGCGCTCTCGGACGCATGATGGAGATCCTGATGGAGATTGTGATGTAGGTGGTGTATGGCGTCCAAGCGCGCACTGAAAATAAAAGCTGCAGACACAGCCGCGAACAGATTAGTTCATCTGATTGACCTCTCATTCGACTAATAAGAGCCTTGAATTGGGTTTCTGAAACCTTGAAGAACCAATGAATGAAAACCTAGGAAGGAGGACCCGCCTACTGTGAATGCAGGAGCCAGTTGAAGCACAGAAGTTCGGGCTGGGTGAAGAGAGACTTACTGCTGCAACAGATGAAAAAAAGGATGCTGGAAGAACCTGCTACAGACCCAGCAGCACGGAGACCACCCACAAGTGCGACCTGCACTCATTCCAGCAGAATAGACGTTTAGGATTCTCTTCCGTCATTGTAGACCGACGGAGGCCGACGACAAAGGTCATAAATCATTCGCCAAAACCGCAATAATGGAATTATGTTTTGACCGGGATCCACGATCGGACCAGCGTCGCGTTCGTCTGACAATGGGGAAGAGAAGTTCGCCAGGACGCTGCTGTGAAGAGGTAATGTGTTATAAGCTAAATTATTTTAAGGTGTTATAAGCTAATTATTAAATTATTGGCTTACATCCAACAATTACAGGACCTAGCAGAATCACGTCGCACAGTGCCACACTAATAGATAACATATTCACAAACATTATGGAAAATAATATCAGGAGTGGGCTTTTATTGAATGATATCAGCGACCACCTGCCGATTTTTGTTGTCTATCAATGTGATTATAGGAAGAAAAAGTATACCAAAAATATTAAATATAAAAGAATAAGAACCGAAGAATCAATGTATTTACTGACAAAGGAATTATTAATACAAGATTGGAAGATAGTTTATGATGAAAATGACATAAATGGAGCATATGATAAATTTTTACAAATATTTCAATCATTGTACAATAAATACTGTCCTATAAAACAATACAGTGACAGACAACAACAAAAAAATATTCCTTGGATCACCAAGGGGTTAATAAATGCATGTAAAAAGAAGAATACATTATATAAACAATTCATTAAATGCAGAACGGTGGAAGCTGAGATCAAATATAAAAGATATAAAAATAAGCTTACCACTATAATGAAGACCTGTAAGAAAGAATATTACAACGGAATACTAGAGGATAACAAAAATAACATAAGAGGAATATGGCAAGTACTCAAGGGGATTATTAGTAATCGTCCTAAGTATGCAAATTATCCAGAATATTTTATCGAAAACGACAGTTTGATTAATAATATGGAAGATGTGGTCAGTGGTTTCAATAAATTTTTTGTAAACGTTGGTCCTGAATTAGCAAAATCAATAGTGACTCCAGAAACAAACCTCAGTGGGTCTGTGAATGAAATAGAGGATAGAAACCCAAACACAATCTTTTTGGGTGCAGTTACTGAAAAGGAAATTATCGAGACTGTGAGTAAATTTAAGAACAAAAAATCAATGGACTGGAATGAAATTGACATGACAATAGTGAAAAAAGTAATTGAGGGAATTGTTAAGCCACTCACCCACATCTGTAACCTGTCATTTCAAACTGGTACATTTCCAGACAAAATGAAAATAGCAAAAGTAACACCTCTTTACAAAACAGGAGACAGTCATTGTTTCACAAATTACAGGCCAGTCTCTTTACTCTCACAATTCTCCAAAATACTTGAAAAAATATTCACTAAGAGACTGGATGATTTCATTGAAAAACACAACCTCCTTACAGATAGCCAGTATGGTTTTAGAGCAGATAAATCTACATCTTTGGCACTGATCGAACTTATAGAAGAAATTACTAGTTGTATAGACAAAAAAAAGGTTGCTGTAGGAGTATTTATAGACTTAAAGAAAGCTTTTGACACCATTGACCACAGAATACTTCTAAGGAAACTGGAAAGGTATGGGATAAGAGGGGTAGGACTGAGTTGGGTGGAAAGTTATTTAAGTAACAGACAACAATTTGTACAAATTGGAGAGCACAAATCACCCTGCATGGACATCACTTGTGGTGTGCCCCAGGGGTCAGTTTTGGGACCCAAACTCTTTATCTTGTATATAAATGACATATGCCAAGTATCAAAAATTCTGAAATTTATTTTGTTTGCGGATGACACAAATATCCTTTGCACTGGTGAGAATTTGCAGCAGGTTTTAGAGGTGGTCACAACTGAAATGGAAAAATTAACGCAGTGGTTCAACAAAAATAAATTATCTCTAAATCTAAAAAAAACAAAGATTATGTTGTTTGGAAATTATAAAATAAATCATGAAATAATGATAACGATAGATGATACCAGAATACAAACAGTACAGGAAAATAAGTTTCTGGGGGTGACGCTAGACAGTAAAATCTGCTGGAAACCTCACATCAGTCACATCCGGACTAAATTAGCAAAATGTATAGGCATACTGGGGAAGACAAGACACATCGTGGACTATAAATCATTGGTCTTATTGTACAATTCACTGTTTTTACCTTATCTTAACTACTGTGTAGAAGTCTGGGGAAACACCTACAAGACCAACCTACAAGCAATATGCACATTACAAAAAAGAGCTATAAGGATAATAAACAATGCAGGATATAGAGACTATACCAATTCGTTGTTCTTGAAGTCACTTGTCATAAAGTTCATCAATTTAGTTAAATTTAAGACAGCACAAGTAATGTACAGGGCAATTAACAATCAACTCCCAACTAATATACAAAAAATATTTAAAAAAAGAGACAATGATCATAATTTGAGAGGAGACTTAAACTTCACAAAACCCAAGATACGTACAACCAAGGAAAGTATGTGCATATCTGTCTGTGGGGTGGATTTGTGGAACAGTCTGGAGCCGGAACTGAAACTATGTACAAACAGAAATCAATTTAAAAAGAGGTATAAGCACCATTTGTTGAAAGGATATATGTTAGAAGGGTAGAATTTATATGTACGATTCATTATGTTCACTCTGGGACATTATGGGACACTATGGAATGGTGGGTGGGACAGCACTGTGTGTATCTGTGTCGTTTGAGACTGGTTTTGAAATATAGACTTCATTGTATGTTAGAATGGACAGGTGTTAATGTTGATCTGTAAAAAATACAGTAAATTGTTTACTTGGGGTATTAAAGGTAGTAATTTGTATAAAATTCACATGGGTGTATCGATGGAAAAGAGGAGTTGGAATTAATAAGTGTTCACTTCTTCCTTCTCCCTTTCGAACAGTGTATACTGTAACTTTATTGCATTTGCTATTTGCTTGTTTTTTGTTGTATTTTTTGTGTTCGAAATAAACTATCTATCTATCTATCTATCTATCTATTATTTATCCCTAAAAATTGTAATCAAAAAATGACTTTTGACCGATCGCTAAATTACAACTGTACGGCGCACGAAGTGTGTGCACCGTGATAAATGGTTCATTTGCCATGTTCGGACCGTGAACGCCCCCCCCCCCACTCCTCTTCTGCAGCGGGGGGGGGGGAGCCGCGGTGACTGCGCAGCGGTCGCCACATAGCCATATGAGTCTATTCCGTCATGTAGCGATGGCCGATCTCCGTCCTCTGTAGCGGGGGGGGGGGACAACCCCCCCACACACACACACAGACACAGCCCTGAGTGTCACCTTTCATTAGAGCCCAAAATGAAGCTTCTACATTGAATCATTCAAAAGTTACAGACGTTTTTCCAAACTGTGCCATTTGGCACAATTTGGCATAGTTCCAAAACACCTGGGAACAACCTGAGAACAAACCTGTGTAATATATTCATTTTTTTGTGGTATTGTTACAAAATTTGGACCTCAGCTGGATAACACTTGGTTCTACATTTCTGTTGCATTTTCCAGCCCGGATCTGAAGCTGTGTGTTATTTGCAAGCATTTGTATCCAAAAAACACCCAGGCCAAATTTATTTTCTTCAAGTTCAGTATGTTTAGATGACTGTAACTCAGTGGCCAGAGCACTTAGAGAGATTATGACTGTTTTGCCAAAAAATTCAAAGTGTTTTCTTTTAAATGAGACCAACCCCATGAAGATGCTACAAAGGGTTGAATAACAGCTTTCGATTTACTTTGGGCACAGTATTTTTTGGCGTTTTTAGGAAAATTGACCGGAGTGCAAGGGGTTAAGTAAAATTATTTGCCAGCAGAGCAGGAAAATTTATTCATTTTTTTTTTTGATTACTTGTTGCTGGGGGTGACTTGAAGCTTGTGACTTTATGGAATATGGGAAAAATCTCAGAGTAAGAGTGTGAGTCCTTACAGCAATTCCCATATGTAAAACGGGCTGCACGGTGGCGCAGTGGTTAGCACTGCGGCAGCACAGTTTACCCTTGGCCGGGGGATCGTGGGGATCATGGGTTCGATCCCAGCCCCCGACCAACAGTGATCTGTGTGGAGTTTGCATGTTCTCCCCATGTTTGCGTGGGTTTACTCCAGGATTTCTCCGGTTTCCTCCCACATGCCA
This sequence comes from Pholidichthys leucotaenia, assembly GCA_020510985.1. Lineage (NCBI taxonomy): Eukaryota > Metazoa > Chordata > Actinopteri > Cichliformes > Pholidichthyidae > Pholidichthys > Pholidichthys leucotaenia. The sequence continues at coordinate 22,419,060 of CM035836.1, read as the reverse complement.
AAAACATGCAGGTTAGGTTAATTGGAGACTCTAAAGTGGCCCTAGGTGTGAATGTGTGTGTGAATGGTTAAGGGATCGTGGCTGCTTCATCCATCCAGGTAGTGGATGCCCTCAATTTCCCCTCTGGGGATCAATAAAGTATACTAAATCTAAAAAAATCTAAAACTATATGAGGCAAAAATATGGTGATGAAAGTGCCTGGCAGGGACCTATCTGGTCCGAAATGGGTTTTCCAGATGGAGTATCATTTACAGGTACATCTCAAAAAATTAGAATATCATGAAAAAGTTCACAATTTTTGTCACTCATTTCAGAAAGTGAAACCCATATATTATAGATTCATTACACAGTGTGATATATTTCAAGTGTTTATTTATTTTAATTTTGATGATTATGGCTTACAGCCCATGAAAACCCCAAATTCAGTTTCTCAAAAAAAAAAATAGAATATCACATAAAGTTAATTTTAAAAGATAGTTTTTCAATAGAAATGTTGGCTGACTGAAAAGTATGTCTATGTACACACTCAATACTTGGTCGGGGCAAATTTTGGATTAATTACTGTATCAATGTGGCATGGCGTGGAGGTGATCAGCTTGTGGAACTGCTGAGGTGTCATGAAGGTCCAGGTTGCTTTGGTAGTGACTTTCATCTTGTTTGCATTGCTGGGTCTGGTGTCTCTCATCTTCCTCTTTACAATCCTCCATAGATTCTCTATGGGGTTTCGGTCAGGAAAGTTTGCTGGCCAATCAAACACAGTGATGCCATGGTCATTTAACCAGGTTTTGATTCTTTTGGCATTGTGTGGGGGTGCCAGGTCCTGCTGGAAAGTGAAATCATTTTCTCCACAAACCTTGTCAACAGAGGGAAGCATGAAGTGCTCTAAAATTTCCTGGTAGACGACTGTGCTGACTTTGGTCTTGATAAAACACAGTGGACAAACACCAGCTGATGACATGGTTCCTCAAATCATCACTGACTGTGGAAACACCACACTAAACCTCAAGCAACTTAGATTCTTTGCCTGTCCACTCGTTCTCCAGACTCTGGGACTTTGATTTCCAAAGGAAAGGGAAAATTTACTTTTATCTGAACAGAGGTCATCTGCTGGTGTTTTTCCACTGTGTTTTTATCAAGATCAAAGTCAGCACAGTCGTCTACCAAGACATTTTAGAGCGCTTCATTCTTCCCTCTGCTGACAAGCTTTATGGAGAAGCTGATTTCACTTTCCAGCAGGACTTTGCACCCCCACACACACACGCACATACACTGCCAAAAGTATCAAAACCTGGTTTAATGACCATGGCATCACTGTTTGATTAGCCAGCAAACTCTCCTGACCTAGACCCCATCGAGAATCTATGGAGTATTGTCAAGAGAATGATGAAAGACACCAGACCCAACAATGCAGACAAGCTGAAGGTCACTATCAAAGCAACCTGGATCTTCACGACACCTCAGCAGTGCCACAGGCTGATCACCTCCATGCCACGCTACATTGATACAGTAATTAATCTAAAAGGAGCCCCGACCAAGTGTTGCGTGTGCACATAAACATACTTTTCAGTTGGCCAACATTTCTTTTAAAAAAAACAACTATTTTTTTAAAATTAATCTTATGTAATATTCTAATTTATTGAGAAAGTGAATTTGGGATTTTCATGGGCTGTAAGCCATAATCATCAAAACTAAAATAAATAAACACTTGTAATATATCACTCTTTGTGTAATGAATCTATATAATAAATGGGTTTCACTTTCTGAGATGAGTGACAAAAATCTTGAAATTTTTAATGATATTCTAATTTTTTGAGATGTACCTGATGTCTCCAATTACATTGTCTGAAAGAAAAGTTAAATGAGAAAAAGCAGAAAATAATAATGTTTGATTAATAAAAGAGCTCCTTCCATCTAAATAACTTATGACATTATGGACATGGAGAGTAAATTGGTTTCATCGGACTCTGTGTGAGAATGCGTTTGTATGAAAATGTGAGAGAACTTGTACACAAGAAGGTATAAAAGTGAAAACAAAAGCCTATTTGCCAACTATATAGTTGAAATTTATTTTGCCAACAGTATCTGGTTTGAATCAATTAGATGTGCTGGCTATTAAAATGCTTGTATGACCCCAAGTATTCAAGCAAATTTAGAATGATTTGAAATCAATAAATATTAGAACAAAAAAAAAAAAAAAAATGAAACTAGGGCCCTATGGATGCATTTTTCTTTAAATGAATGTGTTTTCTTCTTTTGATTTTATTTTTCTCTTCTCGACTGTAGTGGATAGAGGATTTATAATTATGATCAGGTATAAAAATTATTTAATTTGTATTAATGTATTGGGGCCTGACATTTACTCTGGGTCCACACACACAGAAAAAGTTAATAAACACTCGTGGGGCACCAGCTCCTCTTTAGGAAGCACTTTAAATCCTTAATTTCACTTTATACCTGTTTAATCACTCAATAAATTAATTAATTCAATTCAATTCAATTCAACTTTATTTATATAGCGCCATTTCACAACAACAGTCATCTCATAGCACTATCAACTGTAGGGAGGACCCCCACAGTTGCAGAAAGACCCCAGCAATCAGGCGATCCCCTGTGAGCAAGCACTTGGCGACGGTGGAGAGGAAAAACTCCCTTTTAACAGGAAGAAACCTCCAGCAGAACCAGGCTCAGGGAGGGGCAGTCATCTGCTGCGACTGGCTGGGGGGTGAGGGGATAGAGAAGAAGAAAAGAACAGACATGTAGAGAGCAAACAGCACGATGGGGACTCAATCTATGGGAGAGAACAAACAAATGTTAATGACCAGCAAAAAAAAAAATATTTCATAGAGAGTGAGGAAAGGAGTGAGGCCCAGTGCATTACTGGAGGTCCCCCGGCTGACTAAACCTATTAGCAGCATAACTAAGGGAGGGTTCAGAAAACACATGATCCCTGCCTAATTGTAGGCTATATCAAAAAGGTAGGTTTTAGCCCTATTCTTAAAAACAGAGATCGAGTCTGACTCCCGAATCCAGATTGGCAGCTGATTCCACAGGAGAGGAGCTTGATAACTGAAGGCTCTGCCTCCCATTGTACTTTTGGAGATTCTAGGTATTACAAGTAAACCTGCATTTTGGGAGCGTAGTGCTCTGTTAGGATGATACGGTAGTATCAGATCTTTTAAATAAAAAGGAGCCTGATTGTTTAGAGCTTTGTAAGTAAGAAGAAGGATTTTAAACTTAATTCTAAACTCTATGGGAAGCCAATGAAGGGAGGCCAGAACCGGAGAGATATGATCTCTCTTTCTAGTACCTGTTAAAACTCTTGCTGCAGCATTTTGGATCAGCTGAAGACTTTTTAAAGATGTTTTAGGACAACCTGATAATAAAGAATTACAATAATCTAATCTCGAGCTAACAAAAGCGTGGATCAGCTTCTCAGCATCACTCTGAGACAAGATGCTCCTAATCTTGGCAATATTACGCAAATGATAGAAGGCAGTCTTAGAAACAAATTTAATATGTGAATTGAAGGACAAATCCTGATCAAAAATAACTCCAAGGTTCCTCACAGAGCTATTAAGAGAAAGAGTAACTGCATCCAAACTGAAAGTTTGATTTGGAAAGGAATTTCTAAGGTTTTTTGGACCAACAAGAATGACTTCAGTCTTATCTGAATTTAATAGCAGGAAATTACAAGTCATCCAAACTTTGATTTCCTTAAGACAGGCTTCTAACTTGGCTAATTGATTAGTATCATCTGGCTTCATTGACAGGTATAATTGTGTGTCATCTGCATAACAGTGAAAATGTATACAGTGCTTTCTAATAATGTTGCCTAACGGAAGCATATATAAACTAAAAAGAGTAGGGCCAAGCACAGATCCCTGTGGAACTCCATGACTAAGCTTTGAGCTGAGAGAAAACTCATCATTTACATGAACAAACTGGAACCTATCAGATAAATAAGATCTAAACCACTGCAACGAAGTTCCATTAAGTCCAACATAGTGTTCTAATCTATCAAGTAGAATATTATGATCAATAGTATCAAAAGCTGCACTAAGATCTAAAAGGACAAGTACAGAAACTAGTCCATTATCAGATGCAATGATTAATTACTAATCAGTGTCAAAATTTGAGTTTACCGAAAGTTTAGAACTCAGAACTCAGAAAAGATTTATTGCCAAGTACATTAACAGATATGACAACTGATAACATACGAGGGATTTGACTTGACACAGAAAACGACCTGCATTTCCGGTGACACGGCAGCATCTGTGAACGCGCCTGTCATCAGATGGGTACAGGATGCATAGGGAAGAAAGGATAATACAATAGGAAGGAGCAAAAAAACCATTGATTGTCAGAATACTGGTCATATATGATCAATATTATGATTACAAGAAAAAAAAGCCCTCAATGCACAGTAAGCAGACAAAAAGTTCACAAGGACACAGAGAGAGCAGTGAGTGAGTAATCTTTTTCATCAGTTTTTGAGTCAGTGTGGGTGTAGTGTTGAATGTAGGTGTTTGTATCAGTTAAGAACAACAAGGTCTCTTTGGCAGGAGATGTTTTGTCTAGCTGCTGGCATTGTCCTTTGGCCATGCAGCTGGCTGTCCGAAGGCCGTGAGCTCAATGTTTTGAACACAAAAAAACTGCAGATAATCTGGAGGATTTGTGTGAGGGGAGTCAGATTCGTCAAACAGTGCTGATCCAGAGAGAAAAAACTTTATATTCTCTTACAGATTCAGTACTTAATCCTTCATTGCTAGACGTTGAATCCTTCATGGACGGCTCTCAGCGTAATCATGATGTAATCCACCTTCCTAGACAGTTCTCCATTTGCCGCTGTCAGAGTCCTCTCCATTTTTTCAATTTGATGGTTGAACCTCGCTTGGCCAGCATTTTGATAGGTTGTGTCCATCTTCATCAATTTACGGTACACCAGGACAATCCCAGATCCAATCAGAACGATCCCAATCACCATTACTACGAAGATGTACAAATCTTCTACATCTTTGATGGAAAGATCAGACAGGCACAAGAGTTTCCAATTACTTGTGTCCCTCAAATAGCCCGCAGCAGCCGTTCCTGCGGGGCAAACAACCTCCCCCGGGGCACTTTTCCTCGTTGAAAAAATAGTGTCAATTGCGTTCAAAGCCCAGCTTATATTAATTCCATAATTTCTTTCGATAATCAGCAGTAGAGACACGCAGACAGACGATAGCAAGCTGGGATCCAGTTAGTTAGGGGAGGAAGGAGGAAGGAGATAAGTCAGAGCAGGAGAGAAGAAAAAGGCGTCTGCTCTCTTTGGAGGGCGGAAGTGAAGAGAGGAGGAAGTTTAACAGGAGGAAGTTATAAAACAGGACGTCTAGGATTGGGAGTTTGACTCTGAATTAGGATTTGAGCTCAGGAAAGAAAAGGATTAATTCCTAGACGTTTAAAGAAAACACTAAAATACACAGAAGTTTACACAAATGCAAAATTTCAAGTTCTCTGTTCTGTGATGGTAGAAAAGAAAAACATGTGAGAAGTCTCCTTTGTTCTGGCAGTGAAGTGATCATCTTTGTTCTCCCGAAAATGATCTCCAGGAGTGCTCTTCTGTGAAGTAAAGAGCAGGGGAAGCAGAAGGAAAAGAGACTGAAAAAAGGATGTCTCTTTATCTGGGGAAAACTTTCGTGGGCTTCCAGGGATTGGCAGGAGCTCAAGCCAATAGTCTTCCTTCATGGGCGGGTTTTATGAACTTTAGTCCAATGAACAGGCTCTTGTCTGTAAGGGAACAATGGAATGAAAGAGCTGCAGCCCAGCATATGTTGGGTCCGGTCCTCACATACTGGCAGATTTCAATACCGAGGATTCATCAATATATTTATGTATAAAATTAACTTACTTCAGTGATTCATGCAACTTTATAACTAGTGCTTTTACACTAACATGCAAGAATAAACATTCATTTAAACATGCACATATTTAAAATCAAGAATGAATATATTTCAAACCCATCATCGACTGTCCACACCAAACAGAGTCCATCTGCTTTTCATGGTGTCCTGAAAAAAAAAGGATGTTGAAAATTGAGTTTTATAATATGAATGCAAGTCATTTCAAGAAGTTCACTGGTTAAATCCAGCATGTCCCAGAGTTGCCAGTAGAGAGCAATGTTGAGCTGTGGATATTCTGTAGGCCATATGGGGTACTCCACATAGGTCTTGTCCTTTGTCCAAGTTTTATTGGCCCATAAAATGTTCAAGAGGAAATGCATTAGGAGGAATTCCGGAGACTAGTTTAACAAAGGAATGTTAGTTCAGCTGTGGTCCTGGGATGAAAGAGCAGTTCTTGGCTGTCCTTTTTCTGAGTCAAACAATGTCTTTAAGCTGAAGAATAATTTTATTGATGAGCCAAAGCAAGATGATGCGACACAACATACCTTTTTGCCAGTTTTTGAATTTTTAGTAATAATTCTGTGGCTCACATTTTACATTTTATTTCTTCTTTTATTCTTGAACTCATGACTTTATTTGAAGTCCAAGGATGCAGAAATTCATGTGGCCGTGTGAATCTGAACAGAAAACATGTTTTATTTTATTGACCATATTACTTAAGCAAAGAGGTTCCACGCACCACCACAAAACCGAGAAAAGCCAGAATTTCCCACCCTGGTTCTGTAGTCAGAGACTGCACTGCGTTTAAAGATGCTTGTGTCCTCTGACAGGAGGCACTTGAGACAGCAGAGGAAGGTTGCATTATTCCATCTCTTGTTCAGTATTACAGGTGATATGGCTATTTTTCTGCCACACAGAAGTTTGATGAGGGAGTCGACTGTCTTGCGCATCTCGGAGGGAGAAAAATGCCTTGTGGGTAAAACCAGGTCTTTGGTGGACCACTCCCAGTTACACGGTGAGACTGGACCTCCTGGCAGATAAGCACATCTGTTGCAAGGTCTTTTGCCAGTCGGTGCATTGTGACATGCACTACACAAAGAGCAGAGATAAACTTATCATCTGGTCAGTCACTGCAACAGATAGTGGAGTCGATTTGTCTTGGCCTGTCCTTTCCACTGGTAATACCTCCATCTGCCAAGAATGTGTCGCTAGTCCAGCAAAAGCTAGCAGTACTTAAATACTTTGCAAGCAGTTTCATGAAATGGTCAGTGAGAGAGCAACTCATACCGGCTCGGACGTCACCCGGCTTAACAAGGTCAGGAGTTCCTGGCAGCAAAAGCCAATTACAGAGCTGCGTGGAGGAATCTGATCAGATCTAAGTGAAACAGTCATTATCGCCCCCAACAGACTGCTATGATGATGATGATTTTGGTTGATTTTGTTTTATTTTAGGTTCATTGCGGTTCATAAAGCAATCATGAAACTCCCATCACCTTATTCTGCACAAGCAGCTGAATTAGTTGCTCTAACTGAGGCTTGTAAATTAGGCTAGGGAAAAGAAACATTTTTTTTTTTTTTTTTTGCACAAGGTCACACAGGACATCGTCACACCTCAGCATCTCTTTTGACATTAACAGAACAACTATCACATGACATGCTCACTAGGAAGCATCACCACAAGCTGCAATTTACCCCTGGATTAAAAGGGGGGGGCAGCATTTGACAAGATAATAGTATCTTTTATCAAGCTATACATTATGACCTAATTTACCCTTTTCATTGTACTTCACAATCTTGTACACATTTTTTAATCAGTTTCAAGGAATCGCATATTCTAATTGTATGAACCCTCTTAATTGTCCTAGTCACCGTATGGCGACATAACCCCTAGTGGTCAAGAGTGGTAAATATTTTTTGTCAATAAAATAGTTCAGATTTCCAAGGCTATAACTTGAAAGTTGCAAGAGATAATGGCTTACTGTCAATTAGAAAGATGTAGATTATGATCCAAAGTTTCAGATAGGAATAAATTTTCACATCTAATTTGCATAATGTCGCAGCAGCTATATAAATTCCATAACACAGTCAAAAGTGGACTTTGGACATATTTACACAAAGAATAATTCTGTTTTTTGACACTGTTGTCTCTACAGGGGGATGTTGTTATCTTTTCTTCAAAGTATATGAACCAGAAAATCAGTACAATGTGAAAAAAAAACAACAAAGAAATTCATCACTGTTGGCGAAGGGGGGCTCGCTGGCTGGTGTGGTCGCTGCGTTTTTGTCCATCGTGGTCCTTATTTTGCGTTCTGTCGGTCATTTATGCTCTCTACCAAATGTACAAAGTCTTATGATTATCCCACATAAATTTTGCTTGAATCCCATGGCTATTTTCCATGTACAAAGCCATTTTTGTGACGTCCATGAGGATGCATGGCGGCGGCCATATTGGTCTTTTGAGCTCAGAGAAGGGAAAAGGAATAATAATAATAATGAGGATTTATTCTTCTTTGGTGTATTCCTTGTCAGCTATGATTCCTCCAACGCGTGCCTGCCACCTTCTGAATTGGCAGATCAGTTCAAATCAGTACAAATCCTCAGTACAGCTGGGGACATCAGTCAGTTGGCAGGCGCAGTTGCTGCACTGTGCCACTGGGGGTGCCCGACCTGTCCATGAAATGTGGCCAGTTAAAAGGTTTAGACCAGGGGTGTCAAACTCATTCCATAGAGGGCCAAGACCCTGCAGGTTTTACTTCCACCCAGTCTCTTCAGCAGGTGTTTTCACTGATCAGCAATCAGTAGGAAGAAATTCAGAGAAATCACCTGTTGAAGATACTGGGTGGAGGTAAAACCTGCAGGGTCTTGGCCCTCCATGGAATGAGTTTGACACCTGTGGTTTAGACAGTAACCTCACAGACTGACACCCAAAACAGAGAAACAGTGGCATTTTATTTAAGTCCTACTTTTAATTTCCATGTGGATGATATATGAACAGAATATATGTCTCAGGAATCTTTTTCTCCTTTTTTTTTTTTTTTTTTTTTTTTTTGAGGCGAACTGAACCATGGCAGACCAGTGCTATCTTTATTGTCTCATTGCTCCCGTCACCCCAGCATCATCACCCATTGTCAACACCGACATCATCACCAAATCCAGCCATCAACCAGCACTACAACGTGCACACTTCCTGAATGAGCAGCTGTCTGTCACAACGGACTAAGAATTGTGTCGCTAAGTCACCGGCGGGTGGCTGAAGACAACAACAGGCCAGTATTGCTTTGCTTGTGGCAATTGTCTGCAACCAAGAACTGCTGATTAACAAACATAACTCCACCTCTGTGTGCTTCATTTGTGGCAATCGTCTCCAAGAACTGCTGAGTTACATAACCCCACCTCTGTAAGTGGGTCATGAACATTCTCTGCTTTATGTGTGTGCACTGAAGATAACAGCTGAGAGCCAAAGAATGGACAAAGACAACATTAAGATGGAAATTCTCTGGGTGCCGAAGAGAGGGACAAATGGACACTGTTTGCCATGGTTTACTAGCCCAACAGATAGGATTAAAAACAAAAAATCCTGTGGTAAAACACACCTACACCAACAATATTTTGTCTTTGTTTTGTTGTTTGTTTTACCTGTCAGGTAAAAGGAAACACAAGGACAACTCTCAAGATCACAAAAAGAAAAGGCAGAACAAGAAACATTCAAATCAGCAATACCAGATCACTGCAGAAGAAATAATCACATCGTGGACTGGGACAACACAAAAATTATTGGATCGGAAAGCAACAGACACAAATGCTGGATCAAGGAGGCCATAGAAATCAGGAAGCAGGGAAAAGATACCATGAACCGGGATGAGGGAACCTTTATGCTTTCCCACACCTGGGACCACATTCTCCATAGACCATTGGACGGCGGAAAGCCGGGCCGGCTCGGTGGATCTGACTGGGACAGCAACACTCTAAAACCACTCTACCTCTGACAGTAACGGTCATGTGGGCAGGGTGCATCTGAACTCCGCGCGATGACGGTCACACATGTTTGTATACACGCTTGCGGACTAATTCTTTATTTTTTTTTTCTTAAATTTATATTTCCTTGGCATTGTCTGGGCCACTCTGAGCTTAGTGTTGGGCTGCATATGGCCCAACGTCTGACCACTTGTGCTCAGAAGTTGTATATTGTAAGAGGACAAAAGTCAAAATTTTACCACAATCTGTTTCAAATTCATTTAAAAAAAAAAAATTAAATTAGCAATAAAAAAATACACAAATTTATAATAAAGTCTCAAAGGTGAGAGTGAATGAAGGGAAGGAATGAATGTGTTTGTTTATAGTGAGTGACGAAGGGAGAGAGGCCTGAAATAGGCAAATGTGAGTCAGGTTGTTATATTGTGTATTTATAATATTTATAATTGTGTTTTTATAATGTATTTATAATCTTTTTGCATTGATGTATGTGGTTATTATTTATTCTGTTTTCATTTTTTCTTTTCCTTATCCTTTTTTACTTTTTACTTGTTTCTCCTTTCTAAAGCCCATCTAGTGACAAGAGTTGCAAATTAGCTAATAGCTATACACTCTTTGTGCAACACATCAGATTGATTGTCATTTGATTAATTGTCTATGTTTATTGCACTGTCCCTGTCAAATAAACAAATAATCTAATCTAAATGTACAAGAATAGTCAATTTTACAAGAGGAAATTATAAATTTGAGGAAAAGGGTTTCAATTTTTGATAAATTTACAGAAAAATGTAGAAACCATCAGAAAATTGTTTGGAGAAAACCCCCCAAAACTTCATATGCATATGCATAAACGTCCTACGAAAGTCAGCTGATAAAATGACACCTGGCAGCAATCAGCTGACACCTCTGACAAAGGCTGCAGTGAACAGTCGAAACGTGTAAAGAAGGTAAAAACATCTCCTTTCTATTTTTGTCTCTCATAACAACAAAGATAGAGGATTTGTACTGATCTGCCAGTTTTAGAAGGTGGCAGACAGGTGTTGGATGACTCAATGGATGACGCGTAATACACCAAAGAATAACTCTTCATTTCCTTTTCCTGTTTTTAGCATTTTTGCCCAGAAAGCTAATATGGCTGCCATCCATCGTCATGCACCATCACTTAGTTGGCTTTGTATGCAGAAAATAGCCTCGGGATACAAGCAAAATTTATGTGGGATAATCATAAGACTTTATAGATGTGGTATAGAGAGCGTAAATGACCGACAGAATGCAAAATAACGACCATGATGGATGAAAACGCAGCAACCACGGCAGTGTGCGAGTCCCCCTCGCCGCCAGTAAGTGAGGAATTTCTGTTTTTTTTTTAAATATTCTACTGATTTCTTGTTCATATTCTTTGAAGATAAGATGATGAGGTACCTCTGTACAAAAAATGGTTTCAAAAGACTGAACCATTCTTTTTGTAAATACGTCCAAAGTCCAGTTTTGACTGTTATGGAATTTAAAGAGTTGGCATGGCATTATGCAAATTAGATGCATAAATTTATTCCTATCCGAAACTTTGGATCATATGTTACATCTTTCTAATTGACAGTAAGCCATTATCTCTTGCAACTTTCAAGTTATAGCCTTGGAAATCTGAACTATTTTATTGACAAAAAATATTTACCCCTCTTGACCACTAATTAATTAATTAATTAATTTAATTAATTTAATCACCTTAGGGGGTATGTCACAATTTGGCGATAGACGCACTCAAAGGGTTAACATCTCTTGAGAGATCTGAAAATGGCTGTGCACCAACACTTCCCATCCAACCTGATGGAGCTTGAGAGGTGCTGCAAAAAAGACTGGGCGGAACTGCCCCAAGATACAGTGGTGTGAAAAAGTGTTTGCATTCTTCCTGATTTCTCATGTTTTTGTATATTTGTCACAATTAAATGTTTCAGATCATCAAACAAATTTAAATATTAGAGAAAGATAACACAAGTAAACACAGAATGCAGTTTTTAAATGAAGGTGTTTATTATGAAGAAATAAAAATCCAAACCTACATGACCCTATGTGGAAAAAGTGATTGCTTACAAAACCAAATAACTCTTTGGGCCACCCTTAACAGCAACAACTGCACTCAAGCGTTTGTGATAACTGGCAGTGAGCCTTTTACAGCGCTGTGGAGGAATTTTGGCCCACTCATCTTTGCAGAATCGTTGTAATTCAGCCACATTGGACGATTTTGGAGCATGAACCGCCTTTTTAAGGTCATGCCACAACATCTCAATCAGATTCAGGTCAGGACTTTGACGAGGCCACTCCAAAGTCTTCGTTTTGTTTTTCTTAAGCCATTCAGAGGTGGACTTGCTGGTGTGTTTTGAATCATTGTCCTGCTGCAGAGCCTAAGTATGCTTCAGGTTCAGGTCACGAACAGATGGCTGGACATTCTCCTTCAGGATTATTTGGCAGACAGCAGAATTAATGGTTCTGTTTACCACAGCAAGTCTTCCAGGTCCTGAAGCAGCAAAAAACCCCAGACCATCACACTACCACCACCATATTTTACTGTTGTTATGATATTCCTTTTCTGAAATGCTGTGTTACTTTTACGCCAGATGTAATGGGACACACACCTTGCAGAAAGTTTAACTTTTGTCTCCTCAGTCCACAGAGTATTTTCCCAAAAGTCTTGGGGATCATCAAGATTATTTCTTGCAAAATTGAGACGAGCCTCTATGTTGTTGTTGCTCACCAGTGGTTGTTGTCTTGAAACTCTGCCATGCAGGCCATTTATGCCCAGTCTGTTTCTTATGGTGGAGTCATGAACACTGACCTTAACTGAGACAAGTGAGGCAGTTGTTTGGTTGTTGTTGTTGTGGGGTCTTTTGTGACCTCTTGGATGAGTCATTGCTGCAATCTTGGGGTAATTTTGGTCAGCCGGCCACTCCTTCACCATTTGTGGATAATGGCTCTCACTGTGGTTTGCTGGAGTCCCAAAGCTTTAGAAATGGCTTTATTGTGGGAATCCCTCTCAGTATTTTCACACTCAGTCACACTCAGTCTTAAAAGACAAAAGGGAATTGTCATGGGGGATTTGTATGTAGATGTGGGGGCAGTGTGTTGATGTGAACAGTGACAAAGAGATTGGGAATTACAAAGGCTTGGATGTTAAGGCAGCACACAGAGAAGGCTGACCAAGTGGTAGGACTTAAGAGCAGAGGTGCCTGAGATCTGTTACTCTTTTGCTGCTTGTGTTTCTAGAGAAATGTAGAGAGAGTGAATAAAGCCTGATATGATCTGGACCTCTCTTCCTGATTATTTCTCTCTCCATACTGGTGACACTTGATGCACAATGGAACGCGAGGCGAACACCCTGGAAATGACCCGGATTGATACCAGCAACGCGTGCACCGTTTTGGTCAAACTCCCAAGACTTTTGGCTACATGACCCAAAGTCTTGGTTCCTTCAAACCGAGGCCCAGTCCGTGCTCCGGGGAATAACGGCAGATGACACCAGATACTACTACGTGGTTGCAGCGCTGGATGCATGCACAACTCAGCAGGTGGCAAGCCTGCTCCAACTGCCCCCAGCGTGTGACAAATATGGTGCTCTCAAAACCGTGCCTCTTGGACTGTGAGAGAGCGGAGAGGCTCCTGACGCACTCTGAGTTAGGAGATGGGTCGGCGGTCGAATTGATGGAGAAGATGTTGGCATTGATGGGCACAGATGACGGACATTTCCTCTTTGCTCACCTTTTCGTCTGGAACCTACCGATGGCGGCCAGAGCGGTCCTTGCCAATTTGCCGCTGCTGGCTGCGCCCAACTACCGGGTGCTAGCCCAGGAGGCAGATCGGATTATCCTCACCACCAGAGCCCTCACAGTGAACGCAGCGGTGTCGGACCCCAACAAGATGGCCAGCGGAGGCGAAGAGCCAGCAATGGTGGCTGCAGCAAGGGCCAAGAAGCACCGGAGAGACATGCTCTGTTTCTACCACCGCCATTTTGGAGAAGACGCACGCCAATGCGTGCCACCGTGACAATTGAAGCGTTCGGGAAACGTCAGGACCGGCAGTCGGTAGCAGCTGCAACCACCGGTGAAGCAAGCAAGCTGCTCTATGTGACAGACTCACGCTCAGGGAGACGGTTCCTCATGGACTCCGGCTCCCAAAAGAGCCTCATCCTGCCGTCCTACGCTGACCAGCTGGCGGGAACTTGCGGCCCCAAGCTGATGGCTGCATACGGCTCAGACATTAAGACTTTTGGTGAGAGGACGCTGACTGTATCCTTGCACGGCCGTAGATACCAATGGACATTCGTCATAGCGGCATGCAGCTTCCCCATCTTAGGCGCTGATTTTTTGTGTGCACACGGACTACTAATCGATGTTGCTAACAGACGCCTGATTAACGCTATGTCTTTTGATCCTCTCCCCTGTACAGCTTGAGGAGCCGGGCCAACAACACTAGCCAACGTCACAGCTCCAGGGGGTAAGTTTCACACACTACTCACCCAGTTCCCAGCACTCGCAGTCCCAACGTTTTCGGCGGCCGTCACTAAACACGGGGTTGAGCACTTCATTACCACCACGGGGCCACCCGTTTTTGCAAGACCTCGGCGTCTGGATGCAGCTAAACTGGTCATAGCATGCGAGGAAGTTGCCAACTTGGAAAGGCTGGGCATCATCAGGTGCTCAAACAACCTATGGGCATCCCCGCTACATATGGTTCCTAAGGCCGAGGAATCGTGGCGACTGTGCAGGGATTTCTGCAGATTAAACAATGCCACAGCGCACAACCGCTACCCCATCCCTCATATTCAGGACTTTTCCATTCACCTCACAGGGGCACTCATTTTTTCCAAGATAGACCTGGTCCACGGTTACCACCAGGTCCCGGTGCGCGCTGAGGACATACCTAAAATGGCAGTAATAATCCCGTTTGGCCTGTTGAGTTTTTACACATGCCTTCCGGGTTAAAAGGCGCGGTGCAGACATTCCAACGCATGATGGGTGTGGTGTTGTGCCATCTGCTGTTTGTGCTCGTCTACCTGGACGACATCCTTGTGGCCAGTGCATCCGAGGACGAACACGTAACCCACCTCAGGACAGCTTTCCAGAGGTTGGAGGAGCATGGATTAATAATCAACCTGACGAAGTGCCAGTTCGGGGTGGCGGGGATTGATTTTTTGGGCCACCGCATCTCACCGGAGGGTGCAACACCCTTGCCGGACAAGGTGCGTGCCGTGGCAAATTTTCCCCGGCCTCAGATGGTCAGGGCGCTGCAGGAGTTTTTGGGGATGGTTAACTTCTACAATCATTTCCTCCCCTGTGCAGCCCAGCTCATGCAGCCGTTGTACGCCACGCTAAAGAAATGGAAACCGGCGGACAGAGTTGACTGTACTCCTGAGAGGGAGCAGGCATTTTCTGAGGTTAAAACAGCTCTGGCGAACGCCACACTGCTGGCGCACCCGGACCCAGCGGCTCGGATAGCGCTCACTACCGACGCCTCGGACGTGGCCATAGGGGCCGTCGTGGAGCAGCACGTCGCTGGTTCTTGGCAGCCACTCCCCTTTTTTAGCAGGTCTTTGCGCGACAGTGAACTTAAATGCAGCACGTTTGACAGAGAGTTACTGGCTCTGCATCTGGCCATACACCACTTCCAGTTCTGGCTGGAAGGGCACACCTTCACTGCGTTCGTAGACCATAAGCCGCTAACGTATGCGATGGCCAAGGTTTTGGAACCATGGTCGGACCGGCAGCAGAGACAGCTGGCCGCGATCTCGGAATTTACAACCGACATTCAGCATGTGGCCGGTAAACTCAACGTGGTGGCGGACTGCCTCTCATGTGCATTAGTGGCCCCAGTCTACGTGGGGATATATTATTCAGCCATGGCCGCTGCGCAGAGCGGTGAAGTGGACGTTTGCGTGCTCCAGTCTGGACCAACAGAGTTAAGGCTGGAGAGCAGGGTACTGCAAGACGGGGGGCCCTCCAATCTCTGACGTCTCCACGGGCTTCCCGCGCATGGTGGTCCTAAGCGCTTGGCGCCGCTGCGCTTTTGAGTCTGTTCACTCCCTGGCGCACCCAGGAGTGCGCGCGTCAGTCAAAATGGTGGGAGCAAAGTTTGTCTGGCCGAGCCTGCGCAAACAGGTGAAACAGTGGGCTGCAGCCTGCGTAGCGTGCCAGCAAGCTAAAGTGCACAGGCACACAAAGGCCCCCTTGGAGCCGTTCCATATCCTGGCTAAGCGGTTCGACCATGTTCACGTGGACCTCGTGGGCCCACTCCCGCCATCGCAAGGGTTCACGCACCTCCTGACAGTGGTGGACTGCACCACGTGCTGGCCCGAAGTAGTCCCGCTAGCTTCCACCACGTCCGCGGAAGTTGCACGCGCTTTTTTAATGACATGGGTGGCACGTTTTGACTCCCCTTTGGCTATCCCGTCCGATCGGGGCCCTCAATTTGTTTCCGACCTCTGGTCCACCATGGCCCGGAGCCTGGGCGTCTCACTTCATTGCACGACCTTGTACAACCCACAGGCCAATGGGTTATGCGAGCGTTTCCATAAAGCAGCGCTCAGGGCTTCGCTTACGGATGCAAATTGGGTGGACCGGTTGCCGTGGGTTCTATTAGGGTTGCATTCAGCACCGAAGGAGTATTTGGCAGCCTCCCCAACACAGCTGTTTTTTTCCCAGCCGCTGCGGCTCCCAGGGGAATTTTTGCCGGACATCCCCGCGCTGACCACCGATCCATCCCTGCTTTCACCACGTAATGCAGTGAGAGGGATGGTACCTGGTCCAATCCACCACTGTTTTCCACGCGCTTTTGTACCAAAGGCCTTGAAGGACGCAGCGTTTTTGTCAGGCACGATGCCCACCGGACCCCCTTGCGCCCGCCCTATGATGGATAGCCCGTTCAGAGTGCTGGAACCCGGGGAGAAACATTTTGTGTTAGATTTGGGGAGATGCAGAGAAACAGTGTGTATAGACAGGCTTAAACCCGCTTTTGTGTTATCGGACGAGCAAGTGGTGCTGGCCCGAACTCCTTGGTGCGGACAACCCCCACTGAGAGCTTCCCAGGTAAATGACTCATCAGATCAGTCACAAGGGCATGCTAATGATGTTTTCCTCCCTCCCAATGTCCCCCCACAGACGGACGCACCCCCAGCCTCGAAGCCGCAGACCCCACTTTACAGCCGCTACGGACGAAAGCTGAAGCCCAAAGGACATGAGGGTCAAGGCTCAGTCTGAGTCTGGGGGAATCCCTCTCAGTATATTCACACTCAGACTTAAAAGACAAAAGGGAATTGTCATGGGGGGTTTGTGTGTGGATGTGGGGATGGTGTGTTGATGTGAACAGTGACAAAGAGAATGGGAATTACAAAGGCTTTGATGTTAAGGCAGCACACAGAGAAGGCTGACCGAGTGGTAAGATTTAAGAGCAGAGGTGCCTGAGATCTGTTACTCTTTTGCTGCTTGTGTTTCTAGAGAAATGCAGAGAGAGAGTGAATAAAGCCTGATATGATCTGGACCGCTCTGCCTGATTATTTCTCTCTCCACATTATAATCTTTTCCAGACTGATAGATCTCAGTTACTTTCTCATTTGTTGCTGAATTTCTTTAGATTGCAGCATGGTGTCTGATGATCTTTTGGTCTTCTTCACTTTGTCAGGCAGGTTGTACTGAAGTGATTTTTTTGATTGAGAACAAGTATGGCAGGACAGGCGTTGGTGTGGCTAGAGAACTTGAACTCAGTTTTCCAAAGATGTGATAAACCACAGATATTTTTTTTTTGAGGGGGGGGGGACTTTTTCACACAGTGCCATGTAAGTTTGGATTTTGTTTTACCCTTAATAATAAACACCTTCATTTAAAAACTGCTTTTTGTGTTTACTTGTGTTATCTTAGTGTCATGTACGCTGCGTAATGGCACAGTAGACAAATGAGTTAATATGAGCCCAACCACAGGTGAAGTGAACGTGTTTATTAACAGAAAGGGGGAAAACACAAAATACAGAAAATATTCAATGGTAAACAGTCTGACACACAAAGTGATGGATGTCCAAGCTCAGTTGGCTGGAGGAGGAGCCCCAGGCCCTCCCAGACAGAACTGGTCAGCGGAGAAGAAGGGCAATAAATAATAATAGGGAAAAGACTTACAACGTACAGCTGGCTCTGGAAAATCAGCACCTGGCAATCCAATGGAAAAAGGTACCAACATCTCCAAGACATGAACATAAACTCAGCGTAGAGCAGACTTGAATTATCTACTAACTATTGACTAGTCAAGATTGACTGACATACAAAAATCTCCAAAAGACATTTTTCACATTGTCATAATGGTGTATTGTGTGTTGAATTTTGTGGAAAAAAATGAATCCCTTTTGGGACGGCAGTGGCTCAGGAGGTAGAGCAGGTCGTCCAATAACTTGATGGTTGGCGGTTTTAGTTCCGCTCTCCCCAGATATCCTACCATTGCGTCCCTGAGCAAGACACTTTACCCCCAGTTGCTCCTGGTAGATCTGGACAGTGCCATGTTTGGCAGCTATTCTGCCATCAGTGTGTGAATGTGTGTGTGAATGGGTCAATAGCATCTGTAATGTGCTTTGGTCATCCTAGATGAGAAGAAAAGCGCTATATAAGTGAAAGCCATTTACCATTTTTTGGAATAAGGCTGTAACAACAAAATATGGAAAAAGTGTTGAGCACTGTGAAGACTTTCTGGATCCACTGTATTTAATATTGGATCATTTTCCTCAATAAATAAATGAAAAAGTAAAAATGTTTTTCTCATTGAACTGGATTTTCTTTGTCTACTTTTAGGACTTTTGTGAAAATGTAATGAGGGTTTAGGTCATATTTATGCAGGAAATTCTAAAAGGTTCACAAACTTTCAAGCACCACTGTATATAAATAGCAGATTTGGGTCCAAATACTCATCAGTTACTTTGTGAAATCTTGGAAAATAATTGTAAATGCAATCGATTGCTTCTGAAAAGTAATTGTACTTTTCATATATTTTTGGTATATTTGAACGATGAATATTTCCATCAAACATTTAATGTTTTCAGTGTCTATCAAGTTGATACACAAGCTGGTTTCCACATCAGTGAATGTGTGGAATACTTTTTTGAAATAGTTTTTCACAGCACTGTATGTTCAAAGCCTGTTTTTTCTTCATCCTTGTTGCTACAGGAACATGAAAGGAAAAACAGAGTGAAATCTCAGCAGCTTCAGAAAGATGAAGATCCTCCAACTGCAGCAAATGAAGCGAAATCACACATTGACAAGAGTAGAAAAAGAATACAGAGAAAACACCACACTAGGCATAAACAATATTTTTGTGAAGAATGTGGGAGAGGTTTCACACTGTTGGGTACCTTAAAAACACATAAACTGATTCACAATGGAGTTAAGCAGTTTGTGTGTGGTCAGTGTGGAAAGGCCTTTACTCAGATGAGTACCTTAAGAACACATGAACTCATCCACACTGGAGTTAAGCAGTTTGTGTGTGGTCAGTGTGGAAAGGCCTTTACTCAGAGGGGTAACTTAAGTAAACATGAACTCATCCACACTGGAGTTAAGCAGTTTGTGTGTGGTCAGTGTGGAAAGGCCTTTACTGAAAGGAGTAACTTAAGTAAACATGAACTCATCCACACTGGAGTTAAGCAGTTTGTGTGTGGTCAGTGTGGAAAGGCCTTTACTCAGATGAGTATCTTAAGAACACATGAACTCATCCACACTGGAGTTAAGCAGTTTGTGTGTGGTCAGTGTGGAAAGGCCTTTACTGAAAGGGGTAGCTTAAGGAAACATGAACTCATCCACACTGGAGTTAAGCAGTTTGTGTGTGGTCAGTGTGGAAAGGCCTTTAATCGGATGAGTCACTTAAGAAGACATGAACTCATCCACACTGGTGTTAAGCAGTTTGTGTGTGGTCAGTGTGGAAAGGCCTTTAATCGGATGAGTCACTTAAGAAGACATGAACTCATCCACACTGGTGTTAAGCAGTTTGTGTGTGGTCCATGTGGAAAGGCCTTTACTGAAAGGGGTAGCCTAAGGAAACATGAACTCATCCACACTGGAGTTAAGCAGTTTGTGTGTGGTCAGTGTGGAAAGGCCTTTACTCAGAGGGGTAACTTAAGTAAACATGAACTCATCCACACTGGAGTGAAGCAGTTTGTGTGTGGTCAGTGTGAAAAGGCCTTTAATCGGATGAGTCACTTAAGAACACATGAACTCATCCACACTGGAGTTAAGCAGTTTGTGTGTGGTCAGTGTGGAAAGGCCTTTACTCAGATGAGTATCTTAAGAACACATGAACTCATTCACACTGGAGTTAAGCAGTTTGTGTGTGGTCAGTGTGGAAAGGCCTTTACTCAGATGATTAACTTAAGAACACATGAACTCATCCACACTGGAGTTAAGCAGTTTGTGTGTGGTCAGTGTGGAAAGGCCTTTAATTGGATGAGTCACTTAAGAAGACATGAACTCATCCACACTGGTGTTAAACAGTTTGTGTGTGGTCAGTGTGGAAAGGCCTTTACTGAAAGGGGAAGCTTAAGGAAACATGAACTCATTCACACTGGAGTTAAGCAGTTTGTGTGTGGTCAGTGTGGAAAGGCCTTTACTCAGAAGAGTCACTTTAGAACACATGAACTCATCCACACTGGAGTTAAGCGGTTTGTGTGTGGTCAGTGTGGAAAGGCCTTTAATCAGATGAGTCACTTAAGAACACATGAACTCAACCACACTGGAGTTAAGCGGTTTGTGTGTGGTAAGTGTGGAAAGGCCTTTACTGAAAGGGGTAGCTTAAGTAAACATGAACTCATCCACATTGGAGTTAAGCAGTTTGTGTGTGGTCAGTGTGGAAAGGCCTTTACTCTGATGACTCACTTAAGAACACATGAACTCATCCACACTGGAGTGAAGCAGTTTGTGTGTGGTCAGTGTGGAAAGGCCTTTACTCTGATGACTCACTTAAGAACACATGAACTCATCCACACTGGAGTTAAGCAGTTTGTGTGTAGTCAGTGTGGAAAGGCCTTTAATCAGATGAGTCACTTAAGAACACATGAACTCATCCACACTGGAGTTCAACATTTTGTATGTTGACAGTGTGGAAAAGCCTTTACTCAGACGAGTACTTCAAGAAAACATGAAGTCATCCACACTGGAGTTAAGCAGTTTGTGTGTGGTCCATGTGGAAAGGCCTTTACTGAAAGGGGTAGCCTAAGGAAACATGAACTCATCCACACTGGAGTTAAGCAGTTTGTGTGTGGTCAGTGTGGAAAGGCCTTTACTCAGAGGGGTAACTTAAGTAAACATGAACTCATCCACACTGGAGTGAAGCAGTTTGTGTGTGGTCAGTGTGAAAAGGCCTTTAATCGGATGAGTCACTTAAGAACACATGAACTCATCCACACTGGAGTTAAGCAGTTTGTGTGTGGTCAGTGTGGAAAGGCCTTTACTCAGATGAGTATCTTAAGAACACATGAACTCATTCACACTGGAGTTAAGCAGTTTGTGTGTGGTCAGTGTGGAAAGGCCTTTACTCAGATGAGTTACTTAAGAACACATGAACTCATCCACACTGGAGTTAAGCAGTTTGTGTGTGGTCAGTGTGGAAAGGCCTTTAATTGGATGAGTCACTTAAGAAGACATGAACTCATCCACACTGGTGTTAAACAGTTTGTGTGTGGTCAGTGTGGAAAGGCCTTTACTGAAAGGGGAAGCTTAAGGAAACATGAACTCATTCACACTGGAGTTAAGCAGTTTGTGTGTGGTCAGTGTGGAAAGGCCTTTACTCAGAAGAGTCACTTTAGAACACATGAACTCATCCACACTGGAGTTAAGCGGTTTGTGTGTGGTCAGTGTGGAAAGGCCTTTAATCAGATGAGTCACTTAAGAACACATGAACTCAACCACACTGGAGTTAAGCGGTTTGTGTGTGGTAAGTGTGGAAAGGCCTTTACTGAAAGGGGTAGCTTAAGTAAACATGAACTCATCCACATTGGAGTTAAGCAGTTTGTGTGTGGTCAGTGTGGAAAGGCCTTTACTCTGATGACTCACTTAAGAACACATGAACTCATCCACACTGGAGTGAAGCAGTTTGTGTGTGGTCAGTGTGGAAAGGCCTTTACTCTGATGACTCACTTAAGAACACATGAACTCATCCACACTGGAGTTAAGCAGTTTGTGTGTAGTCAGTGTGGAAAGGCCTTTAATCAGATGAGTCACTTAAGAACACATGAACTCATCCACACTGGAGTTCAACATTTTGTATGTTGACAGTGTGGAAAAGCCTTTACTCAGACGAGTACTTCAAGAAAACATGAAGTCATCCATAGTGGAGGTAATCCACTGTCTGTGTTCAGTGTTTGAAGACCTTTATGAAGAAAAGTAACTTGGGATAACATCAACTCCCCACAGTGAAGTTAAATAAACCTATGTGTTAAATTTGGAAAGGCTTTTACTTGAGTGAATCTCTTGAAATCACAGGGAATGATCCACAGTAGAGTTAAAAGTGAGACACCTTTCACATAGACTTTGATCTCTTGTGAGACGGGAAGCTCCTCCTGTGGTTACAGGTTCAAGTTTAGAAACCCTGAGACACAGCTTGCTCTAGACTTTGTCATTTTGAAAGACATGGTTGTAAAAATTCTGTTATGATCTGTTATCTCATTTTAATGAGATCACCTTCAGTGTAACCTGTCAAATGACAGCTTTCAGAATTTTCTGTCATTGCTGAAAAATATCTGTCAATGAAGGACAATTTTCATTTCATGCAACCTCTGCCCTGAGATCAGGCTGCACTGGATTCAGATCCCTTAAATGTCTGAACCAACATTTCATTTAGAAAGCAGAGATGCTCCATGTTTTGATTGTATGTCTGACTTTTCCTTCTCTGTTGTTGTTGCTCAATCAACTCAGTTCACTTCATTTATTTTCAAATCAGCTTCATTTGCATAGTGCCAGATCACAACCAGGGTTGCCACGGGTGCTGGAAATCCTTAAAAAGGCATGAATTTTAATATTGTATTTTAAGGGTTTTAAAAGTGATTGAATTTTATAAAAAGTTCTTGAAAAAACTTGAAATTGTAAGGATGTTTTTTTTTTTTTCAATAAATGTCTGTGAATTAATAGTTACCTATAGTTCACTTGTTATATTGAGAAATAAAATAAATTGGAGAACCTAAAATTCCAGCTGCTCAGCCTGTGTCTCGGTTGGCTTCTGTGTGACTGTGGTCAGTCAGTTTTCAGGTGTGACCTCACCCCCCACAAAGACACACAGGTGTAGTCACTGCACCATCATGACGTGAACAGTGGCATGGCGTGGCTACATTTGTTTGGGGACGCCAAATAAAACAGAGTTGTGTGGGAGTTTCTGAGGTCAGTATCTGTAAAACTGTTTCATTACACTGACATTAAACTGGATAAAATATTGAAGATGACCAAAAAACTCAAAATTCCTGCAGCTCAGTGCCTGATGAAGTTACAAGTCAAATCAAATATCGGTGATCTACATGTGTTTTCTAATATCATCTAAATGATTTGAATAAAATAAAAACATTGATCAGTATTTCCTCTGCCAGAATAGAAGAAAATTGACTTTAATTGAGTGCAGGTCAGCCAATCAGGGAGCTTTACATTTTCTCCTCTTTATGATGTTTAATAAGAAAAGCAGCTAATAGCCCGCTGTGTGGAAGAGTAACGGCTCCCCAGTAGCATTGTTTTTCAATCTTTCTTAACAAGGAAGTGCACACATTCAGGCTTTTGTTGCCTGGGCAACAGCCCATTTTCTTTGTCTTGCTGAGTGGCCCTTCTGAAGGGAAAATAAACATTTAAACAAAACTGTTGTGTCTTGTTACATTATTACTAGTGGTGTTGGACGATGAAATATTTTAATCAAGATTAATGTTTTGGAATGCTGAATTAATCGTGATTACTAATTCTTTAATCACGTGTTTTTCCATTCAGATACAGTGTACATTAAAGTGCTGATGACATGATTTCGATATTCTTTAGCATGTTGTGTAAACCCAAAAGTCATTGTCGATGATCAATGTAATATTTACAACTGCACCTGCATAAACTAGTTATCATCAAAAAAACCACAGCCGCTGACTGGACTGTGGTGCTGCCCACCAAATGAAGGAGGAGGCTGAAATGACGTCAGTGACAGAACGGATGCTGGTGTTGTTGACCGGAATGCCAGCAGCTTTGTAGCTCAGAGTTTCTCTGGTTTCTTCTTTTAGTTTTACGGCTAGGCCTTCGCATTGTCACAGGCTTAGATAAACAGCAGGCCATGAAAGACCACATCACACGCTTCAGCTCCAACTGTCATAAGCCTCCTCGTGTGCTTTTAAGCAGGAGCGCATGAGGAGGAGAAGGATGAATGGATTTACGCACAGGATCCACCACATACACAATGGTCCAGCAGTGTTTGGCAAGAGCCGCCTCAGTACAAACACTGCTGGCGTGACAAATTGGACACACCTGGGCGAGGTGCCGGAAAGATAATTACTGGGGCGAAACGGCTGACTTTCAAATGGAGAGGGCACATGGTCAGACCGGCGAATGTTGGACAGTGTCCACCTGAATGTGGGTCAAAACGGCTGCCCAACAACCGCTGGCCAGAGCGGCAGCTACCGGCATGGAAAAGAAAAGAAACAGACATGAAAACAACAAGAACTCAAAATATAATACATAAATCTGATGCCTGAGCCACAGAACGGTCAGAACCGAGACTACAGGATAACACGGGCTTGGTTCGTGACACCAACTGACTATATTATTCATTGCCACTAATTTGGACTTTTTCCTGTTATAATAGTTAAATATTTTTGATAGTTATAGTACATGTGTGTTATACCAGTTATGAATATTGTTTTTCTTGTGACCAAACTCTTGAAAAAATAAGCAATATCAGTTGCTTCTATTTTCTTATTGTTGAAAATCACATGCCAGTTGATACAAGACAGAAGCAGTTAATAAACAATGATAAACAAAATTGCAGTTTTTATGACACATTAATGGGAAATACGTTATTTTTAAGGATATTGCCATCAGTGACAGAGAATAATTTTAATTTCTAAAGGAGTTTTACAGATAATTGAACTTTCAAATGATAATTTATGGCCACGAGTATGCTCTAATTTACTAAAAAAGAAAAAAATTGTAAAATAAAAAGAAAAATTCTGTCTCTTCTTCAGATACCCAGGATTGATACAGGATTGCATGCAACGTCCAAATGATAACAACAGTTATGAGATTTTCAAGTATCACACTAAAAATATTTAGTAATGCAGCGGCATGATAAAAAATAGGCAGTGATGCTGTGGTTTTAAGTAGAGTTTATTAATCATACCGCCGTCACGGGCTCCGTTCCCGGCGCGCATGCATGGCGCCGGGAGCGAGCCCAAACGGCTCTCAGAGAAGAAGGACACAATGTCTGTGTCCTGCAGCAGCAGTTGCAGAATCAGAATGAGAGAGTTTGCGTTACAGAGTTGCAGCATATATACCCAACTACAACAATACATCAAAGAGCAGATTCACAGCAGTTGGTACGATCAAAGGGACTGCAGAACAGGCATGAGATATTTGCATTTGAAAGACCTACATAACAATAGGCAGATTTGCTAGCCTCTGCTCCAAGTTTAGGACAAAGAGGTTACAAGGCACATCTACATATTGATCTCAGCCTCTAGGTCACAGTAAGGACAGGACGCATGAACACTATACATGAATGGCACATTACATCACAATACATGAATGGCACATTGCATCACGATACATGAATGGCACATTGCATCACAATACATGAATGGCACATTACATCTCAGTAGTGCAGCGGGAAAAACCAAGAGAAGAGAGCTGACTGTCCTGTGTGTTGTGGGGGGGTTGAATCAACCCGCCACAAGTAATTTCATTTTCTTGGAATAACTGACAACAGTTGTGGTCAGATAAACATTTATTGAATGAAAAACAATATCCTGAAAACATAAAGGTAGTTAGTGTGGCGGGTTGATTCAACCCCCCCACAACACACAGGACAGTCAGCTCTCTTCTCTTGGTTTTTCCCGCTGCACTACTGAGATGTAATGTGCCATTCATGTATTGTGATGTAATGTGCCATGCATGTATTGTGATGTAATGTGCCATTCATGTATCGTGATGCAATGTGCCATTCATGTATTGTGATGTAATGTGCCATTCATGTATAGTGTTCATGCGTCCTGTCCTTACTGTGACCTAGAGGCTGGGATCAATATGTAGATGTGCCTTGTAACCTCTTTGTCCTACACCTGGAGCAAAGGCTAGCAAATCTGCTTATTGTTATGTAGGTCTTTCAAATGCAAATATCTCATGCCTGTTCTGCAGTCCCTTTGATCGTACCAACTGCTGTGAATCTGCTCTTTGATGTATTGTTGTAGTTGGGTATATATGCTGCAACTCTGTAACGCAAACCCTCTCAATCTCACTACTGCAACTGCTGCTGCTGGACACAGACTTCGTGTCCTCCTGCTCTGAGAGCCGCTTGGGCTCGCTCCCGGCGCACATGCACGGCGCCGGGAGCGGAGCTCGTGACGGCAGTGTGATATAATAAAGCTCTACTTAAAACCTTCAACAACGCTGCTTATTTTTATCATCCGCCGCAGTTAGTCAGCATAAGTAAAACCGACATATTGTCCGTCTTGTAGTGGAAAGGTCTCTGATCTTGTGAACGACACAGGCAGGTATTGGCACTCAGACTTTCTCACCAAGGTAATGGTAGAACTAAGAACTCAAAAGATTATACATAAACCCGATGCTTGAGCCACAGAGAATACACTGCTATGATTTTATTGAAAAATCTGGTTAAAGTAAATTATATTTATGAACAAATAATTTGTTGCAGTGTCTGTAACAAAAGCATACCACTCGGTGTTCCCCTGCTGTGTGTTTGTTGCTGCTGCTGCCGCGGCCATGTGTGCCTCGCCACCGTTACACTCTGAGTCTTACTTGCTGGGCACAATGTCTGCTTGGCACGGCTCAAACCTAAAAGGTATGATGCCAACAGATTCTTCATTATCATCCCATTCTTTGGAACTATAATGAATGAATAATGAATCTGAAGATTGGACAACACAAACCAATTCCAGACTACATGTGCTAGAACCATCATCAGTGTTTTCTACTGCTTCCATCCTGCATGTACAATGGGCAGCCAAGCGCTGTGTTCTGTTACTGATGCTACAACATGGCCGTGGGGTTTTCCAGCCACTGACGCAATTTGTGACGTGGCACTCATGAAAACATCAGATATTCGCATGAGAAAAAGCCTGACTTAGAACTGCACACACCAACCTACACTACCGTTAAAAAGTTTGGGGTCACCCAGACAATTATTTTGTGTTTTCCATGAAAAGTCACACTTAGTTACCACCATGAGTTGTAAAATGAATAGAAAATATAGTCAAGACATTGACAAGGTTAGAAATAATGATTTGTATTTGAAATAATATTTTTTTTCCAGATATTCAACCTGCTCAAAGGAAAGTCAGTTTTATAGCTTCTCTAACCAGCTTAACTGTTTTCAGCTGTGCTAACATGATTGCACAAGGGTTTTCTAATCATCCTTTAGCCTTCTGACGCAATGAGCAAACACATTGTACCATTAGAACACTGGAGTGATAGTTGCTGGAAATGGGCCTCTATACACCTATGTAGATATTGCACCAAAAACCAGACATTTGCAGCTAGAATAGTCATTTACCACATTAGCAATGTATATTAGATATTAGAGTGTATTTCTGATTAGTTTAAAGTTATCTTCATTGAAAAAAACAGTGCTTTTCTTTCAAAAAATAAGGAGATTTCTAAGTGACCCCAAACTTTTGAACGGTAGTGTATTTCGTCATATTGTATTATGTGTTGAAAAATTAAATAAAATCAAAATCGTGTCATCAGCACTTGAAGTTGGTAATTTTTTGTTTGTCATACTGTTATGAACCGGGTACCAACTTAGCCACTGTCTTCCCCATCAGAGAATCATTGTCTGCTCCCTACAAAGTAAATAAAAATATAATGTACAAGCATCCCAAAGTGATTAAACAAAAATTGGTAAAACTCAAATTAAACATGAAGTCTCTAAATTTAATGATTTGGCCTCTGTTCCTCCTCATAATTTAAAAATTAAATGTGGTTTGTTAAATATTAGGTCTCTAACTCCCAAGTCTCTGCTAGTCCATGATCTGTTAATTGATCATCAGATTTATTTAGTATCCCTTACAGAGACTTGGTTAGGGCAACAGGATTATGTCGGATTGAATGAATCAACTCCCTCTGGTTATTTGAACTGTCAAAATCCCAGAAGTTCTGGTCGTGGAGGAGGAGTAGCAACAACTTACCATTCCAAATTACTAGTTGATGTAAAGCAAAAAACATGTTATAATTCCTTTGAAGGACTGGTCCTCAGTATTGGGCATTTTAACAATTTTAGGCTAAACCCAATTTTATTTGCCATAGTTTATCGTCCTCCATCAACCATCCATCAATCACAGTTTTTATCCGAATTTGCCGAATTCTTAGCTGATTTAGTGCTGAAATCAATTATAGATAATTATAGTAGGGGACTTTAATATACATGTAGATGTAGATCGTGATTGCCTTAATATGGCATTTAATTCAATATTAGACTCAATGGGGTTTTCTCAGAAAGTAGGAAGTGCTACCATAATCTCCACCATATGTTGGACCTTGTTCTGACATATGGCACAGAAATCGAAAATCTGGTTGTGTCTCCTCATAACCCTGTACTGTCAGACCATTGTCTGTTAGATGCCTCAGATGATGTTGTTACCAAATTTATGCACATTGTTTCATCTATGCCATGTGTCAACACAACGGAAATAAGCTATAGACAGCTTGCTCCTTCTGTAATTGATAGCATGATAGATAGTGTTACAGCTTCTATACAACAGACTCTAGACATGTTGGCCCCTTTAAAAAAAGAAAAAGTCTAATCAGAGATTTCTAACTCCTTGGTTCAACACAGAAACTCGTAGCTTAAAACAGAAGACTCGTCAATTAGAAAGAAAATGGCGCTCCACTAATTTAGATGAAATCTGTTTAGCTTGGAGAAACCATCTTTTAATTTACAAAAAATCTCTTAGAAAAGCTAGAACAAGTTATTATTCTGCATTAATAGAAGAGAACAAGAATAATTCCAGGTTTCATTTCAGCACTGTAGCCAGGCTGACAGAGTCATTTAAAGAAGCCTTCCAATTTATTGGTAGCAATATTCTTCAAATAATTAATTCTTCATTAGCATTAGGCCATGTACCGCAGGCTTTTAAAACTGCTGTAATTAAACCCTTACTCAAAAAGCCAATACTTGATCCAAGAGTTTTAGCTAACTATAGACCAATCTCTAATTTGCCTTTCATTTCAAAAAATCATAGAAAGAGTTGTTGCTACGCAATTATTTGACCACTTGCAGGGAAATGATTTATTTGAAGAGTTTAAATCTGGGTTTAGAATCCATCTGTCACGGTCTGAGCGCTGATCTTGTCTGCACTCGGGTCATGCAGTATTTTCCTCGCATTCTGTATTTTGTCCTGGTGGGCTCTCTGAGCTCTCATTCTGACAGCGTCTCTGCAGGGCTTCTGGCTGTCAGAGCCAAGCAGCACAGCTGGTGCTGATTCAGCTGTTGACACCCTCATCAGCTGATTAATTATCCTGCCCTATTTAAGGGAGCAGCTCCTGTCACTTGGGGCTGCGACCTCGCATTTTCCAGACTGGTTTCCCAAAGTCAGAAACCAGTTCCTTTCAGCGTCCTACTCGCATGTAAGTGTTGTATCCTTGTCTCTCGTCAGTCTCCCTAGCTCTCAGTATATCATAGTGTGTCTTAGTCCTAGTCCTTGTTTGTGTTTTGCCCCACGAGGCTCATTATTTTGTACTGTATGTCCTTCTTTAATAAATGTACAAACTCTATGGCTGCTTATAGTGTTTCATTAGCGGTCCGCGAGGACCGCTCCATGACAGTAGGTCGCAGCCAAACAAGACACCGATGACCGTGAGTTTGCTTAATTTGGGCTTGTAGTTTTTTCCCCCTGTTCTCGTACCAGTGTGCTGGGAGATGGCGCCGCCCAAGGCCTATGCGATGAGCTTGGGCTACGAGCTGGTTATGGCCCTCATCAACATTAATGGTATCCTCTCCACCGCTCGGCTTTACAACACTCCCAGCGTTGTACCTGGACCTCACTGAGGTGGCTATTAACCGCCATCCTCGCTATGCTGACCACCCTGAAATCACGGCGAGGATAGCAGACATCTCTGCTCACCGGGAGAAGCTCCGTGGGCTGAAAGGAAACTCCGGCAGGAAGCCGAAGAGGAGACATCCTTGCTCCTCATCTCGGGATCCCATTCCTGTCCCCTGTCCAGTCCAGGAGTTCGCACCATCCGTGGGTCATCCCCAGCGGAGAACGACATCAGCCGGGATTCCCCCAGCGTATCCTCAGCAAGAACCCCACCCGGATCCTGTTCCGGGTAGCCACACGAACTCTGTCTCCCAGCCAGCTGCAGCCTCTGTGTTTCGTCAGAGGGGTAAGACAGCCGCCGCCTCCGGGTTGTATGTGCCTTGTCCCCGGCCTGCCTCGGCTGTTTCTCCCTCCTCCTTGATGCTCTATCCAGTGGCCGAGAACCCCACGAGTCCTGCTCCAGCGATGCCTGTCAGCTATCCTATGCAAACGGCTCCTCCTTGTCTTCCCAGGGGGCCCTCCGTCACCATCCAGCAGGGAAAGGGGAGAACCAAGCCCACTGCAGCAGCTTCCACTGGCCCTCAGCAGATCAGGCAAATGCCTTTTCATTCTTTTCCTTCACTGGATGAATTGCCTTGTTTGATCCCTGGGGATGGAGTTCGGGGTTCACAGTCCCCTGAGCTCCCTCCACCTGCGGCAGTGATTAATTATGAACCTGCTACCTTTGTGCCTCCTTCCCCTGAGCGTTCTTCGGCACCAGGTGTACGCCGTCGGATGGGGAAGGAGCCTGTGGCCCTGGAGTACCTGGTTCCGGCCCAGTCGGGTTCCGTCGTGGGTGCAGCACGATCCCACTTGGGATCCAATGGAAGTGCAGCGCCAGTCCGTGTGGAGTTTGTAGAAGGAGCTGCAGATCCTCCGCCGATCAACACCGTGCTGGTCCCTCATTGTTTCCCCGATCCCTTTTCTTCTCCACCTGGTGCTGTTGGGATTTCCCTTACTCGACCCGGCTCTCCCTCATTATCCCTTTTGGTAGGGAGGCTGCCTCCGAGCTCTTCCCTTCGGTCCTGGTGGCCTTTTGACACGGGTCAGCCTCCTGGGGACTCCTTCGCCAGTTTGGCTTTCTGGGTTGGCCACCCCACAAACTGGGCTTTCTGTTCAGCGACCTGGTCTGGCCACCAGAGGTTCTGTTTCTCCGGGCCTGGGACTGGAGTAGACCGCCCAAACTCTTTCTTTTCCCCCTGCCAGCGATCTCGATGCAGGTAGACCTCCTGAACTATTTGTTTTTTGTTATTGTGCTCTGCTTGCCTGCATTCCTGTAATGATTTTTTTTCTCTCCTTTTGATTGTCCCCTCCGTAGTCTGAGAAATGTTCTTTTGTTGCCTATGGCCATTTATTTGAACTGATTTAAACTGTTTGTATTTTGCCGCTCTTTAGCGTGTTTTTTTCTCCCCCTCTGTTGTCTGAAATATGCGCTTTTGTCGCCTCTGCCAGTTTATTTGGACTTATGGAGCTGTCTGTATTTTGCCGGGGTTAAGCGTGATTTGTTGTTTTCCCTGCATCTGTTTGAGAGGTATGTGGTTCCTTTTCTTTCTTTTGGCCTGTGGATTTTAGTCTGTAGGCATTGTGTTTCTATTATTTGCATTTATTGTTCTGTTACCTCTGCCAATCATTTGGAATTATTGTACCGCCTGTATTTCACCGCTATTTAGCGTGATTTTGTGTTTTCCCTTTCTCTGGTTGAGAGACACCTGCGTATTATGGTTTAACCTTGTATCTGTTATTTGCATTTTTTTGTTCTGTCTTCTACCTGTGTATTATGGAGTATATTTGTGGGTTTTGTTTCCTTTCATTGTTGTGCACCATGCTCATATTTGTTCTGTATTGGCCCTGGTCATTGTTTGTTTTTGTGTGGTTCTCTTCCTTGGTGTTTTTCCTTTTTTTTTTTTTTTTTTGACTCTTGCCCTCCGAGCCTTTTTCCCCCTCCATCCACCCTGCGTGGGATTTCATAGCCTTCTGGGAGGCTTGGATGTTACATTTACACCCAGAGTGCGTCCTTCGGGGGGGGCAGTACTGTCATGGTGTGAGCGCCGATCTCGTCTGCGCTCAGGTCATGCAGTATTTTCCTCCCACTCTGTATTTAGTCCTGGTGAGCTCTCTGAGCTCTTATTCTGACAGCGTTTCTGCGGGGCTTCTGGCTGTCAGAGCCAAGCAGCACAGCTGGTGCTGATTCAGCTGTTGACACCCTCATCAGCTGATTAATTATCCTGCCCTATTTAAGGGAGCAGCTCCTGTCACTTGGGGCTGCGACCTCGCATTTTCCAGACTGGTTTCCCAAAGTCAGAAGCCAGTTCCTTTCAGTGTCCTACTCGCATGTAAGTGTTGTATCCTTGTCTCCCGTCAGTCTCCCTAGCTCTCAGTATATCATAGTGTGTCTTAGTCCTAGTCCTTATTTGCGTTTTGTCCACGAGGCTCATTATTTTGTACTGTATGTCCTTCTTTAATAAATGTGCAAACTCTACGGCTGCCTATAGTGTTTCATTAGCGGGCCGCGAGGACCACTCCATGACACCATCATAGTACTGAAACAACCTTAGCGAAGGTCACTAATGACCTCCTTATCACATCTGATAATGGACTTATTTCTCTACTTGTCCTTTTAGACCTTAGTGCAGTTTTTGATACTATCGATCATAATATTCTACTTGATAGATTAGAACACTATGTTGGACTTAATGGAACTTTGTTGCAGTGGTATAGATCTTATTTATCTGATAGGTGACATGTTTCGGGACCCAGGAGACAGACACTGACACGGGCAGATAGTGACAATAATCTTTATTAAAGAGTGAGGGTGTGTAGTGCAAGTGTGAGTGCGTGGATAGAGTTCTGGTCACGGGAGCTGAGCGCCCTGGACGGAGACCCGGCAACCCTGGAACATGGCTGGAACATGGCTGTGGGCGCCATCCAAGATGGCGCCCACAGCGGTCGACATGGTGCTTCGCTGCGCTCTTTGTTTGTTTTTGTTTGTCAATTGTGTGTCTGCTTGCACTTATACCCGTGAAGAACTTCTAAATATCAGGACTTTCACCCCCACGGACCTCCTCCCAGTTTTTCTAGCCCCTGCCGCCGATCTGGTTTATTGTTTGGCTCGGAAAGTGAGACGGCGAAAGAGAGGAAGACGAGCGGGCGCTCTCGTACGACTTCGCAGGAGAGGCTCGCGAACGGCGCTGCCTGGCATATTTCTGTCCAATACCAACTCTCTCTCTAACAAGGTAGATGAACTGAGACTGCTGATGCGTTTTAAGGACCTCGCCTCCTCAGCTGTCCTCTGCTTTACTGAGACCTGGCTCCGGGAAAATATACCGGACAGCGCGCTGCGCCTCGACGGCTTTCAGCTCTTCCGTGCTGATCGTGACACAGAGCTTTCCGGCAAGACCACAGGAGGCGGTGTCTGCTTCTACATCAACTGCAGCTGGTGCTCTGATGTAACGGTAATTTCCAAACACTGTTCTCCTGCCTTGGAATTTCTTATCAATTGCAAGCCCTTCTATTCCCCGCGGGAGTTTGCTTCTTTCATAATGATCGCTGTGTACGCCCCTCCCGACGCGGACACGCGCGAAGCTCAGCGCGTGCTCGCGGATCACATTCAACACACAGAGCGGAGTTTTCCAGACTCGCTGATTATTGTGGCTGGCGACTTTAATCAGTGCAATCTGAGCCACGATCTCCCCCGCTACAAACAGTTTATTAAATGCCCCACCAGAGGATTAAACACACTGGATCACTGTTACACCACAGTGAAAGACGCATATCGCGCTGTCCCTCGAGCTGCGCTGGGATTATCTGATCACGTGATGGTTCACCTCATTCCCACATACAGACAGAGATTGAAGCTCACTAAACCTGTTGTGAGCACTACGAAAATACGGACCAGTGATGCTGAGGAGAAGCTGGAAACGTGCATGGAAATATCTGACTGGGGCATGCTTAAAGGAGCCACGCATGATCTGGATGAGTACACGGACACTGTGAACTCATATATCCACTTTTGTGAAGAGAACATTCTTCCATCACGCACCAGGGTGAGTTACTCTAATGACAAACCCTGGTTCACAGCTAAGCTCAGACAGATCAGGAAGGAGAAGGAAGCAGCGCTGAAAAGTGGAGACAGGGACTGCTACAGGGAGGTTAAATACCGGTTTAACAGAGAGCTGAAGAGGGCTAAATCTCTATACTCAGAGAGACTCCAGCAGCAGTTCACTGCTAATGATTCGGCTTCCGTGTGGAGAGGACTGAGGCAAATCACCAACTATCGACCTAAGGCTCCTAAAGGTCAGGATGACAAAGCCCTTTGTCAAAGACTGTCCCAACACTATGCCCGTTTTGACACCTCGTCATCTGTGTCCAACTCCCCCCCTCCCTCCAGCTCCACAGCCTCCACATTCCCTACTTCATTTAAGGCACCCCCCCCCTCCTCCCCCCCTCCCCTTATCATCAGTGAGCAGGATGTGCTCAAACAGTTCTCCAGACTGAACCCGCGCAAGGCCCCCGGCCCAGACAGCGTGTCTCCCTCCACCCTGAGACTCTGTGCGAAACAGCTGGCTCCTGTATTCACAGACATTTTTAACACCTCCCTTAAGTTATGCCACGTGCCGTCCTGCCTCAAATCCTCCACCATCATCCCTGTCCCCAAGAAGCCACGGATCACTGGACTTAATGACTACAGACCTGTAGCGCTCACCTCTGTAGTCATGAAGTCCTTTGAGCGCCTGGTCCTGTCCCACCTCAAGTCCATCACCACCCCTCTCCTGGACCCGCTGCAGTTTGCCTACCGAGCCAACAGGTCTGTAGACGATGCAGTCAACCTGGCCCTCCACTCCATCCTGCAGCACCTGGACTCCCCGGGAACCTACGCCAGGATCCTGTTTGTGGACTTCAGCTCCGCATTCAACACCATCCGCCCCGCTCTGCTCCGGGACAAGCTGTCCCTGCTCAACGTGCCTGACTCCCTCTGCAGGTGGATCATCGACTTCCTGACGGACCGGAGGCAGCATGTGCGGCTGGGAAAGACTGTCTCAGACTATACTAGCATCAGCACCGGATCACCCCAGGGCTGTGTACTTTCCCCCCTACTCTTCTCCCTTTACACCAACTCCTGCACCTCCAGCCACCAGTCTGTCAAGTTGATCAAGTTTGCGGACGACACCACCCTCATCGGGCTCATCTCCAACGGCGACGAGTCCGCCTACAGGAGAGAGGTGGCCCAGCTGGCGTCCTGGTGCAGCCACAACAACCTGCAGCTGAACGCTCTGAAGACAGTGGAGATGATTGTAGACTTCAGGAAAGTCACTACTCCTCTGCCCCCCCTCACCCTCTCAGGCTCTCCCATCACCACTGCTGATTCCTTCCGCTTCCTAGGCACTACCATCACCAGGGACCTCAAATGGGAGCTGACCATCAGCTCACTCATCAAAAAAGCCCAGCAGAGGATGTTCTTCCTGCGGCAGCTGAGGAAGCTCAAGCTACCCACCAAGATGTTAGTGCAGTTCTACACAGCCATCATCGAGTCCATCCTCACCACCTCCATAACCGTGTGGTACGCAGGAGCCACTGCCAGGGACAGACTAAGGCTGCAGCGCGTCGTGCGCACTGCTGAGAAGGTGATCGGCTGCAAGCTCCCATCTCTCCAGGATCTGTACATCTCCAGGACCCGGAGGCGTGCTGGCCGGATCATAGCCGATCCCTCACACCCTGGTCACGTACTGTTTGCCCCCCTCCCCTCTGGTAGAAGACTTCGGTCCATCCAGACTAAAACCTCCCGTCACATGAACAGCTTCTTCCCCTCTGCCATTAGACTGCTGAACACTAAGTGACTTATTGACTCTCGTGCACCATGTACAGCAGCTCAACCAGACTCATGTCAATCATCACTGTTTTCTTCCTGCATTACCGACTGCACTATATAGTTCTCCACAGTATCTGCTGCTGGCTAATATATATTTTAACTGTTGACCAGTATCACTTAATCTTATCCTACACTTTATTACATGTATAGTTTATTTCTTTTATCTTATCATGTTTAATGTTGCAGCATTGTACCGAGACAAATTCCTAGTTTGTGTACTACATGAACAATGGCAATAAACCTGATTCTGATTCTGATTCTGATTCTGACATACAAGCACAAACAATTACTTTTGTCCCACGCAAGTGACAAGCTACTAGTAGCGAGGCTTACTTGGTTGCTGATGACAGTAACTCCACTGATAATGGTGGCCAATACTCCTGCAACTGATACAGTAATAGTTCTGGAATTTGAGGAGCAAGACATACCGGTAGACGTGGTGGTAGCGAACCGCTACGTGAGTGTGTTGGCGTTACCCCGTCAGCTGGGGCCGCAGGTCCGCCGCCAAGGGGGTCCACCTGTGCACAGGGGTAGAGGTTAGGAGTAGAGTAACAGATGGTTCTCTTACGTGTCTGACTCTGAAGAGAAGTCCTAGATGAGGTAAGAGAAGTTCTTGACGAAGCCAGAGAAGTTCCTGATGAGATGAGAGAGAATCCTGACGAGGCCAGAGAGCGAAGTTCAGGTTCTTTCTCCGACAAGGAGGGCAGACGACTCCGTGCCGGGCTGTCAGCAACGCTGGCTTTTAACAGCTGTTGATTAACACCTGTTGGTCTGTGCGCAGCTGGAGTTAATGATGCCAATGACGGCCCAGAGGCCGCCATGACAGTACTCCCCCCTCTAGCAGTGCCTCCAGGCACCTGCCCAATCCTACCTGGATTCGCCCGATGGAAATCGCGAATCAGCTGTTTATCCAGGATCAACGCTGGGCAAATCCAAGAGCGATCCTCCGGTCCAAAGCCCTCCCAGTCCACCAAATACTGAAGACCACGACCCCGCTTGCGGACATCCAGGATGGCAGTCACCCCCCAGGCCGGATGGCCATCGATCATCCTCGGGGGTGCGGGAGCCGCGGGAGCAGGGCACAGGGGATCAGAGACATACGGTTTAACCTGGGAGACATGAAAAGTGGGGCAGATACGCATTGAAGAGGGGAGAGACAAGCGCACGGACACAGGGTTAATAACACGATTAATGGTGTAGGGGCCAATGAAGCGCT
Source organism: Pholidichthys leucotaenia (assembly GCA_020510985.1). Taxonomy (NCBI): domain Eukaryota; kingdom Metazoa; phylum Chordata; class Actinopteri; order Cichliformes; family Pholidichthyidae; genus Pholidichthys; species Pholidichthys leucotaenia. The sequence goes on along the minus strand of CM035836.1, from coordinate 22,381,855 downwards.
TAGTGAGTTTACGTTTTTCAGCCGGTACACCAATATTCCGGGTTGACAACCAGACCTTCTGACCCACCTTATAGTCCGGGGTGGGTCTCCTATGCCGGTTGGCCACCTGGATATTACGCTTAGTGGTCTTCAGCAAGGCTTGACGAGCGAGGAGCCAAACTCGCCGGCAGCGCTTGATATGTGCCTGGACTGAAGGAACCGCTACCTCCTTCTCCTCCTCCGGAAACAACGGAGGATCAAACCCACATGTTGCTTTAAACGGGGAGACGCCCGTGGCCGTGGAGATCGTGGCGTTGTGAGCGTACTCAATCCAGGGCAGGAACTTGCTCCAGGAGGATGAGCAGGAGGAGATGACACAGCGAAGGGCAGCCTCCAGCTCCTGATTAGCCCGCTCGCACTGGCCATTGCTTTGGGGGTGATAACCAGAGGAGAGGCTGGCTGTGGCTCCTAGTGCCGCACAGAAGGCCTTCCAAACTTGAGATACAAATTGGGGTCCTCGATCAGACACAATATCAGCAGGGATGCCATGAAGACGGACCACATGTTGCACCAGGAGGGCCGCAGTCTCCTGGGCCGAAGGCAGACCCCGAAGTGGCACAAAATGGGCCGCCTTCGAGAACCGGTCCACGATGGTTAACACCGTGGTATAGTCATCTGAAATGGGTAAACCAGTCACAAAGTCCATCGCTACGTGAGACCAGGGGCGTGAAGGAACCGGCAACGGATGTTGTAGGCCCGCCGGGGGGGATGATGTCGTCTTCCCGGTGGCGCACTGAGCGCAGGCCCGGATGTAGCCTACAACGTCCTTCCGTAACCCTGGCCACCAGAAGGTCCTCTGGAGAAGATCCACGGTCCGACCCACTCCAGGATGACAAGCCAACTTGGAAGCGTGACCCCACTCAATCACCTTGCCTCGGACAGCGCGTGGAACAAACAAGTGCCCCCCCCCCCCCGGGGTCCGGCTCGGTCTTCTGAGCCTGGCGAACCATCTTGCAGATTCCCCAGGATAGGGCGCCCATGACGCAGGAAGGTGGCAGGATAGGGGTCTCCTGGTCCTCAGAGGATGGTGTGTCAAACTGCCGTGAGAGGGCATCCGGCTTACCGTTCTTGCTTCCCAGCCGGTACGTGATGGTAAAGTTAAACCGGCCGAAGAAGAGGGACCAGCGAGCCTGGCATGCATTCAGGCGCTTAGCCGTCCTGAGGTACTCCAGGTTACCGTGATCAGTCCAAACCACGAACGGCTGAGCAGCCCCCTCCAGCCAATGTCTCCATTCCTCCAAGGCGAGTTTCACTGCCAGTAACTCCCTGTCTCCGATGCTGTAGTTCCTCTCTGCAGGGGTGAGACGGTGAGAGAAAAAAGCACAAGGGTGAATCTTACCATCCTCAGGAGATCGTTGGGAGAGTACTGCTCCAACTCCCGCATCAGACGCGTCCACCTCCACCAAGCACTGCAGCTTCGGGTCCACCTGGGTAAGGACTCGGGCCGAGGCGAACTCCCTCTTGAGCTTCTCAAATGCTCCGGCTGCCTCCTTACTCCAGCAAAATGGGGTCTTAGGGGAGATGGGAGCAGTCAAAGGACGGGCAATATTACCAAAGTTGGGCACGAACCTCCTATAAAAATTAGCAAACCCCAGGAACCCTTGAAGCTGCTTTCTGGAGGTGGGTGCAGGCCAATCCACAACTGCCTTGACCTTGGCAGGGTCAGGGAGCACCTGGTTCCGAGCAATAATAAATCCAAGGAAGGAGGTTTGATCAGTGTGGAACTCACATTTCTCGGCCTTGACGAACAGCTGGTTCTCCAGGAGGCGCTGTAATACCCTGCGGACATGCACCCGATGTTCCTCTAGTGTGCGGGAGAAGATGAGGATGTCATCAAGATAAACAAAAACAAACGAGTTCAGAAAATCCCGTAGTACATCATTTATCAAACGCTGGAAGACAGCTGGAGCGTTAGTTAACCCAAACGGCATTACCAGGTACTCAAAATGACCGCTGGGGGTCCGAAAAGCCGTCTTCCACTCATCTCCTTCTCTAATGCGCACTAGATGGTAGGCATTCCTAAGGTCCAGTTTAGTAAACCAGGATGCCCCCTGGAGGGAGTCAAAAGCAGTGTTCATCAAGGGCAGAGTATATTCGTCTTTGACTGTTATTTCATTCAGTCCCCGGAAGTCGATGCAGGGGCGTAGTGAACCGTCCTTCTTTCCAACAAAAAAAAAATCCGGCCCCCACTGCCGAAGACGACGGGCGGATGATACCAGAGGCCAAGGACTCCTTGATGTACGTGTCCATGGCCTCGCGCTCCGGGGCTGATAGGCTGTAAAGGTGCTAGCAGGAAGAGGGGCCCCAGCCTTCAGATTGATGGCGCAGTTATACGGACGATGGGGGGGTAAGGACAACACCCGAGACTTGCTAAACACTTGCCCCAAATTGTGATAAACCTCTGGCACTTTAGACAAATCCGGTGGGGATGAATCAGGCAGAGGCACCTTGACAGATGGGGCGCACGCCGCTGCTTGGAGGCAGGCGCTAAGGCAGAACGTACTCCATGCCGTTATTCTCCCAGCTTGCCAGTCAATGGTGGGGTTATGTAGGCGCAGCCAGGGGTACCCCAGAATAACGGGCGAAGAAGAAACGGGCAGCACTAGGAACTGAATTTCCTCCCTGTGATTCCCTGAGACAATTATTGACACAGGGGCCGTCTGAAGGTCAATGGTGGTCAAAGAAGCTTTAGACAGGGTAATCAGTTTGACAGGGGGTTCTAAAGTCTGACAGCTAAGGCCCATTCGGGTTGCCAGGTCTCTAGAGATGAAATTCTGCTCAGCTCCAGAATCTACTAACGCTAGTGTGGAGTGTTCTGTATGTATATGAATAAGTCTGAGGGGTAAACGACAACAAGTAAGGGGTTCTTCTGAGTTCTTGCCCGTGAATCCCCCTACTGCGATCCACGGGCCTTCCCTTTTAACTTATTTGGACATTCGAACACCCCATGTGACTCCTTCCCACAATAGAAACATAGGCCTTGATCCCTACGGCGTTGTTTCTCAGCTGCTGATACTTTAGAATGACCAATGATCATGGCTTCCTGATCCGGGGATTCCTCTGACGTGGGTAAAGTGAGAAGAGGGGAGTTAGGGACGCGAGGGTGGGGTTTAACTGAATGGGAAGTAGTTCGCCGTTCAGCCGCCCGCTCCCTTAATCTGCTATTGAGACTAACCGCTAGGGCAATCAAATCTCGCAAATTGTCTGGTTTGTCCCGTGCCGCTAACTCATCCTTTAGCTCGTCGTTGAGACTACGTAGGAAAATGCCACATAGTGATGGCTTTCCCCACCCAATCTCTGTGGCCAGGACCCGGAAGTCAATGGCGTAGTCAGCAGCTGATCTCTTTCCCTGCTGTAAGCTCAAAAATCGTTCTGTCAACACCTCACCCCTATCAGTATGATTGAATACAGACAAAAACTCTGACACAAAATCCTGGTAAGAGAGCAGGGGATAGCTAGGTTTAGCCATGATCGAATACGCCCAGTCTAAGGCTCTATCTGCCAGCAAATTTATGACATAGCCTATCCGGCTAGAGTCGAGAGAAAAATCCCCCGGCACCCGCAGAAAAACTGACTCACATTGTAATATAAATCCTCGGGCTTCCCCGAGTTTTCCGCTGAACCGAGCAGGAGTAGGAATAGGGGTGAGGCGAGAGGACGAGGAGGTGTTAGCTTGTCCTAACGCTAAGCCTGCAGGGGCTGAGATTTTTGCAGTCGGGGGAAACGTCTAGTGTCCTTCCAAACGATCCAGCCGACCATTAATTAAGGTTAGTTGATTCAAGATTACCGTCTACTGGTGAGCTAATAAATCTACCCGGGCACTAAGAGTGTTGATTTGGCGCGACAGTGAGCTGTCCACTGGGTCAACGTGACGGAGTCGTACTGACATGTTTCGGGACCCAGGAGACAGACACTGACACGGGCAGATAGTGACAATAATCTTTATTAAAGAGTGAGGGTGTGTAGTGCAAGTGTGAGTGCGTGGATAGAGTTCTGGTCACTGGAGCTGAGCGCCCTGGACGGAGACCCGGCAACCCTGGAACATACAAGCACAAACAATTACTTTTGTCCCACACAAGTGACAAGCTACTAGTAGCGAGGCTTACTTGGTTGTAGCACAGGTTTTGTCCTGCTGAGATCCAGCGGCCGTGCAACGTGGAGGTGAAGGTGTCCGTGAACATGCTGGGGCTTCCACCCGTGGCTGTGACAAAGACAGTTCTTCCTGAGATACCGGCTGTGATCCCACAGACCGGGACGATGACAATCCAGATGATGACGAGGTGAGTGATTCCACAGAACGTGGTGACGATGAAACAACTGATGCTGATGACAGTAACTCCACTGATAACGGTGGCCAATACTCCTGCAACTGATACAGTAATAGTTCTGGAATTTGAGGAGCAAGACGTACCGGTAGACGTGGTGGTAGCGAACCGCTACGTGAGCGTGTTGGCGTTACCCCGTCAGCTGGGGCCGCAGGTCCGCCGCCAAGGGGGTCCACCTGTGCACAGGGGTAGAGGTTAGGAGTAGAGTAACAGATGGTTCTCTTACGTGTCTGACTCTGAAGAGAAGTCCTAGATGAGGTAAGAGAAGTTCTTGACGAAGCCAGAGAAGTTCCTGACGAGATGAGAGAGAATCCTGACGAGGCCAGAGAGCGAAGTTCAGGTTCTTTCTCCGACGAGGAGGACAGACGACTCCGTGCCGGGCTGTCAGCAACGCTGGCTTTTAACAGCTGTTGATTAACACCTGTTGGTCTGTGCGCAGCTGGAGTTAATGATGCCAATGACGGCCCAGAGGCCGCCATGACAATAGGATTCAATTTGTTCATGTCAATAATGAGTTTTCTTTCAACTCAAAGCTTAGTCATGGAGTTCCACAGGGATATGTGCTAGCCCCTACTCTTTTTAGTTTATATGTGCTTCCATCAGGCAACATTATTAGAAAGCACTGTATGCATTTTTATTGTTAATGCAGATGACACACAGTTATACCTGTCAATGAAGCCAGATGATAGTAATAGATTAACCAAGTGAGAAGCCTGTCTTTAGGAAATCAAAGCTTGGATGACTTGCAACTTCCTGCTATTAAATTCAGATAAGACTGAAGTCATTCTTCTTGGTCCGAAAAACCTTAGACATTCTTTTCCAAATCAAACTCTTAGTTTGGACGCGGTTACTCTTTCTCTTACTAGTTCTTTGAGGAACCTTGGAGTTATTTTTGATCAAGATCTGTTTTTCAATTCAAATATTAAATTTGTTTCTAAGATTGTCTTCTATCATTTGCATAATATTGCCAAGATTAGGAGCATCTTGTCTCAGAGTGATGCTGAGAAACTGATCCATGCTTTTGTTAGCTCTAGATTAGATTATTGTCACTCTTTATTATCAGATTGTCCTAAAACATCTTTAAAAAGTCTTCAGTTGATCAAAAAATGCTGTAGCGAGAGTTTTAACAGGTACTATGGTGACAGTTGGCTATCCACCAACTGTCACCATCAGATTTAACTGAACTCTAGCAGTTCTGCAAAGAAAAGATAAATATGGGAAAGTCTAGAAGTACAAAATTGGTAGTGACGTATCCCAATGTTGGCAGAAGAGAGCATAACCAGCTTTGCGTTAGAAAGGAAGTTCTGTGGCGCCATGTGAAAGGGCCTATTTTGGACTTAAACGTTTGGTTCAAGATTGCCAGGATGCTGAGCCACGGTGATTGTGTGAAGCTGATTTTCTGTTGGAAACACAGAAAAGGGCATTAGCCACAACAGCTAATGACAACAACTAGTGTAGGCGTTAAATCTTTTGTTCTTGGGGATCTTATTGGGCCTCATTCATGAAATGCAAATGAGCTGGAGGTTAGCATGTCCAGAAGAGCTTCAAACTGTCACATTCCAGTGTTAAACGTACCTACTGTACCTGTGTGTAGCTGAATAGTCTTGATTTTACTTTGTTTAAGCTCATCCAGGCAAAGATGAAAGGAGTTAATTCAATGAGGCGGCGTCCATCCATCCTTCTGTCCGTCCGTCCACATTTCACGGGAATCACCACTCCTTCTATGCATTTGCCCTGATACTCACCAAATGAACTCAAAAGGATCTTCCAATGGGTCTGCATCCAAGTTATGGTCAAGGTCAGGAGATATGGGCATGTAGGAGATTTCATGGAAATGCTCCTCTTCTGAGGCAATTGTTCCAGTGGTCACCAAACTCACTGACAGGGACCCTCAAAAGGGTCTTCATCCAGGTTGTGCTCAAGGTCAATGTCAAGGTCAAAGGTTGGGAGATCTTGGCACATTAAATGATTTTAGAAAAATCACTACTTCTTCTCGGCAAGTATCTCGATTCTCACCAAACTCACTAATAATGACCCTCCTATGCTGTAGGTCTGCATTCAGGTTGAGGTCAAGGTCATTGTCGAAGGTCAGGAGATCTGGGCATTTATGATTTCATGGGGCAGCCTGATGGCGAAGTGGTTAGCACTGCGGCAGCACAGTAATTCACCCTTGGCCGGGGGTTCCTGGGTTCGATCCCAGCCACCGACCAACAGTGATCTGTGCGGAGTTTGCATGTTCTCTCCGTGTCTGCGTGGGTTTACTCCGGGATTTCTCCGGTTTCCTCCCACATGCCAAAAACATGCAAGGTAGGTTAATTGGCATCATACTGGGGATTCTAAATTGTCCTTTGGAATGACTGTGGGAGTGAATGGTTGTCTGTCTCTCTGTGTTGGCCCTGTGATGGACTGGTGATCTGTCCAGGGTGTACCCTGCCTCTCGCCCAAAAATGGTGGGATAGGCTCCAGCCTCCCCGTGACCCAAAAAGGATTAAGCGGAAGAAGATGGATGGATAGAAGTTACTCCTCCTACGCCGCTGACCTTGACCTTAAGCACATCCTAGATGGGTCTGCATCTAGGCTGTGCTTCAGGTAAAAGTCAATAGTCAGGAGATCTGAGAACACTCTGGGTGATTTCATCAGGCCGGAATGAGCTACTCCATCATTGACGGTCTGGTTTAGCTCATTAAGGCCAAGCTGAAGGGAGTAAATGTGATGGTGCGGCGTCCGTCCATCCTTTCACATTTCACAGGAATCGTTACACAATGATCCTCAGGCGAGTCTGCATCCAGGTTTGGTCCAAAGTCAAGGCCAGTGTCAAAGGTCAGGAGTAGGGATGCAACTTATCAATTAATCCATTAATTGACAATTGATTCACCTTTTTGATCGATTAACAATTAATTGATAAGCATGTTTTTCCTGAGAATCTGAATTTCCCTCGGTACAATACGGTCTATCTTTAACATATAAAACGTTGCTGTTTTTTCATATACTGAATAAAACATAAACATCATATTCCTCAATGGTTTATTGTGCCATTTGCATTTTTTTTTTTTTTTTTACTACAGACAACTACATTTTTTGTAGTTTAACAAATTTTGTACTGTGTATAGTGTGTACTATGTGCTGGTACATCTCAGTAAATTTACAAATCTTATGATTTTTTAAAATTTATTTTAAAAACTATACAATATCATAAAAATTATCTTTTTTTGTTATATTAAAAACTTTCACATTCTAATTTACAGAGGTGCACTGGTAGACTGTTTTAACACGAAAATGAATTGCGAGCTGCTTCATCTGTTGCATTTAACATTATCACAGTACCCAGGTAAACCCAGAACAATCTGGGTCCCTCTGTTCTTTTGCCTCAGTGGCAGCTTGAGTCTGGTCTGCTTTTCCGTCTAGCGGCAGGTTGAAGGGAGGCAGCAGGGATAGGTTTTTGTGCTCGTGTGGTCTGCTGCAGTCCGTCTCTCCGCCCTGTTGATTTGACTGGTGGACACTGGAACGTGCCAATGGAACTTGTTGTGGCTCTCCGATGTAACCCGGGAGGGGAAGTTTTTTACGCTCTGCACAGTGTGCATGTGTTCTGGGGGATTAGTGTCTTCTGCTTTTTCAGTTGAAATGCAGCAGTGGGTGACCACGTGACTCCCCACCTGGACGGCAAAGCCACTACATTTCATAGAATAAGCTTCCATTGAAAAGGATTGCTGAGTTATCAATTAATTGACAACTAATTTAATTTATTCAATTAAATTCTTATTGACAATTAATTGAAAGTCAATTAATCATTAATGTCCCTAGTCAGGAGATCTGGGAATTTATGACTTCACGAAAATCGTTATTCCTCCTAGGTCATTGCCCCAATGTTCGACAAAATCATGCACAATGATTCTCAGGTGGGTCTGCATCTAGGCTTTGCTCAAGGTCAAGGGCCAGGAGATCTGAACACTCTTGTGGTGATTTCATCAGGAGGGAATAAGCTACTCCGTCATTGAAGGTTTGGTTTGTTAGTTATACTGGTATCTGTCTGAAAGAGCCTCAAGAGTTTTGGAGACTCTGAAGAAGTTCCCCGTGTCCAATTGCACCTCATGTTGCTCCCCTCTCCTTACCTTCTCCCCTTTTCAACTCTTGAGATGGTCTGGGAAGTTGGAATAATATCAGCTTCACTCAGTGCACCAGCTCTGGAGGGGAAACTTGAGCGATACATATTAATTCAGCCTCACTGTTGGAATTCCAAACAAAAACATGCCTGCCACATAAAAGGATAATTTAACCACGGTATGTCTATAAATATCAGAAGATGCTTTATGTGCTCTTATCATGCCTTTTAAGGTAGATTCTTCTCAAAATAAAGTCTTTTACTTGATGGACAAAGTGTGTTTTACAATTTCTTAGAAGTATTTATCCTATTGAAGAGTCGTGTATGTCAGTAAGAGGTTTTGAGTGGTCATTATTGGCATTGGGACAGTTCAGTCTGTTTTTCAAAAACAGGAATTATTGCTCCAGCTTTGAAGGGTAATGAGCCACACTTTCATTAAAGCTACAAAAATTTTTTTCCCCCTTTTTCATAAGAGATGAAAGCATTTGATCATCTGGGGGGCCAGACGAGTTGGGTGTTTTTATTTTCCCTTTTTTGTGGAATCGGCGTCTGCTTCTTCCTCCCTTCTCTATAATGTTTAATGAAAGCTGATGTGTCGATCAAAATTGCAAGACTAAAGTGGGAGCAGAACAAAAAGGTCGTGGTTGCCACTGCAGCCACGACCTTTTTGTCGTGGCTGCACAAAGCATCTGTCATGGTTCGAGCGCCGATTTCGTCCACACTCAGGCCATGCAGTATTTTCCTCCCAGCTGGTGTGTGTGTGTCCCCGATGGCTCTCCGAGCTCTTATTGTGACAGTGCTCGGAGGGGCTTCCGGCTGTCAGAGCTGAGCTGCATTAGCGATTGTCTCACCAGCTGTCCCATCTGGAGCCCTATTTAAGGGATCAGCTGAAGGCTGAGTGTCGCTACAGTCTCGTCAAACAAACCCTCGTCTGACATCGCTGAGCATTCCTCGCCGAGCTTTCCCTGGTCAGACGTTAACTACCCTTCATCTATTATTGTAAGTGTGTTTCATTGTAAGTCCGTTCTTCCTTGCCATAGACTGAGTTTTGTTATAGTGTGTTTTAGCCCCCCGTGGCTTGTTATTGTGTCATTCATCCTTTCCTGTAATAAACTGTGCAAACTCACCGGCTTAAATGTGGCATCTTATTGATGGCTCGTGAGGGCCATCTGTGACAACATCTCAATAATTTATCCATACAAGTCCTTCGCCCCGGCTCTGATATTGCATGCTTTTGTTTGTGCGCCCACATGAATTCCACTCTTGTGTTCAGGTTGTTTTTTTTGCTTTGTTTGCTTGCTTTGTTATTCATGAGGATGCATCTCCACTCATGTGATCGACGTGTCCATCTGTTACAAGTAGGGCTGCCCTGAATGCCGCTTCACAGGCTTTGAATATTGGCTTGTGTTTTGAAGTGAATATCGAATATCTCAGTTGCATCACTTTGTGCATCATGTGTGCATTGAGCCTTTCTTAAATGACTTGGCGCATTAGCGGTGTTAGCGTGCGATGCTAAGAGCGTTATCACACCTGAAAGTCCATACTGAGGTTCACGCTTTGTTAGGTTGTCTCTACATTTGGTCCGGTTAGGTTTGGTTTCACACTGCTCCTTTTCATAGCAAACTAAACAACTTTATGTGACATGCCTACGTCTTGTTGTCATGACGACGTTTGTGTTGTTAGCAAACATACTACTCACGCTCCAAGGTGTTTTCTGCAGTTCTGGACACACTGGTAACCACACTTTAATTTCAAACTGATTCAGACTCCATCATGTTATTTAGTGAACTAGTTTAGTGAGGCTACAATATTATCCAGGTCTTCATTAAAAAGGACATTTGTCCTCTTCAGCCATGAGGGTTTTCAGATGGGATTATTTGTCTTTTTTTCTTTCTTTTTTTTCAAAAACTGTCACGTCCACTCCAAAATTATCTTGTAAGTTTCTGCAATTTTATGATTTTTTTTCAAGTGACCATTTCTTCCACGAATGGCCGTATTTGGCGATTACCATGGCCTTATGGCCTTATGGTCATTACACATTACATGTGTAATGACAATAAAGTTGAATCTCATCTCATCTCATCTCATTTCCTCTCTTCCAGTGCTGCCATGGCTCATTTTCCCTCTTATCGGCTGCCTTAACTTCCCGTGTTTGATCCAAAAGCCCAAACCTTTCTGACAGTCTAAACAAACCAGACCAAGGTTCAGTTTGAGCTACAGTGAGACCACTCTTTTTCGCCAGACCAAGTTTTGGTTCTTTGGTCCAGACTGTGGTTCAGGGGAGTTTCACACCTAATAGTAGTAATAATAGTTTGTAATAATAGTAATAATAGTTTGTGAGAACCCGGGACTGTGTGTCCGACACAATCATCGGTAGCACGGGGGCCCCCCAGGAAATGGTTTTGGCTCCCTTCCTGTCCACCCTTTATACTGCGGACTTCTCACACAACACAACACACTGCCATCTACAGAAGTTCTCTGACGACTCTGTGATCGTTGGCCTCATCTCCAACGGAGATGAAGCTGAGTACAGAGGGCTTATCCAGGACTTTGTGGACTGGTGCCATCGGAACTGCCTCCAGATCAACGCGAGGAAAACAAATTAGCTGGTGGTGGACTGCCGCAGGCAAGGACAACCCCTCACAGCACCAGTAAACATCCAGGGAACAGACATTGAGATGGTGACATCCTACAAGTACCTGGGTGTTCATCTGAACAATAAACTAGACTGGTCACACAATACTGATGCACTCTACAAGAAGGGACAGCACAGACTGTTCCTACTGAGGAGACTCAGGTCTTTTGGTGTACAAGGGGTGCTGCTGAAGACATTCTATGACACGGTGGTGGCATCAGCCATCACTTTTGGAGTGGTCTGCTGGGGCAGTGGCATTACAGCAACCGATAGGAAGAGACTGAACAAACTGATCAAGAAAGCTAGCTCTGTCCTGGGGCAGCACCTTGACCCAGTGGAGGAGATGGGAGAGAGAAGGATGGTGGATAAACTGTCATCTCTGCTGGAGTCCGAGTTCCACCCTATGCAGGACACACTGAATGCACTAAGGAGCTTATTTAGCAGCAGACTACATCATCCTAGGTGCACAACCGAGACGTTTCGCAGGTCCTTCCTACAAACGGCTATCAGACTGTATAACCTAAGCAGGGCTGCTTGCAGAGATAGCAAAAAGACGTGACAACCTAATAGTATTGAATGCAAAAGACGCAATAGACTTACACAATGGTCCCCCTCCGGTATACAACTAGGAAAATACCGGTAGCTACGGAGGATGACAATATGTATGGGTACATAATCATACCATGTAGGATAACTAAGTAGACGGTTGTGCTGTTTCATTCCATCTAGCTACAATGCTCTGCACTGTGTGTGTTTATATATTTATATATTTATTCCATCTAGCTACAATGCTCCGCACTGTATGTGTGTTTATATATTTACATATTTATTCCATCTAGCTACAATGCTCCGCACTGTGTTTATATATTTACATATTTATTCCATCTAGCTACAATGCTCCGCATTGTGTGTTTATATATTTATATATTTATTCCATCTAACTACAATGCTCCACACTGTGTGTGTGTTTATATATTCACATGTTTATTCCATCTAGCTACAATGCTCCGCACTGTGTGTTTATATATCTATATATTTATTCCATCTAGCTGCAATGCTCCGCATCGTGTGTCTATATATTTATGTTTATATGTACATATGTATACTTGCTGCTCTTGTTTTTTCTTGCCTTCTGATTGTTGCTCTGAATGTTGCTATCCCTGTGCTGTTGCAATCCTGGAATTTCCCCATTGTGGGACTAATAAAGGCTTATCTTATCTTAATATTTTGATCCGAATTGTTGTGGATTTTCTACTTAATTAATAAATGTCCCTTGTTGATCTGGTGAATAATTAAAGGGTGGAGTCAAAGATGCCTTTTCTGGATATTTATTCTTAATCAAGAGGAAAGTTGTGAACACACAGATGAGTGCCACAAGGAAATTCAGAGTCTCAGAACAGAGCAGAGTTTTAATACAGTAGACCAAATAGATAAGCATTGTTTTGAGAATGCCGAGTAATCAGTTCAGGTCTAAATGTCCTCGCTGCCTCACAGGGAAAGTACTGACTCTAATTTCATTTATGATTACAGGAAACTGAATGAACAGAAAATAAAAAATGTAATAACAGAATCAAACTGAAAAGTCCAAAAGTCCTGATCAAATGGGATAAGTGTAAAAGCACCCTAACCTTAATTTTCACTGGGGTTTAACATAGTTTCCTTTTTTATTGTTTATTTATCATGATTTTTAGACAGCTGTTCTTATGTTGTTGCACCAGCAGTAGTAGCACATACTCTACTATTTTCTGTAATCAGCATGGTTAAATATAAACTTGTTGGCATAGATAATAATTTAAAGGTCTTATTTATTGTCTTTTCCAGAAGTTTGTTTTCAAATCCTGAGTGGCATACCTATATATGGATGTTTTAATAGTTGCAGTGTCTCACGGGGATAAGTGCGCCCTTCACATTTTTTTTTTTTTTTGTACTTATTTTGTACCCGTAGGTAGATTTGTTTTGCAGTCTGGTAACAAGCCACCAGCTGCCGGTCGCTGCGTGCACAAGCGCCCCATATCCCTAACCTGCATGTTTTTGGCATGTGGGAGGAAACCGGAGAAATCCTGGAGTAAACCCACGCAACACGGGGAGAACATGCAAACTCCACACAGATCACTGTTGGTCGGGGGCAGGGATCGAACCCACGATCTCACAATCCCCGCGATCCCCCGGCCGAGGGTAAACTGTGCTGCCACAGTGCTAACCACTGCGCCACCGTGCAGCCCACAGTGCACGGATATTTTTGTGGATATTTTGTTATGTCTTTTCATGGGACAACACTGAAGATATGACACTTTGATACAATGTAAAGTAGTTTTGTGTCAGGTCAGGCATTGGCTTGCTTGCTACTGCATAACCATGAAAACCAGTACTACCTGTCTCATGGGTCGGGCCGTCGGTGACTCAACTGGCATCCCCACCCTTCCGAGGGCATGGAGGGTGAAACAGGGCATCCTGGCAGAACTAAAAACAATATCTGCCACGGGTCTATGGTGGACCACTCCCAGTTACATGGGGTGAGACTAGACATCCTGGCAGATAAACACATCTGTTGCAACGTCTGTGGTGGACTGTGCCAGTCGGTGCATTGTGACATGCACTGCACAAAAAGCAGAGATAAACAAGCCTATCATCTGGTCAGTCACTGCAACAGATACTGGAGTCAGTTTTTCTTGGCTTGTTGTTGCCACTGATAATACCTCTATCTGCCAAGAATGTGCTGCTAGTCCAGCAAAAGCTAGCAGTACTCAAATACTTTGCAAGCAGTTTCATGAAATGGTCAATCAGAAAGCAACTCATACCAGCTTGGACGTCGCCCGGGCTTACAAGGTCCACGCTGATCTGTTCACACTCCGACAGGCAGTGAAAAGTAAGCTAGGAGCAGGAAGACAAAAGAAGAGGAAAACAGCAGCCTTGTGTGTAGCAGAATAGAATGTACGCACTCTGTTAGACAGAACAACATCACAGCGCCCAGAAAGACAGACCGCGCTTGTGGCCCTGGAAATGAACAGGTACAATGTAAACATAGCTGCACTTAGTGAAACAAGATTGCCTGGGTATGACAGCTTGGAAGACCATGGGTACATCTTCTTCTGGAGTGGGAGATCAACTCAAGAAAGGAGAGAAACAGGAGTGGGCTTTGCAGTTAGAAAGGAGATAGCAGCAATGCTTGATGAGGAACCAGTGCAAATCAATGACAGGATAATGACTATGAGACTCCCACAACAGCGGAAGATGTATGCCACACTCATCAGTGTATATGCCCCAACAATGACCAACACAGAGGAGGTGAAGGAAGAATTCTACAGTGATTTACGTTAGACTATCAGGCGTGTACCGACTGATGACAGGCTGACACTCGTTGGAGATTTTAATGCCAGAGTTGGTTCGGACACTGAGAAATGGAAAGGCAGTCATGGAGTAGGCAAGTGCAATGCTAATGGAGAACTTCTACTTGCACTATGTTCAGAGTACAACTTTGTGATAACCAACACTCTATTTAAGCACAAGGACACACACACGAAGACATGGATGCACCCAAGGTCCAAGCACTGGCACTTATTAGACTACATCATAGTAAGGCAGAGAGACATAAGGGATATATTGGACACCAGAGCAATGAGAGGCGCAGACTGTGGTACTGATCATGTTATGCTGAGGCACCTGAGGCATCCAGTGCCCTCGTTCCAGGCGCATGGAGCTCCAGCACTGAGGCACTGCCCGACCTCCATGTCACACGGCTGCTGCTGTCCACTCCCGGTGCTCACCACAACACTCTGGCCAATGTCGTTCTCCAACTCAGGCACCTCACCGCTACCTCCAGCACTCATGTATCAGGCGCCTTGCTGCATTTTCATTGTACTCAGCTGTGGCAGCTGTCCCTCGGGAATCTTGATGACACTCCCGTCA
This sequence comes from Pholidichthys leucotaenia, assembly GCA_020510985.1. Lineage (NCBI taxonomy): Eukaryota > Metazoa > Chordata > Actinopteri > Cichliformes > Pholidichthyidae > Pholidichthys > Pholidichthys leucotaenia. The sequence continues at coordinate 22,366,851 of CM035836.1, read as the reverse complement.
GCTCTATCCACCGACCCGGACCTCTTGTCACAGTTCTCGGCACCCTCACTCCAGGTGTCCTGCTGCATCTCCTCTGCATCCTGCAGCTGCTGCTCTTCCCCGGGACCCTCAGCCTGCATGGTCCCACTCTTCCGCTGCATAGCTTTCAGCGCTGACTCCCACTCTGGTTTTGGCTGCTTGAGTGGTGGGGTCAATCCTGGTTCTTGTTCTTCCACCATTTCGTCATCAAAATCCGGGTACCACTCACTCTCAGTGTCCCATTTGACCTGTGTATCACTCTCACTCTCCACGCTGCTCTCTCCGGCCGCACCCACGGCCGCAAGGCCTGTGCGAACTGGTTCTAGGCTGCCGACCATCTGCCCACCAATTTTCGGCCCAGACCGACGCTCTGGGCTGAGCGGGTTAAATAGCTGGTGATTGACGAGGCGCAGGTGTGCGCGCAGCTAAGGCAGATGACTGGTGAAGACGGGTTGTGACAGCTGGTGCAAAATGGGGGGCGGCAGCCTCCACCCTACACACCTCAGCACTAGCCCTTTCATACTCTGTAGCAGAATATTGTGCCCCTGTCTGGTCCAGGTCATCCTACACACACCAAGTAGACACCCAGCTCAACACAACCATGAGAACCATAACTGGGACAATCCGCTCAACACCACTCCCCTGGCTCCCTGTACTGTCAAACATAGCCCCCCCACACATCCGGCGAGCAGCACTAACTCAAAGGATGCTTCAAAAAGCCAAAGACTCTCCTCACTTACCAATCCATGCAGATATCTACACCCCACCCACTGCCCGACTTCCATCCAGACGGCCGATTTGGAAAAACCCTCCCCCAGCTGACTTCACCATCCAGACAGCTTGGCAAGAGGAATGGGAGACCAAGGAGGTCCCAAACAAACACCTGGTGACAAACCCCAACCAACAGGTCCCGGGCACCAACCTCCCAAGGAGACAGTGGTCTACTCTCAGTCGCTTCAGGACTGGACATGGCCCCTACTTGGCCAGCCTTCACAGATGGGGCAGTAGCCCTAGCCCACTGTGCACATGTGGAGAGGAACAAACAATGGAACACATCATAGGGGCTTGCCCGCTCCAAAGACTGGAAGGAAGATTACACACCCTCCATACAGCAAACCAGGAGGCAACTGCTTGGCTTGAGGACTTTGCATTCGCTAAATAAATAACTGACTCAAAATGAGCTAGATTATCAATATTGTCACTTTACTCTAGTTTTGAAGTTTTGAGCTCTAGTTTTTACTCTAGTTTTAGTTATAAACATAATAAACATAATTCCTCAGCTACACAGCCACTGGTGCGGTGCCCAACCCTTTCACCATTCACACACACATTCACACCGGGGGCCACTTTAGAGTCTCCAATTAACTTAACTTGCATATTTTTGGTGGTTCCAAGGTTGTCATAGCCAGGAGCAGTACTGGGGTTAAGCTCCCAGTGCTCATAAAATGCTCCTTACGGCGTGCGTCTCGAAAAGCCTCTGACAACTAAGTCCAACTCCTAGCCTGCCCGTGTGGTTTAGTCTCTAAGCCCGGTGGAACTGCTTTTACTAATAGGAGAAGGGGCGAGGGCGGATCTCTGGCACCTTAAAACCAGATGCTTCAGGTAGATGGTGGCTCGTCAACCTGGAAAGGTAGCCCATCTAGGGGAAGGTAAACCCTGATTTCAAACCTCCGCTGCCTTGCGGCACACCCGGTCACGGGAAAGGCTTCGGGAGTCAACCCTGAGGAAAAATCCGGAGTCGGAGCCCCTAAGGCAGTTCTCTATTGTGCTCAACATCGTTCTGGCAGCTCCTGTAACGGCGCTGGTGCCAAACTGTAGCAGCCCTGCTGTTCCTTTGGATTCATCAGTGACGTGGAGAGGGGGGACATGCTGCATGGGTAAGATCTTGTCCTCCATATCTTCCTGCCCAGGCTTGAATCCTACCAACGCCCAACGCTGGAAGGTGGAACACCGGTGTGCATCGGCCTGTTCAGCCACAGGCAGTGCTGTTCCAGCAGAGTAGACATTTAGGATTGTCTTCCATGGTCATCATAGACCGACGGAGGCCGACGATATTTTTGGCATGTGGGAGGAAACCGGAAAAATCCCGGAGTAAACCCACGCAGAGATGGAGAGAACATGCAAACTCCACACAGATCACTGTTGGTCATGGGCTGGGATCGAACCCAGGATCCTCCAGCCACAAGTGAGTTGCTGTGCTGCCGCAGTGCTCACCACTCCCCCACCATGCTGCCCAAATACACCGCTCTCAAGCAGCTACTATTACAGTGCTACACCTTCTCTGACAGGGAGAGAGCAGAGAAGCTCCTCTCTCACTCCGAGTTAGGCGACAGCTAGGCTGTGGGGTGAATGGAAAGTTTGTGAGCTCTGCTGGACACAGATGACGGATCATTTCTCTTCACCCATATCTTCCTCAGGAAACTGCCAGCTTCAATCTGGACCATTCTAGCCAACTCGCCGCTGCTTGCTGCCAGAGGTTACTGCGCGCTGGTGGAGGAAGCAGTCCGTATTATCCTGGCAAATCAGAGTTTCGGTGTCCAGGCGGTCACACCGGGACCTTTGGCAGCATCCACAGAGGCTGTTGAGCCGATGGTCATGGCCGGTATAGCTACTCAGAGATACCAGGCCAGGTCTATGTGCTTCTGACTTCAGCGTTTCAGTGCCGACGTGAGGCATTGCCTCCCGCCATGCTGTTTCAGGATGCCGGAAAATGGACCAGCCAGCAGTCAGTAGCAGCTGTAACTGCTGCCAACAAGGAGAAGCTGCTTTTCCTCCAGGACACATGCTCTGGGAGACGGTTTTTGGTCGACTCTTGTTTCCAAAAGAGTCTTGTTCTGCCGACTGGTTCTGATGGACTGGCGGAAGGCTGTGGCCTATGGTTAACCACCAATAATGGCTCCCTTATCAAAACTTTTGGTGAGAGGTCAGTGACTGTATGTTTTCATGGGCGCAATTACAAGTGGGATTTTGTGGTAGTTGCCAGCTCAGTTCCTATCATAGGTGCTGACTTTCTGTGTGCTTGTGGTCTCCGTGTAGTTGTTGCTATAGACATTTTGTTGGTCCTGTTTCCTTTTCTTCGCGACCTTGTATGACTTAGGGAGCTGGGCTACTAGCACATGCTAATTTTTTTAGCCATTGGGAATGTGTACCAGCGCTTGCTTTCTGATTTTCCCTCTCTTATGGCGCCCAATTTTTCCACTGCTGTAACCAAGCATGGGGTTGAGCATTTTATTGCCACAAAGGGCCGACTGGTTTTCGCGCACCCGTGCAGCCTCGATGCAACTAAGCTAGCTATTGTGCTGGAAGAGTTTGCTAACTTGGAGCAATTAGGGATCGCTTCAAGATTTTGCCCTTGCACATGATACCGAAGTTTGATGGTTTGTGGTGTCCATACAATGATTTTTGTCGCCTGAACAACATTATGGAGCATGACCATTATCCAATCCCTCACATACAGGATTTTTTGGTGCACCTGCCTGAACTTTGTATTTTTCTAAAGTGGATCTGATCTGCGGCTACCACCAGGTCCCGGTGTACGCAGAAGACATCTTGAAAATGGTGGTAATAAATCCTTTCAATCTTTATAAATTGTTATGCATGCCGTTCGGGCTTAAGGGTGTGGCTCAGACTTTTCGGAGGAGGACGGATGCTGTGCACTGTGGTTTGCCGTTTGTGTCTGTCTACCTGGATGACATCCTGGTGGCCAGTGCGTCTGAGGAGGAACACTTCTCTCATTTGGAACAGGTTTTCCAGAGGCTGGAGGCCCATGGTTTAATAGTTAACCCAGCCAAATGTCAGTTCAGGTTGCCGGAAATTGATTTTTTTGGGCCACCACATTTCATCTAAGGACACCCTTCCACTGCTGGATAAAGTGCGGGCCGTGTCAGATCTTCCGCGTCCACAGACGATGAAGGCACTGCAGGAGTTTTTAGGGGTGGTTAATTTTTACAATCGTTTCTGTCCCCAAGCAGCCCAACTTCTGCAACCACTTTATGACGTGCTCAAGAAGAAGAAACCCATGGATGGCACCGACTGGACCCCAATCACTTCCAGGCTTTTTCGGGTGCCAAATCTGTGCTCACCAATGCGGCTTTGCTGGCCCATCCATCCCCATTGGAGCGGATTGCGTCTTACATTGCGGTAGGAGCAGTGTTGGAGCAATACATCTCCGGTTCGTGGCAACCTCTTACCTTTTTCAGCCGCACAGTGCGCAACAACGAGTGTATGTACAGCACTTTTAACAAAGAGTTACTGGTTCTCTACCTGGCCATGAGTCACTTTCAGTTTTGACTTGAGGGTCACATATTTACCGTGTTTGTCGACCACAAACCTCTAAACTACGGAATGTTCAAAATCTCAGAACTGTGGTCAGCACATTAGCAACACCACCTTGCCTCAATTCCAGAGTTCACTATCAACATTCAGTATGTGGCTGGCAAGCTCAATGTTTTGGCCAACTGTTTGATCCACGCATTGGTCTCCCCGGTCTACTTGGGCATTGATTTTTCCGCCATGGCCACTGACCAACCGGGAGACATGGACATTGTTGTACTTCTTTCCATGGGTACGGGCCTCAGGCAAGAGAGCAAGGTGGTACAAGAGGGTTGTCCCCCACTGCCTTGTGACATCTCCAGCCGTCACCCACACCAGGTTATTCCAATCTTTTGGCAATTGAATCCTTGTGTTCGAGCTTCGGTTAAGCTTATGGGGTCCAAATTGATTTGGCCCCTCCAATGCAGGGATGTGAAGGAGTGGGCTGTATCTTGTGCTTTGTGCCGATGGGCTAAGGTCCAGAGGTACACCAAAGCTCCCCTTGACCCTTTCTGGATCCCTAGTAGGAGATTAAACCACATCCATGTGGATCTAGTAGGCCCTCTTCCGCCGTCGCAAGGTTTCACGCACCTTTTGATGATAGTGGACCATACCACTCGCTTGCCAGAGGCAGTTCTGTTAGCTTCCACCACTTCTGCCAAGGTAGCCTGCACCTTTTTGTTGTCTTGGGTGACATGTTTCAGTTCTTCTTTGGACATCACCTTTGATAAAGGTCCCCAGTTCTTTTCAGAACTCTAGTCCACCATGGCTGACAGCCTGGGGGTCACAGTTCATCATACCACTGTGTCCAATCTGAAAGCTAATGGTTTGTGTGAAAGGTTCCACAGGTTTCTTAAAGCCGCATTTAGAGCCTCATTGACTGATGCGAATTGGGTCGACTGCCTTCCTTAGGTCCTGCTTGGGTTACCCTCCGCGCCCAAGGAGGATCTTGCCACTTCCTCAGCCAAGCTTGTTTTTGGTCAGTGGTTGTGAGTCCCGGGAGAATTTTTGCCGGAAAATCTCACATCAGGCACCAACTCCTCAGCACAGTTTTTTCCTTGGGGTAAGTCAGTTAGCATTCCGGAGCCAGTGCACAATTGTTTCCCCCGCTCTTTTGTTTCTAAGCATTTGGGGCTTGCCAAGTTTGTTTTTGTTAGACACAATGCCCACAAGACTCCGCTGTGTCCACTTTATGATGGCCCTTTCAGGGTTTTGGAAACGAGTGAAAAACATTGTGTGATGGATTTTGGGGGGGCGCAAAGAAACAGTTTGCATAGATAGGCTCAAGCCTGCTCATGTGCTGGCAGATGACCAGGTGGTGCTTCCCCAGACTCCCCAGTGCAGACGCCCTCCTGCTGTGGGTTCTTAGGCTTGTCCTTCCCCTACAGAGGACTCTTTGTGAAGACCTGAGACTGAGTCATCTTCCTCCCCGCCTCGCGCACCTCAGCCTGGAGACCCCTTGGCTGGCCCAGCTGTTTCATGATACAGCCATTATGGGTGATTACTGAAACCCAAGATACTGGACTGATAATGCCTGCTTTAGGGTGTTCGGGAGGGGGGGGAGCTATGTGCCCCCCCCCCCAGTGACTTGGGGAGAGGGGAGGGGGAATTTTGAGATATATGTACAGTATGTGCCTTGCTGCCAAATGTTCGCTCTCTTAGTTGTTGGAGTTGAAGTAAAGTTCTGAACTGGCAGCTCTCCATGTTGTCTCATCATTCCTCCACAGGTCAACCAAACAGGAAGACATGGTGCATCAGGACAAGGAATTCATCTATGACACACTAGAAATGATTGGAGGGAGTCCACAGGAAAATGTTAAAATGTCGCATATTTTCCTGACTCACATCATTGCCTAATGTGTATTTATTAGTATTTATTAGTATTAGTATTTGTTACAACTCGCTCTCGCCAGTCATCAGTGCCAGCGGCGCGCACACCTGCGCCTCATCAGCCTCGGCCTATATAACCCCCTCTGCTTCGGCCTGGAGTTGTCTGTTCGTCAACACTCCCAAAACCTCCAGCACTTGTCCACTTTGTTACCGACCAGCGCATCTCTCTCCAAGCACGTAAGCTGCACTATTCATCTTATCTTCTCTCCAGCTTCTCCCCTGTGCACAGGTGGACCTCCAGGGCGGCGGAATTCCTCCTCCTCGTCTCTCCTCGGCCACACTCTCTCCAGCACGTCGGGAGCGTGCAGCCGCGCTGTCCTCCAGGCAAGCTTCTGCATCACCAATGCCAGCCACCTTCTTGCCTGCACGTAAGCAGTACATTGTGGTTATTTTCCCACGGTGCGTTTGACTGTAGCTAATCCCCTGCTCTGCTCCCTCAGGGTTACCTGGCTGCACGGCTAGCTGTTCCGCCCTCGACGCACGCTGTTCACCCACACTACATCCACACTTCCATTCACGCACTCAGACACCACCAGTTGTTGAATAAAAGCCTTAAATCTTCCCGAGCCTGTGTGTGTGTTCCCTGAGCCCATCATTATGTCAGTATTTTGTCACGAGCCAAGCCGGCTTGGCCTTCCCCGGCTCGGCCTCGATCTCTCTGTGGGTTTTGGTTTCATTGTTTATGTGCATTTTGTGTATTCTTGTACTTATCCTATCACCATAGCCACTGCCTGACCGGCAGCTGTTAGTCAGCCTCTGTGATCTTTTTCCCACGCTGCTCTCAGTCTGTCTATCCAACCACGCCCCCTCACTCTCCTTAATTCCACCAGCTGTCCCAGCCCCGGTAATTATATTTCCCACGCCTCTCCCAGGTGTTTCCAATTTGTGTGGCCAGCGGCGTTTGGATTTAAGCATCTCGTAGCTAGACAAACACTGCTGGGTCATTGTACGAGTCACTCTCATTCTCCATAGTGTGACCATCACATCAGGAAGGACTATTGTTTATGCTTGCCGAGAGAACTGGACTTTTCGGGACTGCTCCTGCTCGTGAGTAAACTGTTGCGTTTCTCTGTGCGGTTGCTGTTACGCTTTACCTGAAGTGTTTCCTCTTGCAGTGAATCTGCTACGCTTCAGGTGGCGTTTCTTCTTGCAGCGTAACTGCTACGTTTAGGCTGTGCCCAGTGTGCATCCCCCCCCACCCGAGTCAGTTGAGCTTCCTGTAGTGTTCCCTGCTCTCCTGAGCACATCCATATTGTATTATAATTTACTTGTTCGTCTTTATCTGTGAACAGTTTATGTCAATAAATGTGTGTTTGGTGAAACCCTACGTTTAAATCCGTCCATCCTTCTCCTCCATGCGCAATGGCAGAGCACACAGAGAGCTTATGACAGAATGACTCAGCCTGTAAAAATCATTTAGCGGGTTCACCCACACATCCCTTTTTCCCCTTTTTGTATATTGCTTGTTGGGACTTACCTAGCTGCGATGTCGTGGGGCTGGCGTTACCCAATGAGTCTCAGCTGGGAACACTGCCGAGCTCTTATGGACATTGACGGCCTGATATCTACGGCACGTGAATATTCCACCCCTGTGGACGTCATGTGGTATGTTAAGCTGGTGGAGGCAGAGGTTCGGTGATGCCCTCAGCTCTCCGAACATCCCGAGGGAGCTGGCCGGATTTCCCAGCTGGCAGTGTTCCGACACGAGTACGGCAAGAGGGAAAGGAAGTCCCCGAAGAAGACCGGGCTTACACCGAGGGGAAGGCGCTCTCAGGACGCCGCTGAGACTGTTAACTGCCAGGTCTGCACTCTCCCTCAAACCCAACCCAGCAAACAAAGGACAGTGTAAGCCCTCTCCTCCGGCAGCTGCCTTAACTCCTCCGGCAGCTGTGAGGTCCGCTGAGGTCATCCCGGGAACACCCACCTCCGTCGCCACGGAGACAGCTCCTCCTACACCTATTGAACAGGACCGATTCACTGTGGACACAGAGAGGGATGACAGCCTGCCTTCTGCAGCAGTAAACATCAAAGGCCGGGATGACAGGCAAGTGTTTTTTCATTCAACTTATCTTAATAATAATGCACCTTGTCTTTCTCCCAGGAGAGGGGCCCAGTTACAGCAGTCCGTTAGGCTCCCTCTACCGGCTGCCACTAAAAACTCTTTTTCTACCCTCTCTATGTCTCCTCCTTTAATTCCTGAGTACCTGCCGGTCCAAGAACCGAGCCGTCAGATGGTGGAGGAGCCGGTGGTCTCAGATGATCCCTTCCCGGAGCCAGCATGGAGAGGTCCCTCTGTGGCCACACCGGTGGACGAAGAGTGGTCAGCTACGCTCGCCATGCTCAACTATCAGGTCAAAGTGGAATGCTGTGAGAGGGAGGTCCGTGGACGCGCTTCCCCAGTGGTGAGGGTCTCACCTCCTACGCTTACCCAACCCCCGAATCCACCATCAGACGATGAGTGGGCGAACCTGCTTGCCGCAGTCAACAGCTGGGTGGAGGAGGAGAGTCAGAGGACCAGGACTGCAACCACCATCACGCCTGTTGTGGGGACCGCTGCAGCAGAGTCATCCCCCGGACCAGACCCCCAGCCGACTGGACCCGGACCATCATCGTCGTCCGCATCGGAGTTCTGGACAGCTGTAGAGCTCGAGCACAGGCAAGTTATCTCTCCTGTAGTTCAATTACCAGTAATTGAGAGATCTTGTCTGGCTTTTGGGGAGGAGAGTTGGGGGCAGTTGTTGGCCACACCAGGGCTTCCCTCACGGGGCTCTGCCGCTGTCAGCGCCCTAACCTTTCCTTCTGTCCCATGCCTGCCGAGCCCCTCACTAGGGTCGCCGGAGATTAGCTGCCATCACCAGGGTTGTCTACCGACGATGACGAGAAGTTGGCGGTCTCAGAGGAGGTCGACAGGGGCACAGCACCGGGCGCGACGATGGAGGCAACGCACCCCAAATCGCCAGAGTCCTCGATGGCGGTGGAGCCCGAGTTCAGGCAAGTGTGCTCCATTATGTCAATACCTCATATGTCAATGTCACACTGCCCGACTCATGGCGAGGAGGACCCGGGGCAGCTTGTAGTAGCCCTCGGACCCACCTCACCGGGCTCTGCCACTGCCTGCAACCCTGACCCGGTGTCTTTTTCTCTCCCTCTGGGGTTGGAGCCCTCAGTCCGGATTGCTGGAGAGCAGCTGACTTTGCCGGAGGCCGCTGAGGATCGGGATCCAGCGCCAGGTGACGTTAGGAGTACCACCTCCCTCACTGGGGAGGCCACCCCGGGAGCAATGAGGCCCCCGATGGAGGTCACCGCTGGTGCAACAGTGCTCAAACCGGAGCCCATTGTGGGTGCAGCTCTGGCCCAATCGAGGCCCACCGCGGGTGCTACTGAGTCACCGCCGGAGGTCGCCGAGGGTCTGGCCCTGCCGAAGGAGGACGTCACTTCTTCAGCCCCTCCTGCCAAGGTCGTCAAGGCTCCCCCCATCAATCGCTTCCTCAGCCTGGTGTCCCTGTGGGTTGGCCCTCTCACCATGAGTGCAGCTTTGGCCTGGTCGGGGTCCATCGTGGATGCAGCTGAGCCTCAGCTGTAGGTCACCATAGGTGCAGCGGGGCGTCCACTGGAGTCCATTGTAGGTGCAGGGTTAGGGTTAGAGTTAGGGGTTAGGGTTAGACTGTGGATCATTCCCTGTGATTTTAAGAGATTCACTCCAGTAAAAGCCTTTCCGCATTCAGCATATAGGTTTATTTAACTTTACTGTGGGGAGTTGATGTTATCCCAAGTTACTTTTGTTCATAAACGCCTTCAAACATTGAACACACACAAATGGATTACATCCACTATGGATGAGTTCATGTTTTGTTAAAGTACTCGTCTGAGTAAAAGCTTTTCCACACTGTTAAAATACAAAATGTTAAACACCAGTGTGGATGAGTTCATTTGTTCTTCACCGATTCATCTCAGTAAAGGCCTTTCCACACTGACCACACACAAACTGCTTAACTCCAGTGTGGATCAGTTTATGCATTTTTAAGCTGCCCAACTGTGTGAAACCTCTCCCACATTCTTCATAAAAGTATTGTTTATGCCATGTGGCATTTTCTCTGTATTCTTTTTCTACTCTTGTCACTGAGTGATTTCGCTTTGTTTGCTGCAGTTGGAGGATTTTCATCTTCCTGAAGCTGCTGAGGTTTCACTCTGTTTTTCCTTTCATGTTCCTATAGCAACAAGGACGAAGAAAAAAACAGGCTGTGAACATACAGTGCTGTGAAAAAGTATTTCAAAAAAGTATTCCACACATTCATTGATGTGGAAACCAACTTATGTATCAACTTGATAGACAATGAAAACATTAAATGTTTGATGGAAATATTCATTGTTCAAATATACCAAAACTATATGAAAAGTACAATTACTTTTCAGAAGCAATCGATTGCATTTACAATTATTTTCCAAGTAACTGATGAGTATTTGGACCCCAATCTGCTATTTATATACAGTGGTGCTTGAACGTTTGTGAACCCTTCAGAATTTTCTGGATAAATATGACCTAAAAAATCATCACATTTTTACACAAGTCCTTTCATCCGTCCATCTTCTACCACTTTTCTGGAGGTCCAGGTCGTGGAGGCAGCAGTTAAAGCAGAGAAGCCCAGATTTCCCTCTCCCCAGCCACCTGCTCCAGCTCTTCAGAGAGGATATCAAGGCATTCCCAGACCAGCTGGGAGATGTATTGATATGTGAAGTTCCTATAGAGTCACCACTAGAGGGCAGTATGACCCCGGCCATGACCTGACTATAAAAGGAGATGTACTAGAGCCACTGTGTGGTTAGTTGTTAGTTGCAGTTGAAGTGACAAGTAAAAAGTCCTAACTGACACCCGGTGTGTGCGCCTCGTCATTACATGTTCCAGGAGAACATTACATGGTACCAGGAGAAAATTACATGGTACCAGGATAAAACTACGAACCGACGGCGAAGATGAACGCTCTTCGACAGCCGGACGAGTTAAAGTTGACCGGTAACGTCAACGAGAACTGGAAAGCATTCAAACAAAGTTTTGAACTTTATTCGCTAGCTATCGGTCTCCGTGACGAGGAGAGGAAAATAGCATTACTGCTAACAGTAGCAGGGCGAGCGGCGCTAAATGTGTTCAACACATTCATCTTCACGGAAGAAGAAAAAGGCAACTTCGACGCCATGATGAAGAAATTTGACGATTATTGCACACCGAGAAAGAATGAAACGTACGAGAGGTATGTGTTCAGAAAAAGACTTCAGAAAGAGTCAGAGTCCATCGAGCTGTATGTCACAGACCTACGGTTGAAATGTCAGTCATGCAACTTTGGAACATTGAGTGAGTCAATGATACGGGACCAAATTGTAATTGGGGTCCAAGACAACAAATTGCGGATGCAATTACTGAAAGAGACTAACTTAACGCTGGAGAAAGCGATACAGATTTGCCAAGCGTCTGAGAGTACAAAGGCACAATTAAAGACTTTTAGCAGCAAGGAAAAAGAGACTGCTGAGGTCGATGCAGTGCAGCGCGCGAAGCCGAAAGGAACGTTGCATGCAAGAAAAAGGGAGGCAAACCCAGAGCGCGCGCGCGGGAACTGTGAGCGGTGTGGAAGGCAACATGCGCCGAAGCAGTGTCCAGCATTCGGGAAGGAATGTCGCAAGTGTGGCGGAAAGAATCACTTCGCAAAAACCTGCTTCTCGAAGAAGAGGGTGCAACTCGTGGAGAAAAAGAGCGACAGCGAAGAGGATCAGTTTTACGTGGACGCCATCGAGGGAGAGACGAGCGCTGACGAATGGATAGTGTGCCTGGAGATGAATGGCACGGACATGTCACTGAAGCTCAACACAGGTGCGCAGGTAAACATCCTGCCAATGAAAGATTTTAAAAGACTGAAAAACAAACCGAAAATAAGAGATAAAAAGATTAATCTGAGAACATATGACGATAAGCCAATACCCACTAAGGGAATGTGCAGGGTTACACTGTCAAACAAAGATAAGACAGTGAATGCATTGTTTGTACTTGTTGATGGAAATAGACAAGCAATTTTGGGTTTAAAAACATGCGATCAGCTAGGTCTGATCAAAAGGGTGAATGTCATTGATACAGACAAAGTGACAGCACGAGAAAATACAGAGGCTACAACAAGTAAGCACAAACACACTGACTGGGTGAAAGAATACAAAGAGGTGTTCAAAGGAATAGGCCGCCTACCAGGCAAACAAAAAATTAGGCTGAAAGAGAATGCAGAGCCAGTCATACATGCAGCAAGAAAAGTGCCAATAGCTCTTAAAAAGAGGCTGAGAGAAACACTAGACTCACTGATAACAGACGGAGTGGTCAGAAAAATAGAAGAACCAACTGAATGGGTTAACTCACTAGTTATAGTGGAGAAGCCAAATGGAGATTTGAGATTGTGCATAGATCCAAAAGATCTAAATAAAGTAATACAGCGGGAGCATTACAGGCTACCAACAAAATCTGACATAACCAGCACAATGAGTGGAGCAAATTACTTCACAAAATTAGATGCCAAATCTGGGTTTTACCAAATAGTGCTCGATGAGGAAAGCGCTAAATTGTGCACATTTAATACGCCATTCGGAAGGCATTGCTTTCTACGAATGCCGTTCGGGATTAGCTCAGCCCCTGAAATTTTCCATAGAACTGTGCAGCAATTGTTTGACGGAATAGAAGGGGTGGGAGTTTTTCTTGATGATGTGGTAGTCTGGGGAAAAACAAAAGAGGAGCACGACGAAAGGTTGGCTAGAGTTCTCACACAGGCGCAAAAGTCAAGTATGAAACTGAATAAGAGTAAGTGCCAATTCGGGGTACGGGAGATTACATACCTGGGAGAGAAGTTATCTGGGGCAGGCGTGCAACCAGATCCGGAAAAAGTGCGGGCCATAGCAGAGCTGCCAGTACCGCAGAACAAAAATGACTTGCAAAGAGCCTTAGGGCTAGTCAATTACATGGGGAAATTTATCCCAAATTTATCAGCTAACACAATAGCTCTTAGAAGCTTGTTAGAGACCAATACAATGTGGCAGTGGATGGCAGAGCATGCCAGAGAATGGGAGTGGCTCAAAAGCAGTCTAATAAAGGAGCCAGTGTTAAAATTCTATGATCAGGACAAACTGCTAAAAGTGTCCACAGATGCGTCCAAAGCCGGCCTAGGAGCTGTGCTATTGCAAAAACATGACACAGAGTGGTATCCAGTCGCATACGCATCGCGCACCATGACAAGCGCAGAAAAAAATTACGCGCAAATAGAGAAAGAGACTCTAGGTGCAGTGTTTGGATGTGAGAAGTTTCATGAATATGTGTATGGACAGTCAGTAATACTAGAAACAGACCACAAACCACTGATTGCGATCTCACAGAAGCCACTGGGTGACGCACCACCGCGCATCCAGCGTCTAATGTTAAGATTACAGAAATATGATTTGAAATTTGAGTTTACACCAGGCAAGCAACTAATTGTAGCCGATGCGCTGAGTAGGGCTAGCTTGAGCAACACCAGCAGCACAACAGAGGAAGCTGTGCAAATACATGTAGACTCTATTAAGGCACACATGCCAGTGTCAGATGCAAAATGGGCGAAGATAGTGAAAGAAACACAAAAAGATGAGAAACTAAAAAGAGTAATGGAACAGATACATCAGCCAGGACAGGTTATGATTGACAAGCCTTGCCAACACTTTAAAGGTGAACTGTCTGTGTTAGATGGGGTTCTGTTAAAGGGTACAAGGATAGTCATACCTACCTCCATGAGATCAGAAATGGTTAAATTAGTGCATGAGGGGCATTTGGGTATTGAAAAGTGCAAAAGACGTGCACGTGATGTTTTGTATTGGCCCAACATGCACAAGGACATTGAGGCATATGTGCAGCGCTGTGACATTTGCCAGCACCACAGGTATCAACAGCCAAAGGAGCCTATGAGGCCCCATGAGAAGCCTCAAGGGCCATGGAGAAAAGTGGGCATGGATCTATTTCAGCTTAAGGGCAAGGACTATCTGTTAGTCATGGACTATCATTCCACCTACCCAGAGTTTGCAGGGTTGAGTGACACAACAGCAGAAAAGGTGATTGCACATACAAAGACAATGTTCGCACGCCATGGAATTCCAATGACTGTTGTAAGCGATAACGGACCACAATTGGGCTGCACGGTGGCGCAGTGGTTTAGCACTGTGGCAGCACAGTTTTACCCTCGGCCGGGGGACCGCGGGGATCATGAGATCGTGGGTTCGATCCCAGCCCCCGACCAACAGTGAGCTGTGTGGAGTTTGCATGTTCTCCCCGTGTTGCGCGGGTTTACTCCGGGATTTCTCCGGTTTCCTCCCGCACACCAAAAACATGTAGGTTTAGGGCGCTCGCGCACGCAGCGACCAGCAGTCGGTGGCTTGTCACCAGACTGCAAACCAAGTCTACCTACGGGTACAAATAAGTAACAAAAAAAAAAAAAAAAAAAAAAATTCACGAGTCAGTGCTTCAAAGACTTTGCAGACACATATGGGTTCAAGCACGTGACCTCAAGCCCTCTGTACCCACAGTCGAATGGGTTAGCAGAGAAAGGGGTGCAAATTGTGAAGCGCATACTGAAAAAAGCTGCAGACAATGCAGAAGACCCACATCTGGCGATCCTGAATTACCGAGCATCACCACTGGAGAATGGACTGTCCCCAGCAGAAATGCTCATGAACAGAAAACTCAGAACGCGACTTCCATCAGCATCTCAGGTGATGGAAAAGAGAGATGTGAGGCGTGATGAGAGGCAAACTGAACTGTAAAACAGAACAGCACGACCTCTGAGACCACTTGCACATGAGGACATAGTGCGAATGAGATGTGATGGAGAATGGGGACCGCTGGCAAAAGTGGTCAAAGAAACAACTCCCAGATCATATGAAGTCATCACAGAGCATGGGAAAACAATGAGGCGAAACCGACGTCACTTACTGAAAGTGCCTCAGACAAAAATGAGAGTCACAGACAGTGAAACAAGCGACATGCTAATTTCCAGCCAAACCGAACAACCAGAAATGGCTGAGAACCAGAACATAGAGACAGACACTAACGAACAGACTGAGGTGACACTAAGGAGATGCTCACAAAGGCAAATTGTGAAACCGAAAAGATTGATTGAGGAAATGTAAGGAGTACTGAGATGAATGAAAAAAAAAAAAAAAAATGTGTGTTGATGTTGAATTGTAAACAGAGAAAAAAATGTGTTGATGTTGAATTGTAAACAGAGAAAAAAATTGAACTTGTGATTCAGTGTACAAGGTTGAAAGAAATGTAAATAGAAATGGAGTTTATTTTGTATATTGAAATTTGAGAATAAGTTTATAGTTGGACATGACCTTTACTAGAAAAAAAAGGGAGATGTATTGATATGTGAAGTTCCTATAGAGTCACCACTAGAGGGCAGTATGACCCCGGCCATGACCTGACTATAAAAGGAGATGTACTAGAGCCACTGTGTGGTTAGTTGTTAGTTGCAGTTGAAGTGACAAGTAAAAAGTCCTAACTGACACCCGGTGTGTGCGCCTCGTCATTACATGTTCCAGGAGAACATTACAGGAGACATAGTCTCTCCACCAGTTCCTGGGTCTGCCCGGGGGTCTCCTCCCAGTGGAATGTGCCCGAAACACCTCAAGTGGGAGGTGTCCAGGAGGCATCCTAATCAGATGCCCATACCACCTCGACTGACTCCTTTCAATGTGGAGGAACAGTGGTTCTACTCTGAGCCTCTCCCGGATGACTGAGCTCCTCACCCTATCTCTGAGGGTGAGTCCAACGATCCTATGGAGAAATTTCATTTTGGCCGCTTGTGTCCGCAATCTTGCTCTTTCGGTCATTACCCAAAGCTTGTGACCATAGGTGAGAATAGGAACGTAGACTGACTGGTAAATCGACAGCTTTGCCTTAGAACTAAGCTCCCTCTTCACCACAACAGACCAGTACAACGTCCACATCACTGCAGATACTGCTCCGATCTGTCTGTCAATCTCTCGCTCCATTCTCCCCTCACTCGTGAATAAGACCCCAAGATACTTAAACTCCTCCACTTGGGGCAGGAGTCTGTCCCCAACCCAGAGAGGACAATCCACCTTTTTCCGGCTGAGGACCATGGACTCAGACTTGGAGGTGCTGATTCTCATCCCAACCTCTGAGTGTGAAGCGGCTGGGATTTCTATTGTAATACATTCAAATAAATCATCCACAGTTACTGATAAATTTTCAACAACCTTGTATTGCAAGCTCTTGTCAACATAAATTGCAACTCCTCCTGCTTTTTTCACTTTTCTATTTGTATAATTTAATTCATAGCCATCCATGGTAAAATCCACTCCTTTCTCTTCACTGAGCCACGTCTCTGATATTGCCACAATATTGAATGGCTCTTTAAACTGATGTAAATAATGTTTAATGTTATTAAAGTTGGCATAGAGACTTCTGCTGTTGAAGTGGATCATAGAAATATTGAAATCAGATGTGACCATTGTGTTAAACTGTTCCTCCGTGTAGTAACTACAGTTACTATTGATGGAGCTAAATAAATTACCAGGGTCTATGTTATATTCTACGTCCTGTGGGTTGTGATCCGTATATTCAAAAACTTTCAGTTCCTGTTGTTCCTGTT
Source organism: Pholidichthys leucotaenia (assembly GCA_020510985.1). Taxonomy (NCBI): domain Eukaryota; kingdom Metazoa; phylum Chordata; class Actinopteri; order Cichliformes; family Pholidichthyidae; genus Pholidichthys; species Pholidichthys leucotaenia. The sequence goes on along the minus strand of CM035836.1, from coordinate 22,349,968 downwards.
TGTTGATCTTTTGTTTCATGTTGTTCAATGTCCTGATGCAGAAGAGTGTGATCCTTCAATGTCTTACAGTTATCAGTTGTTGCTGTCGACTCCAGTTCATAATGTTCATTGATATTTGTTCAGTTCCATAATATTACGGATGTTAATAGCCTTGGCTTCTTCAGGTGATCCATTTAATTTGATGTATATTTTACAGTTTGATGTCCAGGTGTTTTGAATCTTTTTCTGCTTTCTCAGGTATCTTGCTTTTCTGGCTATTTCTGTGTTTTCTTTTGTGAGGTGCTCGTTCATGTAAATGTTCATTCCTTTCAGTTTTCTACCTTGTTTTAGCAGCGCAGTCTTGTGTTTTCTATTCACAAACCTCATGATGACAGCTGGTTTGTCGCTGATTTTCCTGGGCAGTGCCTCAGTGGTGTCACAGTCCAGCTGGATTCCTGAGGACTGCAGGAAGGCCGCCACTTGTTGCTCCATGGATTCGGCTTCCAGCACATCGAGCCTCCCTCCGCTGTCCGCGACCACCGCTCGAGCATATGATTGGGGTTTAATGTAGAGCCCTGTGATGATCACATCGTTCACCCGGGTGTACTGCTCCAGGTCTGACACTCTGCTCTCCAGATACGCCAGCCTCTTGTCCTTCTTGGCGTTCTGGATCCACAGCGTTTTCACCTCCTCGAGCAGGCCCAGGATGTTTTTTTGCTGCAGCTTAACAGCAGAAATCTCTTCAGCCAAGAAGTCGAGCAATCTTTTAGTATCGTCCACCTCCTCAGTCTGCTGAGCTTTCTTAGGACCCATGATTACGGACGATGTATGTTGACTAAACAGCTAATGAACAGCTGTTTAGCTAGCTGAATGGCAGGCTGCTCCACTCCGCTCTCGTTTCCCAGTCCGTAGATGCCGCTATTGGTGTCTTAAATCAAACAGGAGTCGAAACTAGGATGTCCAGTTTGTAATCCAAATTCAGTTCTCAGAAGTTCTCAGAAGCCAAAAAAAGTAGTCAAAAACCGAGCACCAAAACACAGAAATCCACCGAAATCCGCCGACTGACAGGATCTGACAGCAGGTTGACAGGAATCGGAAGTGAAACTTAATTGTAATTATGTAGCTCAGATTGTAATTATGTAGCTCAGATAGTTTTAACCTAGCCCCTAGCACCACAGTCCACCACAATCGGAGTCATTTTTGATCAGGATTGTCCTTTAATTCACACATCAAACAAATCTCTAAAACTGCTTTCTTCCACTTAAGGAATATTGGATTCGGGAGTCAGACTCGATCTCTGTTTTTAAGAATAGGGTTAAAACCTTCCTTTTCGTAGGGTGACCCTGAACCCTCCCTTAGTTATGCTGCTAATAGGTTTAGACAGTCGGGAGACCTCCAATAATTCACTGGTCTTCACTCCTTTCTTCACTCTCAATGATTTTTTTTTTTTTTTTGCTGGTCATTAACATCTGTTTGTCCTCTCCCATAGATTAAGTCCCCATAGTGCTGTTTGCGCTCTAAATGTCTGTTCTTTTCATCATCCCTATCCCCTCACCCCCCAGCCAGGCACAGCAGATTACTACCCCTCCCTGAGCCTGGCTCTGCTGGAGGTTTCTTCCTATTAAAAGGGAGTTTTTCCTCTCCACCATCACCAAGCACTGGCTTACGGGGGATCGCCTGATTGCTGGGGTTTTTCTGCAACTGTGGGGGTTTCCCCTACTGTTGAAAGTGCTATGAGATGACTGTTGTTGTGAAATGGTGCTATATAAATAAAGTTGAATTGAATATTGCTAAAATCAGGAACATCCTGTCCCAAACTGATGCAGAGAAACTAGTCCATGCCTTTGTCACTTCTAGATTAAATTATTGTAATTCACTATTGCCAGGATGTCCAAAAGTCTCTCTGAAACTTCTCCAGTTAATTCAAAATGATGCAGCTTGGGTATTAACAGGCACTAAAAAAAGGGATCATATTTCTCCCATATTAACCTCCCTTCACTGGCTCCCTGTTGAATCCAGAATCAAATTTAAAGTTCTTCTCTTGACATATAAAAACCATACATAATCTATGCCCGTTATTTTAAAGAATTGATCGTACCCTTTCACCCTAACAGATTATTATGCGCTCAGCATGCAGGACTCTTAGTAATCCCTTAGGTACCATGGCTTTCAGTTATCAAGTCCCTCTTCTATGGAACCAGTTAGCAGTCTGGATTCATGAGGCTGACACCCTCTCTGCTTTTAAGACAAAACTGAAAAGTTTTCTTATTTAACAAAGCTTTTGAATAGACTTTCCACGTGTTGTATGTTTGTAACTAGTAGTGTAACGGTTCTATATGTACTGTTCCACTGCTAGACATGTGCATAGTGTTGTAGTCTGCATCAATGGGGCCTGCTACGCTTGTGCAGCTCAGTGGAACAGTGGTTAGCACTGTGGCAGCACAGTAAGAATGTCATGGGATCAATCCCACCCCCTGACCGTTGGTGACTCTTCTGTGCGGGGTTTGTATGTTCTCCCTTTGTTTGCATGGATTTACCCTGGGTACTCCAGTTTCCTTCCACAGGCCAACAACATGCAAGTTAGGATAATTGGAGACTCTAATGTGACCCTAGGTGTGAATGTGTGTATGAATGGTAAAGGGATTGGTGCTGTACCATGGCTGACTCATCCATCCGGGTGGATGCCCTGTAATTTCCCTCTGGGATTAATAAAGTATACCAAAAAAAATGCATTTGATTGTGTATATGAGCAATGCAATAGCTGGCTAGCTAGATGTGATATCATGTTTTAACTGGGTGTCATTCACAAGTGTAGACTGGATTTTGCATGTCATAGTTTGGAATTTTACTATTAGTATCTACTATGTCCAATTCTATATCCACTTTGTTCCTGATAGTCCTACATTGTGCAGTGGGTATGATTAATGCATTGACATGGGTCACCATATATTCAGCTATTGATGTATATAGGTTTTTATAGTAGTGTTAGTTTTACTTTCCATGGGTAATCCCTTTGTCTGTCATGCATGTGTTTCTGTTGTTTGGTTGTCTACTGTCATGCTGCTGTTGCACTGTAATTTCCCAGTTTAGGATCGATCTGTCTGTCTGTCTGTCTGTCTATCTATCTAAAAAAAACCCTGCTATTTATGCTGACTGTGCATAGTGTTTGGCCATTACACAACCAGGTCCAGCTACGGATGTGTCTGCTCAATTTTTCCTATGAGATTCTTTAGTTAGCTTAATAAGCCTTAAAAAGCACATGAAAATGCTGTAATGTTAGGTCAAACTAGCTTTGATAGAATTTGCACGTCATGTCTTGTCTACCTGTATGTTGTTGTTATGTTATGATAGCATGTCTCTTGTAGTGTCAACCCCTTTGGTTCCAATCTATAAAATCATTCTTTGCTGAAGAAAATCGTTTCAACTCAAAAGTCTGGTCATGAACTGCCTCTCTCACCCAAGGGCCAGAGTTGTAACACTATTGATCGGCCATAAAGTGGAAGTTGATCCCTTCTCCAGGACTTAGTCATTCTCCCTTTTTCTCTATTTGGCAAAGGAATGTCCCAAATGACAGATTTATGGTTGATATAGTCCAGGTGGGGAAGTCAAGATTCTTCAGTAAACAATCAGACAGTTTCACAGTGCTATCTGGTGGATGGCTCAGGAATATTTAATTATTTTTTTTCTTTGCTGAAGTGGAATTTCTGAGTTATGGATAAATTAATTAATTCATATTCTTTCTCTCAAGACAGCATCCACTACTGAAGACATGGCTGAAATCTGGAATGGACAATTGTGGTTTGATATGCTTTTGTTGTTTCGATTTGGTATGTGTTGCTTTATTTTCAGAAGGAAATTAACTTTTGCATGCTTACTATCACAAATTAATCACAGTTACAATGTAGACACATTGTTCCCTTATTATTGAGTAGAATATCTTAGTCACTAAAGTTTAAAGAATTGATGCTTTAGTAGACAGTATATACTGTATGTGTTTTGTTTTGTTTTGTTTTTTGGGGGGGCTCTCACTTTTCATATCAAATCTCTCTCCACCTCCTCTTCTTTCTGCTGGGAGACCCATAGAGCCTTGAACTTTGAAATGACCAATGGGCTTCCAAGCACCACTGGATTTCCTTTTGAGGCCGTTTATGGCTTCTGCTGAACAAATGAAGTTCAAATGTAATTGGTCCAGCTCAGTTTCCATGAAATTCAGTGAAATCTTGCCACACCCAAAAAAAAAAAAAATGTTCCCTTTGTTTCAGTTTTTGGGGTGTAGTCAGCCTGTAAGGAGCAGAATTTCCTGCTCTGCCATCTTTTTTCTTTTTTCCAAGTAGGCCCAGAGCCTCCCATGCTCTGCGGAAATTCTTTTTTCTTTTCTTTAAAGTTCATTTTTTCTTATAGTAATCCTTTCCTTTAACCCCTTGAACTCCGGGATTCTGCGGGTGGTCACGTCTCTGCATCCTAGTGCGTCTCAGTGCGCACTGTGCATCTCAGTGCGCACTGAAAAAAAAAAGTTGCATTTCCGTTCTTTCAGTACAGACACAGCCGCGAACAGAAAGCCAAAGGAGTGTTTGATTGGTTTAGATTTGATTGACCTCTCATTCGACTAATAAGAGCCTTGAATTGGGTTTCTGAAACCTTGAAGAACCAATGACTGAAAACCTAGCAAGAAGGACCTGCCTACCAACGACCGCGAATACAACGAGCCAATTGAAGCAAAGAAGTTCGACGATTGAAACGCGTGCGTTCCATGCGTAAAATCTGTTTTGTCTAAGCCGCTGGGTGACACACATTGAGACCTGTGTGTAACGGTAGCATTTGCCACTCTCAGCCGTTAGCCAGTCTTTTTTTATTACTACTGTTCTTATTTGTTTTGAAAAATCGTTCGCAAAAGCCACAATCATGGAAGCGGAGATGGTTTGACTGGGTCGGGTGACCAGAACCACGAGTCCGTAACAACCGGACCAGCTTCATGTTCGTCTGACAATGAGGAACAGAGAGCCAGATTTAGATAAACGCTGTGAGGGGGTGCTCCGATCTAAAATGTTGTCAATGACCTGGTTAAAATCCCTACCTACTAAAATGGGATAATTACCCATTTCGCTTAGTTCGTGTTCCAGTTGTGCAAAAAATGCACAATCAACTATATTTGGTGCATAAACATTAGCGAGTATCATCCTATGGCCCTGAATTTCTATAAGAATTATGAGGAGTCGTCCATCATCATCACTAACCTCTTTTAGACACTTGAACTGCAAATGTTTCTGAATAAGGATTGCCACCCCCATGCTCTGGCTATTACAGCAAGACGCAAACCCGTGACCCACCCAATCCCAACAGAGTTTTTTAGATTCTGTATTAGTGAGGTGGGTGACATGTTTCAGGACCCAGGAGACAGACACTGACACGAGCAGATAGCAGATGACGCCGGCTGTGACTCCACAGACCGGGATGACGATGACACAGATGATGATGCAAACAAAGACGAGGTTAATGACTCCACACACAGTGGCAATGACGACACAGCTGATGCTGATGACAGTGATTCCACCGATAACGTTGGCCAATACTCCTGTAATTGATACAATAATAGCTCTGGCAATTGAGGAGCAAGACGTACCGGTAGGGGTGGTGGTAGCGAGCCGCTACGAAGACGTGATGGCATTACCCCGTCAGCTGGGGACGCAGGTCCGCCGCCAAGGTGGTCCACCTGTGCACAGGGGTAAAGGTTTGGCGTTGAGTAGCAAATGGTGCGCTTACTTGCTTGACGCTGGGAAGAGTTCCTGGATGCAGCAAGTGAAGCTCTTGACGAGACAAACGAGGTTCCAGACGAGACAAACGAGGTTCCAGACGAGACAGACAAAGTTCCTGACGAGACAGACAAAGTTCCAGACGAGACAAGAGATATTCTTGACGAGACCAGAGAGCGGAGTGCAGGTTCATTCTCCGTTGAGGAAGACAGACGACTCCGTCCCGGGCTGTCAGCGACACTGGCTTTTAACAGCCGTTGATTCACACCTGTTGGTCTGTGCGCAGCTGGGGCTAATGACACTAATGACGGCCCAGAGGCCGCCATGACAGTACTCCCCCCTCTAGCAGTGCCTCCAGGCATCTGCCCAATCCTACCTGGATTCGCCCGATGAAAATCGCGAATCAGCTGTTTATCCAAGATCAACGCTGGGCGAATCCAAGAGCGATCCTCCGGTCCACAGCCCTCCCAGTCCACCAAATACTGAAGACCATGACCCCGCCTGCAGACATCAAGGACAGCAGTCACCCCCCAGGCCGGATGGCCATCGATCATCCTCGGGGGCGCGGGAACCGCTGGAACAGGACACAGGGGGTCCAAGACGTATGGTTTGACCTGGGAGACATGAAAAACGGGGCAGATACGCATCGAAGAGGGGAGAGACAAGCGCACAGACACAGGGTTAATAATACGATTAATAGTGTAAGGGCCAATGAAGCGCTTCGTGAGCTTCCGTTCCTCGGGCGGTACACAAATATTCCGGGTTGACAACCAGACCTTCTGACCCACCTTAAAGTCCGGGGCGGGTCTCCTATGCCGGTTGGCCACCTGGATATTACATTGGGTAGTCCTCCTGGTGGCGCACTGAGCGCAGGCCCAGATGTGATTAACAACGTCCTTCCGTAACCCTGGCCACCAGAAGGTCCTTTGAAGGAGATCCACGGTCCGACCCACTCCAGGATGACAGGCCCACTTGGAAGCGTGACCCCACTCAATCACCTTGCCCCGGATAGCGCGTGGAACAAACAAGCGGCCCCCCCCCCCCCGGGGTCCGGCTCTGTCTTCTGAGCCTGGCGAACCGTCTTGCAGATTTCCCAGGACAGGGCGCCCACGACGCAGGAAGGCGGCAGGATAGGGGTCTCCTGGTCCTCAGAGGATGGAGTGTCAAACTGCCGAGAGAGAGCATCCGGCTTACCGTTCTTACTTCCCGTCCGATACCTGGTAGAGAAGTTAAAACGGCCGAAGAAGAGGGACCAGCGAGCCTGGCGGGCATTCAGGCGCTTCGCCATCCTGAGGTACTCCAGGTTACGATGATCCGTCCAAACCACAAACGGCTGAGCAGCCCCCTCCAGCCAATGTCTCCATTCCTCCAAGGTGAGTTTTACTGCCAGTAACTCCCTGTCTCCGATGCAGTAACTCCTCTCTGCAGAAGTGAGACGGTGAGAGAAATAAGCACAAGGGCGAATCTTACCGTCCCCGGGAGACCGTTGGGAGAGTACCGCTCCAACTCCTGAATCAGAAGCGTCCACCTCCACCAAGCACTGCAGCTTTGGATCCACCTGAGTAAGGACTCGGGCCGAGGCGAACTCCCTCTTGAGTCTTTCAAATGCTTCAGCTGCCTCCTTACTCCAACAAAACGGGATCTTAGGGGAAGTAAGAGCAGACAGGGGACGGGCAATATTGCCAAAATTAGGCACGAACCTCCTATAGAAATTAGCAAACCCCAGGAACCCCTGAAGCTGCTTTCTGGAGGTGGGTGCAGGCCAATCCACAACTGCCTTGACCTTGGCCAAGTCAGGGAACACCTGGTTCCGAGCTAAAATAAACCCAAGGAAGGAGGTTTGATCAGTGTGGAACTCACATTTTCCAGCCTTCACGAACAGTTGATTCTCCAGGAGGCGCTGCAGTACCCTGCGCACATGCACTCGATGCTCCTCTAGTGTGCGGGAGAAAATGAGAACATTGTCGAGACAAACAAAAACAAACCAGTTCAAGAAATCCCGTAGTACATCATTTATCAGACGTTGGAACACGGCTGGAGCGTTAGTTAACCCAAACGGCATTACCAGGTACTCAAAATGTCCGCTGGGGGTCCGAAAAGCCGTCTTCCACTCATCTCCTTCCCTTATGCGCACTAGATGGTAGGCATTCCTAAGGTCCAATTTAGTAAACCAGGACGCCCCCTGGAGGGAGTCAAAAGCAGTGTTCATCAAAGGCAGGGTATATTTGTCTTTCACAGATATTTCATTCAATCCCCGGAAATCGATACAGGGGCGTAGAGAACCGTCTTTCTTTTCAACAAAAAAAAATCCAGCACCTACTGCCGAAGACGACGGGCGGATGATACCAGAAGCCAAGGACTCCTTAATATATGTGTCCATAGCCTCGCGCTCCGGGGCTGACAGGCTGTATAGGCGGCTAGCAGGTAGAGGGGCCCCAGCCTTCAGGTTGATCGCGCAGTCATAAGGGCGATGAGGGGGTAAGGACAACGCCCGAGACTTGCTAAATACTAGCCCCAAATCGTGATAGACCTCTGGCACCTTGGACAAGTCCGGTGGCGATGAATCAGGCAGAGGCACCTTGACGGATGGGGCGCATGCCGCCGAATGAAGGCAGGCACTAAGGCAGAACGTACTCCATGCCGTTATTCTCCCAGCTTGCCAATCAATGGTGGGGTTGTGTAGGCGCAGCCAGGGGTACCCCAAAATAACGGGCGAAGAAGAAACAGGCAGAACAAAAAACTGAATTTCCTCCCTGTGATTTCCTGATACAATAACTGACACAGGAACCGTCTGATGAGCAATAGTAGTCAAAGACGCTTTAGACAAGGTGATCAGTTTGACAGGGGGATCTAGAGTCTGACAGCTAAGACCCATCCGGGTTGCCAGGTCTCTAGAAATAAAATTTTGCTCAGCTCCAGAATCTACTAACGCCAATGTGGAGTGTTCTGTATGTAAATGGATGAGCCTAAGAGGTAATCAACAACAAGTGAGGGGCTCTTTAGAGTTATTGCCCGTGAATCCCCCTACTCTGATCCACGGGCCTTCCCTTTTAACTTATTGGGACATTCAAAAACCCCATGTGACTCTTTCCCACAGTAGAAACAAATGCCCTGATCCCTGCAGCGTTGTTTCTCTGCTGCTGACACTTTAGACCGGCCACTGATTATAGCTTGCTGAACCGGAAGTTCCTCTGACACAGATAGAGCGAGAGGAGGAGAGTTGGGGAGGCGAGGGTGGGGTTTAACCGAACGGGAAGTAGAACGCCGTTCAGCCGCCCGCTCCCTTAATCTGCTATCAAGACTAACCGCTAGGGCAATCAAATCCCGCAAATTATCCGGTTTGTCCCGTGCCGCTAACTCATCCTTTAACTCCTCATTAAGACTACGTAGAAAAATACCACATAATGATGGCTCCCCCCACCCAATCTCTGCAGCCAGGACCCGGAAGTCAATGGCGTAATCAGCAGCTGATCTCTTTCCCTGTTGTAAGCTCAGCAGTCGTTCTGTCAACACCTCACCTCTATCCGTATGATCAAAAACAGACAAAAATTCATTCACAAACTCCTGGTAAGTGAGCAGGGAATAGCTTGGTTTCGCCATAATGGAATACGCCCAGTCCAAAGCTCTTCCTGCTAACAAATTTATAATGTAGCCAATCCGGCTTGAATCAAGAGTAAAGTCCCCCGGAACACGAAGAAAAACTGACTCACACTGTAATATGAATCCACGAGCTTCCCCGAGTTTTCCGCTGAACCGGGCAGGGGTGGGAATAGGGGTGAGGCGAGAAGACGAGGAGGTGTTAGTTTGCCCAGATGCTAAGCCCACAGGGGCAGAACTGTCTGCGGTGGGGGGAAACGTCTGGTGTCCCTCCAGACAATCCAGCCGACCATTTATAACAGTTAATTGATTCAAGACTACTGTCTGTTGGTGTGCAAGTAAATCTACCCGGGCGCTAAGAGTGTTAATTTGGCGCGACAGTGAGCTGTCCGCTGGGTCATCGTGACGGAGTCGTACTGACATGTTTCAGGACCCAGGAGACAGACACTGACACGAGCAGATAGTGACAATAATCTTTATTTAATTGTGAGTGAGTGTAATGCGAGTGTAAGTGCGAGGATATCGTTCTGGTCACTGGAGCTGAGCGACCTGGACGGAGACCCGGCAACCCTGGAACAGATAAGCAGAGACAAATTACTAATGCTCCACACTAGCAAAGAGCTGCAGATAACAAGGCTTACTTGAGAGCAGCACTGGCTTCGCTCTGCTGAGTTCCAGCGGCCGGGCAGCGTGGAGGTGAAGGCGTCCGTGACCGTGCTGGGGTTACTCCCCGTGGCTGTGACAATGACAGCCCTGACGATGACACCGGCTGTGACTCCACAGACCGGGATGACGATGATCCTGACGATGATGCCGGCTGTGACTCCACAGACCGGGATGACGATGACACAGATGATGATGCAGACAAAGACGAGGTTAATGACTCCACACACAGTGGCAATGACGACACAGCTGATGCTGATGACAGTGATTCCGCCGATAACGTTGGCCAATACTCCTGTAATTGATACAATAATAGCTCTGGCAATTGAGGAGCAAGACGTACCGGTAGGCGTGGTGGTAGCGAGCCGCTACGAAGACGTGATGGCGTTACCCCGTCAGCTGGGGACGCAGGTCCGCCGCCAAGGTGGTCCACCTGTGCACAGGGGTAAAGGTTTGGCGTTGAGTAGCAAATGCTTGACGCTGGGAAGAGTTCCTGGATGCAGCAAGTGAAGCTCTTGACGAGACAAACGAGGTTCCAGACGAGACAAACAAGGTTCCAGACGAGACAGACAAAGTTCCTGACGAGACAGACAAAGTTCTTGACGAGACAGACAAAGTTCCAGACGAGACAAGAGATATTCTTGATGAGACCAGAGAGCGGAGTGCAGGTTCATTCTCCGTTGAGGAAGACAGACGACTCCGTCCCGGGCTGTCAGCGACACTGGCTTTTAACAGCCGTTGATTCACACCTGTTGGTCTGTGCGCAGCTGGGGCTAATGACACTAATGACGGCCCAGAGGCCGCCATGACAGTGGGTCTCCTGAAGCAATGCTACATCCACTTTTTTTGATTTAATAAACATCAATTTTTTTTTCCTCTTAATTGGGTGTTTAAGACCTTTAACATTCCAAGTAATAAGGTTAAGAAAGCTCTGACAATTAGCCAACATCATAAACAGTACATATTACCATCCAAAATATCCAGCAATTCTCCATCAAAAACCCTCTCAATGGGCAAAAGACAAACACAATAAAAATTGAAAATACAAAAAAAAAAAAACGAAAACCACTTAATCATAAAGTAACATAAACGGTGACCTAAAAGCAATGTCACCCATCGGTGCACAAGAACAGCACCAACCAAAAAAAAGAAAATAAAATACTCTAAGACCGTGACTGTGAACAGTGCAACAAACTCAGGGAGAGCCGCAACATCGCAGCAGCCTCATGCCTACAGATAATTTTTATTTATTTATTTATTTGTATTTATTTTACCTTTATTTAACCAGGAAAAAACCCGTTGAGATTAAAAACCTCTTTTTCAAGGGATTCCTGGCCAAGAGGCAGCAAAAAATCACAAATACAGTTACAATGACATACAAATCATATAAAACAGTTACAAATTAGTGAGGCCGTCTCAAGTGTTCTCAATCTGGATTTAAAGTCGTTCAATGAAACAAGTTCTGTTAGTTTCCAGTCTTTTTGCAACATGTTCCATGTAGAGGGGGCTGAGAACATGAAAGCTCTTTTTCCCAGCTCAGTACAGGCAAATGGAACAGAAAGCAAATTTGTAATTTTTGTAATAATAATCAAATTTGTAATTTGATCATACTGAGAAGTGTGATCAAATTACAAATGTAAGGAGGCAACAGTCCAAGCATGGCCTTGTAAATAAAAATGTACCAGTGAGTCAACCTCCTGGTGGACAAAGAGGGCCATCCCACTCTAGAATACAGTTCACAGTGATGGGTCAAGGCTCTACAGTTTGTAACAAACCTCAAAACAGCATGATATACAGAGTCAATCTTACTCAGACACTGAGCTGAAGCGTTCATATACAAGAGGTCTCCATAATCTAAAATAGATAAAAAAGTTGCAGTAACAAGACGCTTTTTAACCTCAAAAGAAAAACAACATTTATTTCGAAATAAAAAACCCAGTTTCAGTTTAAGTTTCTTCACAAGATTTTCAACATGGGGCTTAAAAGTCAGAGCGTCATCAAGCAAGATACCCAGATACTTGTACGAGTGAACCACCTCAATTTCATTTCCCTCAAAAGTGGACACTGTGGGGAAAATTTGTGGACTCTTCCTAAAATTTGAAAACCACATCAGTTTAGTTTTGTCAGCATTAAGGACTAGTTTTAGCTGCAGAAGTGTGTGCTGCACCACATTAAAAGCTTTCTGCAGAGAAGCAACACCATTAGCAGGGGAAGAGCCAAAGCAGTAAATAATTGTAAATAATAAAGCGCGGGCAGTAAATTATTGTAAATAATAAAGCGCGGGCAGTAAAAAAAAAAAAAAGAAACCTTACATTAATGCTGCATCAAATCCTCCGTCAAAAATATATAACAAATAAACATATAGCATGTATTCATACCATTGTTCATCAATGTCTCACGGTAGTGAAAGAATCAGGTTCAATGCTTTCTTAGGATCAGTGAACTCCTGTTTACCACTTGCCAACTTCACAACGAGAACTGCAGGATACCTGAGAGAGAATGCAATTTTCTTCTGGTGCAGTGGGTGTTTACATTGCTTGATCGCAGCCCTCATCTCGGATACTCGTCTGGAATAATCCGGAAAAATCATGATGTGATGACCATTCCAATCCAGCTTTCCCATCCCGCGCGCTGCCTCCACAATACGCTCCCTATCCTGGAAGCGCAGAAGTCGAATCAAGATAGCCCTGGGTGGCTGGCCATCTGGTTTGCGTCTGGCAAGGCTCCGATGCGCACGGTCAATTTCCAGCCCTCCAGGAAATTCAATTTTCAGCAGATCTGGGATAGCTTTGCGCATGAAGGTGAGGGCATCTGACTTTTCACAGTTTTCTGGAAAGCCAACAAAACGTAAATTGTTTCGGCATGATCTATTTTCCAAGTCATCCAGCTTCAGAAGTAAATCTTTCACCTGCGTCTGGGTTGCGGGAGGATTAGCATCCAGAGCTACATTAGCATCTTCGAGAAAGGCAATGCAAGATTCCACGTCTCCCAGCCAGGTGGCTAACTCCGTTAACTTGGTATTCACCGCCCTCGTTGACGCCTCTATAGAGTTAAGCTTAGCGTCTTGCCTCTCCGATATTTCTTTCAGCCGTGCATAAATCTTAAAAATGTCCTCCACCATTTGGTCTTTAGGAACACCTGCATCTGTTGAAGGTGGCGGAGAGGAAGGAGGGCTCGTTGCAGTATCACTATCTTTAGCCAGACTTTCCTTGCTAGCACCGGCTTTGGAGCGAATATTAAGTTTCTGTTGCTGCGTTGGCATTTTAATCCTGTTCTCCACAAATGCAGTCTCAATGCAAAGTGTAGAGTAGTTTCGACCAAGGAAACAAGTGAAAAGTGCCCTTGTAGAAGTAAAAAGGCTGTCTGCACTGCGGAGCTCCTCACCTAAGCAGCCATCTTCACTGCCCGTATCTCCGCCATATGCTGATATTTCTTATTAAATTACTGAAAGACATATGGGAGCTATTGTTTCATGTCCATTTTCTTGATTATAAGCAGACAAGTACTCACAAGGATTTTTTTGAGACTGATTGGTACAAATAAAGAATTGTTCATAAAATTGTCCATTATTTGGACTGGTGCCCCAACGAGCATGTTTGTGTAACGGTAGGAAATTTACATCCCTACTCACATTCATATTTACATTAGTACTTGTACCAACAATAAACCGCCTATAAACCCATTAATCTAAATCCACTACACTCTTCTTTCTTCCTTTTCTTCTTCTCTCCCCTCACTCCCCCAACCAGTCATGGCAGAAGACTGCTCCTCCCTGAACCTGGTTCGGCTGGAAGTTTCTTCCTATAAGGGAGTTTTTCCTTCCCACTGTCACCTAGTGCTGCTCATAGGGGATTTTTTGATCGTTGGGGCTTTTCTCTGAATTATTTATGATTTGTTCCTATTGTAGCATCATCTCACTTTGGCTCAGCAATAATTATTCTTCTGCTTAAAGACATTTTGTTTCACCCAGGAGTAAGACAGTCAAGAACGGATTTTTCTCCCCCAGGCCACAGCTGAAGTCCCATTCCTTTGTTAAAACCAGCCTAAGGAATTCCACCTATGTCCGGCTTTGGTTTTATTGCCCCCATAAACATGGAGACATGGAGCCCTCATTGCCACACCGATCCACAGCTCAATAAAATTTCCTTAAACTTTGGGACATGCTGGATTTAACCAGTGAACTTTAAAGTACATTATTACAAACTCAATTCTAAACCTTCTCTTCTTTTCAGGACTATGAAAAGCAAATGGACTCTGATGTTTTTAATGTGGAAAATCAATAATATGTGTGAAATGCATTAATCTGTGATTTTATATATATACGCATGTTAAAAATGTTTAAATGAATGTTTATTCCTGCATGTTGATTTAGAAGCACTGCTTATAATTTTTACTAATCACTAAAGTTATCTTAGTTTAATACATATGGGTATAAAGCATATTCCAATGTATTTAAAATTGTGTGTATTTATGTGGACCGATATTACATTTCACCCTGTCTTCATGGAGCCCCAGCTTCTTCATCCTATTGGTCTCTTCCAGACGAGGCCTGTTATTGGACTAAAAGTTCATAAAGCCCGCCCACGAAGGACGCTCATTGGCTGAGATTCTGGTCAACCCGGAAGCCCGCGAAAGCTCAACAGAGCTTATAAAAGGAGGGAAACCCCCTTGCTACTTCCTCTTTCAGCTCGCTTTTTCGTCTCTTCTTTTGCTCCATTCGTCTCTTTTGTCCATTGTCTACACACAGCAAGAAAGAACTTTGGGGAAGAACAAAGACTTCTACCACGTGTCGCTTTTCTGAACACAGAGCAGATAACTCGTAATTTGTTTATGTAGCTTTGTATTTTAATGTTTTTCCTTTTTCTCTTAAATGCCTAGGAATTCCTATTTCTGTGAGCTCAATTCTTAATCGGAGTTAAAGTCCAATTTTTATTTATCTCTTTTTCTTTGTTAAACTTTCTGTAAAATCACCGTTTGTTTAATTTTAATGTAAGTTTTAATCTTGACTTTATTTTTATAATATTTTTCTTGACCAATCACACACCAGAAGCTATTATTTTTATCTAAAGTCCAAAACTCTTTAATTTGAGATCGGATTAGATATCTTTAATTAATTATTATCGAAGGCCTCTGAGAAGACGCAGCTCTCATCACACACTGAAGAAACGTCGACACCATCTGGCTCCTATCCAAGTTACAGCTGTGGGTCATACAGCCAAAATCCAGCCACTTCGACCACTTGACTTTAAAGGTCGAACTGTGGACCCTGAAATATCTGTGGGCAGATATTTAAGATAAGATAAGATAAGATAAGATAAGATAAGCCTTTATTAGTCCCACAACGGGGAAATTCCAGGATTGCAACATCCACTCTAACATCCCCTAACATCCACGAAATCTTGGGCTGAGACGAAAGCTCGTCGACCAGATCATCGAGGAATAACGTGAGCTGCAACTTTAATTCATCTGCTGAATTAAACGTCTGAGGTTCGGTAATAATTTGTGTATCTAATCAGATGCAAATTAAGAAGCCATTAACATAACTCTTCTTTTCATTAAAATTCCGTTTTTATTTTCTTAAGATTAATCCAGGACTTTTCATATAATTAGTAAACTTTCTCCATAAATTTGCGTTGTTTCCATAATCTGTTAATTCAAACTGATAGAAATTGGTTTCTCAGTTTAACCCTGGTTCCGAAAATATTGACATTGTTAATCTATCATTTACAAGATTGATTTTATGATTAATGAAATTACTGCAATGTCTGTTAATCATTTCGTTTAATAAATATGTAAAAATGAGAGAAGTTGTTGAGAATTTATGTCATTCTGAGTCTGTTCAAGCACAGGTATCGAATTCACAGAAAAATTCTTGAGACTGATTATTAATTAATTTATTGAGTGATTAAACAGGTATAAAGTGAAATTAAAATTGCTTCTTAAAGATAGAAGCTGGTGCCCCCTACGAGTGTTATTAACTTTTCTGGTGTATATGAAACGAGATTTGATCTCAGACTCCAATACGTCAATATAAATTAAATAATTCATACCTGATCATATTTATTAATTTTCATATTTTACACTACACTATGTATCTTGTGCCTTGAGAAAACTTTTATTGTGACTAGGTGTGATACAAATAAAGTTGAATTGAAATTATGAGGAAGGGTTCCAAATTTACAAGAAAAAAATGTTACAAATTTACAACTGAAAAGTCAAATTTAAAGAGACAAATTCACCATAAAAATCACAAACTCATAAGACAAAGTTACAAATATGACAGAAATAAGTCACTAAGTAAATAAGGAAAAGTCTATAATCTGTGAGGAAAAAAATGCAAAAATAAAAGAAAATTCTCACAATATTAAATTCACAATTTTTTTTTTAACCCCTTGCACTCTGGTCAATTTCCCTAAAAACGCCTAAAAATAACATACCCAAAGTAAATCAAAAGCTGTTCTTCAACCCTTTTCAGCATCTTCATGGGGTTGGTCTCATTTAAAAGAAAACACTTTGAATTTTTTGCCAAAACAGTCACAATCTCTCTAAGTGCTCCGGCCACTGAGTAACAGTCATCTAAACATACTGAACTTGAAGAAAATAAATGTTGCCTGGGTGTTTTTTTTGGATACATATGCTTGCAAATAACACACAGCTGTCAGATCCGGGCTGGAAAATGCAACAAAAATGTAGAACCAAGTGTTATCCAGCTGAGGTCAAAATTTTGTAGAAATACCACAAAAAATTAATATATTACACAGCTTTTTTCTTAGGTTGTTCCCAGGCGTTTTTGAACTGTGCCAAATTGTGCCAAATGGCACAGTTTGGAAAAACGTCTGTAACTTTTGAATGATTCAATATAGAAGCTTCATCTTGGGCTCTAATGAAAGGTGAAGGGCTGTGTGTGTGTGTGTGGAGGGGTACTTATTCATTCATGAATGAATGAATGAACAAACAAGCCCCCACACACAAAGAAGCATGCCACGTAAAAAATGTGTGGCTTTTTTTTACACGAAAAAATAACCTACAGTGCAATAAAAATTATACTAAAATATCTGTAATGTAGAAGATAACAGGACGGACATCGTCCATCGACACATGACGGGCGCCATGGTCTATTTCGCACAGCTGTACTAAAATATCTGCAATAATATCTACAGAATAGTAGCGGGGGGGGGGTGTTCATGGTCCGGACACGGTGCACGGACTGGACACAGTCTGTGCGCCGTCCGGATCGGACTGGAGCCGTCATGTTGCGATAACGCACAGTTGTAATTTACCAATCGGTCAAAAGTCATTTGGATTACAATTTTCAGGGATAAAGAATAATTTAGCTTATAACACTTACCTGTCCACAACAGCAGTGTCACTGGCAAACTTCTCTTCCTCATTGTCAGACGAACATGACGCTGGTCCGCTTGTTACGGACTCGTGGTTCTGGTCACGCAACTCGGTCAAACCATAATTCCATTATTGCGGTTTTGCGCTTCCATGATTGCAGTTTTGGCGAACAATTGTTCAAAGCAAATAAGAACAGTAATAATAAAAAAAAGACTGGCGAACACCTGTGTGTCACCCAGCCTTACTCAAAACAGATTTTATGCAAGGGACGCATGCTTTCGAACTTCTGTGCTTCAATTGGCTCGCTGTATTCGCAGCCATTGGTAGGCGTGTTCTTCTTGCTAGGTTTTCAGTCATTGGTTCTTCAAGGTTTCAGAAACCAAATTCAAAGCTCTTATTTGTCGAATGAGAGGTCAATCACATCTAAACCAATCAAAGCACTCCTTTGGCTTTCTGTTCGCGGCTGTGTCTGTAGCGGAAGAACGGAAATGCAGCTTTCTTTTTCTTCAGTGCGCCCTAGGACACACAGTGTGCGTCCTAGGGCACCCTCGTGCGCTCTAGGACGCAGAGACATGTCCACCTGCGGTACACCGAAGTGCAAGAAGTTAATAAAAGGTCAAAAAATATTTTTACACTTCTTGAAAAAGTGACAATTTATGTAAAAATTTATACATTTCCAGGGCAAAGATGCAAAATTATAAGAAAAAGCCATAAATTTAAAAGAACAAAATCATATGTTCATGTTCTTTATGTCTGTTCTCTTCATCATCTCTATCCCCTCACCCCCAGCCAGTCGCAGCAGATGACTGCCCCTCCCTAAGCCTGGTTCTGCTAGAGGTTTCTTCCTGTTAAATGGGAGTTTTTCCTCTCCACTGTCGCTAAGTGCTTGCTCACAGGGGATTGTCTGTGTGCTGAGTCTTTTTGAAATTGTGGGGTTTTCCCTGCATTTGGTAGTGCTATGAGATGACTTTTGTTGTGATATGGCGCGATATACGCTACCGTTCAAAAGTTTGGGGTCACCCAGACAATTTTGTATTTTCCATGAAAAGTCACACTTTTATTTACCACCATGAGTTGTATAATGAATAAAAAATATAGTGAAGACATTGACAAGGTTAGAAATAATGACTTGTATTTGAAATAATTTTTTCCTTCAAACTTTGCTTTCGTCAAAGAATCCTCCATTTGCAGCAATTACAGCATGCAGACCTTTGGCATTCTAGCTGTTAATTTGTTGAGGTAATCTGGAGAAATTTCACCCCACGCTTCTAGAAGCCCCTCCCACAAGTTGGATTGGCTGGATGGGCACTTCTTGCGTACCATAAGGTCAAGCTGCTCCCACAACAGCTCAATGGGGTATAGATCTGGTGACTGCGCTGGCCACTCCATTACAGATAGAATACCAGCTGCCTGCTTCTTCTCTAAATAGTTCTTGCACAATTTGGAGGTGTGCTTTGGGTCATTGTCCTGTTGTAGGATGAAATTGGCCCCAATCAAGCACAGTCCACAGGGTATGGCATGGCGTTGCAAAATGGAGTGATAGCCTTCCTTATTCAAAATCCCTTTTACCCTGAACAAATCTCCCACCTTACCAGCACCAAAGCAACCCCAGACCATCACGTTACCCCCACCTTGCTTGACAGATGGCATCAGGCACTCTTCCAGCATCTTTTCAGTTGTTCTGTGTCTCACAAATGTACTTCTGTGTGATCCAAATGACATGGCTGTTTGACCCAGGAGACAGACACTGACACGAGTAGACTATTTTGACAATTATTTATTGAATCAGGTGTGTAATGTGTGTGAAGGTGTGAGTGAGTGTGATGCTGTGGAACCGCTGGGGCTGAGCGAGTCCTGCCGCGACCTGGCAACCCCGAAACACACAAGCACAGATAGATTAGTGCTGTCCGCAGTACGGAGATGTAATGATGAGTACTGCTTACTTGCAGGTGCCGCTGGAAGGCTCGCGCTGGCTCTGTGGCTCGCAGTGGCTCGGTGTGGGTGACGCTTGGTGCTGTGGAGAGGTGGAGGAGTTCCGAGGAGGAGGAGGAGTGGCTCCGGTATTCGGGGAGACTGGTCCGCCACCAGGGAGGTCCACCTGTGCACAGGGGATAACACCTTGACAAGGTAAGTTACTTTGACTCTTACGTGGCGAAGCTTGGCGAGACTGTGTCGTGGATGCTCTGGCGAGAGGATGAGTCCGTGACGCGTTGTGTGGCGAAGTAGGCAGACGACTCCGTGCTGAGCCACCAATGACGCTGGCTTTTAAGGTCCACTGATGATTGGCGGCAGGTGCGCAGCCGAGGCTGATGACGGCCCAGCAGCCGCCATGACATCAAACACCTCAAACTTCGATTCGTCCGTCCATAACACTTTTTTCCAATCTTCCTCTGTCCAATGTCTGTGTTCTTTTGCCCATATTAATCTTTTTCTTTTATTGGCCAGTCTCAGCTATGGCTTTTTCTTTGCCACTCTGCCCTGATGGCCAGCATCCCGGAGTCGCCTCTTCACTGTAGATGTTGACACTGGCGTTTTGCGGGTACTATTTAATGAAGCTGCCAGTTGAGGACCTGTGATGCATCTATTTCTCAAACTAGTGACTCTAATGTACTTACCTTCTTGCTCAGTTGTGCAGCGGGGCCTCCCACTTCTCTTTTACTCTGGTTAGAGACTGTTTGTGCTGTTCTCTGAAGGGAGTAGTACACACCGTTGTAGGAAATCTTCAGTTTCTTGGCAATTTCTCGCATGGAATAGCCTTCATTTCTAAGAACAAGAATAGACTGTCGAGTTTCACATGAAAGTTCTCTTTTTCTGGCCATTTTGAGCATTTAATCGACCCCACAAATGTGATGCTTCAGATACTCAACCTGCTCAAAGGAAGGTCAGTTTTATAGCTTCTCTAACCAGCTAAACTGTTTTCAGCTGTGCTAACATGATTGCACAAGAGTTTTCTAATCATCCATTAGCCTTCTGACGCAATGAGCAAACACATTGTACCATTAGAACACTGGAGTGATAGTTGCTGGAAATGGGCCTCTCTACACCTATGTAGATATTGCACCAAAAACCAGACATTTGCAGCTAGAATAGTCATTTACCACATTAGCAATGTATAGAGTGTATTTCTGATTAGTTTAAAGTTATCTTCATTGAAAAAAAACAGTGCTTTTCTTTCAAAAATAAGGAAATTTCTAAGTGACCCCAAACTTTTGAATGGTAGTGTAAATAAAGCTGAATTGAAGTGAATAAATACATGAGAAGAAAACTCCCAAATTTCTGATAAATTCGACCAATTTTGCTCATTTCACTTTATGTTCAAACAGGAAGTTTATCTGTGTCATTTTAAGACTTCTGAAAGGCAGATTTAGGGATTAATTATCATTTTAAAGCATAATTAAGGACTTAATTTTGGATAAAGTCATGACAGACTTTTTAAGAAACAAAGAAAGTCCAAAATGTGGAACTCGTGTCCGGTTGAAAGTGGTGGAAGAATGTGTGGCTTCAGAACTGAACCTACAGATGGGGATGGACAACATGGAGCAGCTGGTGACTGGTTCCAGAAGCAGAAAGAGAACTCTGAGACTTCCGGTTATGGCGGCCGCCTAGAAGGACACGTATCACTCTGCTCTGCCCCTGGAAATAAAAATTCGGCAAATAACTCTCTCATTTGGAACAGAACTTTTCCCAGCGTTTGGGTGAGGATATGCCGGTGAAGACTAAGGCTGGGAAATCAGGAGGGGGAAAAATTGAATCGCCGAATCAGTCCAAATTAACGGACTTTAAAGTTTGTGGCGCAGTAGAAAAAGCTGCGGATATGGCGGATGAAACTAGCGGTGGTGCGGTAACTGCTGCTGCTGACGATGGCGGCACAGGTGCAGTGCTGGCTGCCATTAGCTCAATGAGAGCAGACTTTTCCGCTAAACTTGATGGGATTATGGCAGCGTTGGATGCAATGAGAAAGGAGTTGGGTGACTGCGTGGAGCGAGTGACGCAGGCGGAGCTTCGTGTGTCAAGTGCGGAGGATGAAATCAGCGGACTTCAAATAAAGGTGCGCACTTTGGAAAAAAAAAATAAAGATCTGGAAAATAGCGTTCTGGACTTGGAATCTCGGTCCAGAAGGAACAACCTGAGGCTGGTGGGTTTACCGGAGGGAGCCGAAGGTCGTGATTCATGCTCCTTTTTGGAGGGGTGGATCCCGGAGGCGCTGAACAACGCGGAGCTAAAATCATCAGTCGTCTTGGAAAGCGCCCACCGAATTGGCCCACCGAGAGGTAACAAGGCAGCACCGAGGACGTTAATTATGAAGTTTCTCAGCTACAGAGACAGGATGACGATCTCCAACGTGGTGCGGGCCAAAGGAGAAATTAAATACCAAGATCAGCAGGTGCGGTTCTACCCAGATCTGGCCTCAGGAATCCAACAATTAAGGAAGCAGTTTGACCCCATCCGCAAAGAACTGCGCAACCTTGAGATTCGTCATGGAGTGATTCACCCTGCAAGACTTCTGGTCACATATGAGGGCAGAACACGCATCTTCAAGACCCCCGAGGAGGCGCAGGAGCTCATCAAGAAGATCCAGGAAGAGACTGGTGGGAGCTAAGCATGAACAGAATATAGGGTAGAATATTTGAGCATTTAACTGATTAGAAGCATATAACAAGATTACAAAATATAGAATGTATTACATATTAAAAAAAAAAAAAGTACAAAATTGCTAAAAAAATTTTGGAGTTAAATTGGAAAATTACAGAAGAGAGTTAATGTTACGTTATTAAAAGCAGTAGAGTTAGGGTGATTGGGAGGATGAAGAAGGAGTGGCTTTGGCTGATCCTCGTGGGTGTGGAACGGTCGATGGCTATACCGGGAGACGGAATTTTTCTTTTGCTTTTGGGGGGATTGCCACAAATGTGGGAAGGGGGAATTTGTTTGTGTGTAGTTTGTAGGGTGAATGTTCAACCTCTCATTTTTTTGCTTTTCTGTTTGAGCATGTTTACACTGCAAGGTAATCCCAAACTCCCTATTGATTATAAATCAAAGCGTTAATCTTAATTTAACTTCATGGAATTGCAGAGGTCTACAAAATTTAAAAAAACTTAAACAAGTTATGAATAAAATAAAAGACATGGGTTCAAAAATTGTGTTTTTACAAGAAACTCATCTAATAGAGCAAGATGTAAAAAGAATTAGGAGTAGATGGCAAGGAAATGTTTTCACCTCATCATTTTCATCCCGAGCCAGGGGAGTTATGACTCTCATACATAAATCAGTCCCATTTCAAGTGAAAAATGTAATTGGAGACAAATTTGGAAGATATGTAATCATTCAAGGATCTTTGCTATTAGAAAACATAAATTTGGTG
This sequence comes from Pholidichthys leucotaenia, assembly GCA_020510985.1. Taxonomy (NCBI): domain Eukaryota; kingdom Metazoa; phylum Chordata; class Actinopteri; order Cichliformes; family Pholidichthyidae; genus Pholidichthys; species Pholidichthys leucotaenia. The sequence continues at coordinate 22,327,279 of CM035836.1, read as the reverse complement.
AACTTATATGGTCCCAATATAGATGATCAAAAGTTCTTTGCCAATTTATTTCTTATCTTATCATCACTTACAGGGCAACATATAATAGCAGGGGATTTTAATTGTACATTGAATCCCAGTATAGATAGATCAACAGGACTGGACTGTACGCACAATGGATGTAGGATGACCATTAATCATTTTATGAAAGAATTGAAATTGATAGATATATGGAGAGAAATGAAACCACAAGTTAAAGCATACTCTTGTTATTCCAATACCTACAAGACATTCTCACGTATAGATTATTTTTTGATCTCCACAGAATTAAGGTCCAAGATTCAAAACTGTTTTTATGATAACATCGTGATCTCTGATCATGCACCCTGCTGTCTAATGTATGTAGATAAGAAATTGACAAAGGAACCAGGTAGATGGCAATTTCAGCATAAATGGCTTCAGGATGAGGAATTTGTTAAGTATATAGAAAAACAGATAGATGAGTTCTTTGATATCAATACTACACAAACATCAGCATGTGTAAAGTGGGAGGCTTTCAAAGCTTTTATTAGGGGACATATTATTAGTTATACAGGTTCAAAATCTAAGAAGACTCGAGAGGAGAGAGTCCAATTGGAACATAAAATAAAAATTCTTCAAGAAAGAGTATATGCAGGAAGAGATCCAAGGTTGGAGAACGAATTACTGATTTTGAGAGCTGAATATGACAAAAAATCAGCGAATAGAGCTGCCTCGAGTCTTCTAAGATTGAAACAATCTTTTTATGAACAAGGTGAAAAATCAGGAAAGTTATTGGCATGGCAGATTAAACAATTAGAATCTAAAACACCAATTACCAGTATTATAAGTAACGGACAGGTAGTTATAGATCCTTCAGAAATTAATAGAGCCTTTAGAGATTACTATGAAAAATTATATGATACCAAAAATGAATCTGACTTAACAAAACTACATGGGTTTTTGAATGAACTATTTATACCGTGTATTCCAAATGAAAATAGGGAGATACTGGAGTCTAAAATTAGTCAAGAAGAAGTTGGACTAGCCATTGATAATATGAAATCAGGAAAAAGTGCAGGACCAGATGGTCTTCCAGTTGACCTTTATAAAAAATTTAAGAATAAATTAACAAAACCTTTTTTGGAAATGGTTTTAGAAGCATTTCAAAATAGTAATTTACCATCATATATGAATAATGCCTTAATTATACTGTTGCCAAAACCAGGTAAGCCCTCTAATAAATGTGAAAATATGAGACCAATAAGCCTATTAAATGCCGACCTTAAGATAATTTGTAAAATTTTAGCAAGACGAATACAAGAAATTTTACCAAATATTATTAATCGAGATCAGAATGGCTTTATAAAGGGAAGACAAGGCTTCCATAATGTAAGAAGACTATTTAATATTATTTATTCTAATAAAGAAGCACCGGATACAGCTCTCTTATCACTGGATGCCGAAAAAGCCTTTGATAGAGTTGAATGGCCCTTTCTTTTTGAAGTCTTACAAAGGTTTGGACTTGGAAATAATTTCATAAAATGGGTTCAGATAATATATAATAATGCTACTGCAGAAATTCTAACAAATAACAATATTTCAAAATCAATAAAAATCAATAGAGGATGTCGACAAGGCTGTCCACTTTCACCTTTACTGTTTACTATGGCAATTGAACCTTTAGCGATGGCGATACGTCTACAGTCACAAATATATGGAATTAAAGTTGGACCAACAGAACATAAAATCTCCCTGTATGCCGATGACATAATTTTGTTTATGTCGAATCTTAAAAAATCAATTCCGACCTTGTTGAATTTAATAAAGAATTTCGGGGAAATATCAGGATATAAAATAAATAAAACTAAATCTTCAATATTAATGCTAAATGAGACCCAGAGAAATAACCCAGCCCCTGAGGTAAATCAATTCAATGTTGTAAATCAGTTCAAATATTTAGGAATCCAAATTGTGCCTAAGCTAGAATCAGTCGCCAGTGTCAATTATGAAGCCTTAATGACAGATATTGATGAGTTACTTCAGAGATGGATGTCACTACCAATGTCGATGATCGGGAGAATTAATATACTTAAAAGTAATATCTTACCTAAAATACTTTATTTATTTCAATACATTCCCTTACCACCACCTTTAGATTTATTCTCAAGAATTAAAAAAAAGTTAGTGGAATTTATATGGAACAACAGGAGGGCTAGATTACGTCTGTCTTTATTATATTTACCATTTGATCGTGGAGGTCTGAAATGTCCAAATTTTATGTTGTATTATTGGTCGGCACAACTGAGGTCTATGACATATTATTTTTCATCAAATGATCTCCCTCACTGGACTGAAATGGAATCATACAATTTACCTTTACCTCTTCCCATATTCATATACTCAGATTCGGCAAAAAAATTACAAAAACAAGTTAAAAATCCATTTGTAAAGCATATGATCAAAATATGGTGTGAAGCTAAAAACTATTTAAAAGAACCACAGTTATTGTCACAATTTAGTCCAATATGGGGTAATCAATATTTTAAACCAGGGAGAGCGGACGCTGTATTTAAAGTATGGAATTTAAAAGGGATACAAAAGATTCAGGATTTATATTTGCCATGTGCAGAAAACATAATGTCTTTTGAAGAGTTGAGGATCAAATTTAATCTCAATAGAACACATTTTTTTAAATATCTTCAACTTAGAAACTTTATTCGATCAAATCAAAATAAAGCTCTCACTCGACCTATCTATTCATCCTTGGAAAAAATGTTGATGAAAGATAGTAAAAGAAAGGGTATTATTTCAGAGTTTTATAACTCATTGACACTATTTTCAAGTGAAAATTCACTGAAAAGATTAAACTACTGGAAAGAAGATCTGCAAACTGAAATTTCAGAGGAACAATGGGAATTGGCTTGTACAGAAGCTCAAACCAAATCAATAAATGTACGCCTTAAATTGATACATTTCAAATGGTTAATGCGGATGTATGTTACACCGGAGGAGTTAAATAGATATAACAAAAATATACCAGATACGTGCACAGAATGTATGGAAAGTAAAGGAACTCTATTTCATTGTGTATGGGAATGTAGATTAATAAGAATGTTTTGGGAAGAGGTGAGGGTAACAATTGAAAAAATAATCTCAAAACAAATCATATTGAATCCTAAACTGTTTTTGTTGGGTCTGTACCCAGAAAAGCATAATTTTAATAAAAGTGAAAGAACATTCATAGACCTCAGTTTGCTTAATGCCAAAAAATGTATTGCACTATTCTGGAAAAAGACTCATAGACCAGATGTGACTCAGTGGTTAAGACAGATGTTAACAAACCTTCCATTAGAAAGAATAACATATATACTGAAATCAAAGGAAATTGTGTTTGAGAACATATGGAGACCTTTTATTGATTATGTAAAAAATTTAAACATAACTCTTGAAGAAGAAGGTGAATGATATGTGTGGACCTTGTAAATTCCAAACTGGTGAACATAATATGTATACTTATGTGTTGGATTGTCTAGACTAAACAGAGGAGCATTGTTGAAGATTTGATTTTGTTGGTGGTTGTTGGTGTTTTTTAGTGCATTTTTTTTTTTGTAGTACTTTAGTGTTAGTGTTTGATTGTTTGTATCATGTTTGTTTAAAAAAAAAAAGGTTCAATAAAGATATTGTGGAAAAAAAAGAAAGAGAACTCTGCAGGAACCACTTCTGGTTCTTTAGATTTTAGAATCCTTCATTAGTCCCACAGTTCAATTCAATTCAATTCAGCTTTATTTATAATGCGCCACATCACAACAAAAGCTGTCTCGTGGTGCCACAGTGCAGATAAAAAAAAAAAAAAAATCACACAGTCACAGAAAAACCCAGCAATCAGACGATCCCCTATGAGCAAGCACTAGGCGACAGTGGAGAGGAAAAACTCCCATTTGGAAGGAAGAAACCTCTAGCAGAACCAGGCTCAGGGAGGGGTAGTCATCTGCTGCGACTGGCTGGGGATGAGGGGATAGGGAGGATGGAAGGACAGACATAAAGAACATAGCAGTAAGATGCCAAGTACTATATTGGAGGTCAACCAGCAGTATGGATCACATAACAATAGAACAAGAGTGGGGTTAAAAGACACAAATACCCTCCTTAAACAAAAGCTATATTAAAAAGGAAGGATTTTACCCTGTTCTTAAAGACAGAGACCGAGTCTGACTCCCGGACCCAGAGCGGTAACTGGTTCCAGAGAGAAGGGGCTTGGTAGCAGAAGGCTCTGCCTCCCACCGTACTTTTGGAGATTCTGGGCACCACAAGTAAGCCAGCATTTTGGGAGTGTAATGCTCCGTTAGGATGGTAAGGTAATATCAGATCTTTTATATATTGGGGGGGGGCAGATTGTTAAGAGCTCTGAAAGTAAGAAGAAGGATTTTAAACTTGATTCTGAATTCAATGGGTAGCCAATGGAGGGAGGACAGAACCGGGGAAATATGATCTCTTTTTCTAGAACCAGTTAAAACTCTAGCAGCAGCATTTTGAATCAATTGAAGACTTTTTAAAGATACTCTAGGACAACCAGATAATAGCGAATTACAATAATCTAATCACGAACTGACAAAGGCGTGAATCAGTTTCTCAGCATCACCCAGAGACAAGATGCTCCTGATCTTAGCAATATTGCGCAGATGATATAAGGCGGTCCTAGAAACAGTTTTAATATGTGAATTAAAGGACAAATCCTGGTCAAAAATCACTCCAAGGTTTCTCACACAACTGTTCAGAGTGAGAGTGGCAGCATCTAAATTAAGGGCATAATCTGAAAAGGAATTTCTAAGATGTTTTGGGCCAACAGCAATGACTTCAGTCTTATCAGAGTTCAATAGTAAAAAATTACAAGTCATCCAAGCTTTGATGTCCTTAAGACAGGCAATTATTATTATGATTATTGGGATTCATTGACAGGTATAGTTTTGTGTCATCAGCGTAACAATGAAAATGTATACAGTGCTTTCTGATGATATTGCCCAGCGGGAGCATATATAGACTAAAAAGAGTAGGGCCCAACACAGATCCCTGTGGAACTCCGTGACTGAGCTTAGAGCTGGAAGAAAATCCATCATTGACATGGACAAACTGAAATCAGATAAATAAGATCTTAACCACTGCAACGGAGGTCCACTGAGTCCAGCAAAGTTTTCCAATCTATCAAGTAGAATGGCATGATCGATAGTGTCAAAGGCTGCACTGAGATCTAAAAGAACAAGAACAGAGACAAGTCCGTTATCAGCTGCAGTCAGGAGGTCATTAGAGACCTTCACTAAGGCAGTTTCAGTGCTGTGATGAGCTCTGAACCCAGATTGAAACACCTCAAACAAACCAACTCCCTGCAAATGGTCAGATAATTGCACAGCAACAACTCTTCCCAAGATTTTTGAAATGAAAGGCAAATTGGAGATTGGTCGATAATTGGCCAAAACTCCAGGATCGAGCGTCGTTTTTTTTAAGTAAAGGTTTAATTACAGCAGTTTTAAAAGCCAGTGGAACATAACCCAGAGTTAAAGAAAAATTAATGATAAGAAGAATACAGCTACTAATAATTGGGAAAATAATTTTAAATAACCTGGAAGGAATAGGGTCCAGTGTCATGACTCGCCGCTCATCAGCGGTGCCAGCCGCGCGCACACCTGCTCCTCGTCAGCGGCGAGGTATTTAATCCACTCTGCCCTGGGCTTCGGCCTGAAGCCGTCTCTCAACTTCGGCACCTTTTGCTACTACGGATCTCAAGCCTGCTAGCAAAGATTATTTGGGTAAGCTCCCCTTACCTCTCTCCTCTAGCCTTCCCCTGTGCACAGGTGGACTTCCCTGGCGGCGGACTTCCTCATCTCGCCGCTGTCTCTACGCTGCTGCCACAGGCGCTGCAGGTCGCTGTCTCCCGGGCTTCGCCCTTGTCAACGCCAGCCACCTGTCGTAACCAAGTAAGCCAGCTAACCATTATTATCCTCTGTATTGGTGTGGTGCCCGTTACCCTTCTCCCTCTGCTTCCTCCCATAGGGTTGTCCGGCTGTACGGCCTCCTGCCCCCGTGCCTGACGCAGACGCCACCACCAATACATTCTTATCCCACAGACACGCAGCCACACATCCCTGTTGTTAATAAAGCTGTTAAATCTACCCTGAGCCTGCGTGTGTGTCTCCTGAGCCGTGCATTATGTCAGTACGGCTTCAGCAGAGCGGCTCGGCAGACAGCGGGCTCGCACGCCATTTTTCCACCCTCGAGGCTCGGGTGGATTTAATAGCCCATCAGCAACAGGTGATATTAAATCAGTTAACTGTTATTACTAACCGATTAGACCGCCTGGACCCCCAGCAGCCGTTCCCCTCGGCTCGTCCGGGTGGCGCAGCTCCCGCGGCTCCGGTGGCTGTCCAGCTCGCTCCGGGTGCGCCAGCACGGCTCACACCAATCCCCACTCCTGCTCGCTTTAGCGGTAAGCTTGGTGGAGCTCGGGGTTTTATCATGCAGTGTGAGTCCGTGTTCCTTCGCGTTCCCGGAGACTTTCCCTCAGACTATAGCAGAATTGGCTACATTGGTAATCTCCTGGAGGGTCGTGCGCTTACCTGGGCTCACGCCATCATGGTGAAGCCCAGCTACGCCACCCTCACCTATGGCCAATTCGTGTGACAATTTCTGGAAGTGTTCGATCATTCGCGTTTGGACAGTGTCCAGGTCGACCGCCTTCTTGGCCTCCAACAGGGGAGCCGATCGGCGGCCGAATACGCGATCGACTTCCGGGTTACCGCGGAGGAAGTTGGCTGGGAAGAGCGTGCGCTCTGCGGCATCTTCCTCCGCAGCCTAAACTCTGGACTGAGAGATGAGCTGGCCGGCTGGGATATCCCGGAGACGCTGGCGGAGCTGATTTCTCTTGCCATCAGCTTGGATAACAGGCTGCGCGAGCACGCCTCAGAGCGGAAGCAGTCTTCTCGCTCACGGGGCACCTCTGCGCGCTTGCCCCAAGCTCACCGCCTGGCGTTGCCGCCGCCGGAAGTCTCCGAGGAGTCGGAACCGATGGTGACGGGCCGGACAAAGCTCCCCCTGGCGGAGAAACAACGCCGCCGTGACCTGGGCCTTTGCATGTATTGCGGGGGTAGCCAGCACACGGTGGAGCATTGTCCGGAGAAGCCAAACGAGGAGGTCCGCGAGTCACTGTAGGGGGCCTCGCGGACGCTAATCGGTTAAGTCCCCTCACACATTTGACGCTGCCCATCCGCTTCTGTCACAACCTCACTGGGCACCTCACACATGCACTGGTGGATTCAGGCGCGGAGGGTAGCTTTATTTCACAGAGCCTGGCAACCCGATTGGGCATCCGTTGTCACCCCCTCGACTCTCCTCTCGCCCTGGTTAATCTCTCCCGAGTCTCCCTGGGAAAAGTGACCCACCGAACAGCTCCCATTCCGGTGATCATCTCAGGAAACCACCGGGAGGATATCTCCTTCTACGTCCTGCCCACCTCGGTTACTCCTGTCATCCTCGGATACCCATGGCTCCGCCTCCACAACCCCGCCTTGGACTGGAAGACTGGGAAGGTGTCAGCTTGGAGCACCTTCTGCATGGGCACCTGTCTCCAATCCGCTGCCTGCGCCCCGTCCTCGCCTCCCACAGCCAAGGACACCGCGCCTCCGGATCTCACCCTTGTGCCTTCAGAGTTCCACGACCTGGGTGCTGTTTTCAGCAAGTCCAAGGCGATGTCTCTGCCTCCTCACCGGCCCTACGACTGTGCCATTAACATCCGCCAGGGGGCGCCCCTACCCTCAGGACGCCTCTATAGCCTGTCGGCGCCAGAGAAGGAGGCCATGAACAGCTACTTGAAGGAGTCGCTCAGTGCTGGGATCATCTGACCATCTTCCTCTCCAGTAGGCGCAGGGTTCTTCTTCGTGGGAAAGAAGGACGGCTCCCTTCGTCCTTGCATTGATTATCGAGCGCTCAATGACATCACGGAGAAGGACCGGTACACCTTGCCCCTCATGGATACCGCCTTCCACTCCCTCCAGGGGGCGACCTGGTTCACTAAGCTGGATCTCCGCAGCACTTACCATCTCGTCCAGATCCGGAAGGGAGATGAGTGGAAGACAGCCTTCCGCACCCCTAACGGTCATTTTGAATACCTTGTGATGCCGTTTGGGTTGATCAACGCTCCAGCCGTCTTTCAGCACCTCATTAATGACGTCCTCCGGGATTTCATTGGCCTGTTTGTATTCGTCTACCTGGACGACATTCTCATCTTCTCCAGATCCAGGGATGAACACCGGGTCCACGTGAGGCGGGTCCTGCAGAGACTGATGGAGAATCGTTTATATGTCAAGGCAGAGAAGTGTGAATTCTACGCCAAAACAACTTCCTTCCTGGGGTTCGTCATCTCCCATGACCAGGTGCTTCTGGACCCAGCGAAGATTAAAGCGGTGGTGGATTGGCCCACACCAACCTCTAGGAAACAGGTTCAACAATTCATCGGGTTCGCCAATTTCTACCGCCGCTTTGTCCCAAACTTTGGAGCCATCGTCGGGCCTCTGACCCGCCTCACCTCCCCTAAGACCCCTTTCCGGTGGACTGAAGAGGCCGCAACGGCCTTCCAGGCGCTGAAGATGGAGTTTTCCTCCTCCCGGGTCCTCAGCCAGGTCGATCCCGCGCTGCAGTGCATAGTGGAGGTGGACGCTTCGGACACGGGGGTGGGGGTGGTGCTGTCCCAGCGGTCTCCAGCCAACGGAGTCAAGCGACCCTGCGCCTTCTTCTCTCGGCGCCTGTCCCCAGCGGAGCGTAATTATGACGTGGGGGACAGAGAGCTTCTTGCCATCAAGCTTGCGCTTCAAGAGTGGCGTCATTGGCTGGAGGGGGCAGCCTTGCCTTTTGTGGTCCTAACTGACCACAAGAACTTGGAGTATCTAAGATCTGCCAAGCGTCTGAACGCCCGCCAGGCGCGCTGGTCCCTGTTCTTTGCAAGGTTTAGATTCAACATCACTTACAGGCCTGGCTCCAAGAACGGCCTGCCCGACGCCCTCTCCAGGCAATTTGCCCCGGAGGCCGCAGAAGACACTGTTCACACCATCCTGCCCAGGTCGTGCGTCGTGAGGGCTATTTCTTGGGACATAGAAGACAAGATCCGGAGGGCGCAGGAGTCGGAACCGGACCCTGGCGGCGGACCGGAGGGGAGGCTCTTCGTGCCATCTGCCGTCCGGGGGGACGTTATACACTGGCTCCACACCTCTAAGCTCACCTGCCGTCCTGGAGCTTCACGGATGATCAACCTCCTCCAGCGGTCCTTTTGGTGGCCAGGTCTGCGGAAGAATGCCGCCCGTTACGCCCAGGCCTGCCCCGTCTGCGCCACCAGTAAGTCAGGTAACGCTCCCCCCGCAGGCCTGCTCCAGCCCCTGTCCGTCCCTGGCAGGCCCTGGTCGCACATCGCCCTAGACTTCGTCACCAGGCTCCCTGTCTCCAACAACTTTGACACTGTTCTGACCATCGTCAACCGTTTTTCCAAGGCCGCCCACTTTGTGCCCCTACGTGGACTCCCCTCAGCCTTGGAGACGGCGGACCTCCTCATCCAACATGTGGTCAGACTGCATGGAATCCCGGTCGACGTGGTCTCCGACCGTGGCCCCCAGTTCTCTTCGGACGTCTGGAGGTCCTTTTGCAATGCCCTGGGAGCTAAAGTGAGCCTCACCTCTGGCCATCACCCCCAGTCTAACGGGCAGTGTGAGCGGACTAACCAGGAGCTGGAGGCTGCCCTCCGCTGCATTACTTCATCCAAGCCCACGTCCTGGAGCTCTCACCTCGCCTGGGTGGAGTACACCCACAACACCTCTCGCTCCTCTGCCATCGGGATGTCTCCCTTTAAAGCATCCCTGGGTTATGATCCACCTCTATTCCCCGCGCAGGAGGGCGAGTTGGCTGTTCCCTCTGTCCAGGCACACCTTAGGCGGTGTCGCTCCCTTTGGTCCACGGCGCGTAATGCGCTTTTACGCACGGCGGAGCGCAATAAGTCCACGGCGGACCGGCACAGGAGACCTGCACCTGCCTACCAGGTGGGACAACAAGTTTGGGTATCCGCACAGGACGTCAACCTTAAGGGTGAGAGGAGAAAGCTGGCCCAATGATTCATTGGCCCTTATCCCATAACCAGGATTATCAACCCGGTGGCTGTGCGTGTGGCTATTCCCTCCTCCCTCCGCATCCATCCCACGTTCCACGTCTCCAAAATTAAACCGGTGGTCTCGGACCCCCTCTGCCCTCCACCTGCGGTGCACCCCGCTCCCCGGATGATTGGTGGCCATCCGGCCTGGACTGTCACTGAGATCTTGGACGCCCGACGCCGGGGTCGCGGGTTGCAGTATTTGGTGGACTGGGAGGGCTCTGGACCCGAGTGGAGACAATGGGTGCCTTCCTCGCTGGTGTTGGACCGGTCTCTCATCTCTGAGTTTCATCGAGCGCACCCGGAAAAACCATCGGCAAGAGGCGCTGCTAGAGGGGGGAGTACTGTCATGACTTGCCGCTCATCAGCGGCGCCAGCCGCGCGCACACCTGCTCCTCGTCAGCGGCGAGGTATTTAATCCACTCTGCCCTGGGCTTCGGCCTGAAGCCGTCTCTCAACTTCGGCACCTTTTGCTACTACGGATCTCAAGCCTGCTAGCAAAGATTATTTGGGTAAGCTCCCCTTACCTCTCTCCTCTAGCCTTCCCCTGTGCACAGGTGGACTTCCCCGGCGGTGGACTTCCTCATCTCGCCGCTGTCTCTACGCTGCTGCCACAGGCGCTGCAGGTCCCTGTCTCCCGGGCTTCGCCCTTGTCAACGCCAGCCACCTGTCGTAACCAAGTAAGCCAGCTAACCATTATTATCCTCTGTATTGGTGTGGTGCCCGTTACCCTTCTCCCTCTGCTTCCTCCCATACGGTTGTCCGGCTGTACGGCCTCCTGCCCCCGTGCCTGACGCAGATGCCACCACCAATACATTCTTATCCCACAGACACGCAGCCACACATCCCTGTTGTTAATAAAGCTGTTAAATCTACCCTGAGCCTGCGTGTGTGTCTCCTGAGCCGTGCATTATGTCATCCAGAAGGCAAGATGAAGGCTTAGAAGAGGAAACCACCCTGTCCAACTCCAAGAGGTCGATTGGAGTAAATCTATCCAAGCAGATATCAATTGAGGGAGCTGCAGTAGTTAATGTACTAGAGTTTATGGTAGGAAGAATCTGACTAATTTCATCTCTAATAGATAACATTTTAAGATTGAAATAGTTCAGAAAGTCCTGACTAGAAAGCTCAGGGGGGATGCGAGGATTGACCGAGTCATGGCTCTTTATAAGCCTGGCTACAGTGTTGAAGAGAAACCTGGGGTTATTCTTGTTTGCTTCTATTAATGCAGAATAATAGCTTGATCTAGCTTTTCTAAGAGATTTTTTGTAGATTAAGAGATGATTTCTCCACGCCAAGTAGAATTCATCTGAATTAGTTGAACGCCATTTTCTTTCCAATTGGCGAGCCTTCTGTTTCAAGCCACGAGTTTCTGAGTTAAACCAAGGAGTAAGAAATCTCTGGTTAGACTTTTTCTTTTTTAAAGGGGCTACCAAATCTAGAGTCTGATGCAGAGAGGCAGTAATACCATCAACCATGCTATCAATCAAGAATGGAGCAGACTCTCCATCACTTAGTTCAGGTGTTTCTGTTGTGTTGACCCATGGCATAGAGGAGACAATCTGCAAAAATTTAGCAACAACGCCATCAGAAAGACATCTGCTGCAGTAGTATTTTTCTTTAGGAAATAAGTGATCAGAGATAATGAAATCTAAAATTAACAGACAATGGTCAGACAGTACAGGATTATGAGGAGACACAACCAGATTTTCGATATCTATACCATATGTCAAAACAAGGTCCAATGTATGGTGGAAATAATGGGTAGAATTTTTTACTTTTTGGGAAAACCCCATTGAGTCTAAAATTGAATTGAAAGCCTTATTAAGACAGTCACTCTCAACATCAACATGTATATTAAAGTTCAATTCAATTCAATTCAATTCAATTCAACTTTATTTATATAGCGCCATTTCACAACAACAGTCATCTCATAGCACTATCAACTGTAGGGAGGACCCCCACAGTTGCAGAAAGACCCCAGCAATCAGGCGATCCCCTGTGAGCAAGCACTTGGCGACGGTGGAGAGGAAAAACTCCCTTTTAACAGGAAGAAACCTCCAGCAGAACCAGGCTCAGGGAGGGGCAGTCATCTGCTGCGACTGGCTGGGGGGTGAGGGGACAGAGAAGAAGAAAAGAACAGACATGTAGAGAGCAAACAGCACGATGGGGACTCAATCTATGGGAGAGAACAAACAAATGTTAATGACCAGCAAAAAAAAAAAAAAAAAAATATTTCATAGAGAGTGAGGAAAGGAGTGAGGCCCAGTGCAGTACTGGAGGTCCCCCGGCTGACTAAACCTATTAGCAGCATAACTAAGGGAGGGTTCAGAAACACATGATCCCTCCCTAATTGTAGGCTATATCAAAAAGGTAGGTTTTAGCCCTATTCTTAAAAACAGAGATCGAGTCTGACTCCCGAATCCAGATTGGCAGCTGATTCCACAGGAGAGGAGCTTGATAACTGAAGGCTCTGCCTCCCATTGTACTTTTGGAGATTCTAGGTATTACAAGTAAACCTGCATTTTGGGAGCGTAATGCTCTGTTAGGATGATACGGTAGTATCAGATCTTTTAAATAAAAAGGAGCCTGATTGTTTAGAGCTTTGTAAGTAAGAAGAAGGATTTTAAACTTAATTCTAAACTCTATGGGAAGCCAATGAAGGGAGGCCAGAACCGGAGAGATATGATCTCTCTTTCTAGTACCTGTTAAAACTCTTGCTGCAGCATTTTGGATCAGCTGAAGACTTTTTAAAGATGTTTTAGGACAGCCTGATAATAAAGAATTACAATAATCTAATCTCGAGCTAACAAAAGCGTGGATCAGCTTCTCAGCATCACTCTGAGACAAGATGCTCCTAATCTTGGCAATATTACGCAAATGATAGAAGGCAGTCTTAGAAACAAATTTAATATGTGAATTGAAGGACAAATCCTGATCAAAAATAACTCCAAGGTTCCTCACAGAGCTATTAAGAGAAAGAGTAACTGCATCCAAACTGAAAGTTTGATTTGGAAAGGAATTTCTAAGGTTTTTTGGACCAACAAGAATGACTTCAGTCTTATCTGAATTTAATAGCAGGAAATTACAAGTCATCCAAACTTTGATTTCCTTAAGACAGGCTTCTAACTTGGCTAATTGATTAGTATCATCTGGCTTCATTGACAGGTATAATTGTGTGTCATCTGCATAACAGTGAAAATGTATACAGTGCTTTCTAATAATGTTGCCTAACGGAAGCATATATAAACTAAAAAGAGTAGGGCCAAGCACAGATCCCTGTGGAACTCCATGACTAAGCTTTGAGCTGAGAGAAAACTCATCATTTACATGAACAAACTGGAACCTATCAGATAAATAAGATCTAAACCACTGCAACGAAGTTCCAATAAGTCCAACATAGTGTTCTAATCTATCAAGTAGAATATTATGATCAATAGTATCAAAAGCTGCACTAAGATCTAAAAGGACAAGTACAGAAACTAGTCCATTATCAGATGCAATGAGGAGGTCGTTAGTGACCTTCGCTAAGGCTGTTTCAGTGCTATGATGGATTCTAAACCCAGATTGAAACTCCTCAAATAAACCATTTCCCTGCAGGTGGTCAAATAATTGCGTAGCAACAACTCTTTCTAAGATTTTTGAAATGAAAGGGAGATTAGAGATTGGTCTATAGTTAGCTAAAGCTCCTGGATCTAGCGTTGGCTTTTTGAGTAAGGGTTTAATTACAGCCCTATTAAAGTCCCCTACAATAATTATTCTATTGGCTTTCAGCACCAAATCAGCTAAAAATTTGGCAAATTCCGATTGAAACTCTGAGTAGGCCATGGGAGGACGATAAACTATGGCAAAGAGAATTGGGATCAAGCCACGATTGCCAACAGGCCCCACACTGAGGACCAAACCTTCAAAGGAATTAAAACATAATTTCTGCTTAACATTAACCAGCAATTTAGGATGGAAAATTGCCGCCACTCCACCACCACGACCAGAACCTCTGGGGTTTTGACAGTTTAAATACCCAGAGGTACCTGTTGGGTCTTCCATGGGTAAAACAATTAAAATAAAGTATTAAAAGTTATTACAGGAGGAGTTTACAACAATATACAGTGCAAAGTTAGGCATTGTATAGGCTCCTCTTGGCAAAGTAAATCTGTTTTGGCACAGTAGGGTGACAGATCCCTGTTCTGTTTGCCTAGCTGCCTGACAGGACAAAAAAAAAAAAAAGTGTATTATTGATAGTTTACCATCTAGTTGCACTTGACTTTTGAATTGCTTTTCAGTGTAATATTCACAATGATTATGAATATTATTGAAAAAGTGGTTATCAGGATCAATATCATTCTCCATCTCTTGTAGTTTATGTTCAGCATAATGGCATATTTCCAGAGTTTGAATTTCCTCTCTCTGTGTCAAATGACTTCCTCCTACTGGGGATAAATGATGTCTACTCAAGTCAGTCATAAGTTTTTTTGTTTGTTTGCTTTGTTTAGTTTTTTTTAAAGTAAATTGACAGGGTATGTCACAAAAGAACTATTCTTCCCGTATGTGTGGATATGGATTATTATTTTTTTTTTTTGTTACTTATTTGTACCCGTAGGTAGATTTGTTTTGCAGTCTGGTGACAAGCCACCAGCTGCCGGTCACTGCGTGCGCGAGCGCCCCGTATCCCTAACCTGCATGTTTTTGGCATGTGGGAGGAAACCGGAGAAATCCCGGAGTAAACCCACGCAACACGGGGAGAACATGCAAACTCCACACAGATCACTGTTGGTTGGGGGCTGGGATCGAACCCACAATCTCACGATCCCCGCGATCCCCCGGCCGAGGGTAAACTGTGCTGCCACAGTGCTAACCACTGCGCCACCGTGCAGCCCAATTATCATTATCATAGTCTCTTAATTTTCTTAATCAGTGTTCATCTATATTTATTTAAGTCAGTAAGATCTCTGATTATTATAGAATTTGCTTCCTCTGGTGTTCCATTTAGTTTGATCCAAACTCTACAATTTCTTGTCCATGTTGCCTGTATCTTATTTTGTCTTTTCAGCATCCGTGCTTGCCGTGCTATTTCAGCATTAGTTTTTGTTAAATGTTCATTTAGGTAGACTTCTGTTCTCCGTAGCTTTATGGCCTGCCTCAATATGTCATTCTTTACCCTTCCGTTCACAAAGCACATCACAATTGATTTCTTTGTTTTATTATCTTTCCTGGGTAAAGTATGACAGGCTGAAATTGCATTTACTTCAACCTTTATGTTTCTGCTTTCAAGGAACTGAAGCACCTGGTTTTCCAGGGAGACTCATTCACTCAGGGGAGCCTCCTCACCTCTCATTCCTGCTGTAACATTGGCATATGATTGGTATTTAATGTCTAGTCCACTTATAATTAGATCATCCAAACGAGAACATTGTTCAAGATCCTCGAAGCGTCGCTCCAAGTCCGCAATTTTTTTGTCTTTTTCCTTAATTGTTAATTTTAATTCTCGGACTTCTTCCATTAGCCCTAATAGTTTAAGCTGTTGACTAGCCACTTCGGTCAGTTCTTCTGACAAGAAGTTCAGAGGTTTTTTGATCTCTTCCATTTCCTCCTTCTTTGGTGGCATTTTTACTGACCTGTTGATAGTAAAACAATCTCTGCTGATGTTGCCGGTACCCGATCCGACCGACCGACCGACAATCCAGCTGGGGCCTCAGCTAGCCTCCTCCGCTGCTAGTCACGTTGCTTACCGCTGCTGCAATTGAGCTCCTGTCCAGCCGGGGTGCCGGCAGCTCCTCCACCGAGCCCCGCCGCCCACCGCCGCTGTAGTTGAGCTCCGATCCTGCTCCTGTCCAGCTGGGGTCCTGGTAGTTCCTCCGCCTCGCCTCGCCACCGACCGCCGTCTTCCTCAGTAGTTCCTCCACTGAGCCCTGCTGCTGTAACTGGGCTCCAATTCCGGCTCTTATCCAGCTGGGGCCCTGGCTACTCCTCCACTGGTCCCCATCTCCTACTGCCGCTGTACTTGAACTCCAATCCGGCTCCCATCCAACTGTTGCCTCAGTTAGTTCCTCCGGCTAGCCCCAGTCACAAGATTCTAAGAATCTGAGCGAGAGGCTTAGCCGTCATCTACTGGGCCGATGCCAGGTCAGTGAGTGAGAGAGGATAATAAGCATAATGTCTCAGCTACACAGCCACTGGTGCAGTGCCCAACCCTTTCACCTTTCACATACACATTCACACCTGGGGCCACTTTAGAGTCTCCAATTAACTTAACTTGCATGTTTTTGGCATATGGGAGGAAACCGGAGAAATCCCGGAGTAAACCCACCCAGACACAGGGAGAACATGCAGGCTCCACACAGATCACTGTTGGTCAGGGCTGGGATCAAACCCAGGATCCCCCGGCCAAGGATGAGTTGCTGTGTTGCTGTAGTGCTAACCAGTCCACCACCCCACTGCCCAAATACACCGTTCTCAAGCAGCTTCTATTCCAGTGTTACACCTTCTCTGACAGGGAGAGAGCAAAGAAACTCCTCTCTCACTCCTTGTGAGGCAACAGCTCAGATGTGGGGTTAATGAAAAGTTTGCGAGCTCTGCTGGGCACAGATGATGGATCATTTCTCTTCGCCCATCTCTTCCTCAGGAAACTGCTAGCTTCACCGTGGACCATTCTAGCCAACTCGCTGCTGCTTGCTGCCAGAAACTACTGCGCACTGGTGGAGGAAGCAGTCCGCATTATCCTGGCAAATAGGAGTGTCGGTGTCCAGGCGGTCACACCGGGACCTTTGGCAGCATCCATGGAGGCTGTTGAACCGATGGTCATGGCTGGTATAGCCACTCGGAGATACTGGGCCAAGTCTGAGTGCTTCTGATTTCAGCGTTTCAGTGTCAATGTGAGGCATTGCCTCTCGCCATGCTGTTTCAGGATGCCAGGAAACGGACCAGCCAGAGTCAGTAGTAGCTGTGACCACTGGCGACAAGGACAAGCTCCTTTTCCTTGAGGACACACGCTCTGGGAGACGGTTTTTGGTCGACTCTTGTTTCCAAAAGAGTCTTGTTCTGCCCACTGGTTCCGATGGACTGGTGGAAGGCTGTGGCCCATTGTTAACCACTACTAATGACTCCCTTACCAAAACTTTTTCTGAGAGATCAGTGACTGTATGTTTTCATGGGCGTAATTACAAGTCAGACTCTGTGGTAGTTTCCAGCTCAGTTCCTATCATAGGTGCTGACTTTCTGTGTGCTTGTGATCGCTGTGTAGCTGTTACTAATAGACGTTTGGTTAAAGCTGTTTACTTTTCTTCGCTACCTTGTATGACTCAGGGAGCTGGGCCACTAGCACATACTAATTTTTTTAGCCGTTGGGAATGTGTACCAGCGCTTGCTTTCTGATTTTCCTCTCTTATGGCGCCTAATTTTTCCACTGCTGTAACCAAACATGGGTTTGAGCATTTTATCGCCACAAAGGGCCCTCTGGTTTTCATGCACCTGTGCCGCCTCAACACAATTAAGCTAGCTATCGTGCCGGAAGAGTTTGCTAACTTTGAACAATTAGGGATCCCTCCACGTTTTAGCCTTTGCACATGGTACCAAAGTCCGATGGTTCGTGGTGGCTGTATGGTGATTTTCATCACCTGAACAACATTATGGAGCACGACTGTTATCCAATCCCTCACATACAGGATTTTTTTGGTGCACCTGGCCGGAACGTCGTTTTTTTTCTGAGGTGGATCTGGTCTGTGGCTACCACCAGGTCCTGGTGCACACAGAAGATATCTCAAAAATGGTGGTAATAACTTCTTTCGGCCTTTTTAAGTTCTTATGCATGCTGTTCGGGCTTAAGGGTGTGGCTCAGACTTTTCAGAGGATGATGGATGCTGTGCACTGTGGTTTGCCATTCGTGTTTGTCTACCTGGACGATGTCCTGGTGGCCAGTGCATCTGAGGAGGAACACCTCTCTCATTTGGAACAGGTTTTCCAGAAGCTGGAAAGGGAATTTTTGGATATAGTATGTATGTGCCTTGCTGCCAAATGTTCACTCTCTTAGTTGTTGGAGTTGAAGTAAAGTTCTGAACTGGCGGCTCTCTGTGTCGTCTCATCATTCCTCCATAGGTCAACCAAACAGGAAGACATGGAGCATCAGGACAAGGAATCCATCTATGACACACTAGAAATGATTGGAGGAACTCCACAGAAAAACGTAAAAATGCCACATATTTCCCTGACTCACATCATTGCCTAATGTGTATTTATTTGTATTATTATTTAGTATTAAAGAGTGTTTATTGCCTTTATTAGTACTGATGTGTATCTATTACCTTGGCATTCGTTCGGAGAGCAGACTAAGAATTTCATTGCTCAGGAAATGTTGCATTTCTTAACTGTGCACATGAAATTAAAGGTCTTTGAATCTTGAATCATTGTTTTTCTATGTTTATTATTCAATATTGATAATCACAAATGATAAAAGTATAGTGTGTGTATATCAGTGTTTTCATGTCCAGATGACAGCAGAAACTGCCCAGCTGTGAGATAGCTTTTCAGTCAAGGTGTAGAGACTGGGTTAATCATCTCAGACAGAATGCAGAGGGTAAACAGAGAAGGACAATAGCTATGAAGATTATGGTGAGGTAGCAGGAAGAAGGAGTTGGGGGGAGAAGGGATGAATGTATTGTGATGTGAGATGTAATGCAGATGTGAGATGGGCGGTTGGTATAAAAGGAGAACCCAAAGTGTATTGTGACATGCTTTTCTGTTTATGACTGATGTGAGAGTGAATGAAATCGTCTGCTGCATAAATCAGTCTTGTTATTTACACTCTCCACACTGGTGACCCCTTGACGAATTATGGAACACGAGGCAAGAACCCCGGAGTCGGCCCGGACGGGAAGCCCCAGCAACGCGGCAAGCATCCCAGACACGGCCCAGACGGGAACCCCCAGCAACGCGTGTGCTGTTTCGGTCAAACTACCGGACTTTTGGGTGCACGACCCGCAGTCTTGGTTCCACCACACCGAGGCTCAGTTCGCTCTCCGGGAAATAACGGCAGACGACACCAAATATTACTATGTGGTCGCAGCGCTGAATGCTCACACGTCTCAGCAAGTAGCGAGCCTGCTCCAACAGCCTCCAGCCCACGACAAATACAGGACTCTCAAGGCCGCGCTGACCCGGCGCTACACGCTCTCGGACTGTGAGAGAGCAGAGAGGCTCCTGAGGCGCTCTGAGTTAGGAGATGGTTTGGTGGCCAAACTGATGGAGAAGATGTTGGCGTTAATGGGCACAGGCGATGGGCATTTTCTGTTTGCCCACCTTTTCCTCCGGAACCTTCCAAGAGAGGCGAGAGCAGTTCTTGCCAATTCGCCGTTGCTGACCATGCGTGACTACCGTGTGCTAGCCCAGGAGGCAGATCAGATCATCCTCAACACCAGAGCCCTCACAGTGAACGCGGCGGCGTCGGAACCCAGCGAGACGACCAGCGGAGGCGAGGAGCCACTGATGGTAACGGCAGCGGAGGCCAGGAAGCGCCAGAGAGACGTGCTCTGCTTCTACCACCGCCGCTTTGGAGAGAACGCATGCAGATGTGCGCCACCGTGCCAGTTCAAGCGCTCGGGAAACACCAAGGCCGGCAGTCGGTAGCAGCTGCGACCGCCAGTGAAGAGAACAAGCTGCTCTACGTGACGGACTTGCACTCGGGGAGACAGTTCCTCATAGACACCGGAGCCCAGAAGAGCATCATCTTGCCGTCCTACGCAGACCAGCTAGCAGGACCTAGCGGCCCCGGGCTGGTAGCAGTAAACGGCTTGGGCATTAAGACTTTTGGTGAGAGAACACTGACTTTATCCCTACACGGCCGTATGTACGAGTGGACTTTTGTCATAGCGGCACTGAGTTTCCCAATCCTGGGAGCTGATTTTCTTTGTGCACATGGGTTACTAGTCGATGTTGCTAACAGGCGCCTGGTTAATGCACTGTCCTTTGACTCTCTCCCCTGTACAGTTCAAGGGGCCAGGCCAATAATGCAAGCCTAAGTCACAGCTCCAGGCAGTAAGTTCCACACACTGTTCACTCAGTTCGCAGCACTCACGGTCCCAACGTTTTTGGTGGCCATTGCTAAACACGGGGTGGAACACTTTATCACCACCACCGGGCCGCTCGTTTTCGCACGACCTCGGCGCTTGGACGCAGCTGAACTGGCCATAGCGCGCGAGGAGTTTGCCAACCTGGAAAGGTTGGGCATCATCAGGAAATCAAACAGCCCATGGGCATCCCCGCTACACATGGTCCCTAAGGCTGAGGGATCGTGGCGACCATGCGGAGATTTCCGCAGATTGAATAACGCCACAGTGCACGACTGCTACCCGAATCTCCATATTCAGGATTTTTCCGTTCACTTCGCCGGAGCACGCATTTTTTCTAAAATAGACCTGGTCCGCAGTTACCACCAGGTCCCAGTGCGCATGGAGGACAAACCAAAAACAGCGGTAATAACTCCGTTTGGCTCGTTTGAGTTTTTACGCATGCCCATCGGATTAAAAGGAGCGGCACAGACTTTCCAACGCATGATGGATGTGGTGTTGCGCGATTTCCCGTTTGTGTTTGTCTACCTGGATGATATCCTGGTGGCCAGTGTGTCCGAATACGAACACATAACCCACCTCAGGACGATTTTCCAGAGGTTGGAGGAGCACGGGTTAATATTCAACCCGGCGAAATGCCAGTTGGGCGTGACGGGGATTGATTTTTTGGGGCACCACGTCTCACCGGAGGGAGCAAGTGCGCGCCGTGGCGAATTTTCCCCGGCCTCAGACGGTCAGGGCGCTGCAAGAATTTTTGGGGATGGTTAACTTTTATAACTGGTTCCTCCCCCGCGCAGCTCAACTCATGCAGTCATTGTACGCCGCGCTCAAGAAACGGAAACCCACGGACAGAGTCGAATGGATTCCGGAGCGAGAGCAGGCGTTCTCTGAGGTTAAAACAGCCCTGGCAAATGCCGCACTATTGGCGCACCCGGACCCAGTGGCCCGGATAGCGCTCACTACCGATGCCTTGGACGTGGCCATAGGGGCCGTCGTGGAGCAACGTGTTTCCCGTTCTTGGTAGCCGCTCGCTTTTTTCAGCAGGGCTTTGCACGACAGTGAGCGTATATACAGTGCATTCGACAGAGAGTTGTTGGCTCTCCACCTGGTCATACACCACTTCCAGTTCTGGCTGGAAGGGCGCAGCTTCACCGCGTTCGTGGACCACAAGCCGCTAACGTTCGCGATGGCCAAGGTTTTGGAACATGGTCGGGCCGGCAGCAGAGACAGCTGGCCGCGATCTAGGAGTTTACAACTGATATTCAGCATGTGTCGGGTAAACTGAATGTGGTAGCGGACTGCCTCTTGCGCGCAGTAGTGGCCCCGGTCTGCATGAGGATAGATTATACAGCCATGACCGCAGAGCAGATTGGCGATACGGACGTGTGCGCGTTCCAGTCTGGACCAACAGGGTTAAGGCTGGAGAGCAGAGTACTGCAAGACGGCAAGTACCCCCTAATCTGCGACGTCTCCATGGGACGCCGGCGCCCAGTGGTCCCTGTCCCTTGGCGCCGCTGCGTGTTTGAGTCAGTTCACGCTCTGGCGCACCCAGGAGTGTGCGCGTCAGTCAAAATGGTGGGAGCAAAGTTTGTGTGGCCAGGCCTGTGCAAACAAGTGAAAGAGTGGGCTGCAGCCTGCGTAGCATGCCAACGAGCCAAAGTACACAGACACACAAAGGCTCCTTTGGAGCCGTTTTGTATACAGGCGAAGAGGTTCGACCATGTTCACATGGACCTCGTTGGCCCCCTCCCGCCATCGCAGGGGTGCATGCACCTTCTGACAGTGGTGGACCGCACCACACGCTGGCCAGAAGCAGTCCCGCTGGCAGCAACCACGTCCGCGGACGTGGCGCGTGCTTTTTTGACAACATGGGTGGCACGTTTTGGAATCCCGTCGGACATCACGTCCGATAGGGGCCCTCAGTTTGTTTCCGACCTCTGGTTCGTGATGGCCTGTAGCCTGGGTGTTGCAATTCATCGCACAACTGCGTACAACCCACAGGCCAATGGGTTATGCAAGCATTTTCATAGGTCACTGAAAGCAGCAGTCAGGGCTTCGCTGACGGATGCAAATTGGGTAGACCGGTTGCCGTGGGTTTTATTGGGGTTGCGTTCCACACCAGAAGAGGATTTTGGTGTGGAGCTTGTTTTTTCTCAGCCACTGCGGCTGCCCGGGGAATTTTTGCCAGATAATCCCGCGCCGGACAACTGCCCGTCTCAGCATTTGCAGCATAGTGCAGACACAGGCAGGCTGCCGGGCCCAGCCCACCAATGATTTCCACGCACTTTTGTGCCAAAAACTTTGAAGAATGTGGCGTTCGTGTTTGTCAGGCACGATGCCCACCGCTCTCCATTGCGCCTACCCTATGATGGTGTGCTGGAAACAGGGAACGAACATTTTTTGTTAAACTTGGGGGGTCGTCGGGAGAAAATGTGCATAGACAGACTTAAGCCCGCCTTTGTGGTGGCGGACGAGCAAGTGCTGTTGGCTCGGGCCCCTCGGCGTGGAAGACCCCCACGGAGAACTCCCCAGGTAAACGATTCATCAGAGCAGCCACATGGGCAAGTTGAAGGTTTCACCCCCCTCGCCATGGCCCACCAGCAGACAGACACACCCCCAGGAGCCCCCCGCCGGTACAGCAGCACCGCAGAGGCGGTAAACCCCCGTTACAGCAGATATGGGAGGAGATTGAAGCCAAAAGGACGTGAGGACTGAAACTCAGTCTGAGATTCTGGGGGGGAGGGGCGGTGTAGAAACTGGGTTAATCATCTCAGACTGAATGCAAAGGGTAAACAGAGAAGGACAATAGCTATGGAGATTATGGTGAGGTAGCAGGAAGAAGGAGTTTGGGGGGAGAAGGGATGAATGTTGTTATGAAGGCAGGACTGTGATTAAAGATATTACAGGTTTGGTTGCAGTTCTCAGACTGACCACTGGGGGCGCGGCCGTTTTTTTTGAGGAAGGAACTTATTACACTGTTCATTAGTTTGCCCTGAGTATCGTTGATGGTAGTATATGTCCCTTTAGTTGTCCTTTTTATTAGAGTGTGCGTCCATGAGACAGGTGAGTGATTTGTAGAAGATTATTAAGACGTTTAGTATGGTTATTGTTCACCGGGATAATTTTAAGGACATGATATTCCGCTGTTTGTGGGGAGCCTTGAATAACGAAACTGAATTGCATTTAATTCAAGTTTATTTCAAGCAACCATTCCCACAGTCTGCTCTCATTCTTGAGCAGCGAACAAAGAGGAGGAAACACACCAAAGTCCTCACCTTTAAACATTCTCACATAAAGGAATCTCCCTCGCAGGGGAGGTCACACATCTCCATCATAATCCCTTTATTCACATTCATAATCCCTTTATTTACATTACTCCCCCCTCTCTCCTCTCGAGCCTCAGAGGTCAGGGAGTCTTCTGTCCACACCTATGTCTTCTCTCGCTGTCCTCCGCAGGGGGCTCAGACTCTGCGTCGCAGGGGTCTCAGACTCTGCGTCTCCTTCATCGTGAGGTTAAATCACATATGCATATGTCCAACATGTACATGCACAACTAGTTAAATCACATATGCATATGTCCAACATGTACATGCACAACTACACAGCCATACTGTTTACCATTGTTAGCTATAGACTAAGGGGCTAAGCTACACTATGTTCTTGTTACTGTATTATTATTTTAGTCGTTGGTTCTTAGGTCTATATATATATTGTTTAAAGTAGTCACCTGTATTTGAGCTTGTGTAATTATGGGTATATTGTAAATGAGAGAAGTGTGCCTTTGTTTACTTTAACAATTAGTGTAGTAGTTAAGGCTTTGAGGCCTACCTATAAGGGCAGCACGTGACTGCTATTAACCACTTGCGCTCCGTTGTTCCGCGGGCGGGCAAGTCTCTGCGTCCTATGACGCACGAGGGCGCACGAGAGCGCCCTCGTGCGCGCTTGAACGCATGACGCATGATGGTGGTGATGGTGATGTAGTGGCGTCCAAGCGCCACTCAAAAAAAAACTGCAGAGACAGCCGCAAACAGATTAGTTCATCTGACTGACCTCTCATTCGACTAATAAGAGCCTTGAATTGGGTTTCTGAAACCTTGAGGAGCCAATGAATGAAAATCTAGGAAGGAGGACCCGCCTACTGTGAACGCAGGAGCCAATTGAAGCACAGAAATTCAGGCTGGGTGAAGCGATATTTACTGCTGCAGCAGATGAAAACAAAGGACGCTGGACTAATCTACTACAGACCCAGGCTCACCCAGCAGCATGGAGAACACCCACAAGTGGGACCTGCACTCATTCCAGCAGAATAGACGGAGGCCGACGACAAAAGTCGTAAATCATTCGCCAAAACGGCAATAATGGAATTATGTTGATCAGGATCCACGAGCGGAGCAGCGTCGCGTTGGGGGAAGAGATGTTCGCCATGACTCTGCTGCTTTGAAGAGGTAAGGTGTTATAAGCTAAATTATTATTTATCCCTGAAAACTGTAATCCAAAAATGACTTTTGACCGATCGGTAAATTACAACTGTACTGCGCACGAATTACGAAGTGCGTGCGCCGCAATAAACGGTTCATTTGCCGTGTTCGGACCGTGAACGCCCCCCCCCCCCGCTGCAGAAGAGGAGCGGGGGGGGGCGTTCACGGTCCGAACGCCCCCCGGTCCGCGGGGGGAAGCATATCAGTCTATTCCATCATGTAGCGATGGCCCTCTTCTGTAGCGGGGGGGGGGGGGGCGTTCACGGTCCGTTCACGGTCCCCCTCCCCCACACACACACACACAGTAGCGAGGGGGGGGGAGCCGCTGTGAAAACATGCAAGGAGTGTAATCCGTCTGTAGCGAGGGCCGAAGTCGGTCCTTGGTAGCGGGGGGGGGGGGAACGACCCCCCGCCCACACACACACACACAGACACAGCCCTGAGTGTGACCTTTCATTAGAGCCTAAAATGAAGATTCTACATTGAATTATTCAAAAGTTACAGACGTTTTTCCAAACTGTGCCATTTGGCACAATTTGGCACAGTTCCAAAACGCCTGGGAACAGCCTGAGAACAAAGCTGTGTAAAATATTCATTTTTTGTGGTATTGTTACCAAATTTGGATCTCAGCTGGATAACACTTGGTTCTACATTTCTGTTACATTTTCCAGCCGGATCGGACAGCTGTGTGTTATTTACAAGCATTTGTATCCAAAAAAACACTGTGTCCAATTTTTTTTTTCTTCAAGTTCAGTATGTTTAGATGACTGTAACTCAGTGGCCGGAGCACGTAGAGAGATTATGTTTTTTTTTGCCAAAAAATTCAAAGTGTTTTCTTTTAAATGAGACCAACCCCATGAAGATGCTGCAAAGGGTTGAATAACAGCTTTCGATTTACTTTGGGCACGTTATTTTTTGGCATTTTTAGGAAAATTGCCCGGAGTGCAAGTGGTTAATATTGGATTTGACTAATATTATTTTCGTTTATTATAAGCTGTTATATTTTCACCAATGCTTTAGTTATATTTTCCTGGTTATTTATGTTATTGAAGTATTAGGTAGAATTTATATCTGATATGCTCTTCCCTTTTATTTGTTACAGAACCACACACACACACACACACACACACACACCCACACATGTTGGAACAAGTGTTGAAACAAGTCTGAATAAAAATCATAGAAAATTCATCCAGCCCAGTTCATGGCATTCTAACCGATGCCCACTCCGCGATCACAACTATACAGAACCAGATAGATAATTCTCCATAACAAAGTTTTGGTGCCGAAACCCGGGAACTGGTGATTACTGAGTGAAGATGGAGTATGGTCCGCAGAGAGGTGGTGCCCGTCCAAGAAGGGCAGTGCGATCACCAGGATGGATGAACGATTATGAGGGATACACGCTGCCACCTGCCCCACAAGAGCAGTACAGGGCCACAGAGGGATACGCCGAGATGACGCCCCTCCCGCAACACCCAGGACAGATCAGTGACCCATCTCCTGGCTATCTTGGAACCCCCTTCACTGGACCAGTATTATCCGGTGCCCCCCACGGCTTTATGAGCGTAGTACAGCAGCTGCAGGAGGACAACAGGCGTCTGCAGATGATGTTTACAGATCTGAGAAGACAGATAGACTGTGGTACTACTACACTGGCTGCTACAAGTCTGCAACCTGTGGAACCAGGAAGCACTAATGTCTCGGCTAATGGTTTGTGGCTCTACACAGATACGCCCACCCAAGCCTCTTTACATCAAGATGCCCTACCTGCAGCAACAGGAGGTGCACAAGAGGAAGAGGAGTGGCCACAACCTCCACCACCAGTTTATTTCCCTAGCGATCATCCTGATCTTCCACATGTGCAATTTGCTCTACCCCAGCAACCACCAGGCATCGTCCAAGAGCTTAGCCAGCATCTACCAGAGTTACGAGTGCAGCAAGATGCGGCGGCAGTAACTACAAATACAGACACTCAGACCCATATGCAGCAGTCTGCCCTGGCATCTCAAACTCTTGGCCCTTTGGAGGGCAACATTCTGTCTCCAGAGCAAGTGTCTACTCCCACTCAGTCTCTCATTCCAAAGGAGAAGATCTACAGAGGCCCAAAGCCTTCAATCCCAGAATTCACCCAGGCTGATCCTAGGCAGTTCGCTCGGCTAAGACTGGCTCTGGACAACATCCTCCTAACTGACGCAACAGAGAGATTTAAGTATCAAGTGCTCTGTGATCACCTTAAATTTGAGGATGCTCTTCTTCTTGCGGACTCATACAGTAACTCTCTTTGTCCATACACAGACACAATGGCTTCTCTCATTAAGCACTATGGTCAGCCACACCACCTGTCCCTACAAAGAATAGCAGAGCTGATGGATGAGCCCAATATTCATCCCAGGGACACGGCAGGCTTTAGAAGGTTTTCTCTCAGAGTTCGAGCATTAGTTGGGATGCTTGAGCAGCTTGGAGAAGATGGACGAGTAGAGCTACAGTGTGGGTCTCATGTGGCGAGACTCACAAGGAAGCTACCTCAAGACCTCCGAGCTGCCTTCCGCCGCTACCTCTACCCACGAAATAGTGGAGTGCCATCATTGAGAGACTTTGCAGAGTGGCTGGAATATGAGCTGGTCATCCAAGAGGGTGGTGATGAAGCGGACAGAGATAACAAGAGAGACATCGGTAGTTCAAAGAGAGATAAAAGAGCTGCTAAGAGAGCTACAACGGTCCTCCTCGGCGCAACGCAAGATAGTGAATCAAAAGAGTCTCCAGCTCAAACTCATCACCCCTCAGATGCACAGGACAAGCCCAAAGCATACTGCCCCTACTGCAGTAATACCCTACATTTTCTGGATCAGTGTGCTAACTTCAAGCAACTGACAAAGGATCAGAAGGTTAACTGGATTAAGTCTAGCAACTGTTGCCGGTGTTGTGGTCGGTGCCACCAAGCGGCCCAATGCCGACTTAAAGTGCAATGTAAAATATGCAAAGGGAAGCATCTGGAAGCCCTGCATGAAGTGAATCTGCGTGCAGTTGCATCTAAACCAATTAACCCAGCAACCTCAGAGCCAAAGAATAAATCATCTGCAGATGTTCTCTACCTAGATCGTCGAGCAGGGTGCAACTAGGTCCTTCTAAAGATCAGTAAAGTTCTGCTGTGAAATGGTGAGCATACGCTGGAGACCTTCGCTATACTTGATGACGGATCTGAGAGGACTATCGTGCTACCAGAGGCTACCCAGAAGCTGAAGTTAAAGGGAACCCCAGAGAGTCTCTCCCTGCGGACTGTGAGACAAGGACTGAGAACACTGCATGGGGCATCAGTGACGGTTAAAGTTTCGCCTGTGAGCCACCCATCGAAGACCTTCATCATCAATAAGGCCTTCACCGCAGATGATTTAGGGCTGGCTGAGCATTCATACCCTGTGAAAACACTTCAGCAGAAGTACAGACACTCGAAGAAGCTACCATTGGAGTCGTTCACAAATGCCCAGCCATTGCTACTGATTGGCTCTGACTGTCCCCATCTGGTTACTCCCATCCAACCTATACGTTTAGGTCCACCTGGAGGCCCTGCTGCAGTTAAGACCAGGTTGGGTTGGACACTACAAGGACCTGTCAACTCTTCTTGCCCGAACTATCAGCCCAAACAATGTCTGTTCTTGTCCACAGCCTCCCTTTCAGCAGAGCTCTTCAGTCATGTAGAGAAGCTATGGCAACTTGATGTTCTGCCATACAGGAATGAAAAGATGATTACATTTTTAATATGGTGGACAAGGCATTGTTTTGATAGCTTTCTTACAACCAGCGTCATGTTGTGATCTGAAAGTCCAGTAATCAAATTACATGTTTTTACAACTCTCTCTGGCCTATTAGTGAAAATCAAGTCAATAACAGTTTCAGATGTCCTTGTGATACGGGTGGGTTTATCAGTCAATTGTACATATCTAAATTTCCCCGTAGCTGATTTCAATTTGCCTTTGGCACTTTTATCCATCCAATTAATGTTAAAATCACCGAATACAATACATTCATTACATTTATCACAGGTGGAAAGAAGACTCTTGAATTCATTGTAAAACTCAACACCATGAGAAGGGGGATTATAGACTACAACAGGGGTGTCCAACCATGTGCCATGGAGAGCCAAGACCCTGCAGGTTTTACCTCCAACCAGTGTCTTCAACAGCAGATTTCAGTGAACTTCTTCCCACTGATTGCTGATAAGTGAAAACACCTGCTGAAGAGACTGGGTAGAAGAGAAAACCTGCAGGGTCTTGGCTCTCCATGGCACATGGTTGGACACCCCTGGACTACAACAATGTTAAAATTCATATTTGGTGATAGAATTACATTAAGTCCCAGGCACTCCAAATTTATATTCAGTTTGAGTTCTACACATTTAAGACATTCCCTTATGTAAATTAGGACACCCCCTCCCTTGCTTGTGGTTCTATCGTTTCTATAACATAAATATCCTGGTATACTGACTAGATCATTTGATACATTACAATTCAACCAACTTTCAGAGATACATAGAAAATCCAAATTAGACTCAATAAGCATATTATCTGATCCATTTTTGGTAATATGCTTCTAATATTTAGATGACCTCCTAGCAAACCTTTAGATTTGGATTCTGGGTTCAATCATGTCACTTCCGGTGGGGTGAAGAAGATCGACTGACATGCTGAGGGGGATAATTGTAATAATTGTAGAGCATAATGGCGCAAAAACATGTGAAAACGTCCAAAAATTTATTATCAAACTCTTGATAATAGATAGTGGTATGACGACAAATTAGATTTAATTGAGAAGAAGGCTCCCGATCTCATTTCAAAGCAAAATTGGCCAAAAGACATGGAGAAATGGGCTAGCGTGACCTATCAAGACATGTACAAAGCTAAATACATTCATCTTCATAACACTTATCATCCATGTTTATCCCCATCTGCCCATAAATTATTCACAGAGCCCTCAACTTGATTTCTCCTGTTTTTCTCTGTTTTTGCATTCAGTTTTTTTTTTTTTTTTTAAATATGTGACCTAATTTACCTCATCCAATCATGTAGATGCCCTGTAATTTCCCCATTGTGGGACTAATAAAGGAATTTAAATCTAAATCTAAAGGCTGGCTTCATTCAGCACACTCACCTGTCCAGGTGCTTTCAGATGAAGTTAGACATCGTTGTCTTGGTGTCTAATTGTTATCCCTCATTTTTAGCAATAAGCACTTGATTTGTAGACTTCCAGCTGCTTGTAGTCCTCAAAGCCACAAAATGATTAGCCAGTGTTCTGACATTTTGGCACCAGAACAGCAAACCTCGGGTTACTACTCCATCATTTTCTTCAGTTGTTCAGAAGAATTAAGACTTCCCAGGCAAGTGACACTCTTGAATGGCGGTGAAGTCTGGATCTCAGCATCGTTCTCGAAAAGCCTTCGGAGCTATGGTTAGCTTTATCAGCTAGCTTGCTTGTTCCAGCACGAACACTGGCTTTGCTGGTTTCCTACCAGCTGCCTCAAGGATATAAAGGTGGGGGTTTTTCTCTTCTTTGGAGGTTTCTTTCATCGGAAAGGAAACAGGAGGTGAGTGTAGTGTTGTTCGCAGGACATATTATGGTGTAACACGGATGGTGACATCACCCAGAGTATAAGAGGGGCAGTCTCTTTCACCACCTCAGTGCCTCTGTATAATTTGTGTCTATAATAAAGTCATATCTAGTTCACCACTCAGTCTCATCATTGGGTTACGATTTACATACATAACATTTGGCGACAAGGGTAAAAGAAAGAATAAACATGGACATGAGAGTCACTATCATTCAGCCATTTCTGGAGCTTCCCGGCGAGACACTGGCCCCTTGGGTGAGATGGTTCGCCGCATTTCAAAATTACTTGGTGGCTCTGAACCTTGGTGAACTGAAGAAGATACAGGCTCGGGCAATATTGGTTCATAGTTTGGGTATGGAAGAACAGTGTATCCTTACTATCTTTGGTGCTAGCAATAGCTTTGAAGACGTTGAGCTAATGGCACGACATTTTCGCACCCCAGAAAATGTCATCGTCCGGAGGATCCAGTTTCAACAGCGCTGCCAGTGGACTGGCGAGTTGGTGCAGCGGTCTGTAACAGACCTATGTCAGCTGGCCAGAGACTGTCAGTTTGGAGCGCTGGAGGAAGAGATGGTCCGCGACCAGTTGGCGGAACATGCTGTTTGCCTGGCTATGAGGTCAAAGCTCCTTACATACTCGGGCGAGCTGACGTTACTGAAGCCCATCGAGATAGCTCAGCAGTGTGAAGCAGTGGACAGTCTGTCATGTGACCTCGGTGAGAGAGCTACGCTGCACCGCTCTGAATCACAATCAACAGCGTAGACTGTGGACCCAGACAACGATGATAGCGAACAGGAGAAGGAGGAACTTGCTACGGCTGTGAAGATAATGCCCATCCCGGGATCGCCTAACAGTTGTTCGCAGTGTATCCCCAAGTGTCAACAGCTGTTTTTTCTGTATGGTGGAACTGGATGGAGTGACGATGCCATTGCTGGTTGACATGGAAGCGGTGAGATCAGTGTTTGATTGGGAAACCGTGTGGAGTTCCTTCTCACAGTCTCAGGTTGGAGAAGAGTGGTCAGGCTGTGGTCTGTGGGACTGGCTGGTTCCGCAAATGATGGATGGAGCTGTGTGGGACAAACCTTTGCCGAGTAATCTGGACAATGAGCAGGACCAATTCCACTCAGGGCCATCACAGGAGGGTTCCGGTGTCAGCGTCCAAGCAACCCTAGTTGAGGGAACTGAGCGACGCGGTGGAACGCCCGTGATGGTGCATCGCGCCGAGTGGCTTACCCACTCTGCTTCCACAATTCGGCTCGATGGTGCCTTCTCCAGACGGCATGTTTCAGCTCCTTCTACAGATGTTCAATAGGATTTAGATCAGGGCTCATGGAAGGCCACTTTAGAATAGTCCAATGTTTCACTTTTAGCCATCCTTGGGTGTTTTTAGTTGTGTGTTTTGGGTCATTATCCTGTTGCAAGACAAATGACCTGCGACTGAGACCAAGCTGTCTGACACTGAGCAGCACATTTCTCTCTAGAATACCTTGATAGTCTTGAGATTTCATTGTACCCTGCACAGATTCAAGACACCCTGTGCCAGATGCAGCAAAGCAGCCCCAGAACATAACAGAACCTCCTCCATGTTTCACAGTAGGGACAGTGTTCTTTTCTTGGTATACTTAATTTTTGCATCTGTGAACATAGCGCTGATGTGCCTTGCCAAAAAGTTCCAGTTTTGTCTCGTCTGTCCAAAGGACACTCTCCCAGAAGCTTTGTGGTTTGTCAACATGCAGTTTGGCAAATTCCAGTCTGTGATATGATCCGAGTGCCGATCTCGTCCACGCTTGGGCCATATGTCATCCTTTTCAGGCTTTGACAGCAGGGTTTTCCTCTCTGGCTCCCCG
This sequence comes from Pholidichthys leucotaenia, assembly GCA_020510985.1. Classification (NCBI taxonomy): domain Eukaryota; kingdom Metazoa; phylum Chordata; class Actinopteri; order Cichliformes; family Pholidichthyidae; genus Pholidichthys; species Pholidichthys leucotaenia. The sequence continues at coordinate 22,295,114 of CM035836.1, read as the reverse complement.
GGCTCTTATTGTTACAGCGCCCGGTGGAGCTTCCTGCTGTCAAGGCCAAACAGCTGTGCTGCATTCGGGGTCATTAGTGTCCGGCGTTAAAAGCGGGCACTGAATGCAGCCCGATGCAGCAGTCTCTGTTAATCTCCCATCAAGACTCCTCATCGTCTAATGCTTCGGGCGTTCCCCGGCTCAGACGCTGTCTATTTGCCGTCTTGAGTGTAAGTTTACCCTGTTATAATCCTACCTTCATTATCGTGTGTTTTAGCCCACCGAGGCTCATTTCTTTGTTCCTCTATGTTATCCTCTGTTCCCTTGCCCTTAATAATAAACATCTTTGCAAACTCACCGGTGACTTGTGGCGTCTTCTGGTGTCTCGCGAGGGCCACCATGACAGTAGACTGCTGCCAGGACGCCTAAACAGAGGCGCCACACCGAGACGCCGTTCCCGGTGAGCTTGCAGTTGGACTGCTTCCTGTCTGGGTACCGTGCTGGAAGCATGTCGTCGCAGAGGGTCCGCGCTCAGAGTCAGAGCGACAAGCTGGCGGACGCCCTCGAGTGCGTCAATGAAATCCTCATCGCCGCCTCCCTCCTCGACTTCCACAGCGACGTGCACCTGTACCTGGACCAAGCTGAGGATGTTCTAAATCATCTCCCCCGCTTCGCTAATCACCCTGAAGTCAGCGTGAGGAGAAATGATATCACCGCACAGCGCGAGATTCTCCGTGGGCTGGAGGGAAACCCCGGCAGGAAGGCAAAGAGGAGGCATCTCCGCTCCTCACGTCCGGATCCCGTTCCTGCCTCCACTCCGGTCCAGGAGTTCGCTCCGCCCAGGGGTGATCCCCGCCAGAGAGTGTCGTCATTCGGGAGTCCCCCGGAGAAGCTCCAACTCTCAGCTGCTTCCATCTGGGACCGAGTGGCGGCAGCTCGTTCCACTGTTCATCCCTCTCTCATCATGAAGCATGTGGCGGCGGCAGTCAGACTGGTGGAGAGGAATCCCGAGTTAAGTGACTTCCCTGAGTTCGCCGACCTCCTCGCCTCTGTCTCCGCACAGGAGAAGCGATTCCCGGACCTCACCTTCGCCTCTCCCTCTGCCAGAGACCGTCGTCACATCTACAATCAGCCTCAGCTTGAGCCCCGTCCGGATCCAGTTCCGGGTCACCGCAGAAGCTCTACCTCCCACACAGCTGTCACTCCCGCACCTCGTCAGAGGGGAATCCCCGCAGCCTCTCCCGCCCCGGGCCATCTTCTCCTGCTGTCCCGTCAGCGCTCCATGCCTGGCTCATTTCGGCTGTCGCCCCCTCCTCCTCGACGCCTTTCCCGGCTGCTGTGTGTGCCTGGAGTCCTGTTTCGGCGAGCCCCATCCCGGAACCTTCGCGAGCGGCTCTCCCTCATCCTCCCAGGGGGCCCTCTGTCACCATCCGGTGGGGAAAGGGAGGAGCGACGTCCGCTACAGCAGGCACCATCCTGCCTCCGGTAGACAGGCAAGTCCAAGTTCACTCATATCCTCTTCATTGTGATTTGCCCTGTCTGACTCCTGGGGGTGGAGTTCGGGGTTCGCAGTCCCCCGAGCTCCCACCACCTGCTGTAGCTTTAATTGTTAATCCCGTTTCCTCTGTGTCTCCCTCCGCTGAGTGGTCCTCGACGCCAGGCCAACGTCGCGGGATGAGGAGGGGGCCTGCGGTTCTGGAGAGCCTGGTTCCGATGCCACAGCCATGTCGTGGTCGGAGGAGGAGAGCGGACTGCAGCATGGAACCTGCGCTGATGAAGAAGCGTCCCCGGGTCTCCATGGACGAGCGGTTCGGTCCAGCGGGTCGAGGGTCTCCTGCCACCACGCCGTGTGGGTCGTCGGCGTGGACGTCGGTGCCACAGGATCCTCAGGCTGTGGACACCATCATGCCAGCTGTGGAGCCTGATGTAGCTGAATGGGAGCCTGATGACGACCTCCTACCGTCTGAGCCCGGATCATCGGAGTTCTGGACGGCGTCAGAACCCGAGATCAGGCAAGTGCTCTGTGTTGTCTTTATCTTTTCCATTCTAGAGCATTTTTGCCTGTCTCTTGGGGAGGCGAGCCAGGTGCAGCCGCCCGCTGCATCCGAGCTTGTCTCGCCGGGTTCTGGCGCTGCCGGTGATCCTGATCCCAGTTCTTTTCTCTCTCCCAAGCCTTTTCCCAGGGTCGCCGGAGCGGAGCTGATCTCGTCCGCTGTGCCAGAGGTTCCGGGTTCGGGGTTGGAGGTCGGTACTGGTGTGGCGCCGACCCAGTCGGGGTCCGACGTGAGTGCAGCCGTGACCCAGTCGGGGTCTATCGTGGATGCAACTGTGACCCAATCAGGGTCCGACAAGGGTGCTGCACCAGCAGAGTCGAAGGTCGGTGAGGGAGCTGCAGATCCCTTGCCACCGGACACTGGACTGGCTCATCTTCTTCTTCATCTTTATCATCATCTTCATCATCCTCGTCCTTCAGATGATCACAGCTCATCTCCACCTGGGGCCGTTGGGGCTCCAAACACTCTGCCCGGCTCTCCCTCGTCTTCCCCCTCTCCAGGGAGGCCGTCCTCTACTTCTCCCCTACGGTCCTAGTGGCGGTGTGATGCGAGTCGGCCGCCTGGCGAGCTGTTTCGCCGCTTTGGGGTCCTGGGACGGCTGCCTGACGGACTTTTCCGCCTTTTCGGCCATCGGGCCCGGCCGCCAGAAACTGTATTTCCAGGCCTGGGACCGGGGTAGGCCGCCCAAATGCTCCCTTTTTCTCCTATCAGCCATTTGGACATTGGACGCAGGGAGACCACCAGAACTGTGTGTGTATTATTGGACTCTGCCTGCCATCACCCCCGGTTATTTCATATTTCCTCTAGATATTAAGGTCACTTCTGGTGTGTTGTTATGTGCCTTATTTTGATCGATAGATTACCACTGTTTAGTGTGTCTTTTTTTTCCTCTCCCCTCTCCTGTCTGAGGGATGATTCGTATTGGCCGCATTATGTCTTGTGGGCCTGGGTGTTTTAGTCATAGGCCTCCTTCTGTTGTTGCATCTTTTTTGGTCTTGTCTATGTATCATCCACATTTGATAGAGGATTGTTGTTTTTTTTCTCCCTACCTTACTCTGTAATTGCTTCGTTTGCTCCCTGTCATCGTCATGGTTTTTTGTCTTTTCTGGTTCGCTCCCTCCTGGCCTGCGCCCCTTCCGCCCACCCTGGGGGGGATGGGGGGTGGGGGGCTTGGGTGTCATTGGCCGTTCTGAGCCCGCCCTCGAGGAGGAGGTACTGATATGATCCGAGCGCCGATCTCGTCCGCGCTCGGGTCATATGTCATCCTTTTCAGGCTTTGACAGCAGGGTTTTCCTCTCTGGCTCCGCGGGCTCTTATTGTGACAGTACCCAGTGGAGCTTCCTGCTGTCAAGGCCAAACAGCTGTGCTGCATTCGGGGTCATTAGTGTCCGGCGTTAAAAGCGGGCACTGAATGCAGCCCGATGCAGCAGTCTCTGTTAATCTCCCGTCAAGACTCTTCATCGTCTAACGCTTTGGGCGTTCCCCGGCTCAGACACTGTCTATTCGTCGTCTTGAGTGTAAGTTTACCCTGTTATAATCCTACCTTCATTATTGTGTGTTTTAGCCCACCGAGGCTCATTCCTTTGTTCCTCTATGTTATCCTCTGTTCCCTTGCCCTTAATAATAAACATCTTTGCAAACTCACCGGTGACTTGTGGCGTCTTCTGGTGGCTCGTGAGGGCCACCGTGACAGTCTGGCTTTTTTATGATTTGTTTTCAACAGCGGTGTCCTCCTTGGTCGTCTCCCATGAAGTCCACTTGGGCTCAAACAACGACGGATGGTGTGATCTGACACTGATGTACCTTGACCTTGGAGATCACCAAGAATGTGTTTAGAGGTTGTTCTGGGCTCTTTTGTTACCATTCGTATTATCCGTCTCTTCCATTTTTCCTCCTGCAGCCACGTCCAGGGAGGTTAGCTACAGTCCCGTGGAGCTTAAATTTCTGAATAATATGTGCAACTGCTAGTCACAGGAACATCACGCTGCTTAGAGATGGTCTTATAGCCCTTACCTTTAACATGCTTGTCTATAATTTTCTTTCTAATCTCCTGAGACAACTCCCTCCTTTGCTTCCTCTGGTCCATGTTTAGTGTGGTACACACCATGTCACCAAACAGCACAGTGACTACTTGTCACCCTTTAAATAGGCCGACTGACTGATTACAAGTTTGTAGACACCTGTGATGTTAATTAGAGGACACATCTTGGTTGAACATGTCCCTATGGTCACATTATTTTCAATCTTTTCTAAGGGTACCATCATTTTTGTCCAGGCCTGTTTCATGAGTTTGTTTTTTAAAATAATTCTGTTGAACCACAATTCAAAAGCATTGTCTGATTTTCATTGGTTAATTTTCATAGAATTTTTTTATTACCGCTTTTGTCAGATTCAAGTTATTTCTGTGACCATTGTGGGTTTTTCTTTCATTAACAGAGGGGTATCAACAATTTTGTCCACGTGTGTACATAACCATGAGCTGGACCCAAGTGTGGTCCGTACGGAGATCTAATCAGCTGGAATGATTAGAAGCAGCTGCGTCGCTGAGCATGAGACATTTCTGTCTCGCCTGTGTGGACACAGCTGTGTTCACAGGTAAGAAGTTTGCAAGGAGGGCTAAATAGTAATTTGAATCTTCATATTATCCTGTAGCTTGAAAGTGTGGTACTTAATGTGCACCACATCATTAGGCACGAGAAGTCATAAATCATGACTATTTGTTTGCTAGCGGCAAGTCCCGGAAAACGCCCCATGAGTACCTGGTGTCATTGGAAAGCTGAGAAATCATACTTTCTAAAAATACCTATGTTTTTGCGGAAGATGCAACTCTCGATGGATTGAATGCGAGTTTTCAATCTAGCCGTCTTTTTCTGGGTCAGTTTTTGCGCGCTTCGTACAAATTAAATATCATTTTGAAGGTCTTTCAATACAGAATATCGAAAAAATGTTACATCAGTTTTGAATCAGTTTTATATAATTTCCGGCTTTAATGAAATAGAATAAGCGATTTTTGCATTACGAGTGTGCATGTGCGGACTATGTGAGTTCAAAGTTCACGACTGCCAAACATTCCGGTAGCTAGCTTGCTTTTGTATAGAGACAGTACTGTCACACCTGAACAACTGCCGCTTGAAGTCTACTTTAAGCTTTAAATCTATGTTATGCCAGGTGCACATTGTGCCGTAGTGAAGTGTGGGAATGGCATGTATCATCTAGAGCAATGGAAAAAGAAAACTTGTAGCATACATGCGTGTAACTTTGGGACCAGCGTGTGTACATGTCCGCCGCCATTCACGTTATATACATTCCCCATGAAGCTGAAGGATCCAGACGGACGTAATTTTTGGATTAAAGCAGTAAGTCTATATTATAACATAATTAAACAGTGTTGTGTATTGTTCAAGTTCTAGCCTAATTGACACGAGTCTAAACCCTGAAGTAGTAGGTACGGACAGGCAGGCCTGAATCTAGGATCTAGTTCTTTTTTATATTGGTAATGAAGCTTGATCTACATACACATGTAATTAAGGCCATTGATAAGTAGGCTGGTATTATAGAGACTTTGGTGAGTCAGCAGACAGCGTCTCAGTCAGGATGCAGTGGTTAAACATAGGAGGACAATAGTCAGGGACATCATGGGGAGTTGGCAGGAAGAAGGACCCGGGGGGTTTAAGGGGAATGTATTGTGATGTTCAGTGTCATGCAATGTGATGTGAAATGTCATACAGATGTTAGATGAGCTGTTAGGTTTATAAGGAGAAACCGTGCTTGGCTGTATCGTGCTTTTTTCTGTGTATGACTGATGAGATAGTGTAATAAACTTCGTCTGTTCGTAAACCTGCCTCCTCATTTCCCACACTCTCCACACTGGCGACCCTTTGACGAATTATGGAACACGAGGCAAGAACCCCAGAGTCGGCCCGGACGGGAAGCCCCAGCGACGCGGCAAGCATCCCACAGACGGCCCAGACGGGAACCCCCGGCAACACGTGTGCTGTTTCAGTCAAGCTACCGGACTTTTGGCAGCACAACCCACGCTCTTGGTTCCACCACACCGAGGCCCAGTTCGCCCTCCGGAAAATATCGGCAGACGACACCAAGTTTTACTACGTGGTTGCAGCGCTGGATGCTCACACAGCTCAGCAGTTAGCGAGCCTGCTTGACCAGCCCCCAGCCCACGACAGGTACGAAGCTCTCAAGGCTGCGCTGACCCGGCGCTACATGCTCTCGGACAGTGAGAGAGCAGAGAGGCTCCTGAGGCGTTTCGAGTTAGGAGATGGTTCGGCTGTTGATCTGGTGGAGAAGATGTTGGCGTTAATGGGCACGGGCGACGGGCATTTTCTGTTCGCCCACCTTTTCCTCCGGAACCTTCCAACAGAGGCGAAAGCGGTTCTGGCCAATTTGCTGTTGCTGGCCGCACGTGACTACCGTGCGCTAGCCCAGGAGGCAGACCTGATCATCCTCACCACCAGAGCACCCACAGTCAACGCGGCAACGTCGGAACCCAATGAGACGACCAGAGGAGTGGAGGAGCCACCGACGGTAGCGGCAGCGGGGGCCAAGGAGCACCAGAGAGACACGCTCTGTTTGTACCACCGCCGCTTCGGAGAGAACGCACGCAAATGTGCACCACCATGCCAACTCAAGCGCTCGGGAAACGCCAAGGCCGGCAGTCGGTAGCAGCTGCAACCGCCGGCGAAGAGAACAAGCTGCTCTACGTGACGGACTCGCGCTCAGGGAGGCATTTCCTCGTAGACACTGGAGCCCAGAAGAGCATCATCCTGCAGACCTATGCCGACCGACTGGCAGGTTCTAGCAGCCCTGGGCTGGTGGCAGTAAACGGCTTGGACATTAAGACCTTTGGTGAGAGAATATTGGCTTTATCTCTACACAGCCGTACATACGAGTGGACTTTTGTCATAGCAGCACTGAGTTTCCCAATCCTGGGAGCTGATTTTCTGTGTGACTCATGGTTTACTAGTTGATGTTGCTAACAGGCGCCTGGTTAATGCACTGTCCTTTGACTCTCTCCCCTGTACAGCTTGAGGGGCCGGGCCAGTAACACAAGCCAACGTCACAGCTCCAGGCAGTAAGTTCCACACACTGCTCACTCAGTTCCCAGCACTCACGGTCCCGACGTTTTCGGCGGCCATCGCTGAACACGGGGTGGAGCACTTTATAACCACCACCGGGCCGCCCGTTTTCGCACGACCTCGGCGCTTGGACGCAGCTAAACTGGCCATAGCGCGTGAGGAGTTTGCCAACCTGGAAAGGCTGGGCATCATCAGGCAATCAAACAGCTTATGGGCATCCCGGCTACACATGGTCCCTAAGGCTGAGGGGTCGTGGCGACCGTGCGGTGAATTCCACAGATTGAATAACGCCACAGCACACGACCGCTACCCAATTCCCCACATTCAGGATTTTTCCATTCACCTCGCCGGGGCATGCATTTTTTCTAAAATAGACCTGGTCCCCGGTTATCTCCAGGTCCCAGTGCGCGTGGAGGACGTACCCAAAACAGCGGTAATAACTCCATTCGGCTTGTTCGAGTTTCTGCGCATGCCCTTCGGATTAAAAGGAGCGGCACAGACATTCCAGCGCATGATGGATGCAGTGCTGCGCGATCTCCTGTTTGTGTTTATCTACCTGGATGATATCCTGGTAGCCAGTGCGTCCAAAGACGAACACGTAACCCACCTCAGGACGGATTTCCAGAGGTTGGAGGAGCACAGGTTAATAATCAACCTGGCGAAGTGCCAGTTCGGCGTGACGGGGTTTGATTTTTTGGGGGCACCTGGCCATACGCCACTTCCAGTTCTGGCTGGAAGGGCGCAGCTTCACCGCGTTCGTGGACCACAAGCCACTGACGTTCGCAATGGCCAAGGTTTCGGAACCATGGTCGGGCCGGCAGCAGAGACAGCTGGCTGCGATCTCGGAGTTTACGACCGATATCCAGCATGTGTTGGGTAAACTGAATGTGGTGGTGGACTGCCTCTCGTGCGCGGTAGTGGCCCCGGTCTGCGTAGGGATAGATTATACAGCCATGGCCGCAGAGTAGATTGGCGATATGGAAGTGTGCGCGCTCCAGTCTGGACCAACAGGGTTAAGGCTGGAGAGCAGAGTACTGCAAGACGGCAAGCCCCCCCCCAATCTGCAACGTCTCCACAGGATGCCCGCGCCCGGTGGTCCCGGTCGCGTGGCGCCGCTGCTTGTTTGAGTCAGTTCATGCTCTGGCGCACCCAGGAGTGCGTGCGTCAGTCAAAATGGTGGGAGCGAAGTTCCCAGGCCTGCGCAAACAAGTGAAAGAGTGGGCGGCAGCCTGCGTAGCGTGCCAACGAGCTAAAGTGCACAGACACACGAAGGCTCCTTTGGAGCCATTTAATAGACCGGCTAAAAGATTCGACCATGTTCACATGGATCTCGTGGGCCCCCTCCCGCCATCGTAGGGGTGCACGCACCTTCTGACAGTGGTGGACCGCACCACACGCTGGCCAGAAGCAGTACCGCTGGCGGCAACCACGTCCGCGGATGTGGCGCGCGGGGAATGTATTGTGATGTTAAATGTCATGCAGTGTGATGTGAAATGTCATGCAGATGTGAGATGAGCTGTTGGGTTTATAAGGAGAAACCGTGCTTGGCTGTTTCATGCTTTTTCTGTGTATGACTGATGAGAGAGTGTAATAAACTTCGTCTGTTCGTAAACCTGCCTCCTCATTTCCCACACTCTCCACAGTATACAATAAAATTGTAAATCACTGAAAACGTGTGGTACTTAAACTATAATAGTATCGACCTATAGATCTAAGTAAGAAGGCTATGCCTTGTAATGAAATTTACTCAAAATGACAAAACTAAAGATGAGTTGTCAAACCACTTGCTTACCTTCTTTGTAGTCGTTTTGAAGTCTCACAAGTAAGGGTGCTTGGTCCTTTGACAACAAAAAATCTGCAATGTAAGTGTACATACAGGGAGGCCATTTTGGCCAATTTCTGCAACGTGGCCACGAATGCAAGCGCAATTAGTTCATGCTTGCGTTTGCGGGTACAACGGGGAAGACCCCTACACATACAACATGCTCGTAGATCAGGAACTTTCCATAAATTAAATGTATCAATAGAGCATGTTTGATAGCCACGTTCCCATGATGCTTAGCACGAGCCGAGATGTGAAAGTTGCTTATTCCCCTGGCAGCTTCCCGCCAACATGGCAAGGACAACCCCTCACAGCACCAGTAAATATACAGGGAGCAGACATTGAGATGATGACATCCTACAAGTACCTAGGTGTTCATCTGAACAATAAACTAGACTGGTCACACAATACTAACGCACTCTACAAGAAGGGACAGCGCAGGCTGTTCCTACTGAGGAGACTCAGGTCTTTTGGTGTACAATGGGCGTTGCTGAAGTCATTCTATGACACGGTTGTGGCATCAGCCATCACTTTTGGAGTGGTCTGCTGGGGCAGTGGCATTACAGCAGCCGATAGGAAGAGACTGAACAAACTGATCAAGAAAGCTAGCTCTGTCCTGGGGCAGCGCCCTGACCCAGTGGAGGAGATAGGAGAGAGAAGGACGGTGGCTAAACTGTCATCTCTGCTGGAGGCCGAGTTCCACTCTATGCAGGATATACTGAATGCACAGAGGAGCTCATATAGCAGCAGACTACATCATCCTAGGTGCACAACTGAGAGGTTTCGCAGGTCCTTCCTACCTACGGCTGTCAGACTGTACAACCTAAGCAGGGCTGCTCGCAGAGATAGCAAAAAGACGTGACAACCTAATAGTATTGAATGCAAAAGACGCAATAGACTTACACAATGGTCCCCTCCGGTATACAACTAGGAAAATACCGGTCGCTATGGAGGGTGAGAATATGTATGGGCAGATAATCATACCACGTAGGATAACTAAGTAGACGGTTATGCTGTTTCATTCCATCTAGCTACAATGCTCCGCACTGTGTTTATATATTTACATATTTATTCCATCTAGCTACAATACTCCGCAGTGTGTGTTTTGTGGAAATGTGAAAATGACGAGGCAGAGTTTATCTCTCGAGTCAGTTTTATTCACATCTTCCAACATCACAAAGCAGAATAAAAGAGAACGACAAAGGGAACTCTCGTCCTTAAATACCAGGACCCTTACAGTTAACAGGTCACATGTCTCACAAAACCATTGCATTATAAAGACAACAACAATGCATCCTCTCTGCATGATATCACACCACTATCTACAATGCACCCCCTCATTAATCCCTTAATTATATCCCACAGTCTCAAGCTTTGCATACCAAAGCTAACTCTCCTGCAGCTTCCTGTAATAACCACAGAAGCTCTGCCCTTGCTCTGGTCTAAAATGTGAGTCCAAAAGCAGGTCACGAATGTGTGTCCCCACACAAAGCCCCCCCAGCATTTTAGAACAAACAAGGGAAAAACAACATGCATGCCGTGATAGTATCAATACACATTAGTCCACCAGCTGTCTGGGCTTCCGTCTCCTGCCGTATCTGCTGTAGCTGGGGTTGGACGTCTCGGGGTGGGAACCTTTAGTCAGCACCTGTGGGGGTTCTGGGGAAACATTACTCTGTGAAGCCCTCTGCGGGGGTCTGCCTCGCCGAGGGGCCCTCGCCAACAGCACTTGCTCATCTGCCACCACAAAAGTGGGTTTGAGTCTGTTTATGCCAACTTTCTTTTCCCTACCCCCCAAATCTAGCAAAAACTGCTTGTCCCCTGTTTCCAGCACTCTGAACGGTCCGTCATAAAGCGGTCGCAGCGGGGTTCGGTGCGCATCATGTCTGACAAAAACAAACTCTGCATTCCTCAAAGTTTTAGGCACAAAAATGCGCGGAAAACTGTGGTGCACGGGGCCGGGCAGCGTGTTTGATTCTATGTCACTCCGCAACAGCTGAGACGGGGAGGTGTCTGGCGCAGGGTTATCTGGGAGAAACTCCCCAGGGAGCCGGAGTGGCTGTGCAAACACGAGCTCTGCTGGGGATGCTTCTAAGTCCTCTTTAGGCACAGAACACAACCCCAACAACACCCACGGTAACTTGTCTACCCAATTTGCACCCGTCAGTGACGCCCTGAGAGCTGCTTTCAATGACCTATGAAAACGTTCGCATAACCCGTTAGCCTGCGGATTGTACGCGGTTGTGCGGTGAATTGTGACACCCAGGCTGCGGGCCATTGTCGACCAAAGCTCGGAAACAAATTGAGGGCCTCTGTTGGACGTAACATCCGATGGAACGCCGAAGCGCACCACCCAAGCTGTTAAAAACGCGCGCGCAACCTCCTCGGCCGTGGTTGATGCCAGCGGGACCACTTCAGGCCAGCACGTGGTGCGGTCCACCATTGTAAGAAGGTGTGTGCACCCTTGTGACAGCGGGAGGGGGCCCACAAGGTCCACATGAACATGGTCGAACCTCTTGGCCGGAATGTGAAACGGCTCCAAAGGAGCTCTCGTGTGCCTGTGTACTTTGGCCCGTTGACACGCCGTGCAGGCTGCTGCCCACTCTTTAACTTGCTGCCACCGGATTAAAAAGTGGGCTGATGGGCACCACTAATAAGCCTTCTCTACTTATCTACTTCCTCTTCGTTTTGTCTTTGTGTGTCTGGACCTGCAACAAGAAGGATTTTCCGACAAACTCAACCAAAGGTGAAGTTAAAAAGTTTTATCTGTATGGATTTGGGCTTGGACATCTCACCCTACACTCTATGTGGTCTTTAAAAGCCCTGAGCAAAAACTTCCAAATTAAGGCAAACACGGCTGTTAAGCAAAAATCACAATATGGCAGAGGATATACAATTAAAGTTCTGTTAGTTCTGCTACTTCTGGCAGGAGATATTCACCTTAACCCTGGACCTGCCACTATTAAACAGCAGACCACTGGGTTAGCACAAAACCGAGCTGTACAAAAGCAAAAACAACATTTATTTTTCCAAACTGTTAATCATGCACGAGTTCTTTGGGACACCAAAGCTAAACCAAAGGGGATCCTCGGCGGTCATTTAAACATACGGAGCATAATCCCCAAAAGAGATGAGATTTCGGTGTTGCTGTTGGACTCAAATCTGGACTACCTTTGTCTCTCAGAAAGCTGGCTACACAGGAACATAGACACTAATATGATCGATATTGTGGGCTACCAGTGTTTTAGAAAAGACAGGCAGGTAGGGAGGGGAGGAGGTGTTTTAATTTACATCAAAGAGAAATATATATGTCAACTGGTTGATTTGAATACTTCACTTGAATGTTTAGCTGTTAATGTATGTCTCTCTCCGGTAATGAATTTCAACATTGCAGTAGTGTACAACACACCGTCACACAACTCTTCCTTTTATAATGAATTAAGTGATCTGGTTAAACAACTTGAGAAGAACAGAGAAACAATAATTCATGGTGACTTTAATATCAACAGGTCTGATAAAAAAGACAAACAAAAACTGAAAAGCCTCATGACTAAATTTAATTACCAGCAAATCATCAAAGGTCCCACCAGGATAACCAAACAATCCAGAACACTTATTGACATGGTATTTACTAATAAACCAGAACGAATAACCAGAACCTATAATCTTGTAACTGGTCTCTCAGATCATAACATGGTTCTTGCTGTCAGGAAACTTACTAAAAAACGACTACAGTATTTTGGGGGAGTCAATATTGACAAATCAAATTTTATTATCCCCAAATCAAAAAATGAGGAGTTTGAACATTACTTAGAGAATCAAAATTGGGAGCAGCTCATGTCAACATGTGAAGTAGATGATTGTTGTAATTTTATAACTGCAACAATCACAAAGTCTATAGAAAAATTTTCAAAGCAAATTAAAAGTAGACAACAGAAGATTAGCCTACCATGGTTAAATAATGAAATAAGAAAACTTATGAAGAGGCGAAACTATGCACTGAAAACATCACTAACCTCCAATCTACAAAATGATCACCTTGTGTACAAAAGTTTAAGAAATAAAGTGGTACATGAGCTGCGAAAATCAAAAATATCTTATTACAATAAACTGATAGATCATGCAAAGGGTAACAACAGTTCCCTATGGAGGCATTTAAATAACTTAACTAATAAAAAAAACGATCAGAAGGGGGTAAAGGAACTTAGAATCAATGGCAAGACCGTCAGTGACAAGGCTACTTTGGCAAATAAATTTAATTCACACTTTGTGGGCTCTGTGGAAGACTTAACAAAAATTTTTGTGCTGCCAAATGTGCTCAACAACACAAATTCCATACTTCCAACAGATACTTTTCACATCAATGAGGTAAATGAGAAGTTAATTGCTGGTATTGTTAAAACACTGTCAAACTCAAAAACTAATGATATCTACAATATGAGCACCTCCTTTCTCAAAATGCACAGCAAAATATTAATCAAACCACTGACCCATCTCATTAATCTCTCCATTAGGTCTAGTACATTTCCATCTGGCTGGAAAAAAGCTGTCGTCATACCAGTTCATAAATCAGGCAGTAAAGACGATATATGCAATTACCGCCCAATCTCTATCTTACCAGTCCTATCTAAGGTTCTTGAAAAAGTTGTAGCTACACAGCTGATAGACTACTTACAAGACAGTCAACTTCTTCATCCACATCAATTTGGTTTTAGACCAGGATACTCAACAGAAACAGCAAATTGTTGCCTTATTGAAAACGTCAAACAGTCCTTGGACAGGGGTAATGTGGTAGGAGCTGTTTTTCTAGATCTCAAAAAGGCTTTCGATACTGTAAACCACAGTTTGCTTTTATCCAAAATGGTGTCTTTTAACTTCTCCCCAAATACATTAGAATGGTTTGCATCTTATCTCCAGAATAGAGAACAGTGTGTAAAAGTTCACCAGGATAAATCCTCATTTTTAAACAACCGCATGGGTATCCCACAAGGGTCCATTCTTGGTCCTTTACTTTTCAGCATTTTTATTAATGACTTGCCGTTACACTGCTCAGCTGCAACATGCCAACTTTATGCAGATGATGCAGTTATTTACACAGCTGCCAAGACTCCAGCACAGGCTGCAGATGCACTGTCTACAAGTATGGTTGATGTCCAAGAGTGGCTCCTCAAGAACCATCTATTGCTGAACCTTCAGAAAACAGTCTCAATGTGCTTTTCAATCAAAAAATGTAACCTGCAACATTTTAAAGTTAATATACATGATCATGACATCAGTTTAGCTACAGAATTCAAATACCTTGGCATTGTACTAGATCCTCAACTCAAATTTAATCTTCATATAAAGAAAATTTCAAAAACAGTAAAAAAAAATCTGAACTGCTTTAAATTAATTAGATATTACATACCTTACGAAGCAGCTGCACTGTATATGCATTCTATGGTTTTTTCTCATATATCATACTGTTTGACAGTCTGGGCTCAAGCAGCCCCTTCCACAATAAGACATATAGGTTCATTATATAATCAAACCCTAAAAATCTTGGACAAAAAGCCCATTAGGTGGCATCACTGTAATGTTTTAAAAAAATACAACCTATTGAGTTTTGAGAGCTTCATTGACCTCTGTCTTCTGAAATTAACGTTCAAATGTTTCCATAAATCAGCACCCGAGCCACTTGCTGGTTTCGTCCAAAGACAGGACAGCAGCAGAGCCACCAGGAGTTCTGTTAACAATAACTGTAAAATATTCCACCGCAGAACCACATTTGGACAAACAGCTTTCTCTATAAAGGGCAGTCACATCTGGAACACAATGCCAAATGAAATTAAAATAATAACGGACTTTAAAACATTCACTAAAAATGTTAAAAACTGGCTGAAAAATAAACAAGAATGTACTCATGTATGAATTAATTGTCTGCAAAGTGAGAGTGAATGAAGGGAAGGAATAAATGTGTTTGTTTATAGTGAGTGACGGAGGGAGGAAGGCCTGAAATAGGCAAATGTGAGTTATGTTATATGTGTTAAATGTGAGTCAGGCTGTTATATTTGTGTATTTATAATATTTATAATATTTATGTTAAATGTGAGTCAGGCTGTTATATTTGTGTATTTATAATATTTATAATATTTATAATTGTGTATTTATAATTTTTCTGCATTGATGTATGTGGTTATTGTGTATATTTTTATTTATTTTTTTTCCCATCTTTACTTGATTCTTTTTTCTAAAGCCCATCCAGGGACAAGAGTTGCAAATTAGCTAATAGCTATACACTCTATGTGCAACACATCAGATTGATTGTCTTTGATTAATTGTCTATGTTTATTGCACTGTCCCTGTCAAATAAACTAATCTACTACTACTACTTGCGGAGACTCAGCCACATAAATTTTTCTCCTACCATTTTGACCGACGCGCGCACTCCCGGGTGCGCCAAAGAATGAATTGAGTCAAAAACGCGGCGGTGCCACGCAGCTGGTACTACTGGTCGCGGCGGACCTGTGGCGACATCGCAGATTAGGGGGGGCATACCGTCTTGCAGCACCCTGTTCTCCAGCCTTAACCCTGTCAGTCCAGACTGGAGCGCACGCACGTCCGCGTCACTACCCTGCTCCACGGCCATGGCTGCGTAATCTATTCCCACGCTGACTGGGGCCGCTACGGCATGCGAAAGGCAGTCTGCAACTACATTGAGTTTGCCCGCCACATGCTGAATATCAGTGGTAAACTCTGATATCGCGGCCAGCTGTCTCTGCTGCCGGCCTGACCACGGTTCGGAAACCTTGGCCATCGCGAATGTGAGCGGTTTGTGGTCAACGAACGAGGTGAAAGAGCGTCCCTCCAGCCAGAACTGAAAGTGGCGAATGGCCAAATGGAGAGCGAGCAGCTCTCTGTCGAACGCGCTGTATTTACGTTCGCTATCACGCAAGGTCCTGCTGAAAAAAGTGAGGGGCTGCCAAACCCCGGCTACATGTTGCTCCACGACCGCCCCTATGGCCACCTCTGAAGCGTCAGTGGTGAGCACTATGCGGGCAGTTGGGTCTGGGTGTGCCAACAACGCAGCCCTTGCCAAAGCTGCTTTAACCTCCGAGAACGCTTGGTCCCGCTCCGGGGACCACTCGACCTTATCCGTGGGTTTCGTTTTTTTGAGCGTGGCATACAGCGGCTCCATGAGTTGCGCTGCGCGGGGGAGAAAACAGTTATAAAAATTCACCATTCCCCAAAACTCCTGCAACGCCCTGACCGTCTGTGGCCGGGGAAAATCTGCCACCGCGCGCACTTTATCAGGAAGCGGAACTGCTCCTTCGGGGGAGACGCGGTGTCCTAAAAAATCGATCTGCGCCACCCCGAACTGACACTTCGCTGGGTTGATTATTAACCCGTGATCTCCCAACCTTCGGAAAACTGTGGCCAGGTGTTTTTTGTGTTCGTCTTCGGACGCGCTGGCTAATAAAATATTGTCCAAGTAGATGAACACGAAAGGGAGATCACGAAGCACCGTGTCCATCATGCGTTGGAACGTCTGAGCCGCCCCTTTAAGTCCGAATGGCATGCGTAAAAACTCGAAAAGGCCAAACGGAGTTATTACCGCTGTTTTGGGTATGTCCTCAGTGCGTACTGGGACTTGGTGGTAACCGCGGACCAAGTCTATTTTAGAAAAAACGTGCGCCCCTGCCAAATGAACGGAAAAATCTTGGATATGCAGGATTGGGTAGCGGTCATGAGCTGTAGCGTTGTTTAACCTGTGGAAATCCCCGCAAGGTCGCCATGATCCGTCGGTTTTCGGGACCATGTGCAGCGGGGAAGCCCACGGACTGTTTGAACGTCTGATAATGCCCAACCTCTCCAGGTTGGCGAATTCCTCGCGCGCTATGGCTAGTTTAGCTGCGTCCAAGCGCCGAGCTTTTGCAAAAACGGGCGGTCCGGTAGTGGTAATAAAATGCTCCACCCCGTGCTTAGCGACCGTTGCCGAAAAAGTGGGGACCGTGAGTGCTGGGAACTGAGTGAGCAGTGTGTGGAACTTACCGCTTGCAGCTGTGATGTTGGCTTGTGCTGTAGGCGGGGCCACTCGCGCTGTGCAGGGGATAGAATCAAAAGAAAGTGCATTAACCAAGCGCCTGTTAGCGAGATCAACCAACAAACCATGTGAGCACAGAAAATCAGCCCCCAACATATTGAAATTTACTGCTGCTACAACAAAAGTCCACTCAAATGTACGGCCGTGTAGAGACAGAAGCAGAGTCTTCTCACCGAAGGTCTTAATCTCCGAGGCGTTCGCTGCTGACACCCGGGGACCTCCGGAACCAGCTAGTCTGTCCGTGTAGGAAGGCGTGATGAAACTCAACTGGGAGCCTGTGTCGACAAGGAACTGCCTCCCTGAGCGTGCGTCCGATAAGTAGAGCTGCTTGTTCTCCTCCCCGAGGGCCGCGGCTGCTACCGACCCCCAGTCTTGGCGTTTCCCGAACGCCCGAACTGGCACGGTGGTACACATTTGCGTGCCCTCTCTGCGAAGCGGCGATGGTAGAAACAAAGGATGTCCAATCCGCGTTCCCTGGCCCCTGCCGCCGCCGTCGTCGGTGCGTCTGGTACCGCTGCTGTCGTCTTCGGTCGCCGCGCTGAGTTCTGCTGTAGCGGCCACGGCTGCGCGCCGCTTGGTGGCATTGACAATCTGCTGTGCTTCTCGACCCAGCGCGTGGCAGTCCCGTTGGGCCAACAGTGGCAAACTGGCCAGGGTTGCTCTCGCTGCTGACGGTATAGTCTTGAGGAAAAGGTGGGTGAAAATGAAGTGATCGTCGTCAGAGTCTTTCAACCTCAACAACTTCTCCATCAGGTTTGCCGGCATGTCATTTTCCGACTCCGTCAGCCCCTGGAGTCTCTCTGCTTGCTCTTCCGCCGAGGGGGTGAATTGCTGGATGAGTGCAGCCTTCAGCGTGCCGTATTTGTCGTTGTCCGGCGGCTGGTCGATCAGGCTCTCCACATGCTGGGCCGTGTTGTTGTCCAGCTTTGCGACTACGTGGTAGAATCTTGTGGAATCTACCGATATCCCCCGGAGGTTTAACTGCACCTCAACCACGTTGAACCAGGAGCGTGGATTGTTCTGCCAGAAGTCCCGTAGCTGGACTGTAGTGGCATTCGCTTTGCTGAGGGCTCCTGACGAGGCTGGCCCGGGGGAATTCTCCTCATGCATGATACGTCTTGGGGTCACCAGTGTGGAAATGTGAAAATGACGAGGCAGAGTTTATCTCTCGAGTCAGTTTTATTCGTCACTTCCTTGTGGTAACGTATCGTCACTTCCTGTTTTGCTGTCTGCCTGTGTGGTTTGCTCTCCAGCTCTCTAGCCACTAGCTATGGCTACTACCTCTCTTTCCTCTCCTCTGGTGTGCTCTCTCTGTCAGATGTTTAGCTACACCTCTGCCTCTTTTAGTGATAACGGTAAATGTAATAAATGTTGTCTTTTTGAGGCGCTCGAGGCAAGGTTGTCTGATTTGGAATCCCGGCTCCGCTGCATTGAAACACCGTCTGCGCCAGTTAATCTCGACGGACGCCCATTAGCTGCAGCGGAGCTAGCTAGCTTAGGCCCCCCTATCAGTGGTTCCCCGGCTCTCCTCAGCAGCGAGGAGACTGGGTGGGTGACGGTGAGAAGGAAGCCTAGTCGCAAAGCCCCGGTACACCACCAACCTGTTCACGTTTCTAATCGTTTTTCCCCGCTCAGCAACACACCCGCTGAGGAAAAAACTCTGATCATTGGCGACTCTGTAGTCAGAAACGTGAACCTAGAGACTCCAGCGGTCATAGTCCAATGTATTCCTGGGGCCAGAGCAGGCGACATCGAGTCAAATTTGAAAATGCTGGCTAAAAGTAACTGTAAATATTCCACAATTGTTATTCACGCCGGCATTAATGACATCCGTCTCCGGCAGTCGGAAGTCACGAAACTTAATATAGAATCGGTGTGTGAGTTTGCAAAAACGATGTCTGCCACTGTAGTATTCTCTGGGCCCCTCCCCAATCTGACCAGTGATGACATGTTTAGTCGCTCGTCATCCTTGAACCGCTGGCTGTCTGTGTGGTGTCCTAAAAATGACGTGGGCTACATTGACAATTGGAGCTCTTTTTGGGGAAAACCTGGTCTTATGAGACGAGACAGCATTCATCCCACTTTGGATGGTGCTTCTCATTTATCTAATAATTTGGCATCTTTTTTATCCAAATTTCCAAAACCATGACTACTCAGAGTTGGGACCAGGAAGCAGAGTCTCAGTCTTACACGCCTCTCTGCAGCTCCTCTTCATCCGCCACCCCTCAACTTAGCCCCTGTCTTCCCCATCAGAGAATCGTTGCCTGCTCCCTCCAAAGTGAATAAAAATATAATGTATAAGCATCCCAAAGTGATAAAGCAAAATATTGGTAAAACTCAAATTAAACATAAAGCCTCTAAATTGAATGATTTGGCCTCTGTTCCTCCTCATAATTTAAAAATTAAATGTGGTTTGTTAAATATTAGGTCTCTAACTCCCAAGTCTCTGTTAGTCCATGATCTGTTAATTGATCATCAGATTGATTTAATTTCCCTTACAGAGACTTGGTTAGGACAAGAGGATTATGTTGGTTTAAATGAATCAACCCCCTCTGGTTATTTAAACTGTCAAAATCCCAGAAGTTCTGGTCGTGGAGGAGGAGTAGCAACAATTTACCATTCCAAATTACTAGTTAATGTAAAGCAAAAAACATGTTATAATTCCTTTGAGGGCCTGGTCCTCAGTATTGGGCACTTTAGCAATTTCAGGTTAAACCCAATTTTATTTGCCATTGTTTATCGTCCCCCATCAACCTATTCAGAATTTTTATCCGAATTTGCTGATTTCTTAGCTGATTTAGTGTTGAAATCTGATAGAATAATTATAGTAGGGGACTTTAATATACATGTGGATGTAGATAGTGACTGCCTTAATGTGGCTTTTAATTCAATATTAGACTCGATTGGGTTTTCTCAGAAAGTAGGAAATTCTACTCATTACCTCCACCATACATTGGACCTTGTTCTGACATATGGCATAGAAATAGAAAATCTTGTAGTGTCTCCTCATAACCCTGTACTGTCAGACCATTGTCTGTTAACCTTTGATTTTACTATTTCTGACTATTTGGCTCCTAAAGAAAAATATTATCACAGTAGATGCCTCTCAGATGATGCTGTTTCCAAATTTATGCAGATTGTTTCCTCTATGCCA
This sequence comes from Pholidichthys leucotaenia, assembly GCA_020510985.1. Lineage (NCBI taxonomy): Eukaryota > Metazoa > Chordata > Actinopteri > Cichliformes > Pholidichthyidae > Pholidichthys > Pholidichthys leucotaenia. The sequence continues at coordinate 22,274,929 of CM035836.1, read as the reverse complement.
TGTGTCAACACAACGGAAATAAGCTATAGACAGCTTGCTCCTTCTGTAATTGATAACATGGTGGATAGTGTTTCAGCTTCTCTGCATCAGGCTCTAGACTTGGTGGCCCCCTTAAAAAAGAAAAAGTCTAATCAGAGATTTTTAACTCCTTGGTTCAACACAGAAACTCGTAGCTTAAAACAGAAGACTCGTCAATTAGAAAGAAAATGGCGCTCTACTAATTTAGATGAAATCTATTTAGCTTGGAGAAATCATCTTTTAATTTATAAAAAATCTCTTAGAAAAGCTAGAACGAGTTATTACTCTGCATTAATAGAAGAGAACAAGAATAATCCCAGGTTTCTTTTCAGTACTGTAGCCAGGTTGACAAAGAGTCAGGACTCTGTCAATCCTAGCATCCCCTTAGAGCTTACTAGTCAGGACTTTATGAACTTTTTCAATAATAAAATTTCATCCATCAGAGATAAAATCAATCAGATTCTTCCCACAGTTAACTTAAATACTGTAACTACTACAACTCCTTCTATTGATGTCTGTCTTGATGAGTTTACTCCAATCGACCTTTGTGAGTTAGACAAAGTAGTTTCCTCATCCAAACCTTCAACTTGTCTTTTAGATCCTATTCCTACCAGGTTATTTAAAGAAGTCTTCCCACTTATTGGTAGCTTTATTCTTCATATAATCAATTCTTCATTAACTTTAGGCCATGTACCGCAGGCTTTTAAAACGGCTGTAATTAAACCCTTACTCAAAAAGCCAACACTAGATCCAGGAGCTTTAGCTAACTATAGACCAATCTCTAATCTCCCTTTCATTTCAAAAATCTTAGAAAGAGTTGTTGCTACGCAATTATTTGACCACCTGCAGGGAAATGGTTTACTTGAAGAGTTTCAATCTGGGTTTAGAATCCATCATAGTACTGAAACAGCCTTAGCGAAGGTCACTAATGACCTCCTCATTGCATCTGATAATGGACTAGTTTCTGTACTTGTCCTTTTAGATCTTAGTGCAGCTTTTGATACTATTGATCATAATATTCTACTTGATAGATTAGAACACTATGTTGGACTTAATGGAACTTCGTTGCAGTGGTTTAGATCTTATTTATCTGATAGGTTCCAGTTTGTTCATGTAAATGATGAGTTTTCTTTCAGCTCAAAGCTTAGTCATGGAGTTCCACAGGGATCTGTGCTAGGCCCTACTCTTTTTAGTTTATATATGCTTCCGTTAGGCAACATTATTAGAAAGCACTGTATACATTTTCATTGTTATGCAGATGACACACAATTATACCTGTCAATGAAGCCAGATGATACTAATCAATTAGCCAAGTTAGAAGCCTGTCTTAAGGAAATCAAAGCTTGGATGACTTGTAATTTCCTGCTATTAAATTCAGATAAGACTGAAGTCATTCTTGTTGGTCCAAAAAACCTTAGAAATTCCTTTCCAAATCAAACTTTCAGTTTGGACGCAGTTATTCTTTCTCTTAATAGCTCTGTGAGGAACCTTGGAGTTATTTTTGATCAGGATTTGTCCTTCAATTCACATATTAAATTTGTTTCTAAGACTGCCTTCTATCATTTGCGTAATATTGCCAAGATTAGGAGCATCTTGTCTCAGAGTGATGCTGAGAAGCTGATCCACGCTTTTGTTAGCTCGAGATTAGATTATTGTAATTCTTTATTATCAGGCTGTCCTAAAACATCTTTAAAAAGTCTTCAGCTGATCCAAAATGCTGCAGCAAGAGTTTTAACAGGTACTAGAAAGAGAGATCATATCTCTCCGGTTCTGGCCTCCCTTCATTGGCTTCCCATAGAGTTTAGAATTAAGTTTAAAATCCTTCTTCTCACTTACAAAGCTCTAAACAATCAGGCTCCTTTTTATTTAAAAGATCTGATACTACCGTATTATCCTAACAGAGCACTACGCTCTCAAAATGCAGGATTACTTGTAATACCTAGAATCTCCAAAAGTACAATGGGAGGCAGAGCCTTCAGTTATCAAGCTCCTCTCCCGTGGAATCAGCTGCCAATCTGGATTCGGGAGTCAGACTCGATCTCTGTTTTTAAGAATAGGGCTAAAACCTACCTTTTTGATCTAGCCTACAATTAGGGAGGGATCATGTGTTTCTGAACCCTCCCTTAGTTATGCTGCTAATAGGTTTAGTCAGCCGGGGGACCTCCAGTAATGCACTGGGCCTCACTCCTTTCCTCACTCTCTATGAAATATTTTTTTTTTGCTGGTCATTAACATTTGTTTGTTCTCTCCCATAGATTGAGTCCCCATCGTGCTGTTTGCTCTCTACATGTCTGTTCTTTTCTTCTTCTCTATCCCCTCACCCCCCAGCCAGTTGCAGCAGATGACTGCCCCTCCCTGAGCCTGGTTCTGCTGGAGGTTTCTTCCTGTTAAAAGGGAGTTTTTCCTCTCCACCGTCGCCAAGTGCTTGCTCACAGGGGATCGCCTGATTGCTGGGGTCTTTCTGCAACTGTGGGGGTCCCCCCTACAGTTGATAGTGCTATGAGATGACTGTTGTTGTGAAATGGCGCTATATAAATAAAGTTGAATTGAATTGAATTGAATTCACATCTTCCAACATCACGAAGCAGAATAAAAGAGAACGACAAAGGGAACTCTTGTCCTTAAATACCAGGACCCTTACAGTTAACAGGTCACATGTCTCACAAAACCATTGCATTATAAAGACAGCAACAATGCATCGTCTCTGCATGATATTACACCACTATCTACAATGCACCCCCTCATTAATCCCTTAATTATATCCCACAGTCTCAAGCTTTGCATACCAAAGCTAACTCTCCTGCAGCTTCCTGTAATAACCTCAGAAGCTCTGCCCTTGCTCTGGTCTAAAATGTGAGTCCAAAAGCAGGTCACGAATGTGTGTCCCCACAGTCTATATATACGTATTGTAGCGAACTCAATATGAGCACCCTACTTGGCTTGCCAAGTGGGTTGACCCTATTGGCGACACAGGTAGGGTGCGGGACTCCGGAGTGGGAGGCGTGAGTTCGAATCTCCCGGTGGGACGTCGCCATGTCGAGCAGCACGTTACATTGGTGTCAGAAGTGGGATCTCCTGTCCAAAGCAGTAATGGGGCGCTGACATCGGGACGATGTCGAGAACCAGAGGGGAGTAGTGTAGCGAACTCAATATGAGCACCCTACTTGGCTTGCCAAGTGGGTTGACCCTATTGGCGACACAGGTAGGGTGCGGGACTCCGGAGCGGGAGGCGTGAGTTCGAATCTCCCGGTGGGACGTCGCCATGTCGAGCAGCACGTTACACTGGTGTCAGAAGTGGGATTCGAACCCACGCCTCCAAGGGAGACCCGCACCCTACCTGTGTCGCCAATAGGGTCAACCCACTTGGCAAGCCAAGTAGGGTGCTCATATTGAGTTCGCTACACTACTCCCCTCTGGTTCTCGACATCGTCCCGATGTCAGCGCCCCATTACTGCTTTGGACAGGAGATCCCACTTCTGACACCAATCTACCGTGCTGCTCGACATGGCGACGTCCCACCGGGAGATTCGAACTCACGCCTCCCGCTCCGGAGTCCCGCACCCTACCTGTGTCGCCAATAGGGTCAACCCACTTGGCAAGCCAAGTAGGGTGCTCATATTGAGTTCGCTACACTACTCCCCTCTGGTTCTCGACATCGTCCCGATGTCAGCGCCCCATTACTGCTTTGGACAGGAGATCCCACTTCTGACACCAATGTAACGTGCTGCTCGACATGGCAACGTCCCACCGGGAGATTTGAACTCACGCCTCCTGCTCCGGAGTCCCCGCACTACTGTGTCGCCAATAGGGTCAACCCACTTGGCAAGCCAAGTAGGGTGCTCATACTGAGTGTCCCCACAGTCTATATATACGTATTGTAGCGAACTCAATATGAGCACCCTACTTGGCTTGCCAAGTGGGTTGACCCTATTGGCGACACAGGTAGGGTGCGGGACTCCGGAGTGGGAGGCGTGAGTTCGAATCTCCCGGTGGGACGTCGCCATGTCGAGCAGCACGTTACATTGGTGTCAGAAGTGGGATCTCCTGTCCAAAGCAGTAATGGGGCGCTGACATCGGGACGATGTCGAGAACCAGAGGGGAGTAGTGTAGCGAACTCAATATGAGCACCCTACTTGGCTTGCCAAGTGGGTTGACCCTATTGGCGACACAGGTAGGGTGCGGGACTCCGGAGCGGGAGGCGTGAGTTCGAATCTCCCGGTGGGACGTCGCCATGTCGAGCAGCACGTTACACTGGTGTCAGAAGTGGGATTCGAACCCACGCCTCCAAGGGAGACCCGCACCCTACCTGTGTCGCCAATAGGGTCAACCCACTTGGCAAGCCAAGTAGGGTGCTCATATTGAGTTCGCTACACTACTCCCCTCTGGTTCTCGACATCGTCCCGATGTCAGCGCCCCATTACTGCTTTGGACAGGAGATCCCACTTCTGACACCAATGTAACGTGCTGCTCGACATGGCGACGTCCCACCGGGAGATTCGAACTCACGCCTCCCGCTCCGGAGTCCCGCACCCTACCTGTGTCGCCAATAGGGTCAACCCACTTGGCAAGCCAAGTAGGGTGCTCATATTGAGTTCGCTACACTACTCCCCTCTGGTTCTCGACATCGTCCCGATGTCAGCGCCCCATTACTGCTTTGGACAGGAGATCCCACTTCTGACACCAATGTAACGTGCTGCTCGACATGGCAACGTCCCACCGGGAGATTTGAACTCACGCCTCCTGCTCCGGAGTCCCGCACTCTACCTGTGTCGCCAATAGGGTCAACCCACTTGGCAAGCCAAGTAGGGTGCTCATACTGAGTTCGCTACAGTATATTTATATTTATATGTACATATGTATACCCGCTGCTCTCGTTTTTTTCTCTTCCCTTCTGATTGTTGCTCTGAGTGTTGCTATCCCTGTGCTGTTGCAATCCTGGAATTTCCCCATTGTGGGATTAAAGGCTTATCTTATCTTATCTTATCTTATCTAACATGGATGCCCATATCATAACTGGCAGCTGTGTGACGTCATCTTGAAACTATGAATAGACACTCCCTTCTTTTTATGCTGAGTTCTTTAACTTCGTTTTTTGTATTTTTTTGTATTTTTTTTTTATTTTAATTGCATTGTGTCTTGTGCATATACAGTCATGTACTAGCTTTAATTAGAAGTGAAATGAAAATGTCTACCGGAGTTGTGGCTCAGTTGGTAGAGCATCCGCCCCACACCCGGGAGGCAGGGGTTCAAATCCCGGCCGGGTCATGCCGAAGACCATATAAAAGTGGAACTTTCTGCCATCCAGCTTGGTGCTCAGCAATAAATGGAATGGAGGAGGGAACTCTGTGGCGGCCCCTTGCATGGCAGCGGCCCTCTGATTCTGCACTTGGGGGGGGGGGTGATTTACACTGTAGATAGGTAAAGCACAATCTCGTTCTGCTGTACATGATTGGTTGTACAGTTGAATGACAATAAGGGTGATTTAATTTAATATTTTGTGGGTCGAAATTTACATTTTCAATATTTTTTTAAATATTTGCTTTTAACTGATTTATGTTTTTGTCATAACTTAACTTTTAAAAAATACTGTTAAATGGAGCAATGATGGTTTTTAGGTGTTTGCAGTTCTGTATTTTTGTAGAGTTCAGTAGGGTACTGTATCTTTAAGATTTACGGCAGAATCTGCTTTACGGTAGTCTCCCACTGTCCTCCATGGCGACAGACACTGCTGGGAAAACAGAGAAAGAGGCGGTTTGCTGCTGAACTGCTGTCAGGAATCCTGCTCATGTGAGTTCAGGTATTTGTGGATTTAAGGAGGTTTTGAGCTGCAGCTAAACCTTAAAACTGTCTGGATGTGGAGGTAGCAGCTCCTGAAGACCGTTAGCTCGGTGCTAGGTAGCCACAAGGCTAACAGGTGTTAACCGTTCCTGCCTCTCGTCTCCTAACCGTGGTTGGGGGACGCAGGGGAGATCTGTCTTCTCCAGGGCCGGAGGCAGCTTTTTCCTCCGGGGTCAACTCCCGAGTAAACCTCACTCTTGTTAAGCAGGAGATATGGTGGTACACAGAGGCACAGGCCGTATTGCTGAAGCGTTGGGGCTTTATTCACCGACTGCACTGCTATTAACAACCATTTCTACCTGCTCCGGTCGCCTCGCTCTCTGTCTCTCATCCGCCCAAAATCATACACACCGTTCACTCGTCGGGGCCGTTCCACACACACCGCCGGGGCGCGCCTCGGCTGCGCGCGCGCACGCACTCACTCACGTTCACGCACTGAGCTGTCCTGTCTAAATACATAAAAGAGACACATCATACAATACAGGCTTTTCCACGTTCTGTGAAATTCAAGTGTGTGAGTGTGAGTTGATGAGGAATTGTGTTACTGAAACAGTCCTGCATGACAGCTGCATCGGTGACTGGAGCGCCAACATTAGCGGAGTTTTCCTTTGGTTTCACTGCCTGATGTTCTAGTTAGAGGGGATGCAGATGGCGTCATCAATCACAACTCATGACAGTTAAAAAATGCTGGGTGGCAAAAATGAGTGGCAGCATTAGGGGGTTTGCATTAAAACCCACACAAAACAAACCCAGAGTAGTCAATCAGAGCAGTATGCAGAGAACCTGCTTCCATGGACCTTTTCACAAATGCATGATGGCAGCTGCTCGTGACGCTTTGGGCAAAGTATCCAGAGATTGTTTGAGGACAAAGCTGGGCCGCATCAGTGCACTGGCTATATATTTATATAATTTTAAAAATTTTGATATGTAAATTCTGATGGCAGGTTAAAGATTATTGTATTGTACAGTATGCTAGTATTAGATTGAGGGTCGAGTGGCTCTATCTGCTGTAGTTTTTGAGTTGATCGATCCCCATCCAGGGAGTAGCTGATTTTCACAGATATGCTAACACATATTTTCCAAAACATGAATCTGTTTGTTGGCAGGATAAGTATGTGCATATCTATCTATAAATTCACAAAATCTCTGTCTGTGTGTTTGACTGTTCCACGCATAGCTCTCGAACTGTTTGTCAGACTGGCCTCAGACTTTAAATGTGGTTTCCTGAGGTTACGAGGGTGTGCATCCCCGAATATGGAGTCGCTCAGTCAAAATATGTAATTTTTATCAATAAATGTTGTAGCCACCGCTCTGCAAACTGCTCTCTGTGTGTTCATATCCTGGCTTCAAGAAGTTTGGGCGGGGTTTCTGATTGACTCCATGCTCATTGGATAATACGCTGCATCATGGCCATGCTGACTGGAGAATACGTGACATCACAACCACACTGATTGGATAACACACACCATCACAACCTGTCAGTCACCACAGCGCTTCGCAAATAAAGATTTTATAAGTGTTTTGCTGGTGTGTGCATCCCCGAGTATGGAGTTGCTCCATCAAAATATATACCATAATGTTGCTGTGATTGGTAATTCGGCATGGAGAACACGGGGGGTCGTCATTTGGATTTTCATCTGGGGGGCCAGTGGTGGTGAAGAAAAGTTGTTTGAAAGCAGAAACTGAGCCAAAACCTTCTCCTGGTCAGCTGATCTTACATTTGTTGTTGGCCGAAAAAAAATCTTTTTAACACTTTTACAGAAATTCTTCTTCTTCATGGTTTCCACTCACTGTTGTGGGCCTTCACTTGATCCAAAATGCTGGAGCTAGAGTTTTAACAGGTACTACAAAGAGAGCACATGTCTCCACTTCTGGTCTTCCTTCATTGACTTCCCATAGAATTTAGAATTAAATTTAAAATCCTTCTTCTCACTTACAAAGCTCTAAATAATCAGGCCCCTTGTTATTTCAAATTCCATCCATCCATCCATCCATCTTCTACCACTTAATCCTTTCGGGTCGCGGGAGGGCTGGAGCCTATCCCAGCATCTTTGGGCGAGAGGCAGGGTACACCCTGGACAGATCGCCAGTCCATCGCAGGGCCAACACAGAGAGACAGACAACCATTCACTCTCGCATCCATACCTAAGGACAATTTAGAATCCCCAGTTTTGATGCCAATTAACCTAACTTGCATGTTTTTGGCATGTGGGAGTGCCCGGAGTAAACCCACGCAGACATGGGGAGAACATGCAAACTCCACACAGAAGGGTCACCGATGGTCTGGGGGTGGGATCGAACCCATGATGGTCAAGGGTGGAATCGATCCCATGACCTTCTTGCTGTGCTGCCACTGTGCTAACCACTGCGCCACCGTGCTGCCTTATTTCAAATTATTATATATAATTTATATAAATTATTATTATATAAATAAATTAAGTAAATTATTAATATAGTAAATTATTACTATATTTCAGAATTACTGTAATACGTAGAATCTCTAAAAGTACAAAGGGAGGCAGAGCTTTCAGTTATCAGGCTCCTCTCCTTTGGAACCAGCTGCCATTCTGGATTTGGGAGTCAGACTCAATCTCTGTTTTTAAGGACAGGGCTAAAACCTTCCTTTTTGATATAGCCTATAGTTAGGATGGGATCAGGTGACCCTGAACCCTCCCTTAGTTATGCTGCTACTAGGTTTAGACAGCCGGGGGACCTTCAACAATGCACTGGGCTTCACTTCTTTCTTCACTCTCAATGAAATATTTTTGCCGGTCGTTAACATCTGTTTGGTTTCTCCCACAGATGGAGTCCCCGTCGTGCTGTTTTCTCTCTACATGTCTGTTCTTTTCTTCTTCTCTATCCCCTCACCCCCCAGCCAGTCACAGCAGATGACTGCCCCTCCCTGAGCCTGGTTCTGCTGGAGGTTTCTTCATGTTAAAAGGAGTTTTTCCTCTCCACGCTCTCAAAGTGCTGCTCACAGGGGATCGCCTGATTTCTGGGATCTTTCTGCAATTGTGAGGTTTTCCCCTACAGTTTGAAAGTGCTATGAGATGACTTTTGTTGTGAAATGGCGCTATATAAATAAAGTTGAATTAAAATGAAAATTGGTGTGTACTACCGCTGCCTACCTGGTGATGCAGAGTTGATATAATTTGATTTAAAAAATGGTTAAAGTACAAAAAATCAAATCAGTTTAAAATGTACAGCAAGGCAAAAAAAAAAAGCAAAACGTGTTAAAACCAGAGGCATCAAAAGTAAACACACTTAAATGTTTCAGATCATCAAACAAATTTAAATATTAGACAAAGATAACACAAGTAAACACAAAATGCAGTTTTTAAATGAAGATGTTCATTATTAAGGGTGAAAAAAAATCCAAACCTACATGGCCCTGTGTGAAAAAGTGATTGCCCCCTAAACCTAATAACTGGTTGGGCCACCCTTAGCAGCAACAACTGCAATCAAACATTTGCGATAACAGGCAATGAGTCTTTTACAGCGCTGTGGAGGAATTTTGGCCCACTCATCTTTGCAGAATTGTTGTAATTCAACCACACTGGAGGATTTTCGAGCATGAACCGCCTTTTTAAGGTCATGCCACAGCATCTCAGTCGGATTCAGGTCAGGACTTTGACTTGGCCACTCCCAAGTCTTCATTTTGTTTTTCTTAAGCCATTCAGAGGTGGACTTGCTGGTGTATTTTGGATCATTGTCCTTCTGCAGAACCCAAGTGTGCTTCAGCTTGAGGTCACAAACAGATGGCCGGACATTCTCCTTCAGGATTTATTAGTAAACAGCAGAATTCATGGTTCCATTTACCACAGCAAGTCTTCCAGGTCCTGAAGCAGCAAAACAGCCCCAGACCATCACACTACCACCACCATATTTTGCTGTTGGTATGATGTTCCTTTTCTGAAAGGCTGTGTTACTTTTATGCCAGATGTAGTGGGACGCACACCTTCCAGAAAGTTCAACTTTTGTCTCGTCAGTCCACAGAGTATTTTCCCAAAAGTCTTGGGGATCATCAAGATTTTTTTTCTGTCAAAACCGAGATGAGCCTTTTTGTTTTTGCTCAGCAGTGGTTTTTGTCTTGGAACTCTGCCATGCAGGTCATTTCTGCCCAGTCTCTTTCTTATGGTGGAGTCATTAACACTGACCTTAACTGAGGCAAGTGAGGTCTGCAGTTCTTTGGATGTTGTTGTGGGGTCTTCTGTGGCCGCTTGGCTGAGTCGTCGCTGCACTCTTGGCGTAATTTTGGTTGGCCAGCCACTCCTGGGAAGGTTAACCACTATTCCATGTTTTCATCATTTGTGGATAATGGCTCTCACTGTGGTTCACTAGAGTCCCAAAGCTTTAGAAATGGCTTTATAACCTTTTCCAGGCTGATAGATCTCAGTTATTTTGCTTCTCATTTGTTCCTGAATTTCTTTGGATCACAGCATGATGTCTAGCTTTTGAGGATCTTTTGGTCTACTTCACTTTGTCAGGCAGGTCCTATTTAAGTGATTTCTTGATTGAGAACAGGTGTGGCAGTAATAAGGCCTGGGTGTGGCTAGAGAAATTGAACTCAGCTTTCCAAAGGTGTGATAAACCACAGTTTATGTTTTAACAGGGGAGGACAATCACTTTTTCACACAGGACCATGTAAGTTTGGATTTTTTTTACCTTTAATATTAAACGCCTTCATTTAAAAGCTGCATTTTGTGTTTACTTGTGTTATCTTTGTCTGATATTTAAATTTGTTTGATCTGAAACATTTAAGTGTGATAAACATACAAAGAAACTGAGAAATCAGGAAGGGGCAAACACTTTTTCACACCACTGTACATGCCCAGTACTTAAGAGTTTGCCGGTCCTATTTTTTTTAAATGAATGAATGAATTCACCACCCCAGCAGGTGGCGGTAGTGCACCGTAACAGCTGGTGTTTAAAACACGAAGGAGAAGAAGAATTTCTGTAAAACTTTTACACTTTTCTTGGTCACCAACAAATGTAACGCCCTGACGTATGTGGCAGGGCATTCAAGCTATCTCTGATTATAAGCCCAGCAACTCCATACCTATAGCCATGACTGTGCCCTTTCTCAATGAGCTAAATAACTTCTATGCTCGTTTTGACAAGGACAACAACGAAAAGAACATCAATTTCCCACCCTCTGATGACCTCCACCACCTCACACTCACCCACACCGACGTCCGTAATGCACTGAGTCATGTCAACGTACGTAAGACTGCTGGCCCTGATGGCATTCCTGGGCATGTGCTGAGGGCATGCGCTGAGCAGCTGGCAGGGGTCTTCACAGACATCTTCAATCTGTCCCTGGCCCAGGCCGTGGTACCAGCATGTTTCAAGACCACTTCAATAGTACCAGTGCCGAAACATTCAACACCATCGTGCCTAAATGACTATCGCCCTGTGGCACTGACGCCCATAATCATGAAGTGCTTTGAGCGACTGGTCTTGGCACAGCTCAAAAAAGGCCTGCCCCCTACACTGGACCCTCATCAGTTCGCCTACCGGAGCAACAGGAGTACAGAGGATGCTGTTTCTACAGCGCTGCACTATGTACTCTCACACCTGGATGACAAGAACACCTACGCAAGAATGCTGTTTATTGACTTCAGCTCAGCATTCAACACAGTTATCCCCTCCAAGTTGCTCACTAAACTTGGGGACCTGGGAATCAGTACCTCCACCTGCAACTGGATCATGGATTTTCTAACCAACAGACCCCAGCATGTTAGGTCCGGCCCCAACCGTTCTTCCGTCATCACACTCAACACTGGTGTACCACAGGGCTGTGTGCTCAGCCCATTCCTCTACTCCCTCTACACCCATGACTGCAGACCTATGTATGGATCCAATTCCATCGTAAAGTTTGCAGATGACACCACGGTGATTGGACTCATCAGGGACAACGACGAGTCAGATTACAGGGCAGAGGTTGAGCACTTGGCTACTTGGTGCGCTGACAATAACCTGCTCCTTAACACCAGCAAAACCAAGGAGCTCATAGTGGACTACAGGAAGGAGAGGGAAGAGACACATGACCCCATCCATATCAATGGGATAGCTGTTGAACGTGTCCCCAGCTTCAAATTCCTGGGGACCCACATCTCGGAGGACCTGTCCTGGTCAGTTAACACCACCAGCCTGATCAAGAAGGCCCATCAGCGCCTCTTGTTCTTGAGGACACTGAAGAAGAACCATCTGTCAACTGACATCCTGGGCAACTTCTACCGCTGCGTGATAGAGAGCACCCTGACCAACTGTATCACAGTCTGGTATGGGAGCTGCTCTGTAGCTGACCGCAAGGCGCTGCAGCGGGTGGTGAAAACCGCCCAACGCATCACAGGGACTCCACTTCCAGCTATAGAGGACGTCTACAGGAAAAGATGTCTGCGCCGGGCACGCAGCATTCTTAGGCACTCCAACCATCCTGCTCATGGACTGTTCCAGCTTCTCCCCTCCAGAAGACGTTTCAGAAGCCTTCGGACTAGAACCAGCAGGTTTAGGAACAGTTTCTTTCCAACAGCTGTCACGTTATTGAACTTAGTTCCCCGCTGACTCTCTTACCATCATCTTTTACCATCCTCACCTGTACATAACTGCATAACTACATAACTACATCTAACTTATTGCACATTATTTGCACATAACAGTACGCTTAACTTTCTGCACTGCTGCATATATTTGCATATATTTGCTTAAATTGCACATACTGTTAATTACCGTATATGCTGCACTGCTGTCCTTTGCACTTCTGATTGGATGCTAAACTGTGTTTTGTTACCTTGTATTCATACATGTGTAATGACAATAAAGTTGAATCTAATCTAATCTAGAAATGTAAGGAATATTTGTCAGCTGACTTGGAGAAGGTTTTGGCTGTTTCTGCCGTCAAACAACTTTCCTTCATCATGGCTGGCTGCCCCCAGATGAAAATCCACGCCAGGTCTGTGGGACCTACAGTGCTCTGAATCAGGCTTTAGAAAGCTCCAAATCCATTTGTAAATCATTGGATTATAAATGTACAAATTGGATCCTGGGTCTGACTTGACCTGTTCACCCATTAGGAATGTTCCTATAACCAGTGTTACAGACCAGTTTATTCATCCAACTTGGCTGTTTTTTCTCCTTTTTTAAGAGTCACACGTTTAGTGGCTCCAAATGTCTCTTTCTACAGTAGAGGCTGCTCACTCCTGTAAAACTCTTGGATAGTAAGATGGGGCCATTTGGAACGTAGAACTGGTCCAGACCTCTGTCTCATCAATATTAATGATGTTGTTGTGTGTTTGTTGATGTCACAGCTGGTGAGTTCAGTGGTGGACGAGACGCATTCAGTGAGGAGCTCGTGAAGAAGAAGCATGACTTCACCAGAGGAGGTACCAGTTTAATTCTTAAAGATTTCTCCTCACTAAAATTATCTTGATTCTTCTTTATGATATTTTGTTTCAGGCTAGGCTAAATTAGATTGATTAAATCTCCTTTTTGGGGATTCTGTTGACCTTATTAAACTGTAATCCTGTAAAATAAATTAAAATTAAGGTGATCTTGTCGACATTTTGATCATTGAATATGCTGTCTTCAATGTACAACAGTAAAATGCAGATGAAAAGATCAACTGAAGTTTAGGTTTAAGTTCAATCAAATGAGCTGTGCTCTTTAGGAAAATTTGCAAGAACTCACACGGGCCAAAAGAAGTCCCGGCCTCAGGAAAGGAACTTCAGTAAAACTGCTGAGTGGGGTTTGCGAGTGACTCAGTGCTGACTGGAAGGTAGCCACCTCGTTGTGCAGGAGATGTCCGGAGTGGGCTGGTCAGTGCTGCTCGTGTTGGAGTGTTTTTAGCCTTAGCCATTGCTAACAGTGCTTTTGCTGGTTGACTCTGAGATGAGTGTGGGCCCGCGTGCTCTGAATGTTTTTCTTTTTTCTTTTCATTTCATATGGTAGTCCTTGTGGGTTTTGTGTCATGTCAAAGTCTTTCTTTCTATCTTTGTCATAAAATCTCCAAAAGACCCAACACTTCAGTGAACTTTTCGGCACATCCAACTGCTCCCTAACTTTGACACCTGGCCGCAAATCTTGCTAGACAAGCTATAACTTGACTCGAGAATGGGGGCTTTTGCAACATCTGGCTGCGATTCTCAGTGACAAACTGACTTTACCTGACTGTGTGCTTGCTTTGCACCATCTAGTGGACTGAAAACACAATTGAGACCCTTTAAGTGCTGATGACACGTTTTTGACTTCCTCTAATTTTTCAACACATAATACAGTATGGCAAAATAGGTTGGTCTGTACAGTTCTAAGTCAAACAGGCTTTTTTTCACGTGAATATCCAACGTTTTCATGAGCACCACGTCACCAATTATGTCAGTGGTTGGAAAACCCCGCTGCCATGTAGTCACGTCATCGGAAGAACACAGCGCTTGGCTGCTCATTGTACACACAGGATGGAAGCTGTTGAAAACATCGACGATGGTTCCAGCACTTGTAGTCTGGAATTGGTTTGTGTTGTCTAATCTTCAGACGATTATAGTTCATTAGAATGGGATGATAATCAAGAATCTGGGGGCATCAGACCTTATAGGTTTGAGCTGTGCCAAGTGGGCATCGTGCCTAGCAAGTCAGACTCAGAGAGTGACGGTGGAGAGGCACACATGCCCGCCGCAGCAGCAGCGACAAACACATGGCAGGGGAACACCAGTGTTATTCTTTTGTTACAGATATTGCAACAAATTATTTGTTCATAAATATGATTTATTTAAACCCAATTTTTCAATAAAACCATAGCAGTGTATTCTCTGTGGCTCAGGCATCAGGTTTATTATGAATTACATTTTGAGTTCTTGTTGCTTTTGTTTTGTACATGTGTTTTATGTGCGTTTTGAGCCACTTTCAGGTGGATACTGTCCCAAGATTCGCCAGTCCAAACACACGCGCCCTCTCTCTTTGACAGTCAGCTGTTCATGGTTTGTGTGCATCATCTGCCGTGTTGTCAGCCAGCCAGTGTTGCCAGCACTCTCACGACGTGTTAGCCACTCCACACAGCCGTGGTTCTGTTGCGCCCCTTGAAGCCATGTCGGCCCTGGGACGCAACCGTGGTTAACACGTCTCCTCCCCATGTTCGCTGGGCGATGTCAGCCCCGAATGACAACTGTTGGTGTTTCTGTTTATTTTTGTGGGTCTTCGCCTTTTTGGGAACTGTTGTCATCATTCTTATGTTCACTACACGTGCTGTGGTGAATTCTGAGTGTAAATCCATTCATCATGACCCTCTGTGCGCTCTTGCGCAGGGCAGGGAGAGGGAGGATGAAATAACGGGGATTTTTGTGCAGGGTTCACCACAGCACATGTAATACAGAAAGACAGACAGTTCCCTGAAAGGTGAAGACGTACAAGAAACACAGACATACTTGCTGATGCCGTTCAAGGGCCGGCATCGCCCAGCGAACGAATGAGAAGAGACGTGTTAGCCACAGGTGCGCCCCAGAGCCGACATCGCTTCAAGGACGCACGAGAGCCACGGCGAACATGGAGTGACTAGCGTGTCGCGAGAGTGCTGAAAATACTGACAGATAAACAGCACAGATGACAATACTACGGACCAGCAGTGCATGACTGGCAAACGGCCGCGAAGTATGCGCACTGCTGTTGGTGATGGTGTGATGAGAAGTACCTGGGCGAGGATCGGGAAAGATGATCAGGGGGAGTTTGAATCAGCTGGTGATAAAGAGAGAGGGGATGTGGCCAGACCGGCGAGATGTCAGCATGGGATCACAGAAGGTAGGTCAAAGCTGTGTGTAAATCCATTAATCCTTCCCCTTCTCTGCTCCTCCTGCATAAAAGCACTCGAGGCGTGCGCAAGGAGGCTTATGACAGTTGGAGTTGAAGTATGTGATGTGGTCTTTCACGTTTTGCTGTTTATCTAAGCCTGCGACACAACACGAAGGCATAGCCGTAAAACTAAAACAAGAAACCAGAGAAACTGTGAGCTACAAAGCTGCTGTCATTCCAGTCAACAACACCGGTGTCCGTTCTGTTGCTGATGTCATGGTGGTGCCGCGCTTCATTATGTGGGCAATTTTTTTTTTCTTTCATAGAAGTTGCTGAGTACTGGACTAGAATCAGAATTATTGTTTCATGCTGCTTTTAAGAGTTTTTTTTTCTGAAATCACAGAAAACCAAAGGATTCAAAGTCACAGTTTGAAAAGGTTTTTATTGTAGAGGCTGGGTTAATCATCTCAGACTGGATGCAGAGGGTAAACGGAGAAGGACAATAGGCATGGAGATTATGGTGAGGTACCAGGAAGAAGGAGTTGGGGGAGAAGGGACGAATGTATTGTGATGTGAGATGTCATGCAGATGTGAGATGGGCGGTTGATATAAAAGGAGAGACCCTGGTATATTGAGACATGCTTTTTCTGTGTATGACTGATGTGAGAGTGAATAAAGTCGTCTGCTGCATAAATCTGTTTCCGTTATTTACACTGTCCACACTGGTGACCCCTTGACGAATTATGGAGCACGAGGCAAGAACCCCGGAGTCAGCCCAGACGGAAATCCCCAGCGACGCGGCAAGCATCCCAAAGACGGCCCGGACGGGAACCCCCAGCAACGCGTGCGCTGTTTCGGTCAAACTACTGGACTTTTGACTGCACGACCCACGGTCTTGGTTCCACCACACCGAGGCTCAGTTCGCCCTCCGGGGAATAACGGCAGACAACACCAAATATTACTATGTGGTCGCAGCGCTGGACGCTCGCACGTCTCAGCAAGTAGTGAGCCTGCTCCAACAGCCTCCAGCCCACGGCAAATACGAGGCTCTCAAGGCCGCGCTGACCTGGCGCTACACGCTCTCGGACTGTGAGAGAGTGGAGAGGCTCCTGAGGCACTCTGAGTTAGGAGATGGGTCGGCAGTCGAACTGATGGAGAAGTTGTTGGCGTTAATGGGCACGGACGACGGGCATTTTCTGTTTGCCCACCTTTTCCTCCGGAACCTCCCAACAGAGGCGAGAGCGGTTCTTGCCAATTCGCCGTTGCTGGCCGCGTGTGACTACCTTGCGCTAGCCCAGGAGGCAAATGGGGTCATCCTCACCACCAGAGCCCTCACAGTGAACGCGGCAGCGTTGGAACCCAGCGAGACGACCAGCGGAGGCGAGGAGCCGCTGACGGTAGCGGCAGCGGGGGCCAGGAAGTGCCAGAGAGACACGCTCTGCTTCTACCACCACCGCTTTGGAGAGAACGCACGCAGATGTGAGCCACCGTGCCAATTCAAGCGTTGGGGAAACGCCAAGGCCGGCAGTCGGTAGCAGCTGCGACCGCCGGTGAAGAGAACAAGCTGCTCTACGTGACGGACTCGCGGTCAGGGAGACGGTTCCTCGTAGACACCAGAGCCCAGAAGAGCATCATCCTGCCGTCCTACGCCGACCGGCTAGCAGGAGCTAGTGGTCCCGGGCTGGTAGCAGTAAACGGCTCGGACATTAAGACTTTTGGTGAGAGAACACTGACTTTATCCCTACACGGCCATATGTACGAGTGGACTTTTGTCATAGCGGCATTGAGTTTCCCAACAGTGTGCTAACAGAAGCTTGGTTAATGCAATGTCTTTTGACTCTCTCCCCTGTACAGCTCGAGGGGCCGGGCCAATAACACAAGCCAAAGTCACAGCTCAGGCAGTAAGTTCCACACACTGCTCACTCAGTTCCCGGCACTCACGGTCCCAACGTTTTCGGCGGCCATCGCTAAACACAGGGTGGAACACTTTATCACCACCACTGGGCCACCCGTTTTCGCACGACCTCGGCGCTTGGACACAGCTAAACTGGCCATAGCGCGCAAGGAGTTTGCCAACCTGGAAAGGTTGGGCATCATCAGGCGATCGAACAGCCCATGGGCATCCCCGCTACACATGGTCCCTAAGGCCAAGGGATCGTGGCGACCATGCGGAGAGTTCCACAGATTGAATAACGCCACAGCGCACGACCGCTACCCGATTCCCCATATTCAGGACTTTTCCATTCACCTCGCCGGAGCACGCATTTTTTCTAAAATAGACCTGGTCCGCGGTTACCACCAGGTCCCAGTGTGTGCGGAGGACATACCCAAAACAGCGTTAATAACTCCGTTTGGTTTGTTTGAGTTTTTACGCATGCCCTTCGGATTAAAAGGAGCGGCACAGACATTCCAACGCATGATGGATGTGGTGTTGCGCGATCTCCCGTTTGTGTTCGTCTACCTGGATGATATCCTGGTGACCAGCGCGTCCGAGGATGAACACGTAACCCACCTCAGGACGGTTTTCCGGAGGTTGGATGTGCACGGGTTAATAATCAACCCGGTGAAATGCCAGTTGGGCGTGACGGGGATTGATTTTTTGGGGCACCGCATCTCACCGGAAGGAGCGATACCCTTGCCCGACAAAGTGTGCGCCATGGCGAACTTTCCCCGCCCTCAGACGGTCAGGGCGCTGCAAGAATTTTGGGGTATGGTTAACTTTTATAACCGGTTCCTCCCCCGTGCAGCTGAACTCATGCAGTCATTGTACGCCGCGTTCAAGAAACCGAAACCCGCGGACAGAGTCGAATGGACTCCGGAGCGAGAGCAGGCGTCCGGCTGCCCGGATAGCGCTCACTACCGACGCCTCGGACGTGGCCATAGGGGCTGTCGTGGAGCAACGCGTCATCGGTTCTTGGCAGCCGCTCGCTTTTTTCAGCAGGGCTTTGCGCGACAGTGAGCGTAAATACAGCGCGTTCGACAGAGAGTTGCTGGCTCTCCACCTGGCCATATGCCACTTCCAGTTCTGGCTGGAAGGGCGCAGCTTCACCATGTTTGTGGACCACAAGCCACTAACGTTCGCAATGGCCAAGGTTTCGGAACCATGGTCGGGCCGGCAGCAGAGACAGCTGGCCGCGATCTCGGAGTTTACAACCGATATTCAGCATGTGTCGGGTAAACTGAATGTGGTGGCGGACTGCCTCTTGCGCGCAGTAGTGGCCCCTGTCTGCGTGGGGATAGATTATACAGCCATAGCCGCAGAGCAGATTGGCGATACGGACGTGTGCGCGCTCCAGTCTGGACCAACAGGGTTAAGGCTGGAGAGCAGAGTACTGCAAGACGGCAAGCCCCCCCTTATCTGCGACATCTCTACGGGACGCCCGCGCCCGGTGGTCCCAGTTGCTTGGCGCCGCCGCATGTTTGAGTCAGTTCATGCTCTGGCGCACCCAGGAGTGTGCACGTCAGTCAAAATGGTGGGAGCAAAGTTCGTGTGGCCAGGCCTGCACAAACAAGTGAAGGAGTGGGCTGAAGCCTGCGTAGCGTGCCGATGAGCCAAAGTACACAGTGTAGGGTGAATTGCCTATAAAAATATTTGTCATAAGGTACAGGAATTATTTATTTTATTTAATAGTGGGTGTGAAAGGGGGCGGAGTTGAACCTTCACTTCTACACCCGCTAAATTAAATAAAAGCACTCGTAAAAGGGGCACCAGTCCTAACGGACAATAATATTAACTTTAATTTTAATTAACTTTGTACCTTAAATTACTTAATGAATCAGTCTCAAAGTTTCAGTGAGTTTTTGTCCTGCCGTGATTAGGAAACCTGTATATGCAAAAGGAAAACGCTTCAACTGCTCTCTTTCACTCTTTTATTAAACTCATTCAGGTTACATGGCATGGCGTTCAAATGATGAATAAACAGATTCAGATGACAACAGCGTAATATATCACATCAACTGATATTGGGTTCCTGAACATAAACTCCAGCGTTACAACTCTGCAGAACCACGGAGGAACTAGACTTATGTTTCAACGGTAAATGGGGCTGGAATGTTTTAACAAAACAACGCAATTTTATGGGGAAAATTCATAAGCTAATTATCTAAAAATGACTCCTAAATTAATCTACAAAAATTTAAGGGCAGTTACTTAAAAATGACTAAGAGTTTTCCTTCAGTTGATAGTTATATCCTGTGGCTGAGAGACTAATTGAGCCCTGAAATACGGGCCATATTCAATTGTAATTTAATTGTTAGGACATCACGTTTTAACCCAGCAGATAGGAGAAGTAGGAGTTTCACTCACAAGACAGCTGTAGGTTCACGTTTCAGCGGGTCGATACCGGCCGAGTTGGGAGTTAGGACGTCGGAGGAAGCGGCTGCTGCGATGCCTCCTCACAGCCGTGGAAGTGTAAACTCAGCTGGGAGCTCTCCAGACAATGGCAGCAGGGGATGGTCTGTCACAGAGCGGCGTGACAAGTCCTTGGAAAAGTGTCCAAATTTGAGGTCTCTTGTAGCGGGATAGACCAAAAAAAAACTGAAGGAAAATCTTCTCAGTCTCTGTTCACTTTAAACTAGGCAAATTAAAGGTCCACTTTAATGGCGTGAAAAGTCATGAAAAAAAATATTAGAAAAACATTTACTAGGATAAGAATGGCTTCTGAGGTGAAGGAAAAAGTTTGAGAATTTGATTCTCTAAAAGGGACGAGCTCTAAAGAAAAAAAATGGTTTCTCCTCAGTGACCAGAATATAACAAAAGACTTGACAAACACACAGAGAATAAAATAAAACTTCACAGGGCCTTGAAACGGTGGAATAAAATCTTCTGAGATCTAGATTACTATTCTGCTTCTTTAATCTTAATTTAGTTCCTAATCTTTCTCAAAATCTCTTTCTTTCTTCTTTCTGTGTTTCTAATTCTTAATTCTATCTTGCTACTTGTTACTTTATTTCTAGCTAATCTTCCTGCCTGTTCTTTGTCTGATCTGTTCTCTTTTCTCTACTTTTTCTTAACTAAACTCAAATCTAACTTCTCTCTTTTAAAGTTACCTCGCCGGGTCGTAAAACTGATGATGTCAGTCGCAAGACCGACCAATCGACCTTTTCAGAAGCAGTTTGAAATGGCTGCTATCCAATGTGAGAACACTTCTTTGTTTGGGAGCAGCCAATCAAATGAAGACACCATCCCATGAAATTTCAGAGGGAAAATTAACACTCAGTCAGTTCTTATGAAATAAATGCTCAATATAAAATCTAACTAAATTAAATGACTTGGCTAATATTTTGGTGATCATGCATTTATATCACTACTCCAATATGTGTTTGAATAACACTCATGAATATAACATTTCTTATACATAATTATAATGCATGCATTCACATTTAGATCAAAAATGCAGCAAAACATGCAGCAAACCATGGTTGGTGATAAAAGAGGGATGATTTTCAGTGTCCTTAGGATCCAGAGGATAAGCTGAAAGAAACTTAATGTTTAGAACAAATTAAAAGTCATCCTACATACTGAAAACACATTCCGTAGGTATCCGCTAGGAGGTACTGTTGAGCTGTAGATGATTTCCTTTAGTATCTGGGCGAAGGTACCTGGACAGCATCGGCTATAAACCCGTCAGATTAAGTGGTTTATGACTCTTTTAAGAACATTGGTTTCCTGTGAAAAGGTACGTTATCAAATGCAGTGTTCACGTTGAGAGGTCTGGTCTCCTGAGTTTTATGTTCCTTTGAGCCTTTAAAAGCAAATTCTGATCCTTACAATCTCTGCAAGAGGCAACTGTTTACATTGGGGTCCTGGGAAAGCAAGCATCTTTGGTCAGGCCCGGAAGAGGCCTGGCATGAGTCGACATGAAAGCCAGTGATATTCCTGAAAAGGCAGAAAAGTGATATTCCTGTGTAATGAATAAAGTGAAATTCCTATAAAATGAAGAGAAGTGATCTTCTGTCTTGGTTTGAGGAGACGATGATGCTACAGTTCCCCCCTTTGTAGCAATGGTGAGCATCGGTCAGCGTTGGTACACACCCATGGCAGCTTCGTCTCCTTGGCAACACTTGACCTAAATACTGGGTTAAAAGGTTTTTGTGATGTCCATACACACTAGCATGCAAACAGTATCTATTACTAAGTACAGATCTTTGACTTTGGTTTACTGGAAGGACTTCCATGAATTTCCAAAAATAATTTGAATATGGACAAATGTAGATTATACAATTGGCTTGGAGTAGTACGCTAAGGCATAGGTCTTGAAATGATTCAAAAATTCTAGCTACAAAAATAAGTGCGTAGTCTTACATACCTGAGGTAGGAATTTTGGTCTACAATGAAATGGCTATCATAGTTGTTAAAAAAAAATAGTTTGAATGGGTACAAAAATCAAAATGGAGTGCAAGAGCTACATATAAAAATATAGGTTTGTATATAAGCATGCATATAACTTCAAAAATTCTAAAAATAAAGAAAAATAAAAGTCAAAACAAAGAATGCAAACAAAAATGTATTGCTTATCTGAGGTAGATGTTTAGGTTAAGCAGTATTGAGTTAATTCAAGGAGGTTCGAACTGAATTGGTTTAGCTGGACTAAACCATGGTTCCACAGAGGTCTTACTCGGAGGGTGTTTGAGACCTTTGTTCTGGAAGACTGAGTGAACATGGAAAGTCATCATTGTTCTTTGAGTGGCAATGAGGAATAACTTTGTGACATCTGAAACAGGGGCAAGAAGCGGTGAAGGCAGACTCGTTGTCAAAGTGTTAGCTGAAAGTCTAATATTTCTAGCTACCTTTCGAAGAAACACAGGCATTAGATGTGGGTGAGCAGGGTCACCCTCTAACATGAAGAGTGACAAGTCCAAGACCTTGTTGAGTTTGAATGAGGCTTTGGAGCAAACATTCAAAACCAACACAGTATCTTGCAAAGTTTTGGTAACAGTTGGTGGTTCAACTATCTGGCATTTCAGTGTAGCGGTGTTGACAGATTTAACAGTAGACGTGCTAAGGCTAGCAAGGGGCCCTAATGATGAGGCCGTGGTTGAGAATCTACTTAAGGATTGTTGACTTCTTGTCTGGGTTCTGTCCAGTTCTAACTGGGCGAAAGTAGGTGACAGTGCTAGGTAGAGGGCTAAACTGAAAAACAGGAGGGCCATCGTCCTGGCCAACGAATAGAAGTGAGTCATTTTAATCTTGAGCTTCTTGTCAGTTTTCCTTTTCTTGAGGTACCTGAGTGGTAGGTGAAAGTTATTCTTAGAGGTGGAACAACTTTGTTAGAGGCTGGGCTCTAAGCTATTAGTGTTTATCACCTTTAGAGGGTTTTGTGATTATTGACTTAAGCTAGTGATATTGGAGGTTTTGTGTGTACTATTTTTTTTTAAATAGTAACTTGATGACACTAAATGAAATTTTGCAGGGTCTAGTTAGATTTTAAGGAAGTCAGTTAGTTTGGGTTAACTTTCTCCTTTTGAAGGTTTAATGCAGTTACCTGATTGAGGAAGAGAAATGCGACTGAGAATGTCTGAGGCGGATAGTCAGCTAACAGTTATCTATCGGGCGCAAACAAGATTTTAGGTTTGTTTACTGACTTAATGGAACAGTGTTGTCCCCGACAAGTCCCATGGGGTTTTTGTAAGCTTTGATTTGATTATGATGGACCCATTTGGAGATGGGGTCCTGGCGACCTTTGCTTATTTTGATTTGGTAAACGACCGGAGAGAGTTTATCTGTGATCGTGTGTGGACCTGTCCACCTGGGGAGGAACTTCCAAGCGAGTTTTCCTGCTCGTGTGTTGGTTTGTCCTGTCTGAGGAATGAAAGCATAATAGAAAACCTTGTCTCCCACTTGGAGTTCATCATGTGAGGCTTTCTAATTGTAGTAGGCTTTGCGTCCTTCAGCTGATCGGTCCAAATGTTTTTGGGCAAAGGCAAAAAGTCTGTCGGAGATGTTTGGTCAGGTCAGTCATGTACTGGTGAGTAGTGTAAGCTGTAGCAACACTGGCTTCTCCAGGTTGGTAGAGTAAATGCAGGGGCAAAGTCATTTGCCGGCCTGTCATCATTTCAAAAGGTGACACCCCCGTAGCTTCATGGGGTGTGGCTCGGATGGCCATTAAGACCAGCGGGAGTTTTACATCCCAGTCTTTTTGGTGTGGTGAAACATACTTCTTCAGTATGTTGATCACAGTTCGGTGGGTTCTTTCAACCTGTCCGGAGGATTGTGGGTGATGGCTAATATGGAAGTTAGCTTTAACTCCCAAGGTTTCCCACAGTTGTCGCATGACTTCGGCGGTGAAATGAGTGCCGCGGTCAGAGTTGATTCGGCTTGGCAGACCAAACCTAGAGAATACGGGGTTCATCAACAAGTAGGCCGTGGTTTCTGCCGTGTCATTAGGAGCAGGCAGGCACTCGACCCATTTGGTGAAAGCACATGTGACTGTGAGGAAGTATTTGTTTCCTCTGGCTGACCGTGGAAGGGGACCTACCCAGTCAGTTTGGAGGTCAGACCATGGGAATGAAATGCCTCTTTTCTGTAGGGGTGCTCGATGCATCGGGTTGGTTGGTTGAAACTGGCAACATACGAGACATCCCTTTATGTAGTCGGCTACATCCTTTCACATGTATGGCCAATATGCCACTTGTTTGAGCGCGTTGTACGTCGCTTTGACGCCTTTGTGTCCTGCAGTTGGGAGATCATGGGCATGAACAATCATCACCCCCCTCTGGTTACGAGGGACCACAAGCGCAGGTGTAGGGAGTTCATCGGAAACATGAACTAGAATGCCATTTCGCAGCTGCAAGGATGATCGTGCGGCAAAAAGTGGCTTCAAGTCTGGAGTGTCAGCGAGATCCGAGTCGGATGGTGCATTAAGTGCAGGATCTGAGGTGTATTGTATCATTTTATGGACCGCAGGGTCAAGGGTTTGAAGAGAGATAAGGTCAGCGTCAGTGAAAACAGGGTCAACCGCAAGGGGACCTGTGGTTTGTGTCGTGTCTTGGGACCTGTTAGTCTGGGCCCTAGTGACTGCGCAGACTGTAGGGGTGGGTGGGTGGGACTGTGAAGTCGGCACCTGAGCAGAATCAAAGGACCAGGGTGTGCCTTGTATAGCTCCTTGTTTTGCAAGTGAGTCCACAAGGTCATTCCATTCTTTGTCCTGACCTGGTGTGCGCGAGTGACCTCTGACCTTTTTCCAGTACACCTGGAGGTTGTTGGAGGTGACCAGGTGATCACATGCCTTGAAAAGGTCTTGATGTTTAACCGGTTTGCGGTTGGAGGTTACAAAACCTTTGGCCTTCCAGAGTGCTAAATGACAAGTGAAACTGAGGCGTGCATAGTTGGAGTCAGTGCAGATGACCAATGTGCGAATGCCATGGTCTACGGCAAGTTGCAGTGTAATGAGCACACCTGCAATTTCCGCATACTGGGATGATTGGGAACCCAGTTGATAGTTGTGGGGTTCACAAGGCTGATTGTTCAGCCATGCCACACCCACACCAGCACGAATGTGAGTTTCATGGTGAAAAGAACAACCATCGACATAGGCGGTGACCATATCTTGGCAGATGTTCTGGTCAAAGTAGTGATGGTTTGGGTCTTCAGTGACTGTAGGTGGCTCTGCACGAATGGATGGTCCTGGAGTGTCCTCAGAGCACCGTTGGCAGGCAGCCAAGTCTGTGCCGAGAGGGCTTCTCAACTTTTGTGCGTAGCGGACCTCCACATCAAAGCTTTGTAGAGCCATCAACCAGGAGGCTATTCTGGCATTTGTTACAACACCTTCTCTGATGCGTTGACTGTTAAGGAAGACCACTGGTTGGTGGTGAGTCTCAACTGTGATTCTCTGGCCTCCCACATAGTTGGAGAAATGCTTGACTGCCCATACAGTGGCCAGAAGGGCTTTTTCACAGTCTGAGTATTTCAGTTCCGGGCCAGAGAGGGTTTTGCTGGCATAGGCCACGACTCGTTTGTCGTGGTCGTAGATTTGGTATAATCCAGCACTTAAGCAGTTGGCAGAGAACCCCACTTGTAAGAAGAATGGCTGGTCGCAGTTGGGATAGGCCAAACATGGTGCTGTGCATAACTTTTGCTTCAACGCTAGCATAGCCTGTTCTTGAGCCTCAGACCAAATGAAAGGGGTGTCCTTTCGTAGGAGGTCTGTAAGGGGTTTTGCCAAGTCTGCATAATCCTCCATGAACTGACGTGAGTAATTGCATACCCCTAGGAAGCTCCGGAGTTCGGAGATGTTGGTAGGGGCTTTGATGTTTAATACACCTTGAATTCGTGCCGTTTGTGGTAGTACCCCTTTGGATCCTACCAAGAGACCGACGTAGTTGACTTTGGTTTTGCACCATTGGCATTTGGAGAGAGAAATTTTGGCTCCAGCTCGCGTGAGCTGGCCAAGGACATGGTCAGTTTCAGTGAGGTGGGTGTCCAGAGTTGGACTCCGAATGAGAATGTCGTCAACATAGATGAGGTAACCTCTGTCTCGGACGTCTGGACATGCTTTGTTCAAGAAAATGTTGAACTCTGCAGGAGAGTTGGCATAACCGAAAGGGCATCGGGTGAATGTGTATTGGCGATTCGCGAATGTGAAGGCCAGTTTGTGTTGGTCTTCAGCTTGGACAGGAATAGTCCAAAAACCAGAAGCAATGTCCAGTGTTGAGAAGTATTTGGCATCTTTGACTCTAGGGAGTTCTTGCTCCAGTTGAGTCATAGGCCACCTAGAGAGAGGAACTTGAGTGTTCAATTTCCTGTAATCAATGGTGAGTCTCCACTTACCATTGGGCTTTAGGACAGGCCATAAGGGAGCCGAGTAGGTACTGTTGCACGGCCTGATTATGCCGCGGTCCAGTAAATCATCGATTATTTCTTGTACTGGGCCGTACGAGGCCAAGGGAATCTTGTACTGCCTGATGTAGGTTGGAGGGGCGTCAGGTGGTGTAGGAATACGTACTGAGTGGATTGTGGTCAGTCCACAATCCAAGGAGTCTTTGGAGAAGGATTGTTCATACTTAAGAAGAACTTGGTGAAGTTTTTCACGTTCTTCGTCAGAGGTTAGGGCATCAGCATCAGCTACCACCTGTGCAATCTCTTCAGCGATAGTGAGGACTGGTTTCGGCAGAGCATCGCTGGGATTGTCATTGGTTTGCTGATCGGACTCCGATGGAAGGAGTTCAATGACTTGGACAAGCATTTGGTCATTGTTAGTCAAGTCGATTCGTCCCACTGACTCTTTGTCAGGGGTTGGTATTGACACAAGAGCGATGGCCTTAGAAGGCTTAGTGTAAATGACTGTAGGTTCAAGAGAGTCGGCCCAAAGAGAATCAGGGAGGCCGCCTAGCACAGGAACAGTCGGTTCAAAATCGTGGAAATCTGTGGTGATGAGCCAGCCAAGAGGCGTGGCCTTGGGCAGGACGATGGTCTCTGCCGTGGGATTGTTAACCGGTAATGTGGTGGTTCTGTATTCTAGGCTTAGAAGGGGCATGGCCTCCAGAGTTAAGCCTAGATTGTCAAGCAAAGGAGCCGGTTGGAAAAATGCTTGTGGATGCCTAAGTTTCTGTCCTGTTTGAATGCATAGTTGGACCGGGTAGCACGTGACATTAGCAGGTATGAGACAATGTTGAGTGTTCAGTACCTGGCAGGTCTCAGGGATGGTCTGGCCTGACTTTAGAGTGTCAAGATCTGGTTTAGAGTGAGCGTCTCGAACTGAGGTGAGAGACCATAAGACATTGTTTATGGTATCAACCTGGGTTCCAAGTCTCACAAGAAGATCACTGCCGATGTAGACTGCATGTGACAGGTCGGGAATGACCAAGAAGGGATGCGTTAGCAGTCTGTGGTTCCACTGAAGGTGGAGGGCGCAGATACTTCTGGCGACCAAGGTTTTGTTTGATTTGGTCCCAGCAGGGAAATGAAAAGACTTGTTAGTGACCATAAGGTCAGGGTATTTCTCGTGTAGAGAGTCGAAAAGTGTCTGGCTGACTGCAGATTTATCAGCCCAGAGAGCCAGTACCACGTCTTCTACGTGGGAGCTTTGGATAGCTAGTCCTTTGACCACTTGGGGGCAGTACTCTTCATCGACTGCCCTTGGTTTTAGGGTGCAAAGAAATGAGCTGTGTTCATTTAAGGTTGGGTTGTCAGATGTGGTGACCTGAAAAGAGGTGTCTGTTTCAGCCTGGTCCCCAAGGTCACCTTCCGTCAAACTTTGTTGGGTCAGCAGTGCGAGTGGTTTGACTCCTGGAACATCCAAGGTGTCAAGAGTGTAGCACTGTGATCCGGTTGCTTCAGGTAGAGTGGTTGGAAGAGGTTGTTGAACTTGAGCCCATAGCTTGAGATTCTTGAAGTCTATCAGAGGCTCAAAGCGATTAAGTAGATCCTTGCCTATCAGCAATGGAATTGAGTTGAGACTGGACACATAGACCGGGTGGATCAAGGTCATGGGCCCAATGGAGATTTGTATCAATGACATGTGTGACACAGTCGTGTTTGAGGGTGCATAAGGTTGAATAGCTAAGGAGCAAGGTCTTAGTTTCAAGTCTTTGTGCGCAAGGTTAGCAGTGACACGTAGGTGTTCGAAAAGGTCACGCGACATGAGTGTGATGTCCGCTGCAGTATCCAGTAGGGCTTCGTGCGTCATCACATCTTCCAAGGTCAATGACAGAAAAAATTTTCGTGCAACCCCCCTCTCGGTTAAATCACACAGAAATTCTTGGACCGGTGGTTCAACGCAGATTAAAAAGTCGCCGGTTTCGGGCGAGTGAGGTTTCCCAGGTAGCTGGACTACCAAAATGGCACTGGGTGGTGTTGCATTTTGGAGCTCCTCCTGAGTTTCGGGTGGAGGATGCTCGGTTGTGTCTTCGGTATCCTTCCCCTTTGTAGTAGGAGAATCCTCAGGGTTGACTTGTGGCAAACCTAAAGGATCGTTTCGGGTGGTCACAATATTTATGGCTAGGACATCTGGTTTCTTGTCCTCTTTCGCCTCTTTTTTCCTCTTCAGTTCGTCAAGTATGCGTTGGAGAGTCTCCAGGTCTTCTTGGCTGAAAATGGGCTTTTCTTTCTTCTCCCAGGGTTTGGAGTTAAACTTTCCAGGGGGAGGTCTTGCTTCCCTGTTGAAGTTTTTCTGGTGGTACGAAGGAGGTGACCACCTCCCGCGATTATGCAAGTCTCGAAATCAATATCTGTCATCCCGGGTATCCGTACCGTATTCTCGTGACTTACCTGGTGGGCTTAGTCTCCGACGGTAGTCAGGTTTTGGTGACGTTGGCTTGGAACTTGGTGTCAAAAATTTTTCCGGGTCATGACTCGACTTATCTTGACTAGAGGACTGTCGTCGTTTTATTTGTGACCGAGATGCTGGAACAGGGGCTGGCCTTGGGGCGCCTTCTAGGTCCAGGGTGTCTGATGCGGTGTTGACTGCTAACACCGCGATAGACTCGGTATGCTTCTGATTGCTTTGTCGCTGTTTCTGGAATGCATAATGTGCGAACTCTCTTAGCTGGTTTATCGAGTTTGTCTTTGGGTTAGCCATGACTCCAAGGTGGTGTCCAATCGTGGGATGGAGATTCTGAATGAACAGAGCCTTGAAATTGTGGTCTTCTTCCATCTCAGGCGTGTTTTGAGATCCGAAATATGTGCGCAGGAGTCGCTGGTAGTATGCCTGTGGGGGCTCTAAGCGACCCTGTTTCACAGCTAGGGCTGTCGCTAGCCCTGACTGTAAGCAGTCGTCGGAAAACTCTCTTTCGATGGCTTCATAGAGTTTCCGGTGGTTCATCTTGATGTCAAATGGTTGCCGATCTATAAATTTTGATACCGACCTGTTGGATGTCAACTTGATCAAATAAATGCGGTCGTCAACAGTAGCATCAGGGTATTTACGCAAGTAGTAGTCGATGTCTTGCAAATAAGCCCTGGTATCAGGTGACCCACTGGTTGAGGGGTCAAATTTCATGACGTGGCAAGCGATCTTTTTGAGATCTCCATCGGATGGAATTTGCACACGTCTTTCACGTTGCCGTTCGGGTCTGAACGGGTCAGGTGAGTGTGAGCCGGGGGAGTCCCCATCCCATGAGGGGATGCCCCCCTTTGTCGAGGGAACCGGCCTGTTCATGGATTCTGATCTCAGATCCCTTTGTTTGCGGTGGTCTTCCAGCTCTTCTTGGACGTCCTGAAGACCTTGTTGTGCTTCTCGTAGGAGCAGTTTGCATTTCCCATAATCGGAGCTTGTTTCGTCCAATTGACCTTCAACTTCCTTGAGTTGATTCTCTTTGTGAAGCAGGGCGGTTTTCAATTCCTCGTTTTCTTGCTGAAGTGAGGTATTGTTGTCTTCTAGTCGTTGCTTTTCCTCCTCTGCTTGTTCCAGATTTAGCAACGTCTGATCGAGCGTAGCTTGGGTGTCTTCTTTCTCTATGCGAGCTTGTTCCTGCTTTTTCACAAGGGATTTGTTCTCTTCCTGAAGAGAAAGGATGGTTGTTTGTCATTTCACCAGTTCCTTTTCGGCGTAGAGTACTTGGGTTTCAGCTCGTTTTAGCCTTGCAACTAATGCTAGTGCAAACTTTCCTAACACACCGGGGATTTCCTTTGCTTTCGGTGGGTTAGCTTCGCATTCATCCGAAAGTTTTTTCGTGATTTGCTTCAAATCTTTTGGTGGAGTATCCCGAACTTGTTTGGAGAAACCGGGTATAAGGTCGGAAGCCAACTCTTCCAATATTACTTGAAGGTCATTTAATTCGTCAAGTGGATTCGACATGTTTGACCGTTTGTGTAACGCTTAGCTTGAAATCAATTCGTTGATTATAGCTAAAGTTGTGCGTCAAGAGTTAACCTTGAGTGTCGTTTTACAGTGAGGGTAATTACAAGCTTCTTTTTGGAGTTTGTTTCAACTTCCAGGCTTGTAAGAAGGAAAGCAAATATTTTGGAATTCTTTAGAAATGTGGAATACGTGTGACTGGCGATCTGTCCAGGGTGTACCCTGCCTCTCGCCCAAAGATGCTGGGATAGGCTCCAGCCCCCCCGCGACCCGAAAGGATTAAGCGGTAGAAGATGGATGGATGGATGGATGGATGGAATACGTGTTAGTTTACTTGTTGACACTGTATTTTGATTTGTATTTCACAAGACAAAAGCAGAAAAAAAAAAAAAGAAAACCAAAAAATTTGTGTCGATTGACTTCTTTCAGTTCAGTTATCAAAATGTAGTTTTGGAATAGTCCTCAACTAGGTTGTGAATTTTTTTTTTGTTGAATCTCACTTGAAAGTAATGATTTTATTTACAAAAGAAAAAGAAAGCAACAAAAAAATAGAAAAGGTTAAATGCTTTAAGGCTTTAGGGTTACAGTATAAGTCTTCACTTTGTTTTAAAGTTAGAACTGGCTTGGTTCTATTTGTTAAAGCTTATCTTCATTTAAAGCCTTTCAATGTTTTAATATTTACAAGTTAGGAAACAAATGAATTGTCTTTGTGTATTGTCACTAAGGCTTCCTTAGGATTAAAGTTAATGATTATTTAAAAAGAGGAGAAAAAAAATTAAAATGTTTTACAGACTAGTCAAAGTTTTCACCTTTTGACTTATTTCAAATCCTGGTGAGAAATAGTGAGCTGGTTAGATGTTTTCCTTCTCCTGGGGAGGAAATATGAATCAAAAGCAACACTGACTATAAATAAGCTAAAGCTTTCAAGTGTTAATTGCTGGATGTGGTTTCCTAATTTTGGAGAATTTTGGTTAAATATTTAGTAAATCACTAAATCCTTTACCAACATGCACAGGATTAACATTAACTTGAGTTTAAATGAACATTGTCATTTATTTGAATCCCTAAGTTGAATGGCTTCCTGTGAAAGAAATCGCACAAAGTGATCTTTAAAACAAAACACATATATATAGCTTCAAAAGTTTGCAGACTTTTAGCATAAGATGTGTGAATATATGCTTTTAACTAAAAAGATTAAAATATGTGGTTAACATATGTGAGTAAATACAAAGTCTATGCTTCTATGCTCTTTCAGTGTGTATATATGCAGTCAAAAGCTCTTCCACCAATGAGAACAAACTTCATACCCACAAGTTTCCTTTTCCTTTTGGTTCTTGGGATAAAACTTTGATTTGGGTTTAAATTTAGGTTGTTCCGGATAATTCGGATTGATTTAAAGTCAATTTGGAAGTTCTGTTTGATTATAAATCAGCTTAATAGATTTGCTCTGCTTTAATCCGAGTGTGCATTCATGCAAGAAATGCAACTCCTATAGTTGACCACACGATGGAGGCAGTTGTCTCTGCCCTCCCAGGGGGAGGAGACACTGGTGACGTCGCTCTGGGCGGGTCTACCGGTCTCACTCAAAATGGCGGCTAGAGAGACTCCCTCTTAGCGCCTTCAAAATGGCGTCTGCACGCTTACTCTGCTCATGCGCAGTTTTTCGTGCACGCCTTTCGGTCACGCGCGCGACTGTGCGTGTTCACGTGACACGTGATGTGGGTGCGAGTCTCAGCGACAACGCCACGCCTTGCTTTTCAAAATGAGAGTTTAATCTCCAACTTTCACAAATAATGTAACCCCTTTAATTCCGGGTATGGTTTAGCGCTATTTCCCCAGGGGTTTATTCAGTGACCAGATCAAACTGCGTCCAGCTTAATCTGACGTCACCACGCTTGGGTAATTTACAGAACTGGCCAGTTTAATTACTCCTTTCGGGATAATCGCCGGAAGGTTAAACTGGCGAGAGACAGGACGGTTTTCTTCGCGTTTCTGTCACTCTAGGCCTTTATGTTTCTTAATCCAGCATATAATGCTGCAAACTTCTTATTGCATGCATCAAAAACTGTTGACTTTAGTGGGTGAATCACTCACCCCCCCTTTGCAGCTATCAGCCACCAGACTCCTCAGCGGGAGGTTAGGTAAACAAGCACAGCAGACACACAGGCAGGAGCAGACGCAGGCCTCAGTCTCCCAAACAATACACAGACTCGCCGAATAGTGGATCAGTATTTGCAGGAAAAAAAATTATGATTTCAATGAATTTTCTTTTTGCATATACATTTCCCAATTACAGAGGCCTCACACGGGGCACCAATAAACTGTAGGGTGAATTGCCTATAAAAATATTTGTCATAAGGTACAGGAATTATTTATTTTATTTAATAGTGGGTGTGAAAGGGGGCGGAGTTGAACCTTCACTTCTACACCCGCTAAATTAAATAAAAGCACTCGTAAAAGGGGCACCAGTCCTAACGGACAATAATATTAACTTTAATTTTAATTAACTTTGTACCTTAAATTACTTAATGAATCAGTCTCAAAGTTTCAGTGAGTTTTTGTCCTGCCGTGATTAGGAAACCTGTATATGCAAAAGGAAAACGCTTCAACTGCTCTCATTCACTCTTTTATTAAACTCATTCAGGTTACATAGCATGGCGTTCAAATGATGAATAAACAGATTCAGATGACAACAGCGTAATATATCACATCAACTGATATTGGGTTCCTGAACATAAACTCCAGCGTTACAACTCTGCAGAACCACGGAGGAACTAGACTTATGTTTCAACGGTAAATGGGGCTGGAATGTTTTAACAAAACAACGCAATTTTATGGGGAAAATTCATAAGCTAATTATCTAAAAATGACTCCTGAATTAATCTACAAAAATTTAAGGGCAGTTACTTAAAAATGACTAAGAGTTTTCCTTCAGTTGATAGTTATATCCTGTGGCTGAGAGACTAATTGAGCCCTGAAATACGGGCCATATTCAATTGTAATTTAATTGTTAGGACATCACGTTTTAACCCAGCAGATAGGAGAAGTAGGAGTTTCACTCACAAGACAGCTGTAGGTCCACGTTTCAGCGGGTCGATACCGGCCGAGTTGGGAGTTAGGACGTCGGAGGAAGCGGCTGCTGCGATGCCTCCTCACAGCCGTGGAAGTGTAAACTCAGCTGGGGGCTCTCCAGACAATGGCAGCAGGGGATGGTCTGTCACAGAGCGGCGTGACAAGTCCTTGGAAAAGTGTCCAAATTTGAGGTCTCTTGTAGCGGGATAGACCAAAAAAAAACTGAAGGAAAATCTTCTCAGTCTCTGTTCACTTTAAACTAGCCAAATTAAAGGTCCACTTTAATGGCGTGAAAAGTCATGAAAAAAAATATTAGAAAAACATTTACTAGGATAAGAATGGCTTCTGAGGTGAAGGAAAAAGTTTGAGAATTTGATTCTCTAAAAGGGACGAGCTCTAAAGAAAAAAAAATGGTTTCTCCTCAGTGACCAGAATATAACAAAAGACTTGACAAACACACAGAGAATAAAATAAAACTTCACAGGGCCTTGAAACGGTGGAATAAAATCTTCTGAGATCTAGATTACTATTCTGCTTCTTTAATCTTAATTTAGTTCCTAATCTTTCTCAAAATCTCTTTCTTTCTTCTTTCTGTGTTTCTAATTCTTAATTCTATCTTGCTACTTGTTACTTTATTTCTAGCTAATCTTCCTGCCTGTTCTTTGTCTGATCTGTTCTCTTTTCTCTACTTTTTCTTAACTAAACTCAAATCTAACTTCTCTCTTTTAAAGTTACCTCGCCGGGTCGTAAAACTGATGATGTCAGTCGCAAGACCGACCAATCGACCTTTTCAGAAGCAGTTTGAAATGGCTGCTATCCAATGTGAGAACACTTCTTTGTTTGAGAGCAGCCAATCAAATGAAGACACCATCCCATGAAATTTCAGAGGGAAAATTAACACTCAGTCAGTTCTTATGAAATAAATGCTCAATATAAAATCTAACTAAATTAAATGACTTGGCTAATATTTTGGTGATCATGCATTTATATCACTACTCCAGTATGTGTTTGAATAACACTCATGAATATAACATTTCTTATACATAATTATAATACATGCATTCACATTTAGATCAAAAATGCAGCAAAACATGCAGCAAACCATGGTTGGTGATAAAAGAGGGATGATTTTCAGTGTCCTTAGGATCCAGAGGATAAGCTGAAAGAAACTTAATGTTTAGAACAAATTAAAAGTCATCCTACATACTGAAAACACATTCCGTAGGTATCCGCTAGGAGGTACTGTTGAGCTGTAGATGATTTCCTTTAGTATCTGGGCGAAGGTACCTGGACAGCATCGGCTATAAACCCGTCAGATTAAGTGGTTTATGACTCTTTTAAGAACATTGGTTTCCTGTGAAAAGGTACGTTATCAAATGCAGTGTTCACGTTGAGAGGTCTGGTCTCCTGAGTTTTATGTTCCTTTGAGCCTTTAAAAGCAAATTCTGATCCTTACAATCTCTGCAAGAGGCAACTGTTTACATTGGGGTCCTGGGAAAGCAAGCATCTTTGGTCAGGCCCGGAAGAGGCCTGGCATGAGTCGACATGAAAGCCAGTGATATTCCTGAAAAGGCAGAAAAGTGATATTCCTGTGTAATGAATAAAGTGAAATTCCTATAAAATGAAGAGAAGTGATCTTCTGTCTTGGTTTGAGGAGACGATGATGCTACAACAGACACACAAAGGCTCCTTTGGAGCCGTTTCGTATACCGGGGAAGAGGTTCGACCATGTTCACGTGGACCTCGTTGGCCCCCTCCCGTCGTCACAGGGGTGCACGCACCTTCTGACAGTGGTGGACCGCACCACACGCTGGCCAGAAGCAGTCCCGCTGGTGGCAACCACATCTGCAGATGTGGCGCGCACTTTTGACGACATGGGTGGCACGTTTTGAAATCCCGTCGGACATCGTATCCGATAGGGGCCCTCAGTTTGTTTCCGACCTCTGGTTCGTGATGGCCCGTAGCCTGGGTGTTGCAGTTCATCGCACAACTGCATACAACCCACAGGCCAACGGATTATGCAAGCATTTTCATAGGTCACTGAAAGCAGCGCTCAGGGCTTTGCTGACGGATGCAAATTGGGTAGACCGGTTGCCATGGGTTTTATTGGGGTTGCGTTCCGCACCAAAAGAGGATTTGGAGGCTTCCCCGGCGGAACTTGTTTTTTCTCAGCCACTGCGGCTGCCCAAGGAATTTTTGCCAGATAATCCTGCGCCGGACAACTGTCCGCCTCAGCGTTTGCAGCATAGCGCAGACACAGGCACGCTGCCAGGCCCGGCCCACCACTGTTTTCCACGCGCTTTTGTGCCAAAAACTTTGAAGAACGCGGCGTTCGTGTTTGTCAGGCACGATGCCCGCCGCCCTCCATTGCGCCCACCCTACGATGCCCCGTTCAGAGTGCTGGAAACAGGGGGCAAACATTTTTTGTTAGACTTGGGGGGTCGTCGGGAGAAAATATGTATAGACAGACTTAAGCCCGCCTTTTTGGTGGCGGACAAGCAAGTGATGTTGGCTCGGGCACCTCAGCGTGGAAGACCCCCACGGAGAACTCCCCAGGTAAACAATTCATCAAAGCAGCCACACAGGCAAGTCAACGGTTCTCCCCCCTCGCCATGGCCCACCCGCAGACAGACACACCCCCAGGAGCCCCCCACCAGCACAGCAGTGCCGCGGAGGCGGTAAACCCCCATTACAGCAGATATGGGAGGAGACTGAAGCCAAAAGGATATGAGGACTGAAACTCGGTCTGAGATTCTTGGGGGGGCGGGGGTGTAGAGGCTGGGATAATCATCTCAGACTGGATGCAGAGGGTAAACAAAGAAGGACAATAGGGATGGAGATTATGGTGAGGTAGCAGGAAGAAGGAGTTGGGGGAGAAGGGATGAATGTATTGTGATGTGAAATGTCATGCAGATGTGAGATGGGCGGTGGATATAAAAGGAGAACCCATGGTGTATTGAGACATGCTTTATCTGCGTATGACTGATGTGAGAGCGAATAAAGTCGTCTGCTGCATAAATCTGTTTCCGTTATTCACACTCTCCACATTATTGGCTTTTTTTTTAAATGTAGAAAGAATAACTATTAAATTATAGTGCAAAAAAACACAGGGGGTGTACAAACCAATGTACTCCTAGTGCCTGTCCCAAGCCCGTGTAAATGGGGAGGGTTGTGTCAGGAAGGACATCCAACAATAAAACCTTTGCCAAATCCAATAAGCAGATCATGACAAATGAGGGTTTCATACCGGATCAGTCGAGGCTCGTGTTAACAACTACCACCGCTGCTGTTAATCGACAGGATGCCAGTGTAAATTGGCCTACTGTTGGTGGAAGCAGGGTTTCCTCTGGTAACATTTCCCAGTGGCAGCCCACCACGTCAGAAGAATTTCTGCGGCTCTATCAGGATATGTAAATTGAAGAAAATTCATGAAGGAATGATTATCCGCAAGCGCGCACACAAACAACGTGTGTGACCGTGAGCTGCGTGGAGAGAAGCGCCTCACCCATGTGTTCTAGTCACCAGCCAGGCAGAGTGTCTCGCTACTAGTGTGACTGTCCGAGAGAAACATGAACATATTAAAGTACTTATTAAAAATCAGAAGAGATATGTAAGCACTGGAGGCATTAATCATGCATACCTGCCAACCACTCCGGTTTTGCTGTAATGGTTCTGGTTTTCAAGATCCCATTCCGGGTTACGGCTTTATTAATCAAAATTACGGTTTTTCACTAAAAATTCAGTCAAAAATTTTAAATCATAAAAAAACACGAAAGCAATTCCAAACACGAGATCGCTAGGAATCGTATCTAAATTTAGAACATAGTAGCGTCAGTAGCGTTTCTTTTCGTGGTTCGCTGCTACGCTTTACCTGAAGCGTTTGCTAAGCTAACGCTATCGCTATTGAGGGTATTGAGGTTTCTATTCTCGCGCGAAATCCCGGAGAGGCGTGCGTACATGGCGAGATGTAAACACGCTGTAAACTGCTGCAGACGTTCGCACGACTGCACTTCAACCCTGGCAAATGGACCATGGATTATACAATTCAACATAAACATCTAAAGAGACAAAACAAAAGAGAAACATCTAAAGGGAGAATACATTTTATATAATGCCTAAGATTCTGAAGAACATGTGCTGTGTAATTGCAAGCCTTGTCATGCTTGGTGTATCATGTAAACACATAAAATATCAGAGCGATTTTGCCGTCATTACGCACGTGTCTGTTAAACAGTGCTAGTATACCCTGCTGATATTTCTAGTCTTCTAGTTACCTCCGCCAAGGAGGTTATGTGATAATCAGCGTTGGTTTGTCTGTTTGTTTGTTGGCAAGATAACTCAAAAAGTTATGGACGGATTTTCATGAAATTTTCACAGATTGTCAGAAATGGGGTATCCTACAGATGATTAGATTTTGGTGGTGATCCGGATCACCGTCTGGATCCAGGAATTTTTTAAAGGGTTCTTTTTTTTTTATTTAGCATTGCGAGATAGGGCCATTTTCAATATTTTATTTATGATGTTAAACACTGTATGGGGGGAACTGTGGCACTTGGCGGAGGTCTGCGCTGTCCGAGTGCTTTTCTAGTATTCATAATACATCACATCTGGCCTATTCAAAGTTCTATGCAGTGTTAAGATAGTCTTTTGAATGCAAATTTAATGAATGAATGAATCTTTATTTCGGATAGATTAAAAGTAAAGGTTAAAAAGAAACAGAATAATATAACAAAGGCAAAAAAATCCAACAAGGTCAAATTAAACAAGAACTCCTCTGATTATACAGTTCAACATAAGTTATCTGAAATGGGTGATGGCTGAAGCCGCAGCTTATATTGCCCACCCATATTCCATCCAAGAATTCAAAAGAAAAACAAAACAAGAGCAATTACAATTCGGAACAAAGCTAAGACAAAATGTGACAAAAAAAAAAACAAAACTAAGTAACAGCACAACACAGACTGGATATGACAATCCTTATGTGCTTTTACATGTCATCTTGTATATATGTTTGGAGTATTTCTTCCTTTAGTTTTTGTTTAAATTGTCCAAGCGTTGTACATGATTTTAATTCAGGTCCAAAATCGTTCCATAATCTGACTCCTTGCACTGAAACACAGTGTTGCTTGGTGGTAGTTCTTACTGAAGGTTTTTGAAATATACATGTTCCTCTGAAATGATATTGTTTCTCCCTTATTTGGAACAGCTTTTGGATATTTGCGGGCAGTGATAGATTCTTAGCTTTAAACATTATTACTGCAGTTTTAAAGTCAACCAGATCTTTCAACTTGAGAGCTTTTAATTTAAGAAAAAGTGGGTTTGTTGGTTCCCTGTGAGCAGCTTTGTTTATTATTCTAATAGCTCTCTTCTGAAGCATAAAGACTGGATATATGTTTGTTTTATATGTATTTCCCCATACTTCAGTACAATATGTCATGTATGGGAGTATTAATGAATGATACAAAGTATATAATGTGGGTTGTTGATTCAGCAAATATTTCGCTCTGTGTAGTATTGCAATTGATTTAGATATTTTACCTTTAATATAATTAATATGTGACTTCTATGTCAAATGCTAATATTTGTTTGACACTGCGGCCCCTGGACCCCGGCTAGCTACTAACTAACTAACTAACTAACCTGCACTTATATAGCGCTTTTCTAGTCACAAAGACCACTCAAAGCGCTTTCATTAATACTAACCCTCTATTCTAAGGG
Organism: Pholidichthys leucotaenia; assembly: GCA_020510985.1. Classification (NCBI taxonomy): domain Eukaryota; kingdom Metazoa; phylum Chordata; class Actinopteri; order Cichliformes; family Pholidichthyidae; genus Pholidichthys; species Pholidichthys leucotaenia. The sequence continues at coordinate 22,235,771 of CM035836.1, read as the reverse complement.
CCTATAGGAAACAGATATCTAGGGACAATTTAGAACAGCCAATTAACCTAACATGCATGTCTTTGGCATGTGGGAGGAAACCGGAGAAATCCCGGAGTAAACCCACGCAACACAGGGAGAACATGCAAACTCCACACAGATCACTGTTGGTCGGGGGCTGGGATCGAACCCACGATCCCACGATCCCCACAATCCTCCGGCCAAGGGTAAACTGTGCTGCCGCAGTGCTAACCACTGCGCCACCGTGCAGCCCTTTTCAGGTTTGAAAGTTGAAGAAATATGAGGTTGTTAGCTACATTCTAACTTGATTTAATGCTAATATTTGTTTGGCGTCGGGGGGCTTCGCCCCCCTGAACCCCTCCCACCAAGACTTTGCCCTGGACCTACCGGGGCCTGCGGCCCCTGGACCCTGGCTAGCTACTAGGCTTTTCAGGTTTGAAAGTTGAAGAAATATGAGGTTGTTAGCTACATTTAACTAGATTTAATGCTAATATTTGTTTGGCAAATATTAGCATTATTATTATTAGCATTAGCATTAGCATTATTAGCATTAGCATCGGCCCCTGGACCCCGGCTAGCTACTAGGCTTTTCAGGTTTGAAAAGTTGGCAGGTATGATCATGGTTTTAACCTGCTGGTAACGGGAGCAATAATGGAAGAGTTGCTTCGCTAACAGGTGTGGTTCAGAGCTCAAGTTGGTTGATTTTGTTTACTTATTGTTTTTTTTAGTTTTTCTTATTTCAGTCAAGAATGAAAAGGAGCTGTTTTTACCTTTACCTTAGTTAATATTAACTAATTTACAGTATATCAATGTTTCCTCTGGCTTTAAGACCTTGGCGCGGTGGCAACATATTTTCGGGGGGAGGGTGCAGAAAACACATGACACGATTATAACCAAAAATGTTAATTTTACACTATTTCTTTTTATTTTTTTTTTAATTTTGCACAGGAATATTGCATAATGGAACTTACCTTTTGAAGTGTTGTACCACCAAGGCTTGAATGTTGGCATATTGGGCCAGTTGGGGTCCCACCCAGATGTCCTGTGTTTGGACTTTTTACTGGTGTCATCCTTCTCTCCTCTCTCTGCTCTTACCTCTCCTGGACCCTCTGCCTGAACACTTTCCTCTCCTTGGCTCCTCTCTTCTGTCTCATCTTTCCCTCTCTGAGCTCTGTCTAATTCAGGTTCTCTCTGTCTATGGTGGTATAGAAACAGACTAGAAAATACCGTGTCATGTTTTGTCCTGCAGGATTTTTTTTTTCATGGTTTACATACAGTAAATAACCAAAATATGTATTTATTGTATTTTTATTCTAGTGTTTCTTTTTTCCATTGACAAAGAGTAGGAAAGGGAAGGGGAAAAAACATAGTAATTTACTCATGCATACTTAAATTATATGATCAGAGGTGGGTATAGTAGCCAGAAATTCTACTCATGTAAAAGCAGTGCTTTGAAATTAATAATTAAAAGTAGACAGCCAAAAATTTCTAGTTGAGTTAAGGGTACAAAGAATACCCACTTAAAAACTCGAGAAATGACTTCAGTCTTGAAGGTTTGAGGTTTTTCTCCAAAATTTATAATAATTTTCTTGTAATTTTCAACTTTTCTGTGTAAATTTATCTAAATTTGCGACCATTTTCCTCAAATTTGTAATTTTCTCTTGTAACATTATGACTTTTCTTGTACATTTGAGACTATTATAAATTTGTGGATTATTTTGTGGCTAATGTTTCTTTTTTTTTAAATCCAATCCAAATTTATTTATAACGCTCTTTAAAAATGACAGTTGACACAAAGTGCTGTACATCAATGGTAAATAAAGTACAAAAACAATCAAATACAGCTAAAGTACAAAACAGCACAAAGAAAACAATTGTCATACAATAGAGACAATAAGAACAAATAAAATCAATGTCTCAGACTTGGTCAAAAGCCAGAGAATAAAAATGGGTTTTAAGAGGAGTTTTAAAACTGGACAGTGAAGAGGCCTGTCTGATGGACAAAGGCAGATTATTATTAAATTGCTGTTTTTTTTAAATAAATTTTAAACAGAGTGTGACAAATTTTTTACTTTTTTCCTCAGACAATTTAAACTTTTGACCATAATTTTGTAGAGCCAGAACAGAACAAAAACTCTGAATTTAAAGAAATATAATTATTAAAATTATATTTAAAGAAATAATCAGAATCAGATTTATTGCCAAGCACATTTACAAGTAAACAAGTAAACATACGAGGAATTTGACTTGACATTGGGCGCGCACGAAAGGCGCATCCCAATGACGCGGCAGCCATGACGAGGCGCCTGTCATATAGGGGGGGGGGGTAAAGAGGGGGGGAGGGGGAAGGGTAGGGAAAAACACAATAGGCAGAGAGAAAAAAGCATTGTTGATCAAAATAGAGCTCATTTTATGACCAAAATTTTGATTACAAGAAAAAAACTCTCAAATGCACAATTAGCAGACAATAGATCACACAATGACAAAGCAGTAGTTGAGAGAGTCAGTGTACAGTATATCAGTAATTGTATCAGTGGTGTAATGTTGAATGCAGTAGTGTAGGTGTGTCAATTGCTCGTGAACAGCAGAGGGCGCCTCCTGGCAGTGGATAGATGTTAAAGTCATGTGATCTAAAGCAGTCCAGAGTCTCTCTCTCTTGCTTGCAGATGGTAAGTTGTCACATGGTGCACTGCCCTTGAGCGTCCATCTGTTGAAACAACAACAATTGTGTCGATTGTTTGGGTTAGCAGGCAACTTCTCCAGCGTTATCTTCATCGAGGAGGAATGTAAACAAGGGCACCAAAACACAAGGTCAAATCTGCACAGTGCACTCAGAGAATAGAATTTCCCTCTCTTCGATTCTGTGCTTTAAATTTCATACAAATTCCATGGAGAGCACAGGGCACAGGGCTCCAGATGTATTCCTCCGCTGAATCACTGTCATTCAGTTCACCATTTGCCGCTAATCGTGCCCTCCCCAACTAGTCGAATTTGATGAAGGAGCTTGCCGGGTCCGCTTTGATCAGCTCTCTCACCTTCTTCAATTTCTGATACATCAGGGAACTCCACAGCCAAAATAGAAGTCCTGAGATCATAATCCAATAATGTTTCCTGCCAAATCTCCATAGACACATGAATTCCAATGTCATGAGTCTTCCTTGGGTTCCCCCTGACCCGAACCTCTTCTTTTAAAGTGGTGACAGTCGCGTATAAGCCGCTTTCCAGATCCATAATTTCCATTTGGATTAAGATTCAGCCAGAAAATGAGCGACATTGCAAGCTGGGATCAGAAGGGAAAGGAATTAGAAGGGAGAGGAAAGAAAAGCGTCTGCTCTCTCTCAGGGCCGGAAGTGATAAGTTAATTAAATTAATAAGTTAATTAAATGAACAAATATGCAGATGGGAGTGTTCCTCCAGCGGTCTGGAGCTGGGTGGCTGCATCTTGGAGCCAGTGGGCCAGGATTGGGCAAACCGGAGGTGGAGCAGGTCGTCTGTCACAGAGCGCGCTTCTGCGTCGGCTTCGGGCTCGCTGGAGGCGGCCCCCACGTCAGCCTGGGGAAAAATTGTTGGAGGATGGAGAACGTGGCCAACAACTCCGCGAACTGGGAAAACCTCCACAACCCTGGGTGCGCCTTGACAATAACGGTCGCCAAATTCACACTCTCCCAGATCTTCTTTGGGCTGTGGGAGGTGAGAGCTTCATCAATGAATCCCTGGACGAACTCGGTGGCCCACTGCTCCTTGACACTTGGGTTCCCGACTGCTGATCTCACTTTGCTTGGTGGAGGTCGGTGTACTGAGGACATGATGACTCTACAAACAGGTGAGTGAGGAAAAAAAAACAGAAATACTACAACCTACAGTAGCTGGATCTTCAAGTGGTTTGAGCCTTCTGTCATGATTTGCTCCTCAAGGCAAGAACGAAGACCCACACGCTGAACTGTAGTTGTGATATTTATTGAAGGGAACAAAAAAAATCCAAACACAAAAATCCCAACAGTGCGCATATAACAAATACAAGTACAAATAACTTACAGGCAGAAAAGGTAATGGAAAAGGAGGAGTTAATCAGAAATTTGCACCAGAACGGGGAATGGGTTCTGATGCACAGCAACAGAAAACAGAGGCTCCAACAATGAATGACGGAAACAAGTAACTTAAATAGGACGTGGAGTCAATGAACACAACTGGATGCAGGTGTGGATCACATGAGCGGACAAAGGGTAACAAAGATTACAAGAGAGATCAGCTGGGAGTAATGAGAGGGAGAAGACGGGACTGACAGCTGACAGGAGCACCACCCACAACAGAGCAAAAAAACCAGAAGTGCCACTGACAGCAGCAGCCCTGGAGAGGGAGAGGGAAAAAAAAAAACACAGCAAGATACAATTATGATATGAAGGCAAGTAAAGACAAGTACCTCAAATATGTAAATAACAAAACTATAATGACCATAAACAGGAAAATAAATCATACTAAGAAACAATACAGAATATGTGAAAATCAACCTAAGATAAAATAACAGGAATAAGAACTCACAAATACAACACCATCCATCCACTAGATGGATATGAGATGTACACACAAAATAGGAAATGTAAAAGTGGTGGTGGGGTAGCACTGTATGTTGATAGAAAATTAAAAAGTAAAAAAGTAGACAGTATGACATCAGCAGTGAATGAAAGTATGGAATGTTTAACAATTGAGATTACGATGGAAAAAAGAAAAAATATAATAGTAAGTTGTATATATAGAGCACCGGGATCTGATATGGAAAAATTTAAAAATGGGATGGAAAAGATGTATGCAAAAATAAGACAAAAGGATATCTTTATTTGTGGTGACTTTAATATAGATTTGATGAAAACAAAACAACACAAACCAACTGAAGATTTCTTAGATACAATGTATAGCTTAACCTTATTTCCAAAGATTACAAAACCTACAAGAATAACGACACACTGTGCTACCCTGATAGACAACATTTTTACCAATGTTATTGAATATAATATGGTGAGTGGTATAATAATAAATGATATTAGTGACCACTTGCCTGTATTTGTTTCTTTAGATGTTAATTATGGGGCTAATGAGAGTAAGAATAATAATAAACTATGTAAAAAGATTATCTATAAAAGAATACGAACAGAAGATAGAATCAGGGATTTAAAAGAAGACTTAATGTTACAGAACTGGGATGTTGTCTATAGAGAGAAAAATGTGGACTTGGCATATGATAAATTTATTGATATATTTAAATTATTATATGATAAAAACTGTCCAATTAAAGAAATTAATAAAAAACACATATACAAAAATTGCCCATGGTTAACCAAAGGGTTACAAAATGCTTGTAAAAAGAAAAATTATCTCTATAAAAATTTTATTAAATTAAGAACTAAAGAATCTGAAAAAAGATATAAAACATATAAAAATAAATTAACTGATATAATACGAACTAGTAAAAAATTATATTATAGGAAAATGTTAAATGAAAATAAAAATAATATAAAAGGAGTCTGGGATATATTAAACAAATTAAGGAAAAATGGAACTAAGAAAATGATATATCCAGAGTATTTTACTGATAATTGTGGTGATATTTATGATAAGAATATGGTAGTAAATAAAATGAATAAATTTTTCGTAAGTGTTGGGCCAGAGTTGGCAGCAAAGATTCCAAATCAAGGAAAAGACACTGTGAGTGAGACTTTAATTGGAAGTAACCCTCGGTCAATTTTTCTTACAGCGGTGGATTAACTAGAGGTAAAATCTGTTGTTGAAAAGTGTAAAAATAAATTATCTACTGACTGTGATGGTATTGATATGGCACTAATAAAAAGAACTGTTGATGGTATATTAAAACCATTCACATATATTTGTAATTTATCATTTCAAACTGGTTCATTCCCGCAGAAAATGAAAATAGCAAAAGTAATTCCATTATTTAAGCAGGGAAATAAACACCAATACACAAACTACAGACCAGTATCACTTCTCCCACAATTTTCAAAAATTCTGGAAAAACTTTTCAACAACAGATTAGAAAACTTTTTAAATACACAGGATGTGCTGAATCAGAACCAGTATGGGTTTAGAGCCAAGAGTACAACATCATTGGCGATAATGGATGCAACAGAGGAAATAATAAATGCATTAGATCAAGGAAAATATGCAATTGGTGTGTTTATAGATTTTAGAAAAGCATTTGATACAATAAATCATTCAATACTTCTTAATAAATTGCAAATGTATGGTATTAGGGGAATTGCTCTGAAATGGGTTACAAGTTATCTATCTGAGAGACAACAATTTGTGAAAATGGGAGAATATCTGTCTGGGTGTATGGGAATTGCCTGTGGGGTCCCCCAAGGGTCAGTATTGGGCCCCAAATTATTTAACATATATATAAATGATATATTCCAAGTTTCTAAATTATTAAAAATAATATTATTTGCTGATGATACTAATTTATTTTATTCTGGAAATAATTATAATCAACTAATCCATACTCTAAATAATGAATTAAATAAGCTAAAAAAATGGATGGATTGTAATAAACTATCACTAAATATAGATAAAACTAAGGTAATGATATTTGGTAATTGTAAAAATAAAGAAGATATACACATTCATATAGATAATGTAGTTATTGAAAAAGTTAAGGAGATCAAGTTTTTGGGTGTAGTACTGGATGATAAAATTAGTTGGAAACCACATGTCAGATACATACAAAATAAAGTTGCAAAAAATATTGCAATTATAAATAAAATTAAGCAGGTCCTAGATTATAAATCACTTCATATTTTGTATTGTTCATTAGTACTTCCATACTTGACTTATTGTATAGAAGTTTGGGGTAACAGTTATAAAAGTAAACTTAATTCATTGTTAATATTACAAAAAAGGGCAGTCCGTGTTATACACAAAGTTGGGTACCTCGAACATACTAATTTATTGTTTTTACATTCGAAGTTATTGAAATTATGGGATCTGGTTCATTATTACACAGCACAATTAATGTTTAAAGTTAGTAAAAACCTCTTGCCACACAATATACAGAATCTATTCAGGGAGAGAGAAGGGAAATATAATTTACGGGGGAATACAAAATTTAAAATTCACTTAGTGTCACACCGCGCCATTCATCAGCGGCGCCACCTGCTCACGCACCTGCTACTCGTCAGCGGCGAAGGATAAAAGCCGCCTCGCCCTGAGCTTCGGCCTGAAGCCGTAGACTTCATTTTCCTTGCATGGACTTCTACCACATTCTCTTCAGCATCCCCTTTACCGGTAAGAAGTTCACTTACCTCATCTCTCCAGTCTGCTCCCCTGTGCACAGGTGGATTCCTCGGCGGCGGACAACCCCGTCCCTCGTCTCTCCTCGCTGCTGCACCGAGCCCTGCAGGTGGCTGTCTCCCGGGCTTCCATCCTTGAAGCGCCAGTCATCTGCCCAAACAAGTAAGCTTCTCTCCCTCGCCTATTCTCCTCCTGTGTTGGTGTGTGCTCATCACCCTGTGTCCAATTTCTCCCATAGGGTTGCCGGCTGAACGGTCTCCTGCCTCTGGGTCCGAAGCAGACGCCACCACCAACACATTAACATTCCGCAGACACGCACCCAAACATCCCTGTTGTTAATAAACAGTTTGAACTACTCTGAGCCTGTGTGTGTGCGTCTCCTGAGCCGAACGTTATGTCAGTACGGCTTCAGCAGAGCGGCTCGGCGGACGGCGGGCTCGCACACCGGTTTACCATCCTCGAGGCTCGGGTGGATCAGATTGTTTATCAGCAACAGGTGGTTCTTAATCAATTATTAGAACTGACTAACCGATTGAACCGCTTGGATCCCCAACAGCCGTTCCTCCCGACTCGCCAGGGTGGCGCGGCTCCTGCTGTTCCAGCGGCCGTCCAGCCGGCTCCAGTGGCACCGGTTCGGCTCACGCCGATTCCGACCCCCGCCCGCTTTAGCGGTAAGCTCGGCGGAGCGCGGGGGTTTATTATGCAGTGTGAGTCCGTGTTCCACCGTGTGCCCGGAGATTTTCCCTCGGATCACAGTCGAATTGGTTACATAGGGAATCTTCTGGAGGGGCGTGCGTTAACTTGGACCTACGCCGTAATGGCGAGGCCCAGTTATGCCACCCTCACCTATGACCAATTCGTGAGGCGCTTTCTGGAGGTCTTTGACCACTCACAAACCGAAACGGTCCAGGTCGATCGGCTTCTCGCTCTCCAGCAGGGAAGCCGGTCGGCAGCGGACCACTCGGTCGACTTCCGGGTAGCGGCGGAGGAATTGGGCTGGGAGGAACGCTCCCTCTGTGGCCTGTTCCTCCGCAGCCTCAATAGTGATCTGAGGGATGAACTGGCTGGTCGGGATATCCCTGGGACGCTAGCGGAGCTGACATCCTTAGTGATAAGTTTGGATAACAGGCTGCGCGAGCGCTCCTCGGGGCGGAGGTCTTCTTCTTCTCGCCCTCGTGGAGCCTCGCCGCACCTGTTCCAAGCTCGCCCCCTGGCGGCGCCGCCAGCATCGCGCCCCGAGGAGTCGGAGCCGATGGTGACGGGCTGGACTAAACTTTCCCCTGTGGAGAAACAACGCCGCCGTGAGTTGGGCCTCTGCATGTATTGCGGAGGCGACCAACACACCGTGGAGCGTTGTCCACGGAAAGCCAGTCGGTGGGGTCCGCGAGTCACTGTTGGAAGCCTCGCGGATGTCAATCGGTTAGGATCTCTTACTCAATTGAAGCTGCCCATCCGTTTCTGCCATAACCCTACTGGGCACCTCACCCACGCACTGGTGGATTCGGGCGCAGAAGGCAGCTTCATTTCACAAAGCCTGGCAACCCGATTGGGCATCCGCTGCCAGGCACTCAACACTCCCATCTCCCTGATCCACCTCTCCCGTGCCACCCTCGGGAGAGTGACACATCAAACTGTTCCCCTACCGGTCATCATCTCGGGAAACCACCGGGAGGAGATGACCTTTTACGTCCTTCCCAACTCTGTGTCGCCCGTCATCCTGGGGTATCCCTGGCTCCGCCTTCACAATCCGGTCCTGGATTGGAAATCAGCTGGGATCTCGGCATGGAGTACGTTCTGTATGGGCACCTGCCTTCAGTCCGCTGCCTGCTCTCCGTCCGCTCCTCCCCCTGCGACGGACGCTGCACCCCCGGACCTGTCTCTGGTGCCCCCAGAATTTCACGACCTGGGTATGGTGTTCAGCAAAGCGAAAGCTATGTCTCTTCCCCCTCATCGGCCCTATGACTGCGCCATCAACCTCCGCCAGGGGGCTCCCTTACCTTCTGGTCGCCTTTACAGCCTGTCTGCGCCGGAGAAGGAGACGATGAACGCCTACCTGAAGGAATCATTAAGTGCTGGGATTATCCGCCCATCATCGTCACCCGTGGGGGCAGGGTTCTTCTTCGTGGGGAAAAAGGATGGGTCCCTCCGCCCTTGTATCGACTACCGGGCCCTCAATAATATCACGGAGAGGGACCGTTACACCCTGCCTCTCATGGACACTGCTTTCCACTCCCTCCAGGGGGCGACCTGGTTCACCAAGCTGGACCTACGCAGCGCTTACCACCTCGTCCGGATCCGGGAGGGAGATGAGTGGAAAACGGCCTTCCGTACCCCGAACGGCCACTTTGAATATCTGGTGATGCCGTTCGGGTTGACCAACGCTCCTGCAGTCTTCCAGCGCCTCATTAATGACGTCCTCCGGGACTTCATTGGCCTTTTCGTGTTCGTCTACCTGGACGATATTCTCATCTTCTCCAAGTCCAGGGATGAGCACCAGGTCCACGTGAGGCGGGTCCTCCAAAGGCTGCTGGAGAACCGTCTGTACGTTAAGGCAGAGAAGTGTGAATTTTACGCCAGGAGTACGTCCTTCCTGGGGTTCATCATCGCCCACGATAAGGTGCTCCCCGACCCAGAGAAGGTAAAGGCGGTGGTGGAATGGCCTACACCTGCATCCCGGAAGCAGGTGCAGCAATTTGTTGGCTTCGCCAATTTCTACCGCCGCTTTGTTCCCAACTTCAGTGCCATCGTTGGACCACTGACCCGCCTCACGTCCCCGAAGGTCCCGTTCCGGTGGACCGAAGAGGTCGCTGCCGCCTTTGAGGCGCTGAAGGCGGAATTCTCCTCCTCCCGGGTCCTTCGCCAGGTCGACCCCGCGCTGCAGTGCATTGTTGAGGTAGACGCCTCGGACACGGGAGTGGGAGCAGTGCTGTCCCAGCGGTCACCGGACGATGGCGCCAAGCGACCGTGCGCCTTCTTCTCCCGGCGCTTGTCCCCGGCGGAGAGAAACTATGATGTGGGGGACAGAGAGCTCTTGGCCATCAAGCTCGCCCTGCAGGAGTGGCGCCACTGGTTGGAGGGGGCAAGCCTGCCGTTTGTGGTCCTCACGGACCACAAGAACCTGGAATACTTACGGTCTGCCAAGCGCCTGAACGCCCGCCAGGCGCGCTGGTCCCTGTTCTTCGCCAGGTTCCAATTTTCCATCACCTTCAGGCCTGGCTCTAAGAACGTCCTGCCTGACGCCCTCTCCAGGCAGTTCGCCCCCGTGGAGTCGGAGGAGGCGCCCCACTCCATCCTGCCCAGGTCGTGCGTCGTGGGAGCCATCTCGTGGGACATTGAGAGCAAGATCCGGAAGGCACAGGAGGTGGAACCTGACCCTGGCGGCGGACCGGAGGGGAGGCTGTTCGTGCCATCCGTGGTCCGAGGAGAGGTCATCCACTGGCTCCACACCTCCAAGCTCACCTGTCACCCTGGCACCTCCCGGATGATAGATCTCCTCCAACGGTCCTTTTGGTGGCCAGGCCTGCGGAGGGATGCAGCCCGCTACGCCCGGGCTTGCCCAATCTGTGCCACCTGCAAGTCGGGAAATGCCCCTCCAGCGGGTCTGCTCCAGCCCCTGCCCGTCCCTGGCAGGCCCTGGTCGCACATCGCTCTGGATTTCGTCACCGGACTCCCCATCTCCAACTCCTATGACACCATCCTGACCATCGTGGACCGCTTCTCCAAGGCCGTGCACTTCGTCCCCCTGCGAGGCCTCCCTACTGCCCTGGAGACGGCGGACCTCCTCGTCCAACACGTGGTCAGGCTGCATGGGATTCCGGTGGACGTGGTCTCGGACCGGGGCCCCCAGTTTTCATCTGAGGTTTGGAGGTCTTTCTGCAACGCCATCGGAGCCAAGGTGAGCCTCTCCTCTGGCCATCACCCCCAATCCAACGGGCAGTGTGAGAGGACCAACCAGGAGCTGGAGGCTGCGCTCCGCTGTGTGTCCAGATCCAAACCCGCGTCCTGGAGCAACCATCTTGCCTGGGTTGAATATGCCCACAACACCGCTCGCTCTTCTGCTACAGGGATGTCCCCCTTCAAAGCGTCCCTGGGTTACGACCCCCCCGCTGTTTCCGGAGCAGGAGAGTGAGGTAACTGTCCCGTCAGTTAGGGCCCATCTCAGGCAGTTCCGCTCCACCTGGGCTGCCGCGCGCCATGCGCTATTGCGCACAGCGGAGCGCAACAGGACTGTGGCGGACCGGCGTAGGAGACCTGCCCCGGCGTACAGAGTTGGGCAGCTTGTTTACATTTCCACCCAGGACGTCGCTCTAAAAGGCGAGAGGAGAAAGCTGGCACAGCGCTTCATGGGTCCCTACCCCATCACCCGGATCATCAACCCGGTGGCTGTGCGCGTGGCTATTCCCCCCTCCCTCCGCATTCATCCTACTTTCCACGTGTCGAAGGTGAAACTGGCGGTTACTGACCCCCTTTGCCCTCCTCCTGCAGCGCAACCCGCGCCCCGGATGATTGGTGGCCATCCGGCCTGGTCCGCCTCCTCCATCCTGGACTCCCGGCGCCGGGGTCGTGGGTTGCAATACTTGGTGGACTGGGAGGGCTATGGGCCCGAGCATCGACAGTGGGTGCCCCCGTCGTTTGTGTTGGACCCATCGCTCATCGCGGACTTCCACCGAGCGCACCCGGATAAGCCATCGCCAGGAGGCGCTGCTAGAGGGGGGAGTACTGTCACACCGCGCCATTCATCAGCGGCGCCACCTGCTCACGCACCTGCTACTCGTCAGCGGCGAAGGATAAAAGCCGCCTCGCCCTGAGCTTCGGCCTGAAGCCGTAGACTTCATTTTCCTTGCATGGACTTCTACCACATTCTCTTCAGCATCCCCTTTACCGGTAAGAAGTTCACTTACCTCATCTCTCCAGTCTGCTCCCCTGTGCACAGGTGGATTCCTCGGCGGCGGACAACCCCGTCCCTCGTCTCTCCTCGCTGCTGCACCGAGCCCTGCAGGTGGCTGTCTCCCGGGCTTCCATCCTTGAAGCGCCAGTCATCTGCCCAAACAAGTAAGCTTCTCTCCCTCGCCTATTCTCCTCCTGTGTTGGTGTGTGCTCATCACCCTGTGTCCAATTTCTCCCATAGGGTTGCCGGCTGAACGGTCTCCTGCCTCTGGGTCCGAAGCAGACGCCACCACCAACACATTAACATTCCGCAGACACGCACCCAAACATCCCTGTTGTTAATAAACAGTTTGAACTACTCTGAGCCTGTGTGTGTGCGTCTCCTGAGCCGAACGTTATGTCACTTAGTAAGATCTACACGGAAGAGTTTTTGTGTGTCTGTGTGTGGGGTAAAATTGTGGAATGGGTTGGGGGAGAAACACAGGCAATGTCCCAACATCCATATATTTAAATCAACATATAAAGAAATGATTTTTGAGCAGTATGAGAATGAAGGGCAGTGATGTTACATTGTGTCTTCAGTGAGGGAAGGTTGTTGTGTGTTATGGTGATTGTGAAGGTGATGGTGTTGTTTGTGTTTGCATTGAACATGCCAGAATTGTATGTTTATTGTTGTTGTAATATTGTTGGATATGGACTGTCATTGTTGTGTCATTTTTGTTGTATAAATTGACTATGGGTGTATTACAGTGAATGTGGTTGTGGGATAATGATGATTATGAGTAATATTGTAATTTGTTTGGTGTGGAGAAGGGGTGGGACTGTATAAGCCTTGGCTTCTTCCCACTCCTTTTGAACATTTTATTTTGGTTTGTTTTTTTGTTGTGTTTTGAACTCTCTTTTTTTCTTTCTTTAACAATGTTCAAATAAAAATCAATCAATCAATCAATCCATCCATCCATCCGGGGCGGGCTGGAGTCTACCCCAGCATTTTTTGGGTGAGAGGCAGGGTACAAATATCAAACAAAAGGCAACGAGAAACAGCACGGCGGAATCCCCCCCATTCTCAGATCGTGATAGCCAAGGCTCTTATCTTCTCACAGTGTGTTAGCGTGAATCCTACAAAACTACTGGATAGACGGAACTGGCTTGTTTCCTACACGTGAACCCATTACATTTTGGAGGTGATCAGTGAGGGACAGAAGGAGCCTTGGCGGAGGTATGCGCTCTGAGTGCTTTTCTAGTTTTGTTTGTGAAATCACAATAGGCCTGTTCTGTGTTACTTGTTTACTACACACTGCAGTGATATGATACTGTGCTGTTGGTTATATTGCTCAATAATTATGAACCTTGTCAGTAAACTATAAGGGAGAAGAGAGGAGGGAAAAAAATCTTGAAAACTGACCTGAAAGATTCAATAAACCATGATGCTGCAGTTTTTCCTCTGGCTGAAAGACCTTGGCGCGGTCGCAACATATTTTTCGGGGGGGGGGGGGGCAGTAAACTAAACATATGACGCGATTGTTACCAGAATATGTTAATTTTATACAGTTTATTTCTTTTTTTAAATTTTGCACACTAACTTTGCATATGGAACTTACCATTTGAAGTATTGTACAACCAAGGCTTGAATACTGGAATATTGGGCCAGTTGGGGTCCCACCCAGACGTCCTGTGTTTAGACTTTTTAGTGGTGTTTTCCTTCTCTCCTTCCTCTGCCTGAACACTTTCCTTTCCTTGGCTCCTCTCTTCTGTCTCATCTTTCCCTCTCTGAGCTCTGTCTACTTCAGGTTCTCTCTCTGTCTGTCTATGGTGGTATACAAACAGGTTAGAAAATATCAAGTGTCCTGTTTTGTCTTGCAGGATTTTTTTTTTTTTCATGGTTTACATACAGTGGGGTAAAAAAGTATTTAGTCAGCCACCAATTGTGCAAGTTCTCCCACTTAAAAGATGAGAGAGGTCTCCAATTTTCATCATAGGTATACCTCAACTATGAGAGACAAAATGAGGGAAAAAAAATCCAGAAAATCACATTGTCTGATTTTTAAAGAATTTATTTGCAAATTACGGTAGAAAGTAAGTATTTGGTCAATAACAAAAGTTCATGTCAATACTTTGTTATATACCCTTTGTTGGCAATGACAGAGGTCAAACGTTTTCAGTAAGTCTTCACAAGGTTTTCTACGCACTGTTGCTGGTATTTTGGCCCATTCCTCCATGCAGATCTCCTCTAGAGCAGTGATGTTTTGGAGCTGTCGCTGGGCAACACAGACTTTCAACTCCCTCCAGAGATTTTCTATGGGGTTGAGATCTGGAGACTGGCTAGGCCACTCCAGGACCTTGAAATGCTTCTTACGAAGCCACTCCTTCGTTGCCCGGGTGGTGTGTTTGGGATCATTGTCATGCTGAAAGACCCAGCCACGTTTCATCTTCAATGCCCTTGCTGATAGGAGGTTTTCACTCAAAATCTCACGATACATGGCCCCATTCATTCTTTCCTTTACACGGATCAATCGTCCTGGTCCCTTTGCAGAAAAACAGCCCCAAAGCATGTTGTTTTCACCCCCATGCTTCACAGTAGGTATGGTGTTCTTTGGATGCAACTCAGCATTCTTTCTCCTCCAAACACGACAAATTGAGTTTTTACCAAAAAGTTCTATTTTGGTTTCATCTGACCATATGATATTCACCCAATCCTCTTCTGGATCATCCAAATGCTCTCTAGCAAACTTCAGACGGGCCTGGACATGTACTGGCTTAAGCAGGGGGACACGTCTGGCACTGCAGGATTTGAGTCCCTGGCGGCGTAGTGTGTTACTGATGGTAGCCTTTATTACTTTGGTCCCAGCTCTCTGCAGGTCATTCACTAGGTCCCCCCGTGTGGTTCTAGGATTTTTGCTCACCGTTCTCATGATCATTTTGACCCCACGGGGTGAGATCTTGCGTGGAGCCCCAGATCGAGGGAGATTATCAGTGGTCTTGTATGTCTTCCATTTTCTAATAATTGCTCCCACAGTTGATTTCTTCACACCAAGCTGCTTACCTATTGCAGATTCAATCTTCCCAGCCTGGTGCAGGTCTACAATTTTGTTTCTGGTGTCCTTTGACAGCTCTTTGGTCTTGGCCATAGTGGAGTTTGGAGTCTGACTGTTTGAGGTTGTGGGCAGATGTCTTTTATACTGATAATGAGTTCAAACAGATGCCATTAATACAGGTAACGAGTGGAGGACAGAGGATTCTCTTAAAGAAGAAGTTACAGGTCTGTGAGAGCCAGAAATCTTGCTTGTTTGTAGGTGACCAAATACTTATTTTCCACCATAATTTGCAAATAAATTCTTTAAAAATCCTTCAATGTGATTTTCTGGATTTTTTTTTCTCATTTTGTCTCTTAGTTGAGGTATACCTATGATGAAAATTGGAGACCTCTCTCATCTTTTAAGTGGGAGAACTTGCACAATTGGTGGCTGACTAAATACTTTTTTGCCCCACTGTATATAACAAAGTATTGAGATGAACTTTTGTTATTGACCAAATACTTATTTTACAGAGGAATTTAACAATTAATTCATTAAAAATCCTTCAATGTGATTTTCTGGATTTTTTTTTTTCTCATTTTGTCTCTCATAGTTGAGGTATACCTATGATGAAAATTGGAGACCTCTCTCATCTTTTAAGTGGGAGAACTTGCACAATTGGTGGCTGACTAAATACTTTTTTGCCCCACTGTAAATGACAAAAAATATGTGTATTTTTTTGTATTTTTATTCTAGTGCTTCTTTTTTTTTTCCATTGAGACAGCAGGGAAGGGAAAAAGCATTCATAATAGTAATGTACTCAGGCGGTCTTAAATTATATGATCAGGTGGGTATAGTAACCAGAAATTCTACTCTTATAAAAGCAGTGCTTTGAAATTAATTAAAAGTAGACAACCAAAGATTTTTAGTTGAGTTAAGGGTACAAAGAGCAGCTACTTAAAAACTTGAGTAATGACTTCAGTCTTGAAGGTTTGAGGTTTTTCTCAAAAATGTATAACGATTTTCTTATAGTTTTCTACTTTTTTCTGTAAAGTTATCTAAATTTGAAACCATTTTCCTCAAATTTGTAATTTCCTCTTGTAAAATTGACTTTTCTTGGACATTTTAAACTTTTTTATAAAGGTGTGGATTATTTTATGGCTTATTTTTGGATATTTTCCTTCAGGATTTTTTGGCAGACAGAGAATTCATAGGTACATTTACCACCGCAAGTCTCCCAGGTCCTGAAGCAGCAAAACAGCCCCAGACCATCACACTATCACCACCATATTTTACTGCTGGTATGATGTTCCTTTTCTGAAATGCTATGTTACTTTTATGCCAGATGTAATGGGACACACACCTTCCAAAAAGTTCAACTTTTGTCTCATCAGTCCACAGAGTATTTTCCCAAAAGTCTTGGGGATCATTAAGGTGTTTTCTGGCAAAATTGAGATGAGCCTCTGTTGTTTTTTCTCAGCAGTGGTTTTTGTCTTGAAACTCTGCCATGCAGGCCATTTTTGCCCAGTGTCTTTCTTATGGTGGAGTCATGAACACTGACCTTAACTGAGGCAAATGAGGCCTGCAGTTCTTTGGATGTTGTTGTGCGGTCTTTTGTGAGGTCTTGGATGAGTCATCGCTGCACTCTTTGGGTAATTTTGCTCATTTGGCCACTCCTTCACCATTTGTGGATAATGGCTCTCATTGTCATTTGCTGGAGTCCCAAAACTTTAGAAATGGCTTTATAACCTTTACCAGACTGGTAGATCTCAATTACTTTGTTCCTCATTTGTTGCTGAATTTCTTTGGATTGCAGCATGGTGTCTAGCTTTTGAAGATCTTTTGGTCTCCTTCACTTTGTCAGGCAGGTCCTATTTAAATGATCTCTTGATTGAGAACAAGTATGGCAGTAATGAGGCCTTGGTGTGGCTAGAGAAATTGAACTCAGTTTTCCAAAGATGTGATAAACCACAGTTAATTTATGGTTTGTTTGTTTTTTGGGGGTTTTTTTTGGGGGGGGGTCACTTTTTCACCCAGGGCCATGTAAGTTTGGATTTTTTTTACCATTAATAATAAACACCTTCATTTAAAAACTGCATTTTGTGTTCACTTGTGTTATCTTTGTCTAATATTCAAATTTGTTTGATGATCTGAAACATTTAAGTGTGACAAACATACAAAAAAATGAAAAATGAGGAAGGGGGCAAAGACTTTTTCACACCACTGTAGGTGTGCCATGCTTGTGGCATCATTTTCAAAAAGACTTGAGGCTGTAATTGCTGCCAAAGATGCATTAACAAAGTTGTGAGCAAATGCTGTGAATACTTACAGTATGTAGATGTGAGTTCTTAGTTTTTTATTTTTAATAAATTTACAAAAATCTCAAAAAAAAAATGTTCACGTTGTCATTATGGGGTATTGTGTGTATAATTTTGAGGAAAAAAATTAATTCCTTTTGGATTAAGGCTGTAACAACAAAATGTGGAAAAAGTGTTGCGCGCTGTGAAGACTTTCTGGATCCACTGTATTTAATATTGGATCATTTTCCTCAATAAATAAATGAAAAAGTAAAATATTTTTTTCATTTAACTGGATTTTCTTTGTCTATTTTTAGGACTTGTGTGAAAATATGATGAGCTTTTAGGTCATATTTATGCAGAAAATTCTAAAGGGTTCACAAACTTTCAATCACCACTGTATATAAATACAGATTTGGGTCCAAATACTCATCAGTTACTTTGTCAAATTTTGGAAAATAATTGTAAATGCAATCGATTGCTTCTGAAAAGTAATTGTACTTTTCATATGGTTTTGGTATATTTGAACGATGAATATTTCCATCAAACATTTAATGTTTTCATTGTCTATCAAGTTGATACACAAGTTGGTTTCCACATCAATGAATGTGTGGAATACTTTTTTGAAATACTTTTTCACAGCACTGTATGTTCACAGCCTGTTTTTTTCTTCGTCCTTGTTGCTACAGGAACATGAAAGGAAAAATAGAGTGAGACCTCAGCAGCTTCAGGAAGATGAAGATCCTCCAACTGCAGCAAATGAAGTGAAATCACACAGTGACAAGAGTAGAAAAAGAATACAGAGAAAACGCCACACTAGGCATAAACAATACTTTTGTGAAGAATGTGGGAGAGGTTTCACACAGTTGGGCAGCTTAAAAATGCATAAACTGATCCACAAAGGAGTTAAGCAGTTTGTGTGTGGTCAGTGTGGAAAGGCCTTTACTCAAAGTGGTAGCTTAAGAAGACATGAACTCATCCACACTGGAGTTAAGCAGTTTGTGTGTGGTCAGTGTGGAAAGGCCTTTACTCAGTTGAGTCACTTAAGAACACATGAACTCATCCACACTGGAGTTAAGCAGTTTGTGTGTGGTCAGTGTGGAGAGGCCTTTACTCAAAGTAGTAGCTTAAGAACACATGAACTCATCCACACTGGAGTTAAGCAGTTTGTGTGTGGTCAGTGTGGAAAGACCTTTACTGAAAGGGGTAGCTTAAGGAAACATGAACTCATCCACACTGGAGTTAAGCAGTTTGTGTGTGGGCAGTGTGGAAGGGCCTTTACTCAGATGAGTAACTTAAGAAGACATGAACTCATCCACACTGGAGTTCAGCAGTTTGTGTGTGGTCAGTGTGGAAAGGCCTTTACTCTGATGAGTCACTTAAGAACACATGAACTCATCCACACTGGAGTTAAGCAGTTTGTGTGTGGTCAGTGTGGAAAGGCCTTTACTCTGATGAGTCCCTTAAGAAGACATGAACTCATCCACACTGGAGTTAAGCAGTTTGTGTGTGGTCAGTGTGGAAAGGCCTTTACTGAAAGGGGTAGCTTAAAGAAACATGAACTCATCCACACTGGAGTTAAGCAGTTTGTGTGTGGTCGGTGTGGAAAGGCCTTTACTGAAAGGGGTAGCTTAAGGAAACATGATCTCATCCACACTGGAGTTAAGCAGTTTGTGTGTGGTCAGTGTGGAAAGGCCTTTACTCAAAGTAGTAGCTTAAGAACACATAAACTCATTCACACTGGAGTTAAGCAGTTTGTGTGTGGTCAGTGTGGAAAGGCCTTTACTCACATGAGTAACTTAAGAAGACATGAACTCATCCACACTGGAGTTTAACATTTTGTATGTCAACAGTGTGGAAAAGCCTTTACTCTGACGAGTACTTTAAGAAAACATGAAGTCATCCATGGTGGAGGTAATCCATTTGTGTGTGTTCAATGTTTGAAGGCCTTTATGAAGGAAAGTAACTTGGGACAACATCAACTCCCCACAGTAAAGTTAAATAAACCTATGTGCTGAATGTGGAAAGACTTTTACTGGAGTGAATCTCTTAAAATCACAGGGAATTACCCACAGTAAAGTTAAAAGTGAGACACCTTTCACATATACTTTGATCTCTTGTGAGACAGGAAGCTCCTCCTGTGGTTACAGGTTCAAGTTTAGAAACCCTGAGACACAGGTTGCGCTAGACTTTATCTGTCATTTTGACAGACTTGGTTGTCAAAATTCTGTTATGATCTGTTATCTCATTTTAATGAGATCACCTTCAGTGTAATCTGTCAAATGACAGCTTTCAGATTTTTCTGTCCTTGCTGAAAAATATGTCAATGAAGGACAATTTTCATTTCATGCAACCTCTGCCCAGAGATCAGGCTGTACTGGATTCAGATCCCTTAAATGTCTGAACCAACATTTCATTTAGAAAGCAGAGATGCTCCATGTTTTGATTGTACAGTGGGGCAAAAAAGTATTTAGTCAGCCACCAATTGTGCAAGTTCTCCCACTTAAAAGATGAGAGAGGTCTCCAGTTTTCATCATAGGTATACCTCAACTATGAGAGACAAAATGAGAAAAAAAAAAATCCAGAAAATCACATTGAAGGATTTTTAATGAATTAATTGGTAAATTCCTCGGTAAAATAAGTATTTGGTTAATCCCAAAAGTTCATCTCAATACTTTGTTATATACCCTTTGTTGACAATGACAGAGGTCAAATGTTTTCTGTAAGTCTTCACAAGGTTTTCACACACTGTTGCTGGTATTTTGGCCCATTCCTCCATGCAGATCTCCTCTAGAGCAGTGATGTTTTGGGGCTGTCGCTGGGCAACACAGACTTTCAACTCCCTCCAAAGATTTTCTATAGGGTTGAGATCTGGAGACTGGCAAGGCCACTCCAGGACCTTGAAATTCTTCTTACGAAGCCACTCCTTCGTTGCCCGGGCGGTGTGTTTGGGATCATTGTCATGCTGAAAGACCCAGCCACGTTTCATTTTCAATGCCCTTGCTGATGGAAGGCGGTTTTCACTCAAAATCTCACGATACATGGCCCCATTCATTCTTTCCTTTACACGGATCAGTCGTCCTGGTCCCTTTGCAGAAAAACAGCCCCAAAGTATGAGGTTTCCACCCCCATGCTTCACAGTAGGTATGGTGTTCTTTCTCCTCCAAACACGACAAGTTGAGTTTTCATCAAAAAGTTCTATTTTGGTTTCATCTGACCATATGACATTCTCCCAATCCTCTTCTGGATCATCCAAATGCTCTCTAGCAAACTTCAGACGGGCCTGGACATGTACTGGCTTAAGCAGGAGGACACGTCTGGCACTGCAGGATTTGAGTCCCTGGCGGCCTAGTGTGTTTCTGAAGTAGCCTTTGTTACTTTGGTCCCAGCTCTCTGCAGGTCATTCACTAGGTCCCCCCGTGTGGTTCTGGGATTTTTGCTCACCATTCTCGTGATCATTTTGACCCCACGGGGTGAGATCTTGTGTGGAGCCCCAGATCGAGGGAGATTATCAGTGGTCTTGTATGTCCTCCATTTTCTAATAATTGCTCCCACAGTTGATTTCTTCACACCAAGCTGCTTACCTATTGCAGATTCAATCTTCCCAGCCTGGTGCAGGTCTACAATTTTGTTTCTGGTGTCCTTTGACAGCTCTTTGGTCTTGGCCATAGTGGAGTTTGGAGTCTGTTTGAGGTTGTGGACAGGTGTTTTTTATACTGATAACGAGTTTAAACAGGTGCCATTAATACAGGTAATGAGTGGAGGACAGAGGAGCCTCTCAAAGAAGATGTTACAGGTCTGTGAGAGCCAGAAATCTTGCTTGTTTGTAGGTGACCAAATACGTATTTTACCGAGGAATTTACAAATTAATTCATTAAAAATCGTTCAATGTGATTTTCTGAAATTTTTTTTTTCTCATTTTGTCTCTCATAGTTGAGGTATACCTATGATGAAAATTGGAGACCTCTCTCATCTTTTAAGTGGGAGAACTTGCACAATTGGTGGCTGACTAAATACTTTTTTGCCCCACTGTATATAACAAAGTATTGAGATGAACTTTTGTTATTGACCAAATACTTATTTTACAGAGGAATTTAACAATTAATTCATTAAAAATCCTTCAATGTGATTTTCTGGATTTTTTTTTTCTCATTTTGTCTCTCATAGTTGAGGTATACCTATGATGAAAATTGGAGACCTCTCTCATCTTTTAAGTGGGAGAACTTGCACAATTGGTTGCTGACTAAATACTTTTTTGCCCCACTGTATGTCTGACTTTTCCTTTTCTGTTGTTGTTGCTCAGTCAACTCAGTTCACTTCATTTATTTTCAAATCAGCTTCATTTGCATAGTGCCAGATCATAGCCAGGGTTTTCATGGGTGCTGGAAATCCTTCAAAATGTGTGACATTTAATATTGTACTTTAAGGGTTTTAAAAGTGAATTTTACAAAAAGTTCTTGAAAAAACTTGAAAGTGTAAGGATGTTTCTTTCTCAATAAATGTCTTTCTGTATAGTTCACTGTAGTTCACTTGTTACATAGCGAAATAAAGTAAACTGGAGAACCTAAAATTCCAGCTGCTCAGCCTGTGCCTCGGTTGGCTTCTGTGTGACTGTGGTCAGTCAGTTTTCAGGTGTGACCTCACCCCCCACAAAGACACACAGGTGTAGTCACTGCACCATCATGGCGTGAACAGTGGCATGGCGTGGCTACATTTGTTTGGGGACACCAAATAAAACAGAGTTGTGTGGGAGTTTCTGAGGTCAGGATCTGTAAAACTGTTTCATTACACTGACATTAAACTGGATAAAATATTGACGATGACCAAAAAACTCAAAATTCCTGCAGCTCAGCACCTGATGAAGTTACAAGTCAAATCAAATATCAGTGATCTACATGTATTTTCTAATATCATCTAAATGATTTGAATAAAATAAAAACAAGTATTTCCTCTGCCAGAATAGAAGAAAATTGACTTTAATTGAGGGCAGCTCAGCCAATCAAGGAGCTTTACATTTTCTCCTCTTTATGTTTAATAAGAAAAGCAGCTAATAGCCCACTTTGTGGAAGAGTAATGGCTACCTAGTAGCATTGTTTTTCAATCTTTCTTAACAAGGAAGTGCACATATTCAGGCTTTGGTTGCTTTGGCTGAGTGGCCCTTCTGAAGGGAAAATAAACATTTAAACAAAGAACTGTTGTGCCTTGTTACATTCTTATTAGTGGTGTTTGACAATGAAAATTTTTAATCATTATTAATGTTTTGGAACAGGGGTGTCCAACCAGGTGCCATGGAGAGCCAAGACCCTGCAGGTTTTCTCTTCTACCCAGTCTCTTCAGCAGGTGTTTTCACTTATCAGCAATCAGTGGGAAGAAGTTCACAGAAATCTGCTGTTGAAGACACTGGTTGGAGGTAAAACCTGCAGGGTCTTGGCTCTCCATGGCACATGGTTGGACACCCCTGTTTTGGAATGTTGAGTTAACCATGATTACTTATGCTTTAATCGTATGTTTTTCCATACAGATACAGTGTACTTTAAGTTGGTAATTTTTCATTTGTCATCCTGTTATGAACACGGGAGTGGACAAATATGCTTGCTGTCTTCACCTGTAGGTTTATTAACCCTCAAGCGACCGAGTGGGGTCATTTACGACCCCAGCCATATAATTTAATGTGCCGTCTCTTTATTTTTTATCCAAATTTTCTTTCCTAGCATGAATTTGTCAGTCTACTAATCCTACACACTTTCATAGTTTTTTGCAGGGATCAATCAATTGGTGTGGCGTAGACATAGCAAACTCTTGTGGGGTCATTTATGACCCCGAAGAGAAGCACTGGTTTTTAAACATTGGTTTTATAAATTTTATTCAAATGTTCCACTTCTAATAGTTAGTTAGTTAATCCCTTAACACCTGAAGGTTTATATGGGCGGCGCCTATCTCCGTTTCTCTGACCCTAGGCCACATAGCTACTGTAAGTAGTGAAAGCTACAGCGGGGGGTCAGTCCTCTGGTAGCTCTGTGTGTAACTTTACTTTCCCCATTCCATTATGCGGAGCACCATGCTAGAAGGCAGAAAGCACCATTTTTATATGGTCTTTGGTATGACCCGGCCGGGATTTGAACCCCTGCCTCCCGGGTGTGGGGCGGATGCTCTACCAACTGAGCCACCACTCCAGTTTCCACTTCTAATCAGTACTTTATATTGTATTGCAGTGAACCATGGCTAACAGACCTAGGATAGCAAGATTTACATTTGTCTGTTTGTCTGGATTTGTTTGTCTGTTTGTTAGCAAGATAACTCAAAAAGTTATGGACGGATTTTCATGAAATTTTCACAGATTGTCAGAAATGGGGTATCCTACAGATGATTAGATTTTGGTGTTGATCCGGATCACCGTCCACAAGAAAACCGCCGTTACGCAAAATGCCATAATAGGTATCATGATCATCATCGTAACTACAATAATAGGTATCATCATCATTGTGATGATGATATCATATGATGACTATGATGATGATGATGATGATGATACCTATTATTGTTACTACGATGATGATGATACCTATTATTGTTGTAACTATGATGATGATGATGATGATACCTATTATGGTAACTATGATGATAATAACTATGATGATGATGTTCCAAGAGTGAACTGACAAGGACTGTCTAAATAAATGTAATGTTCTTACAGTCTGCGTTTTGGTTATTTCTTGCAATAAAAGTATTATTAGCAAACACATTTTACATTAGATCATTATAAAATACCTGTCTTAAATACAGGGAGTAGTTTTGGTATGATAAACCTCCAACCAGCCATTTATAATAAGGATCCCTGTACAGAGCACAATGGGGTCATAAATGACCCCACTTGGTCATTTCAGTCCGTAAAATAGCTTGGTCGCTTGAGGGTTAAAGCTGTGGTTCCAAGGTTGTCATAGCCAGGAGCGGTACTGGGGTTAAGCTCCCAGTGCTCATAAAATGCTCCTTACGGCGTGCGTCTCGAAAAGCCTCTGACAACTAAGTCCAACTCCTAGCCTGCCCATGTGGTTTAGTCTCTAAGCCACATGCTTAACTGCTGAACTGCTTTTACTAATAGGAGAAGGGGCGAGGGCGGATCTCTGGCGCCTTAAAACCAGATGCTTCGGGTAGATGGCGGCTCGTCAACCTGGAAAGGTAGCCCATCTAGGGGAAGGTAAACCCTGATTTCAAACCTCCGCTGCCTTGCGGCACACCCGGTCACGGGAAAGTCTTCGGGAGTCAACCCTGAGGAAAAATCCGGAGTCGGAGCCCCTAAGGCAGTTCTCTGTTGTGCTCAACATCGTTCTGGCAGCTCCTGCGACGGCGCTGGTGCCAAACTATAGCAGCCCTGCTGTTCCTTTGGATTCATCAGTGACGTGGAGAGGGGGGACATGCTGCATGGGTAACATCTTGTCCTCCATATCTTCCTGCCCAGGCTTGAATCCTACCAACGCCTAACACTGGAAGGTAGAACACCGGTGCGCATCGGCCTGTTCAGCCACAGGCGGTGCTGTTCCAGCAGAGTAGACGTTTAGGATTCTCTTTCATGGTCATCATAGACCGACGGAGGCCGACAAATTTATTAAAGCTGTCAACATATCCAAAATGACAAAAACTATCCAGGATACGTATTCTCCAGAAAATTCTCTAAAGTAGACTGCGTGTGCCAACAACGAATTTCCAGGGCTCAACAATATCACTGCAACACAGCTCAGCATCCAACCAGCAGCCACAAATGGAGCTTGCTCTTTCTCCCATAGTAAACATCCACAACTTTTAAGCAGATCAACACAAAACCATGGACCTCATGCGTCACAACAGACACAATTTCTCTTTTAGCAGAAAAATTGGAAACATAAACAACTATCTCGCTGTGATGACACCCCACCGTGGTGCAAAAACGGCGGGGTAGTGAATGGACATTACGAACACAGCTTGAGAAATTTTTTTAGACTGATACTCGCCAACAGTTGGACCCAAAGCTATGAAGATAAAAACAGGCGAATTTCTGTCTGTGTCAACTGCTGGAGGTCAGCTGCAACTTAGCATGTAGCTACTAGCAAGCTAGCCAGCTTCCACAGAAGAACAACCCAACATCCAGGCGAGGAGGCTGTAACAATTATCCAGGTGAGGGCTCCGACAGATGATAATGTAAACTTAAACATGACAGCACTTTGTTGATTTCTATGGCTGTAATCCAGCTTGTTTGACTTCACAATGTCTGCATGGCGTGCACAGTGTCTGTGGCCAGAGTGTCTTTGGTACAGAGAGCTGCTAGGCCAAGAAGCAATCGCAAAATTTGTCACCGTTAACGGACGATTAACGCGATAACGCCAACACCACTAATATAAAGACAACATACTTTTACTCATGTTCAGTTTCAGCTATTTTACCACTTAAATTAGACAGATTTTTGATTGCAAATGTGCATTTTTTTACATCAATTTGGCAGTTCTCATTAACTGGTGACTTCTTCTGATTATTTTTCTGTTTTGTTGAAAATTGAAGGCTTTTTCACGCAATGGTGAAACTTTATTAAAAAATTTTCCACTGTTCACTCATGAATTTACTTTTTTCTCTAATTTGTGACTTGTGTCATAAATTCACATCTTTTTTCTTCCTACTTTGCACTTTTGTCTCAATAATTTACAGTCTTATGTCTTTACATCCTTTTCTAATTAAAAATTAGAATTTTTTTCCTTGTGAATGTGCT
Organism: Pholidichthys leucotaenia; assembly: GCA_020510985.1. NCBI lineage: Eukaryota > Metazoa > Chordata > Actinopteri > Cichliformes > Pholidichthyidae > Pholidichthys > Pholidichthys leucotaenia. Next base: position 22,209,540 of record CM035836.1, on the reverse strand, counting down.
TCTTCTCTTGTAATTTTGAGACATTTTCCTCAAGAATGTCAAACCTTTTCAAACAAATGTAGTAAATCTTTATAATTTACTGTTTTCTGAGACATATTCAATGACTGTTCTTGTTCACGTGATTTTTTTCCTCAATAATTTTCAACTTTCCTAATGAATTTGTGACTTGTGTATCTTATAAATTCAGGTTTTCTTTTCTTGTCATTTTCCCAATTTTTTCTCATGAATTTATTCCTTCTTTTAAGTAAATTATCATTTTTTCCTATAAATTTGTTGTGTCTTTCTGGAAAATTTGAAGCTTTTATTGTATAAATTGTTGTGGCTTTTTTTTTTTCTTGTAATCTTGTAAACTCAAATTAAACATAAAGCCTCTAAATTGAATGATTTGGCCTCTGTTCCTCCTCATAATTTAAAAATTAAATGTGGTTTATTAAATATTAGGTCTCTAACTCCCAAGTCTCTGTTAGTCCATGATCTGTTAATTGATCATCAGATTGATTTAATTTCCCTTACAGAGACTTGGTTAGGACAAGAGGATTATGTTGGTTTAAATGAATCAACTCCCTCTGGTTATTTAAACTGTCAAAATCCCAGAAGTTCTGGTCGTGGAGGAGGAGTAGCATCAATTTACCATTCCAAATTACTAGTTAATGTAAAGCAAAAAATATGTTATAATTCCTTTGAGGGCCTGGTCCTCAGTATTGGGCACTTTAGCAATTCCAGGTTAAACCCAATTTTATTTGCCATAGTTTATCGTCCCCCATCAACCTATTCAGAATTTTTATCCGAATTTCCTGATTTCTTAGCTGATTTAGTGCTGAAATCTGATAGAATAATTATAGTAGGGGACTTTAATATACATGTGGATGTAGATAGTGACTGCCTTAATGTGGCTTTTAATTCAATATTAGACTCGATTGGGTTTTCTCAGAAAGTAGGAAATTCTACTCATTACCTCCACCATACATTGGACCTTGTTCTGACATATGGCATAGAAATAGAAAATCTTGTAGTGTCTCCTCATAACCCTGTACTGTCAGACCATTGTCTGTTAACCTTTGATTTTACTATTTCTGACTATTTGGCTCCTAAAGAAAAATATTATCACACTAGATGCCTCTCAGATGATGCTGTTTCCAAATTTATGCAGATTGTTTCCTCTATGCCATGTGTCAACACAACGGAAATAAGCTATAGACAGCTTGCTCCTTCTGTAATTGATAACATGGTGGATAGTGTTTCAGCTTCTCTGCATCAGGCTCTAGACTTGGTGGCCCCCTTAAAAAAGAAAAAGTCTAATCAGAGATTTTTAACTCCTTGGTTCAACACAGAAACTCGTAGCTTAAAACAGAAGACTCGTCAATTAGAAAGAAAATGGCGCTCTACTAATTTAGATGAAATCTATTTAGCTTGGAGAAATCATCTTTTAATTTATAAAAAATCTCTTAGAAAAGCTAGAACGAGTTATTACTCTGCATTAATAGAAGAGAACAAGAATAATCCCAGGTTTCTTTTCAGTACTGTAGCCAGGTTGACAAAGAGTCAGGACTCTGTCAGTCCTAGCATTCCCTTAGAGCTTACTAGTCAGGACTTTATGAACTTTTTCAATAATAAAATTTCATCCATCAGAGATAAAATCAATCAGATTCTTCCCACAGTTAACTTAAATACTGTAACTACTACAACTCCTTCTATTGATGTCTGTCTTGATGAGTTTACTCCAATCGACCTTTGTGAGTTAGACAAAATAGTTTCCTCATCCAAACCTTCAACTTGTCTTTTAGACCCTATTCCTACCAGGTTATTTAAAGAAGTCTTCCCACTTATTGGTAGCTTTATTCTTCATATAATCAATTCTTCATTAACTTTAGGCCATGTACCGCAGGCTTTTAAAACGGCTGTAATTAAACCCTTACTCAAAAAGCCAACGCTAGATCCAGGAGCTTTAGCTAACTATAGACCAATCTCTAATCTCCCTTTCATTTCAAAAATCTTAGAAAGAGTTGTTGCTACGCAATTATTTGACCACCTGCAGGGAAATGGTTTATTTGAGGAGTTTCAATCTGGGTTTAGAATCCATCATAGCACTGAAACAGCCTTAGCGAAGGTCACTAACGACCTCCTCATTGCATCTGATAATGGACTAGTTTCTGTACTTGTCCTTTTAGATCTTAGTGCAGCTTTTGATACTATTGATCATAATATTCTACTTGATAGATTAGAACACTATGTTGGACTTAATGGAACTTCGTTGCAGTGGTTTAGATCTTATTTATCTGATAGGTTCCAGTTTGTTCATGTAAATGATGAGTTTTCTCTCAGCTCAAAGCTTAGTCATGGAGTTCCACAGGGATCTGTGCTTGGCCCTACTCTTTTTAGTTTATATATGCTTCCGTTAGGCAACATTATTAGAAAGCACTGTATACATTTTCACTGTTATGCAGATGACACACAATTATACCTGTCAATTAAGCCAGATGATACTAATCAATTAGCCAAGTTAGAAGCCTGTCTTAAGGAAATCAAAGTTTGGATGACTTGTAATTTCCTGCTATTAAATTCAGATAAGACTGAAGTCATTCTTGTTGGTCCAAAAAACCTTAGAAATTCCTTTCCAAATCAAACTTTCAGTTTGGACGCAGTTACTCTTTCTCTTAATAGCTCTGTGAGGAACCTTGGAGTTATTTTTGATCAGGATTTGTCCTTCAATTCACATATTAAATTTGTTTCTAAGACTGCCTTCTATCATTTGCGTAATATTGCCAAGATTAGGAGCATCTTGTCTCAGAGTGATGCTGAGAAGCTGATCCACGCTTTTGTTAGCTCGAGATTAGATTATTGTAATTCTTTATTATCAGGCTGTCCTAAAACATCTTTAAAAAGTCTTCAGCTGATCCAAAATGCTGCAGCAAGAGTTTTAACAGGTACTAGAAAGAGAGATCATATCTCTCCGGTTCTGGCCTCCCTTCATTGGCTTCCCATAGAGTTTAGAATTAAGTTTAAAATCCTTCTTCTTACTTACAAAGCTCTAAACAATCAGGCTCGTTTTTATTTAAAAGATCTGATACTACCGTATCATCCTAACAGAGCACTACGCTCCCAAAATGCAGGTTTACTTGTAATACCTAGAATCTCCAAAAGTACAATGGGAGGCAGAGCCTTCAGTTATCAAGCTCCTCTCCTGTGGAATCAGCTGCCAATCTGGATTCGGGAGTCAGACTCGATCTCTGTTTTTAAGAATAGGGCTAAAACCTACCTTTTTGATATAGCCTACAATTAGGGAGGGATCATGTGTTTCTGAACCCTCCCTTAGTTATGCTGCTAATAGGTTTAGTCAGCCGGGGGACCTCCAGTAATGCACTGGGCCTCACTCCTTTCCTCACTCTCTATGAAATATTTTTTTTTTGCTGGTCATTAACATTTGTTTGTTCTCTCCCATAGATTGAGTCCCCATCGTGCTGTTTGCTCTCTACATGTCTGTTCTTTTCTTCTTCTCTGTCCCCTCACCCCCCAGCCAGTCGCAGCAGATGACTGCCCCTCCCTGAGCCTGGTTCTGCTGGAGGTTTCTTCCTGTTAAAAGGGAGTTTTTCCTCTCCACCGTCGCCAAGTGCTTGCTCACAGGGGATCGCCTGATTGCTGGGGTCTTTCTGCAACTGTGGGGGTCCTCCCTACAGTTGATAGTGCTATGAGATGACTGTTGTTGTGAAATGGCGCTATATAAATAAAGTTGAATTGAATTGAATTGAATTAATTTAGTGTCTTTTTCTCAAAGTTTTTCACCTTTGTAAAATGTTGAGACTTGATCTCTATTTGCATCAACATTAAGTGATGCTTTTTATGCCCTGCCGGTCAAAGCCCAAAGGGGTTGAAGAGCCCTTTGGGCAAAGGCCAAAGGGGGATTATGTTATGGGTCCGTCTGTCTGTCCCCCTTTTGTGAAGTCAACTCCTCCAACAGTTTTGTTCCGATTGTTTTGAAACTTGGTACCATGGTTTGATATACTTTGATGATGCGCAAATTGCAATTTCACTCTCATCAGATGACCTTGAGGTCAGAGGTCAGATTTTCCCTAAATCTTGTAAACACAATAACTACTGAAAGGAATGATGTAGGCTTTTCAAATTGATATAGTAGTTGTATCTAATACACATCTTGGACAACTTACACTCTCACCTAACTATGGGTTTGGGGTCAAGGGGTCAAAGTTCAAAGTTAACATTGCAGTTGCACTATGGTATAGCTACATTTACTATTACTATAAATCTAGTAAAGCTAGTGCCACCAAACCTGGTATACAGGTTCACCTTGGGATCCTGACCTGTGACTATGGGTTTGGGGTCAAAGGTTAAGGTCAGCAGTCCTTATGCTTTATTACTGTACAACCAGTAAATCTAGGGCCACCAAACCTGGTATACAGATTCTGTTCAATTCAACTTTATTTACATAGCGCCATTCCATAACAACAGTTATCTCATAGCACTTTCAAACCACTCGGGGAAAACGCCACAATTGCAGAAAGACCCCAGCAATCAGGCGACCCCTGTGAGCAAGCACTTGGCAACAGCGGGTGGAGAGGAAAAACTCCCTTTTAGCAGGAAGAAACCTCCAACAGAACCAGGCTCAGGGAGGGGCAGTCATCTGCTGTGACTGGCTGGGGGGTGAGGGGATAGAGAAGAAGAAGAAAAGGTCATGTAGAGAGCAAACAGCATGACGGGAACTTAATCTGTGGGGGGAAACAAACAGATGTAATAACATAAATTTAAACTGTGCAAATTTTTTTGTAAGTGGGTATCAAACTGGTAGCCCTTCGTAGTACTTAGTACCCTTGAAGTAGCTCCCAATTTCAAAAAGGTTGGTGACCCCTGCTCTAAATAATCAGGACCCTTGTATTTAAAAGATCTGATAGTACCCTATTATCCTAACAGAGCACTACACTCCCAAAATGCAGGATTACTTGTAATACCTAGAATCTCTAAAAGTACAATGGGAGGTAGAGCCTTCAGTTATCAAGCTCCTCTCCTATGGGACCAGCTGCCAATCTGGATTCAGGAATCAGACTCGTTCTCTGTTTTTAAGAATAGAGTTAAAACCTTCCTTTTTGATATAGCCTATAATTAGGAAGGGATCATGTGTCTCTGAACCCTCCCTTAGTTATGCTGCTAATAGGTTTAGACAGGCGGGATACCTCCAATAATGCACTGGGCTTCACTCCTTTCTTCACTCTCAATGAAATATTTCTGCTGGTCATTAACCTCTGTTTGTTCTCTCCCATAGATTGAGTCCCCGTCGTGCTGTTTGCTCTCTACATGTCTGTTCTTTTTTCTTCTTCTCTTTCCCCTCACCCCCCAGCCAGTCACAGCTGATGACTGCCCCTCCCTGAGCCTGGTTCTGCTGGAGGTTTTTTCCTGTTAAAAGGGAATTTTTCCTCTCCACCATCACCAAGTGCTGCTCACAGGGGCCTGATTGCTGGGGTCTTTCTGCAACTGTGGGGTTTCCTCTACAGTTGAAAGTGCTATGAGATGATTGTTGTTGTGAAATGGCGCTATATAAATAAAGTTGAATTGAACTGAATAGAAAATCATTTAGATTCAAAAATCGATTCTGAATCAAATCATGACCCCCCCCCCCCAAATCGAATCGGATTGTGTGACTTCTAAAGATTCACAGCGCTAATATTTTCTTCTTGTTAGCAGACTGATCTATGTCAGGTCAGGAATTGGTTTGCTTGGTACCGGATAACCCCGCCCTTCCGAGAGTGTGGAGGGTGAAATTGGCCATCCTGCCAGAGCTAAATACAATATCTGTCACAGGTCTGTGGTGAACCACTCCCAGTTACATGGGGTGAGACTGGACATCTTGGCAGATAAGCACATTTGTCCCAAGGTCTGTGGTGGACTCTTGCCAGTCGGTGCATCGTGATCTGCACTACACAAAGAGCAGAGATAAACAAACCTATCATCTGGTCAGTCACTGCAACAGATACTGGAGTCAGTTTGTCTTGGCTTGTCCTTGCCACTGATAATACCTCTATCTGCCAAGAATGTGCTGCTAGTCCAGCAAAAGCTAGAAGTACTCAAATACTTTGCAAGCAGTTTCATGAACTGGTCAGTCAGAAAGCAACTCATACTGGCTCGGACATCGCTCGGGTTAACAAGGTCAGGAGTTCCTGGCAATGGAAGGCGAAGGACAGAGCTGCGTGGAGGAATCTGATCAGACCTAAATGAAACAGCCATTGTTGCCCCCAACAGACTGCTATGATGATGATGAAAAGACTGATACACTTGGAGGCCCAAAAGATCCCCCACTTTTTTTTTTTTTTTTTTTTTTTTGGTTGAGCAGCTGCCCCTGAAATGTCTGTGCATGTGACTAACTGATATAGGCCTTTTCCACTAGTATCGCTTTGGCCTTACTCACTTCTACTCTACTCGCTTTCTCGCCCTTTCCACTGTACCCAGCACGGTTTAACCGACACTATTTTCATGCCCGTTCGAGGGCAGGGTACAACCCTGCTGAAGCGAGCCGAGATGTGATGTCAACAGACTGCGAGCCGCTGATTGGTCAGGGCGTAACGTCACGAAAGCGTCCGTCTTCAGTGGAATCTTTACGACCGCCATTTGCAATATTTCACGGACTAACTCTGTCACGGAGTAAATACGATATTAATACAGACAGCGTTGTAGGTTTTGCGGAAATGTACACCGTGGTCCAACGAAGAGGTGCGGGGTTTTCTCTGCTTGGTGGCAGATACACAGTGAGAGGAGCGACCCGGACCGATACAGATGCAGCCCAGCATAGAACTGGACTACGGACAAGCTGAAGACGAACATGAGAGAACCATCGATGGTGAGTGATTTGTAATAATGTGCATCTGTTCGCTTATTTATCCTGTTGGTGGTAAACTCACTTTTTTTGAGCAATACAGCGCCGTCCTGTGCTGGCTAACGAGTGTTAGCTAGTAGCTAGCTAGTACCAACTGCTGATTCGCGCTTGTTTTCTCCTAAGTATTCGCTTGTGAGAACAAAACGATGAAATATGTTAATCCTGGTTAAAGTCCTGGTTTGAGTACGTGCTGCACTTTGGTGCTGCGCATTAAATTGTGTGCAATTTAATGCTAGAATGTGTTTCCACATGCCAGGGTTTAGCCTCCCTCATTGTGGATACTGATGAAATGGACCACAGGAGCTGAAATCTCAACAATATAAAAGTGCTTTTTCAAACCAGTGATTTATAAAGTCATTCATATAATTTTCTAAAGCGTCAGAATAGACCCACACACCTATTCTGTGGATTTTCCATAAAAGGTGCTGGAACAGTATTGTGCTGTTCCACCATAAATCCCTGGATTGATAATGTTCTTGTACCTGTACAGAGTGGATCCTGCGGTGCTTGTCAGGGAAACGAAGGATTTTTATCACATCCCACCACTGACTTTCACAGGTGTATTTCCCTAATACAGGTACATCTCCAAAAATTAGAATGTCATGAAAAATTTCAATATTTTTTGACACTCATTTCAGAAAGAGAAATCCATATATTATATCGATTCATTACATAGACAGTGATATATTTCAAGCATTTATTTATTTTAATTTGGATGATTATGGCTTACAGCCCCTGAAAACCCCAAATTCAATTTGGCAAAAAATTAGAATATTACATAAACTTTAAAAAAAAGTTTTTAAATAGAAATGTTGGCCGCTGAGGTGTTGGTTAATATGGGCTGTAGCCATAATCATCAATATTAAAATAAACACTTTCAGTATATCACTGTCCCTGTAATGAATCTATATATGGGTTTCACTTTCTGAAATGAGTGACAAAAATATTGAACTTTTTCATGATATTCTAATTTTTGAGATGTGCCTGTATAAGTGTTGAACTTGCTTGAAACTAACCACCATCCATTTCTGTCGTTCGTCTAGACAGGAGGAAATCAGCCACCCCACAGCGGACCTCGCCACTGTGGAAAGTACTGAAATCCTTTGCTTTTATAGGTAAAGTGTCAAAACCAAAGTAGCACAATTTCTACTTAATATAAAAGGGACTGAACTGAGATTTATTTGATTGTGTGAGTATTAATTACAGAATAATTGAAAAAGAATGGCGCATCAACTGTAAAATAGACTACTTGTTAACCACTTGCGCTCCGTTGTTCCGCGGGCGGGCAAGTCTCTGCGTCGGAGGTGCGCGCTCGGACGCATGATGCATGATAGAGATACTGATGGTGGTGATGTAGGTGGTGTGGCCTCCAAGCGCCACTGAAAAAAAAAAAGCTGCAGACACAGCCTCGAACAGATTAGTTCATCTGATTGACCTCTCATTTGACTAATAAGAGCCTTGAATTGGGTTTCTGAAACCTTGAAGAACCAATGAATGAAAACCTAGGAAGGAGGACCCGCCTACTGTGAATGCAGGTGCCAATTGAAGCACAGAAGTTCGAGCTGGGTGAAGAGAGATTTACTGTTGCAGCAGATGAACAAAAAAGGACGCTGGACGAACCTGCTACAGACCCAGCAGCATGGAGAACACCCACAAGTGGGACCTGCACTCATTCCAGCAGAATAGACGTTTAGGATTCTCTTCCGTCATCATAGACCGACGGAGGCCGACGACAAAAGTCGTAAATCATTCGCCAAAACAGCAATAATGGAATTATGTTTTGACCGGCATCCACGAGCGGACCAGCGTCGCGTTCGCCTGACAATGGAGAAGAGAAGTTCGCCAGGACTCTGCTGCTGTGAAGAGGTAAGGTGTTATAAGCTAAATTATTATTTCTCCCTGAAAATTGTAATCAAAAAATGACTTTTGACCGATCGGTAAATTACAACTGTACGGCGCACAAAGTACGAAGTGCGTGCGCCGCGATAAACGGTTCATTTGCCGTGTTTGGACCGTGAACGCCCCCCCCCCCCCCCGCTGCAGAAGAGGAGCGGGGGGGCGCGTTCACGGTCCGAACGCCCCCCAGTCCGCGGGGGGAAGCATATGAGTCTATTCTGTCATGTAGCGATGGCCGCCCTCTGTAGCGAGGGTGGGGGACAACCCCCACCCCCACCCCCACACAGTAGCGAGGGGGGGAAGCCGCTGTGACAGCGTTGCTGTGGAAACATGCAACGAGTGTAATCCGTCATGTAGCGAGGGCCGAACTCCGTCCTTTGTAGCGAGGGGGGGGGACAACCCCCCCACACACACACACACAGACACAGCCCTGAATGTGACCTTTCATTAGAGCCCAAAATGAAGATTCTACATTGAATTATTCAAAAGTTATAGACGTTTTTCCAAACTGTGCCATTTGGCACAATTTGGCACAGTTCAAAAACGCCTGGGAACAGCCTGAGAACAAAGCTGTGTAAAATATTCATTTTTTTGTGGTATTGTTACAAAATTTGGACCTCATCTGGATAACACTTGGTTCTACATTTCTGTTGCATTTTCCAGCCGGATCGGACAGCTGTGTGTTATTTGCAAGCATTTGTATCCAAAAAAACACCGTGGCCAAAATAAATTTGGCCACGGTATGTCAGTATGTTTAGATGACTGTAACTCAGTGGCCGGAGCACTGAGTTACAGTCATGTTTTTTTTGCCAAAAAATTCAAAGTGTTTTCTTTTAAATGAGACCAACCCCATGAAGATGCTGCAAAGGGTTGAAGAACAGCTTTCGATTTACTTTGGGCACGTTATTTTTTGGCATTTTTAGGAAAATTGCCCGGAGTGCAAGGGGTTAATGTATTTATTTTTTTGTCAGATCACTTGTGTGATCCTTTGTGAGTTATGTTCATAACTGTATCTTTTGGGGAATGGCAGTTGTTCAGTCATCAATATAATTTAGTTTATATGTGTAGTTTATACTCTATCATCAATAAACTCATGCAGTAACAGGACACATTACAAATATTTGAGACCTATTGTAGTGCTTCTTTTTATATTTTAGCAATGCTAGTACAAAACACCGCCCACACTTGAAGCCAGGGCAAGAAGAGACACTTTTACATTCAAGACAAACTTTTATTGATAAAAACTCCATATTTTGACTGAGCGACTCCATACTCGGTGATGCACACCTTCAGTTAAAGTACTATATTCCATTCAAGTGAATGTATTAATTCATTCTGATTGCTGAGGCCACAGTAAAAACAGATGATTTTAAATGTAACGCAGCCCTTGTAAAATCGACTTTACATCAGTGCAGCTACATGAAAATTGTGGTTAAATACAACAACGAAGTACTTTATTGTCACATTGGAATTGGAATTGCTCCTGTTTTGTTTTTCTTTTGAATTCTTGGATGGAATATGGGTGGGCAATATAAGCTGCAGCTTCAGCCATCACCCATTTCAGATAACCTATGTTGAACTGTATAATCAGAGGAGTTATTGTTTAATTCAACCTTATTAGATTTTTTTTCCCACTTTGTTATATTATTCTCTTTTAATCTATCCGAAATAAAGATTCATTCATTCACATTCCACCACTGGCTTTTAGCAACAAGTGTATTTCCCAAATATGTTTTAAACTTCCTTTATTTAACCACCACCCATTTCTGTCTTTTGTCTAGGCAAGAGGTAAACGATCGATCCACCCCAAACTGGACCTTGCGTCACTATTTACAGAGATGCAGGCCTAAGATCTGCTGATCTGAGACCAGTGTGAGCTGCACATCCCAGCTGCTGAGTGACCCAGTCTTACAGTTTGAGTTTTGCACATTCTGAATAATCTGGAATTTGCTGCTGATTGTAATAAACAATTTAATGACTTATGTGTTTGCATCATGATTTCTATTTTTGTCTGTTAATAACACACTGGTGGGAAAAGAGTCAGTAGTACAAACCATTAATGGGTGACCTTGAAAACAATGGCTCATTTTTAAGAAAAGTAACCAAAACAATTATTTTATTAACTGAAGACTGTATTGTTGGATGTGCCACCACAGAAGACCCTGCATACTTTAGTGACAGTACCAGTATATGGAGGAATTCTGGGTCATATTAGCATCTGCTCTTCATCATAATGGGTTTGGGCAGGGGTGTCCAATCATGTGCCATGGAGGGCCAAGACCCTGCAGGCTTTACCTCCAACCAGTGTCTTCAACAGCAGATTCCACTGAACTTCTTCCACTGACTGCAGATCAGTGAGAACACCTGCTTAAGAGACTGGGTAGAAGAGAACCTGCAGGCTCTTGGCCCTCCATGACACATGAACTCACTTCCGCCTCCCAAAGAGAGCAGACGCTTTTTCCTTCTCTCCAGCTCTGACTTTTCATCTCCTTCCTCCTCTAACTAACTGGATCCCAGCTTGCTATCGTCTGTCTGCGTGTCTCTACTGCTGATTATCAAACGAAATTATGGATTTAATAAGCTGGGCTTTGAACGCAATTGACACTATTTTTTCAACGAGGAAAAGTGCCCCGGGGGAGGTTGCTTGCCCCGCAGGAACGGCTGCTGCGGGCTATTTGAGGGACACAAGTAATTGGAAACTCTTGTGCCTGTCTGATCTTTCCATTGAAGATGTCGAAGATTTGTACGTCTTCGTAGTAATGGTCATCGGGATCGTTCTGATTGGATCTGGGATTGTCCTGGTGTACCGTAAATTGATGAAGATGGACATAGCCTATCAAAATGCTGGCCAGGCGAGGCTTAACCATCAAATTGAAAAAATGGAGAGGACTCTGACAGCGGCAAATGGAGAACTGTCTAGGAAAATGGATTACATCATGATCACGCTGAGAGCCGTCCATGAAGGATTCAACGTCCAGCACTGAAGGATTAAGTACTGAATCTGTAAGAGGATATAAAGTTTTTTTCTCTGGGATCAGTACTATTCGACTAATCTGACCCCCTCACACAAGTCCTCCAGATTATCTGCAGTTTTTTGTTTTCAAAACATTTGAGCTGCATTGACTCCACGGACAGTCAGCTGCATGGCTCAAGGACAAATGCCAGCAGCTAAGACAAAACATCTCCTGCCAAAGAGACTTTGTTGTTCTTAACTGATACAAACACCTACACTCAACACTACATCCACACTGACTCAAAAACTGATGAAAAAGATCACTCACTCACTGCTCTCTTTGTGTCCTTGTGTACATTCTTGTCTGCTAACTGTGCATTGAGGGCTTTTTTTCTTGTAATCATAATATTGATCATATATGACCGGTATTCTGACAATCAATGGTTTTTTGCTCTTTCCTATTGTGTTATCCTTTTCCTCCCTATGCATCCTGTACCCATCTGATGACAGGTGCGTTTTTCAGACGCTGCCGCGTCACCGGAAATGCAGGTCGTTTTCTGTGTCAAGTCAAATCCCTCGTATGTTATCAGTTGTTTACTGTTAATGTACTTGGCAATAAATCTTTTCTGAGTTCTGGACACCTGTGGGTTAGAGTTTAATGGGATTTAACATTTTAACATAAACTGCTTTATGGTTCATAATCCTGTTGAGAGACTTACACCAAACCAAAAGTGATTTCTCAAACTGCTGGATTGTTCTTAGACAGCTTTTCCAATCTGTCAGTATTAAATTTATGTCACATGGTGGTAACCTTCACATATAAAAAAGAGACATCTGCAAAAACTTTAGAGGTTTATTGTCAGTGCAATACTACATGAATGCATGTATAGTACATTGTTGATGCAGAGAATATATATTTCTACAGTATATGTATCTAGTAAATCAAGCATTTTCCATGTAACCTTGTGACTGCATTATTTTAATTGCTTTTAATCCTAGATCAAGTTTTTTGACCTAAAATGCATCATAACTGTCAAATATATCTTCTTATACCTAACTCAGTACTGTTTACTTTTTGAATATATATTTTGTGGCTAATATAGTTATTAACATGGTGATCAAGTTGTGTCAGCTGATCATTTTTTGCTATGACACCATCTCAGACTCAGTGCAGCTGGAGCAGTTATGTCCATGATGTCTCAACAGTCTCTCCATGATTTTCACGCAGATCAGAGCAATTTTTTTTCCCACAATATTTTTATTGAACCTTTTTTTTTTTACAAACATAGCACACACAGTCAGACACTAACACAAAAGTAATTTAAAAACTAAAAAGAACAATAACAAAATAACAAAAAAAGGGTAATAAAAACAACAACCATTAACAAAGACAAGTCAACAACAATGCTCCTCTGTTTAGTCTAGGTAATCTATTACATAAGAATACATAATATACATTCACCAGCTTGGAATTTGCAAGGTCCACACATATCATTCACCTTCTTCTTCAGAAGTTATGTTTAATTTCTTTACATAATCAATGAAAGGTCTCCATATATTCTCAAACACATTTTCCTTTGATTTCAGTATATATGTTATTCTTTCTAGTGGAAGGTTGGTAACATCTGTCTTAACCACTGAGTCACATCTGGTCTATGAGTTTTTCCACAGTAATGCAATACATTTTTTGACAGTAAGCAAACTGAGGTCTATTAATGTTCTTTCACTCTTATTAACGTTATGTTTTTCTGGATACAGACCCAACAAAAACAGTTTAGGGTTCAGTGTGATTTGTTTTGAAATTATTTTTTCAATTGTTAACCTCACCTCTTCCCAAAACATTCTGATTTTTCTACATTCCCATAAACAGTGAAATAGGGTTCCTTTACTTAGATCAGAGCAATTTTTTGCACAGGAAATAAACGTTTCTACAGACATTCTTAAGCTCTACAACCACTGATCGTTTGTGAAGCTGTGTTGACATCAGTGACAGGCTGTGCTGAACACCAGACTGACCGTTTGAAGCGGTAATTTTCCCACAACAGAGCCATCTGAAACACACACAGCATACATATTTTAGTACCTAACAGCGATAACTTGCAGAGATTACAGTGTAGTACGACGTACTTATAGCAAACTAGCATTAGCAACATTAGCTTACCGTCATATATGACCTAGTTTGTATCCCCACGTCTTCGGCTCTCCCAGAAGCTGCAGAACTATTCCACAGTGTTTCGTCTCACTGCCTGTACCCTTGTCTGGCGGTCCTTTTGACATTTATGGTGAAAAAAGCCACAGACCGAGGAGTCGCCTTGTAAAGCCGCCATGTTGTGTTTGGCTTGGGTTGCGTGTTTTACGTCACGGGAGTGTGGCGCCGCCTTGCTGTAAAAAAAATCCCGCCCACCACAGCTTAACCCCGCTTTACCCGGCTGCTATGGAGACACAACCACGGCCAAACTGAGTAGTAACGAAACGAGGCGAGGCGAACTGGGCTAGTGGAAAAGACCCAATAGTGTCTTCTGAGTTCCTCCAGCTGCTCCAGCCTTGGTTCTGTCAGCTCTGCTTTAACTTCTTCTGAAGGATGGCTTCATTTTCTCCAGGATGACCTCAGCGGGGGGGGGGGGGGGGGCTGGACTCACGGCGAGCTCGGATGGTGAGCCTGAACCCTCAGAGAAATCTGGCAAGAGTGGACTATCCTTGGTGACCCTGGGAGAAGGCTCAGACAAAACAGGTAGACAGACAGGATCAGGGTCACCGGCAGCGGTGGAGTCCGGCGAGGTGAGCTCAGGTGCAGGTGACGGCTGCACCTGGCTCTCCTCACCAAGAAGCAGACAAGATATCTCCAAAAATGATACAAGAAAAATGAAGGAGAACACTTGCCTGAGCTCGAGCTCCACTGCCATCCAGGACTCCGTTGATCCAGGCGACGATGTTTCGGTTGTGGTCTTTCGGAGGTCCAGCTCCAACTCTGCTGCAGCAGCCCTTGCAGCAGGCATGGTGGTTGGTGCAGTCCTGGTCTCCTCCAGTGAGGTACCCCACGCAGGTGGTTCATCCGGTGTGGATTCTGGAGGTGGTTTTCCTCCTGGCGCTGGATCCTGAGTCGCTGAAGCCAGGGGACGCTCATTCGTCGGTGCAGGCTTCATGTCGGAGGCAGCGCTCTCCCTCTGTCCGTAGCATGGGTGTGGGGCTGGAACAAGGTCCTCTAGAGCCGCAGGCTCCTCCATCATCCGGCGGTTGAGTTCTGGGGTCGGTGGACACTCGGCTGCAATAGGAGGACACACAGAGAGAGCAGGTTAAGTGTATACAGCTGCAGCAGACAGTGAGGACTCAGGGAACTGCACAGCCTGAGTCTCACCTCCGGGAATCAGACAAGGTAGTTCATGTTTAAATGACTGAGAATGGAAAAAAAACACTTGCCTGTTTTCCCAGGGCATGATGTTTCTGCTGCAGCTGGTTTGTAGTCATCCCTCTCTGTGGCTATGGTGGGCGTGGGCCACTCTGAGGATCATGGAAGAGCCACCCCTACAGGCATGGAGGTGGGCGGAGCCAGGGGAGAAATGGCCAAACCCTCAACAGCGGGAAAGGGCGCTGAGGAGAAGGGGGAGGCAGCAGTTGCGGAAAAAGTAGATGCTGGTGAGGTAGCCGGAGGGGAAATTGGCACAGAGGACACTGCTGCAGAGGTCTTCTCCCTCGGTGAAGGAGGGGCTGCTGACAGGGAGGAGGAGACATTCTTCCGGCGGCCTGGAGCTGGATGACGGTGTCTCAGAGTTGGCGACGCGGGAGCTGGAGGAGAAGCTGGTGAACAGGGAGGGGAGAAAGATGTCTGCCATGGAGAGCGCCTCTGTGTCAGGTTCGGCTCCACTGGAGACGGCCCTATTGTCATCCCAGGAAACAACCACTGGAGTGTGGAAACAGTTCCACATATTAGGAATATTTCCACAGGCCAGGGTGTTCCTCCAGGATTACCACCGCTCCATTCACACTTTTCCAGGTCTTTTTGGGTCCATGGGCGGTGAGAGCTTCATCCACAAAACTTTGGATAAAATCAGCAGCCCACTCCTCCTCCAGGCTCGGGGACCCTGCTACCAATCTCCCTTTAATTGATGGAGGCTGGCACGCCGGGGACATGATGAGCTCCCAAAAATAAAGGTGCGTAAAAAAGAAAACAAAGATTCTGCAAACTCAAAGCAGCTGGGTTTCTACTGGGTGCTGTTTTCTGTCATGAATGCTCTTCGGGGCAGAGAGGCGAGACCCACACGCTGGACTGTGAGTTTGTGCAATTTATTGAAAGAAACAACAAACATAAAGTACAACACGGTGTTCTTAACACAAAATACAAAAAAGAGAAAAAACACTTACAGATTTGATGCACCAGAGCAAGGCAGGGTTCTGGTGGAGACGAGGTGAATATAACCAAAGACAGCAGCAAATAAGAAAAGAAAATGTAGTCCTTAAATAGGGACAGAATAGACAACACGAGTGATGACAGGTGTGGGTTCACATGAGCGGGCAAAAAGGGAACAATGAATGGTGATTGGGATCAGCTGGAAAAGAGGAGGGAGGAGCGGCTTGACAGCTGGCAGGGCGACGTCCACGCAGAGCACAAAACCGGAAACGCCGCCTGACAGCTGTCAACCCAGAGAAAGAACATCACAGAACAAATATAGAGAATAAACATAATCAAATGCAGACAAATAAATAATTATGGAGGAAACGAAACATGAGCACAACAAAACTGAAGCCTAAACAGAAAAATAGTAAACAGTGCAAAAACTCAAAGGGCACAAAATACAACAAATATATATAAATACAATGAAAAAGCCATGACACTGAGCCTGGCAGAACTTCTAGAGCTCAGCTCACGACAGTTGCTGCACTCTTGAGGTAATTTTGGTTGGCTGGCAACTCCTGGGAAGGTTCACCACTGTTCCACGTTTTTCCATTTGTGGATAATGGCTGTCACTGTGGTTCGCTGGAGTCCCAAAGCTTTAGAAATGGCGAGAAAATTGAACTCATCTTTCCAAAGATAATGATAAAACACAGTTAAAAATCGCACAAAATATGCCCTGCCATCTGGGGCTGTTTGTCCCTGCTTGTTACTTCTTCTCCTGCTTGACACTGTTCTGTGTTATGTTGCTTATCTGTGTCTATATAAATGTCTTGCAGGGAGTCATGTGCTCTGTCTATGTGCCGTCATATAGACATCATTTGGTCGGTCTTCTTCTTCGTTCAGACCAAAGAGTCTCCTCCTGTCTCAGACGGCTGTGTTGTTCACTGTCATGCCTGGTGCTTACTGGTGGAACCTGAGGTGTTTCATGTTCACGGCATCCTTTCTGATGTGCAGCATTCAATCTATTGCTCTCCATCTGGTGGGTCTTCTTCTTCGTTCAGACCACTGGTTGAGATAGTGATAGGTGCGTCGTAATCCCAGTTCATGGGCACAATCCTGAAAAAGTGGCTTTCGACCCTGTTCAGGAAGGCCCGTGCATGCCCGTAGAAACCAAGAAACTGGCACACCCAGAGAAAATCAGCGCTTTGCTTGGCATTTTACACATTTGTAGTGTAGACTGGTATTCGTCAATGTTACACATTTGCCGTCATGTAGGCATGGCGAGTCGTCCTATGATGCCTGAGATCATAGGACGCGCTATGATAATGAGGCAGAGATCATAGGCCGTCCTATGATGTCCTAGAAATGTGCTTTAAAGTTTGTCGTACTCTATGCTGGTGAAGGGTGTCCTCCTGTCTCAGACGCATGTGATGTAATGCTGGAACCTCAGGTGTTTCATCTTCATGGCATCTTTTCTGACGTGCAGCAGTTGTCGTCATTCTATTGCTCTCCATCTGGTGGGTCTTCTTCTTCCTCTTCTTCTTCTTCTTCTTCTTCTTCTTCTTCGAGACCACTGGTTGAGAGATACGTGAGTCATAATTCCAGTTCATGAACAGGATCATGAAAATAGATCTGAGCAAAAAGAGGCTTTCTGGCATGTACTCTGTATATGACATCATAAAGACATGAAGGCAGCCTTGATGTACATAACATCATAAAGACATGTTGCCTGATGTCTGTCACTGTATATGATATCATAAAGACACACGTCCTGCAACTGAATACGACAAAAACTAAAGACATGATTATTGACTTTAGGAGGAAAACTCCCAGGCACAAAGTCACCGTACTTAAAGGCCAGACCACCGAATGTGTACAATCCTACAAATATCTTGGGACGATTATTGATAGTAATTTAAACTTTGAAGAGAACTGTGAAAGGGTCTGCAAAAAGGGTCAGCAACATTTGCATTGCTTGAGAAAACTTGCACGCTTCCAAATTGACCGAACCATAATGACAATGTTTTATCGGGCCTTTATTGAATCTGTTTTATCCGTTTCTTTAAAGTGTCATGGTTTGGTCAGATAAAACTGAAACAGAGGAAATCCTTGGATCAGGTAGTTAGATGGTCCAGTTGTTTGCTTGGTGAGTCACAGCTGAGCCTGACATCCCTGTACACCAGACAAGTACAGAGGATGGCTACTTCCATTTTAAATGATGACTCCCACCCTTTGCACTGCAACTTTCAGCTTCTTCCCTCAAGACGGAGGTTTGCTGTCCCAAAAAGTAAAACCCAGCGCTACAAAAACAGCTTTGTTCCTGCTGCTGTCAAAGAGTTGAACAAGCTGTAACAATATATTGCACATAATTTATTAACCTATTATTATCATAACCTATTTATTAACTCCATTTTATATTTACTTATTTTTGTAGAATGTTACTTGGGAAATATTTTATTGAATTTTAGACCTTTGAGTTTTTAACCTCTTTGACTAGTTTTTAACTTTTAATATGACCCTCCTCTCTTATCTCTGGTTTTTCTCCCATCTCTTTGTCTTTTTATATCCTGATTGATGGAGCCTTGAGTATTTTTATCATGTTTATAGTCAGCTTCATGTGTGCCTGTGTTTGTGTCTATGTTGAATGTAATTTGTGGCTTGTAAATATGGATGTCACCAGACTGCAAAACAAATCTACCTACGGGTACAAATAAAGTAACCTGAACCTGAACATTTGTCTATGTGCCGTCATATGGGCATCGCGAGTCGTCCTATGATGCCTGAGTTCATGGTCTGTATGACATCATAGAGACACATTTGTCTATGTGTCCTATGACCTATGACACCTTGGTTCATAGGCTGTCCTATGATGTCCTATGAAGTGTGACAGAGACACAGAGATTTCTTGCTTTGAAGCAGCAGTCAAATGTATTTACAATTACTTTTCAAGACTTCACAAAGTAATTGAGTATTTGGACCCAGTGCTGCTATTTATATACAGTGGTGCCTGAAAGTTTGTGAACGCTTGAGAATTTTCTGCGTAAATATGACCTAAAACAACATCAGATTTTCACCCAAGTCCTAAAAGTCGGTAAAGAGAAGCCGGTTAAATAAGTGTGACAAAATATTTTACTTTTTAATTTTTTTTTCATTTTTATATTAATTATTTTACTTTTTCATTTATTTATTGAGGAAAATAATCCAATATTAAATATTTGTGAGTGGCAAAAGTTTGGAAACCTCTGATGTCAGTATTTGGTGTGACCCCCCCTTTTGCAGCAATAACTGCAACTTAATGCTTCCAGTAACTGTTGATCAGTCCTGCACATCGGCTTGGAGGAATTTTAGCCCATTCCTCCATCCAGAACAGCTTCACCTCTGGGATGTTGGTGGGTTTCCTCACATGAACTGTTCACTTCAGGTCCTTCCACAGCATCTCAGTTGGATTAAGGTCAGGACTTTGACTTGGCCATTCTAAAACATTAACTGTGTTCTTCTGTAACCATTCTTTGGTAGAACAACTTGTGTGCATAGGATCATTGTCTTGCTGCATGAGCCACTTTCTCTGAGATTCAGTTCATGGACAGATGTCCTGACATTTTCCTGTAGTATTTGCTGCTATCATGGGTGGTGTCAAGTCTTTTTTTTAGGGGTGCTGCAGCACCCTTAAATTTAAACTCAGCACTCCTAAATATTGGAGTGACAAAAGTTGTGATTATAACATTTTACTTCATCTTTGATGAGCTGAAATAAGAACAAAAACATATTCAGTAGTTTGTCATAATTGCCCCCCCCCCCAGCAAATGGAATGATCCCTCCTCTCACACACGTTCTCTCCCCTGTACCTGCACATGCTGCCCTGCAGCGCACACACAGAGAGGTCCCTCCTATCCCAACTGCGGGAGGCTGCTGCAGCTTCTCTACAGCTAACAAACTCACAATAATGTACACTGAAAAAAGGGGAAAGGGAGGGTTGTTCAATTTTCAAATATGTAGTTTGCATATACAACACAACTTATTTATATCCTTCCTCCAAACATATATCAGTCATGTTGAGTTCTTGTAATCTCGAGCGATGTAAAGTCAACAAGTTTCAGTCATTTTAAAAAAGAAGGAAATAGTTTTGTTTTGTCTGGAAACTCCGCCTCCTGGGGGGGGGGTGCTTTAGGAGGGAGAACGAAATTTGAAGTCGGCCATCTTTTCTCTCGCTTCAAAAAGAATTTCTGCGACTTCAGACGGCTCTCAACAAGGTAAGGATAAATTAAATTTTATAAAACGTCGGTCACAATTACAGGTAGTGATTTTATGCAGTGCACTGTTTTCATCGAGCTACATGTGATGTTATCAGCACCGAGCAACATGAGGTCAATGTCAATGCTACGGTTAGTTTAAGTTACCACTGGCTTCTGTTAGCGAGTTTTATTTTATATGTGTTCATATTTATTGAAATGTACACACAGCATGTGCTTTTGTGTCGTAAATATTTAGACTGAAGTCTAAATTTTGTTTCGTCCGCTCTCTAGAGGGTTATTCACAATAATGAAGTTAAGATTCGGGTTAGCTTAGTTTAGGAAGGGGGAGGGGGAGTCGTAACCGGCGCAGCAGCTTGCCGAGGCATGTTGGCGGGAGACATAACGTTGTTACATGACGATTCTCGGTCAGAGTCATTCTTCAAATTTATTTATTCTCCGTTTTTTTCCGGATTTTTAAAGTAAGCGCCAACCGTTTGTCAAAGCAGCAATGGTGGTTACATAAACACACACAAATGCCACACTGAGTTCACTGCAGTGAGAGGACGGACCGTTAGGTTGAAGGTCTGAGCATGAAGAGAGAGACGAGGGTCGAGCGAGCTGCAGGTTGAATGAGAAGAGAGCGGCGGTAACATCAATAATGCATTTAATTAGAAGAACAAAATGGTGTTTTCTTATTTATTCACAGCTGTTACAGTCAAAATCAGTAATGCAACCCTGTGTGAAGCTGCCTCACTGCTGCACTTAGTGTGAATTCAGCTGAAGTTTACATCTGTCTGCTGTGTCCATTAGGTAGACACATTCAGACCCATTGAATCTGTGTATTATTCGTTCAGTTGTTATTCAGCTGAGAATCTAAAAACTATACATTAAAAAGTAGGTCGTTTTTCGTTTCATTGTTTTTACAATGAGAACAAATAAATCAACATTCATTTGTTTTTCAATATCCCATTTGTTAATGGGCATTGGAGATAACTGCTGGATATGCACCACAGCTGATCGATCAGCACAGCATTGGTTCCTGTTTTGGTTACTGTTATAAATTAAGACAAAAATAGTTATCTGCAGTTATTTTGTATACAAGTATAAATTGCTGTTGTGCTGTGATGAAAACACAGACGATAGAACTTCCGGGTCACGTAGCTCGGACAAATTAAATATTAAAATCAAAATCTGTCCGTGGCCAGTATTTAAACTTTACTTTATTTGATCTGAATTAAAAAGACGGGATATTGAAAAGCAAAAGAATTTTGATTTATTTGCTTTCATTTTAAAAATGATAAAACAAAAAAACCATTTTTTAAAATATTTATTGTTTTTTGGATTCTTAATTGAATAACAATTGAATGGATTCGGTTTTTTGTGTTCTTATTTGGTTTTTCATTTCAAGCAGACAGTGTACAAACGTCGTTTTTTTACTATTCAGTTTATACAGAAAAACAAAAAAAAAAATCTTTCATTTTTTCAGGCAAAATTGAATATCTGAAAGAAGGGGATATGATGAAGTAATTTTAAAAATATATTTTTTATTTATTTTTTTTAAATAGGTATGTGGTGTTCTGACCCAGTGACCTCCACCCACTTGCTTTGAACAAAATTTCACAGGCTCTATAGTAAATGGTGAGTATTATTGAAATGATTTTGATGATGTGTTTTACTTGGTCTGACAATGCTGCTTTTAATGTCTTAAAAAAAATAAACATTTTGTATACAATGTGCTATAACTGCAATACAGTTTACTGGAGCCACATTCCTAGGTAGAACTAATGCTGTCTAATACAACAATCCTGTAATGATTCCTACCATAATGAAGGTCATATTATTCATTCAGTGTATGTGATGTATATTTTTTCCTGAACAGGTATTTGGTGTTCTTCTAGTTCAGACTAGTGAACACTTTGCATGGAGCACCTTTCCAAAGGCTCTGTAGTAAATGGTGAGTACAATTCAAATTATTCTGTTTGATTTGTTGACACAGTCTTTCAAAATACATGTATATGACAATGTTGCTATCAGTTTCTGAAATAATCACTTAAAGTTTTTGTATATGGTGTGCTAAAATGTTAAGAATATACACATTGTCCAATTTACTGACTCCACATTTTTAGCTAAACAATATGCAATACAATATAGTCTAATACAACAGGCCTGCAATAATTATTACCATCATAAAGGCTTTTGTGCCATGTTTGTAACAACAGTTTCAAAGAGTGTCTGATAATAAGAGTAACCGGGCTGTTCTAAATGGGGTGTGCTTAATGAAATATTTACCTCTTACAAAACAAGTCAATTGCGCCACAAACTACAGCCTCCAAAATGACCTGTTGAATTAACATATCCTTGAATCTGTTTTCAGCAAACACTGTATATTATAACTTTCATGATAGTAGGATTTTTTTTGCAATACTGTTGTTTGACTGCAGTAGTTTTTACTTGATAAATGAGTATGCATTTGAGTAACACAACAAATTAACCAAGTAGAAGTGTGCATCTGTTTAGTGAGGAAGCTGTTTTGGGTGTGTTTTAGGTTGACTTGCCTTTAACCCCCCCCCCCCCCCCCATCTCTCCCCCCCTCTCCCCAGAGTGAATGTGGCAGTGTAAGGGGTGTTCAGTAGTCGTTTCAAGTAGGTTACAACTACTTAACCATTACAAACTCAAACATCCACATTTTGGACGTACCACCCACTATCCATGTACATTTTCACAATGTCCATGCACATTTAAGACATGGAATGCTTTAATCGTACATCTAAGTAGAGTGCATTCCACACAGTTTAGTCAGTTTCAAAAAGAATTGACTACTTTCAGCTGTCACTTATGTGCATGCAAACTATTGGAGGCAATGCCCATGAAAATTGGAGTTTACTGAGGTTTCTCCCATTTTTGATTGGACCTCTAGTTCCAGAGGATGAGCCTGCATGGCTTGTCTTAATGGATTTAAAAGATATTGTTGAGTTGGTTGTTGCTCCTGTGCATACAGATGAATCCAACGCATATCTTGAAAGCAAAATAGTTGAGCACAGACAGAGGTACCAAGAGCTGTTTCCTGGGAAAAGACTCCTACCTAAGCATCACTATCTTGAGCACTATCCTCGGATGATAAAATGTTTTGGCCCACTTGTCGCACTCTGGACAATGCGATTTGAGGCCAAACATAGCTTTTTTAAGCAGATCATGAGGCACACAAGTTGCTTTAAGAATGTACCCCTGACTTTGGCTTTAAAACATCAGCTGATGATTGCATTTCACATAAACTCATCAGCATATGGTCAATCTAGCCTCCATCTACCAAATGTGTCCACAGTTCCACTTGATGTACTGAAAGAGGAGGTGGTTCAGGCTATTGGGTCAAAATATCCCAACCTAACTGAGGTGCATCTTGCCAAGAGTGCATCAAGTAGTGGTGTAGCCTACAGCAAAGGTATGATAGTTACCCATGGATCAGCAACTATGATTTTTTTTAAATCATTGTAGAAGTATATGGGATATTTGTTGGGATTTTCTAATTATTAAGATTGCTGCAGTCAAAGTATGGTAAGACATGATGTCTTACCATATTGTATTTAAGACACAGAAGTTCTCATCATACCTAGGCGTACCTAAATCCTTAAAATTTATCTTGCTGACTTTTAATTTAATTTGGCTGAGTAATTTAAAAATTAGAAACCTGCCATCAGATAGAATCAATGTTTGCCTTAATATAATGAAATGTGTCTTAACATAATGATATGCAGTAATTGTTTTAAAATTTAATTTTCTTTTTCATCCTCTTCTCAGATTAAAAGACACAGAAGGATGGATCCCCCTACCATTCTCAAAGTCATCCTGGGTGACAACAGCAGCCAAAGGTTGACTTTCCAAAATGGACTTCTTGGATCAGTCAGTGAACTTGTTGGTGAGGTACAAAGACAATGTGGCCTCGACTCTGACTTCAGACTTCAGTTTATGGATGCACTATTCGGGAATGAATTTATGAACCTCACTTCAGTGGATGAAATGCAGAACAGAAGCACCATCAGAGTGATTCCCTTGACAGGAGCCTCAACTCCCCAGTCTTCCACCTCTGCTGCTAGTTTGTGCAGTCATGTTACAGAAGAATCTACGTCCGTGTCTGATGGGTGTGTTGACATAGACATACTCTCTTCAACAGAATCATCAGAGTCACCCAGCTCCAGGTCATTTTGGCCAAGCATCTTCCATGTTCCTCAGTTTAGCTATGATGCGGAGCTGAAACTGAAGCAGGGCAATGTGGCATACAGGGAAAACGGTACCTTACTTATTCCAGATCCTAAACTGAAGTCAAACATTCTTGAGGGCTTGGTGCAAGAAATAGTCCGGTACAAAGTTTATGTAACCGATAAACAGTTTAACACGTTAGGAGAGGCCCTCATCTCTAAGCATCCCTGCCTGACTGAGAAGGGCTCCCTGACTGGATATGCAGGATGGAAAGCCAGCTTAAAAAACAAACTGGCGAATTCCCGGTCTGGACGCCATGGCGACTGCAGCTTAACACTGAAGCTCTCAGACCCAATCCAAGATAACACCTTGAAAATCAAACTTAACGGATTTTTGGAGGAGTGAAAATCAAAAGACAAAATCATCATGTCTAAAGGAAAACAGAAGAAACTGAAATTCTCCAGGCCAGGACACGTATCGGCTGGAGAATCTGAACTGGAAGATCTCCGTTCAGAAGACGAGGAACTGGTGATAGCTAACAAAAAGGTTAGCCTGAAATCACTATTTGAAGAGCTACGACGATTTCGCCGAGAAGTTACGGCCGAATTTCGGGAATTCAGAGAAGAATTGAAAAGGACAAACAGCAGAGTGGACCAGGCCGAGAACCGAATCTTGGAAACAGAGGAACGAATAAAAGTGCTCGAAGATTCTGTGCTGGACCTACGCAAAAGACAAGCATCTATAGAGGCTAAGCTAGCCAACCAAGAAGGAAGACAAAGAAGAGACAACATAAGAATTCATGGTCTGATAGAAGGAGCCGAAAACGGTTTTAACTCAATGGCAGAATGCGTGGAATCCTTACTAAGAGAGAAATTGGATATTCCACAAACCACCGACTTGAAGATAGAAAAGGCACATCGTTCATTAGCTGCTAGGCCGGCGGCGGAAGCGCCCCCACGTTCGGTGTTGGTAAGATTTTCCAATTTCAAAATAAAACAAGAGGTTGTAAGACTGGCCTGGCAGAAAAAAGGATTTATGCACCAGGAGAGAAAAGTCTTCGTGGAACACGATTACGCCCCGGAGGTCCTTAAAAAGCGCAGGGAATACAATGACGCGAAAAAGGTGTTAAGAGAGAAGAAATTGCGCTTTCAGACTCCATTTCCTGCGAAGTTAAGGGTCTTCTACGGCGAAGAAACATGTCTCTATAATTCGGCGGAAGAAGCAACAGCTGACATGGCGAGAAGAGGGCTCCCGGTAACGGTATTTAAACCCGCAGCAGACCCGAGTGAGAAGATCAAAGCGCAAACATGGACAACACAAAGACCTTCAAAATCCACGGGCCAGCAGCGGGAAACCCAGCGCCAGAGCGTCGCGGATAAACTGTCCGTTTTCAGGTTGGAATAGCGACCTTTTTTTTTTTTTCTCTCTTGAATCAATCCGCACATCCAACCCCCCTCATACAAGGTAACAAACATTAAAGGAGATGCGTATTCAGCATGTGGTAAAACATTTCATGGAACAGTCATAATATTTGAAACAAATAAGTCTTTTTAATTAAAAAAAAAAAAAAAAACTTGTTAAAATAGAAATGTGACAATAATCCACATGTTCTCCTCATACTAACAAATACTGTTTTTGCGTGAATGTTTGATGTGATGGGGGTGGGAGGGTGCACACAATTTCACAGGGTTTAGGCATAAAAGGAAAAAAAAATCATTACAAGTTTGGATTGGGTTCTGAAACTCACGTTAAAAGCATGGGACAACTTACAGGGGTAAGAGAGGGCCCTCAACACGTAACAGAGTTTGAGGAATTTCCCTCAGGGCCTTCACTCCATCAAGGCTCTTCCAGGGTCTTTAAAAAGACCTCAGCTCAGGAAGTTCTTCTGACAGCTTTTTGTTTTAAAGTTTTATACACTATGTTCTTAATGTTTTTCTTGTTTTTAATGTTCTTTCAGTTTCTGAGTAGCACAAAAGAGGGCCACCACACAGTTATACTAAACAAAACAACACAATGGAGAAACAGGGTGTAACCAAAATAATTTCATATAATGTAAAAGGAATCCTGAATCCAGTTAAAAGATCCAAGATTCTAGGCAAAATGAAAAAAGACAAAGCAGGAATAATATTTTTACAAGAAACCCACCTAACAGACGTGGAACACAATAAACTCAGTAGACAAGGGTTTAAAATGATCTCTTCATCTTCATATAAGTCAGGGAGGAGGAGGGGAGTAGCGACATTGATATCAACCAAAATTACATTTGAAAAAAAATCAGAACACAAAGATAAAGAAGGGAGATACAGTTTGGTAACTGGGCGGCTAGAGGGAGAAGATATCACCCTGCTGAATGTGTATGCTCCCCCAGGGGCTAACTGGAAATTTTATAAAAATGTATTCGACCTAATGATAACTAAAGCTCAAGGTTTAGTGATATGTGGTGGGGACTTCAATCTTAGACTGAATCCATACTGGGATGCTTCTGGTAATTCTCCACATCAAAATAACACCCAAAACAGGAAGACTCGGATGCTACTAAAAGAAATGGGAATCTGTGACGTGTGGAGGGAACTCAACCCCAGTGTAAAAGACTATACATTTTACTCAACTCCACATTCATCTTACTCAAAGATTGACTATTTTTTTATGTTTAATAGAGACATTGGAAGAGTAAAAACATGTAAAATAGGACTGATGGATCTCTCTGACCACAGTCCGATCTACATGGACTTAAATATCCAAAAATACACAAATAATACATTTTCTTGGAGGTTAAATTCAAATGTCCTGAAAGGACCATTGAAAGATGAATTGGAATCAGATATTCTCAGATATTTGGAAGAAAACGATAATGGAGAAGTATCCCCTTTAATACTGTGGGATGCATGCAAAGCTGTAATAAGAGGAAAGATTATTGCAAAACTGGCAACCCAAAAGAAACTAAGACAAGAAAAACTATCCACATTAGAGTCAGAACTTAGGAACCTAGAAAAAGAACACAAAGGCAACACTCATTCTACTGACTCGCTCAAGATTAAGGAAATTAAAAACCAAATAAATGAGATCTACACAATAGAAATCCAGAAGAAACTTACATTTTTGAAACAAAAATACTATGAAGCAGGCAGTAAATCGGCAAAATTGCTAGCCTATAAATTGAGGAAACATCAAACAGAAAGAGCAATCTACAAAATCAGAGACCCAGTATCAAAGGAAATAAAATTCAGAATTCAGGATATTCTTAAAAGCTTCGAGAATTACTATAAGAACTTATACTCCCACAAAAAACATAAAAACGCATCCAAGGCATTCCTAAACACATTAAACCTTCCCCAACTTACGGAGTCACAAAATAAAACACTACTGTCAGAAATACATCCTAAAGAATTGGAAAAAGCAATTATGAAACTTAAAGCTAACAAATCCCCAGGAGCTGATGGCTATACAGCAGAGTGGTACAAAACCTTTAAACAGCAACTATCTCCTCTCCTCCTGAAAACATTTAATTATGTCCTCCACACAGGGGAAATCCCCCCCTCCTGGAGAGAAGGGGTCATTGCAGTTATACCTAAACCTGAAAAGGATAAACTAGAGTGCTCCAACTACAGACCAATCAGTGTACTAAATCAGGACTATAAGCTTTTTACCATTATCCTTGCCAAAAGGTTAGAAAATATACTGACAGACCTAATTCATTTAGACCAAACAGGTTTTATAAGACAAAGACAGACACAAGACAACATTCGACGCACTTTACACATAATTCATCATATAAAAAAATATAACTTAAATGCAGTCATATTGGGATTAGATGCTGAAAAAGCATTCGATTCGGTTGACTGGTCTTTTCTATATAGAATCTTATCCAGTTTCAATTTTCATAACAACTTCATTAGAACTATACAGGCATTATATAAAAAACCAACAGCTAAAATAAGGATTAACGGTAATTTATCATCATCTTTTGAACTGGAAAGAGGATGTCGTCAGGGCTGCCCCCTGTCTCCACTGCTCTTTGCAATCTTCATAGAACCTCTGAGCCAATGGATAAGACAAAATCAAAAAATTCAAGGTATTACACTTGGTCAGAAGGAACATAAAATAGCACTCTTTGCTGATGACATTTTAATATACCTAGGGCAGCCGGACACTTCTTAACCAGAACTAACCTCAGTTTTTTCAGAGTATGGAGATTTATCGGGGTACAAATTAAACATGCATAAAACCCAAATTTTAACATTCAACTATGACCCAAATCATTATTCACTAAGCAAACTCAAAACTAACTGGGAGTCGGAATCTATGAAATATCTGGGGGTCAATATCCCGAAACAACTCAACAAAATTATATCACTAAACTATGATCCACTGGTGACAAAAAATAAAATCTGACCTAGCAAGATGGAATATGATACCATTCTTGGGTACTGCACAAAGAATTGAAGCAGTCAAAATGAATATACTTCCACGTCTTCTATACCTTTTCCAAACAATACCGGTAGAACCTCCCAAAAAAACATGGCAGGAGCTGGACAGAAGGATCTCAAGATTCATATGGCAGGGCAAGAGACCTAGAATCAGATATAGAACCCTACAGCTAAACAAAGACAAAGGTGGGCTCGCACTGCCAAATATCAGGGACTACTTTAAAGCCGCACAAATTAAAACTTTAGTAGAGATATGTAACCCAGTCTACACTGCACAATGGAAGGAGATCGAATGCCAAATAACAAGTGACATCCCCCTACAGGCGATAATAGGGAACAATGCCTTACCTAAGCTTTTGAATAACACTAACCCGTGGATAGAGACCCCGCTAAAAATTTGGTTTAAGATAGTCAGAGAGAATCAAACTAAAGAGCCCTATCGACTTCTGCAATGGATTGCCTATGATCAAGACTTTACTCCTAATAAAACAGACACCAGATTTAAAAAGTGGAAGGAGAAAGGGCTGATAAAATATTACGATTTTTTTAAAGGGCAAATCTTAAGAAGTTTTGAAGATTTGAAAAAACAAGGCCTAATAAATCAAGACCTTTACAGGTTCTTCCAGCTTAGACACCACATAAACAATATACTTAAAAAGGAGGATTTGGAAAGGGCCCAGTCAGGTGTTCTGAAGGTCTTCTTAATGGCATATAAAGGGATCCCAGGGATCAGATACATTTCTAAAATATACCAAGGTCTTCAAGACTTAAAAGGAGACAACACATCTTATATAAAAGAGAGATGGGAAAAAGAGGGGAATTTCACTTTACAACTGGAAATATGGGAAAAGCTAAATAAACAGCAATGGAAAAGTACCTCATCCCTGCAGTGGAGAGAATTTGGATGGAAAAACTTGGTAAGATTTTTCAGAACACCTGCACAAAACAAATTTACCCATAAGGGATTGAACTGTTGGCGCTTGTGTGGTGAAAAGACTGCAAATCATTTTCATGTGTTTTGGTCATGCCCAGTTATCCACCAATATTGGACCAATGTACAGACAATATTGGGGAAAATATTCAAAATAACAGTTCCCTTTTCTTTTGTAACTTTGTATTTGGGTTTACTACCGGACTCACTGGAAAGACGAGGAGAAAAATACTTATTCAATGTTTTAATATTGGCAAGCAAAAAAGCTCTAACTAAAAAATGGATGTTGAAGGATTGTCCTACACCTGAAGATTGGATTAACGTGATCCAAGACATTTACTCGATGGAAAAGTTGACATTCGCACTGAGACAGGACATGGATGGGTTCATGAACTTTTGGCAACCCTGGATCGCATATGTGTCTTCCATTAGATCTAATCTTTGACAAATACCATTTCAATAATGGTTCCGCTCTTTGTTCCAACGCTACTCAGATGCTCTTTTACCTTTATTTACTTACTTTTTCTTTTTGTTTGTTTTTTGCTGGTTTGTTTGGGTTTTTTTGTTTTTTGTTTTTTTTTTCTCTTTAATTTCACTTTTTCTCTCACTTTTAAAAAAAAAAAAGGGGGGGTGTTGTAAGAATTAATCTTCCAGTGTTGTCAGATATCAGAAAATAAGGGAACATGTGATGAAAATGTAAACAATGCATTGCTGTAACGACCTGTATACCCTTTACAAAAACTTAAATAAAAAACAAACTGGCAATTTATCACACTCACTTGAGAAAGCTGGGATGTCGAGAGGTGATGATAAACTCTTTGAAGCACAAACCAGAGGGCAAAACAAGTCCTGCTTTTGGCATCAAAAGACCAAGATGGTCTGAAGTGAACTATTGTCCCCCCTACCCTACTGGAGAATCTGATACAAGCTTTGAACGTGTCAGAGTGGAACTTCTTTCAGATGTTAAAAAGAGGAACAACAGGGAAGTAGTGAAGATGAAAATGGAAAAGACATTTGCCTATAGGAGATATGAAGTGGTTTGTGACACACCCATGATAAAAGACTTTCAGGCAAGATGGCCAGCGCTGTTTGAAACAAGTGAGGTGAGTGATTATAAAATTTGCTTAGAATGTGATCTTGGCTTTATGTTTTCAAACAATTGTGCATAGACTGACTAAAAATCAACTTATGAATTCTAAGATTTGCATAATGTATAAATATTTGAATTTAACTTTCTTACAAGTCGGTGGTTAATCAGTATAAAACCTTTCAATGAACAACTTTCTAATTAATTGTTTCAATGTCTTTGTCTGTGATAACTCTTGTTTTCAGATAAATGCCAAATTTAAGCGCATTACCACTGTACCACTGCAATCCAGATTTTTCTCACAGCTAGATGTGCTATCTGACAAACTTCTGAAGCTTTTTGAGAAGAGAGGAGGACAAATTGGCAAGCAACTACAGAGCATTTTGGCACACATGACTCAAGTAAGAATGCATTTTGGAAAAGGAAAATATTGCTTTGACAGTGTACATATTTGATTGAGGAAAAATGATTCTAACTGATTTGTTCTGCTTATCCTTCTTGACTTAGAATGAAGATACAGATGTAAGACGGGAATGCGTTATCAAGGGACTGTGCGTGTATCTAAATGAGGACCCAGAAAATCTTGTGAGAGAGTACATGGTGAGTATGATTATTGGCATCCAGTTGTTTTCAGATTTAACTTAAACTTTTCCTTCTTACACATCAAGTTTTTGAAACAAAAATGAATCAGCATTTTGCACTTACCTGCAGTTGAGATAGAATACTTTTTACTCAATTAGTAGTTCCACAATGACTAATTTTCATATTTAAAATGTACTTTTAAAAAGAAGAGTTCAAGAAATACAGCAAATTCTAAAAGATTAAATCTGTGATTCCCAACTAATTTGGCTTGTGACGTTTGTCACATTTCAGATGTATATAAGTTTTGGCAGCGAGGGAGGTGCCTTTGTGACCTCTAGTTTAATACAGGCCATAAACTATTACATAATAAAAGTCACGTTAAGAAATTAAAGGATTCTTTCCACTGAAAAGCTAAGGTAGAGGGCTTTTAAATTGACACAGATGCATGTTGTGTTGAATTTGTTTTAACAGCATTATACAGTAATAAAAATAACACAAGATCATCACAAAACAGGTTTTCTCACTAAAATTGACCAAGTATTCTTATTAAATCAGCCACTACAGCATAATACTTCTAGTCTTATATTTAAACATTATTACATGAGAGGGTGTGCTTTACCGTCATTATTATCATGACAGTGATGCGGTCAATGTTAGCATCACTGAAGGGACAATAATGACAGTAAAGCACACCCTCTCATGTAATAATGTGATTATACAACCATTGCCAACAAATTAAATGTATAATCAAAATGTATTCATACTGTGGACATTTCACTCTCAAAATATAAAAGTTTTTGGCTAGTATTCTCTGTTTCAGTGGAAATATGAGATCTGACGTAAACTAGTCCCCGTCAGCAGCCAACTTGGGCTCATGTTTTCTAGACATGGTGATTTCCCAAAACTGAATACCACACATAGCAACACAAAACTGCTTTGCAGCTCAATTGTGTTGTAACTAGAATAACTGAAAAAATATTTTTTTTCATGGACTGATAGTTATACGTCTTCTGGCATCTCAGTCATTTTTAAGCTAACAGGTGCCGTGACAACCACTCAGCTGATCTTTATCTGCAACACACTTGTATTTACGGTTTTATCTAAATATAGGCAACGGTTTTCCAGTGTCAGCGCTAGAACAAAAATCTGCCTTTTAATAAACTCACCAGCAGATGTTTCTTTTCAGCTGGGGGTGTGTCGCTCCTGTTTAATGTTAGATAGCGGCAATAAGATAGGCGGAGTAATATTTTCAGTGATGAGGGTTTTTCATTTGAGCATGGCTAGCCGTGCTGTCTTGCTCCTTTAACATTCTAAGAATGTTGAGAACCAATCAGATTGCTCGGTTGGATCTACGTGTTGTATAATTGTGTTTTACTTGATTTAATTTGTTGCCTTTTATTAACTGTACACTACTTTGCAGGCTGGAGATGAAGCCTTCCAAGGATCCATTGAGGACACCACGGTAGGAATATACGTTGTCAAACCAGGAGATGCCACCAGTAAACCAGAGGACATGGGTATTGTCCTTGAAGGCCAGATTGTACTGCATGATCTGGACAACGTTGCATTTGGTGATGCAATGTTGTTTGGCTTAATGAATGCCTTGAACCTCAACTACCCCACTGAACTGAAGTGTACTTTTGAAGTGCTCCAGAAAGTTGTGATGGAGCTCGACAGTGACACTCTCTCTAAGAAAGCCCAAGTTCTAAAAAACAGACTCCATCAGTGAGCTGTTGCCATACACTGGAAAAAAAAATCTGTTCAATTTACATGAAAAAAATGTACATTGGTTGCACATACTAAAGTTATGTTTACCAAAAATATATGCAATTCTTATTTGTTCAAAGAACACAACTTTCTTATACAGATTTTAAGTTTTTCTTTTGTCATGCAGTGAGAAACAAAATCTGTTCAATTTACATGAAAAAAATATGTACATCGGTTGCACATACTAAAGTTATGTTTACCAAAAATATATGCAATTCTTATTTGTTCAAAGAACACAACTTTCTTATACAAATTTTAAGATTTTCTTTTATGTCAAGCACTGAAAAAAAAAATCTGTTCAATTTACATGAAAAACATCTGTACATCGGTTGCACATAATAAAGTTATGTTTACCAAATATATATGTAATTCTTATTTGTTCAAAGAACACAACTTTCTTATACAAATTTTAAGTTTTTCTTTTATGTCATGCAGTAAGAAACAAAATCTGTTCAATTTACATGAAAAAAATATGTACATCGGTTGCACATACTAAAGTTATGTTTTCCAAAAATATATGCAATTCTTATTTGTTCAAAGAACACAACTTTCTTATACAAATTTTAAGGTTTTCTTTTATGTCAAGCACTGAAAAAAAAAATCTGTTCAATTTACATGAAAAAAATATGTACATCGGTTGCACATAATAAAGTTATATTTACCAAATATATATGCAATTCTTATTTGTTCAAAGAACACAACTTTCTTATACAAATTTTAAGGTTTTCTTTTATGTCAAGCACTGAAAAAAAAAATCTGTTTAATTTACATGAAAAAAATATGTACATCGGTTGCACATAATAAAGTTATGTTTACCAACAAAATGTATTTGTGTTGAGTATACACAATTCTTATTTGTTCAAAGAACACAACTTTCTTATACAAATTTAAAGTTTTTCTTTTATGTCATGCACTGAAAAAAAAATCTGTTCAATTTACATGAAAAAAATATGTACATCGGTTGCACATACTAAAGTTATGTTTACCAAAAAAAATGTATTTGTGTTAAGTATACGCAATTCTTATTTGTTCACAGAACACAACTTTCTTCTAAAAATTTAAAGTTTTTTTTTCAGTGCATGACATAAAAGAAAAACTTTAAATTTTTAGAAGAAAGTTGTGTTCTGTGAACAAATAAGAATTGCGTATACTTAACACAAATACTTTTTTTTGGTAAACATAACTTTAGTATGTGCAACCGATGTACATATTTTTTTCATGTAAATTGAACAGATTTTTTTTTTTCAGTGTATGACGCCAGCCTCAGCTGGAATATTCTGCAATGTTATGAATAGTCTTTGGCTGAAATTTTTTATTTTATTTTCACAAAGTCACTTCAGCTTCATAGAGTCTCCCATCTTTGGAAAGACTGTTGTAGTCCTGCATTGTACAGCGGGTATGTTTCATGTACTTTTTTGGGTCACCATCTATTCATCTATGATGTATCCAAGTTATTCAGCACTTTTACTTTCCATGGGTAATCCCTTTGTCTATTTGCTGTGTGTATTTCTGTCGTTTTGGTCACCTAATGTCATGCTGCTGTTACACTGTAATCTCCCAGTTTGGGATCAATAAAGTACATCTATCTATCCATCTTTTTGTACCCATGCCCAAAATTAGAAGCCCCAAATTTCTTAATGACTTCCGGCCTGTAGCCTTAACTTCACTTGTTATGAAGGTCTTTGAAAAAATAGTTAAGAATGAGATTTTGTGTAAAATTGAGGGAAAGCTGGATCCCCTCCAATTTACTTCTAGGGCAGGCAGAGGTGTGGAGGATGCTGTAGGCACCCTACTCCACCAAGTCCTGGGGTATGTGGATGTTGGGAAATCTTCTGTGTGACTTTTCTTCTGCTTTTAATTGTATCCAACCTCATATTTTAGCAGATCGACTCACCTGTTTTTATAACATTAATCCTGGTTTAGTTTGTTGGCTCATTGATTTTTTAACCATTAGGTCCCAGAAGGTGAGAGTCAATGGAGTTTTATCCAATGTTCTTTTATCTTCCACTGACTCCCCCGAAGGGTGTGTTCTGACAGGATATTTTCAAGTTTCATTGATTATTCTATATGATTTTAATGCTGTATTATCCTATTTTATATTATAATTGTTTCTGGTGCATATAAAAATCCAATGTCTGGGTCACTGTGATATTTTCTCATTGTCTCAGAGCTTGAAAAGACTGTCTGTTTTCAGAGCAAGATTAGGATGAGCAAGATTGTGAATAATGATGAAAGTTTCATTGTTTTATCATACCAAGCTGTACTGTATTGTCAGGATGACCAGATCATGTCAGAATGTTCATTGCTGACCACAGATAAAGAAGGAGTCACTTGGAGAGTTGGCTCCTGCCAGTCTAGCTTAGATAAGAGACCGAGGTATAAAAAATCAACATCCTTGGACACATGTTATGGAGTTGGTGCTGTGAAGCTCTGAGGCGAGTGTATGCTGTACTGATTTCCTCCTTTCTGATCAGAAGGAGAATAAATGACTCAGAACTTGGAAAACCGCCTATTGATAGATTTGTTTATTTGACAGGGACAGTGCAATAAACATAGACAATTAATCAATGACAATCAATCTGATGTGTTGCACAAAGAGTGTATAGCTATTAGCTAATTTGCAACTCTTGTCCCTGGATGGGCTTTAGAAAGGAGAAACAAGTGAAAAGAAAAAAGGAAAGGAAAAGATTAAAAAAAAATGAAAACAGAAAAAAACAATAACCACATACATCAATGCAAAAAAGATTATAAATACATTATAAACACACAATTATAAAGATTATAAAGATTATAAATATTATAAATACACAATATAACAACCTGACTCACATTTGCCTATTTCAGGCCTCCCTCTCTTCGTCACTCACTATAAACAAACGCATTCATTCCTTCCCTTCATTCACTCTCACCCTGCAGACAATCATTTCATACATGGGTACATTCTTGTTTATTTTTCAGCCAGTTTTTAACCTTTTTAGTGAATGTTTTAAAGTCCGTTATTATTTTAATTTCATTTGGCATTGTGTTCCAGATGTGACTGCCCTTAATAGAGAAAGCTGTTTGTCCAAATGTGGTTCTGCGGTGGAATATTTTACAGTTATTGTTAACAGAACTCCTGGTGGCTCTGCTGCTGTCCTGTTTTTGGATGAAATCAGCAAGTGGCTCGGGCGCTGATTTATGGAAACATTTGAAAGTTAATTTCAGAAAACAGAGGTCAATGAAACTCTCAAAACTCAATAGGTTGTATTTTTTTAAAATATGACAGTGATGCCACCTAATGGGCTTTTTGTCCAAGATTTTTAGAGTTTTATTATATAATGAACCTATATGTCTTATTGTGGAAGGGGCTGCTTGAGCCCAGACTGTCAAACAGTATGATATATGAGAAAAAACCCATAGAATGCATATACAGTACAGCTGCTTCGTATGGTATGTAATATCTAATTAATTTAAAGCAGTTCAGATTTTTTTTTACTGTTTTTGAAATTTTCTTTATATGAAGATTAAATTTGAATTGAGGATCTAGTACAATGCCAAGGTATTTGAATTCTGTAACTAAACTGATGTCTTGATCATGTATATTAACTTTAAAACGTTGCAGGTTACATTTTTTGATTGAAAAGCACATTGAAACTGTTTTCTGAAGGTTCAGCAATAGATGGTTCTGGAAGAGCCACTCTTGGACATCAACCATACTTGTGGACAGTACATCTGCAGCCTGTGCTGGAGTCTTGGCAGCTGTGTAAATAACTGCATCATCTGCATAAGGTTGGCATGTTGCAGCTGAGCAGTGTAGCGGCAAGTCATTAGTAAAAATGCTGAAAAGTAAAGGACCAAGAATGGACCCTTGTGGGATACCCATGTGGTTGTTTAAAAATGAGGATTTATCCTGGTGAACTTTTACACACTGTTCTCTATTCTGGAGATAAGATGCAAACCATTCAAATTATCAAATTATTACCATTCAAATTATAAATATTATGCAAACCATTCTAATGTATCTATTGACACATTAGATTGATACATTCTATTGATTATTGTTTCAGCCTCAGTCAATTCATTTTTGTTCTAACATGTTCTTTCACCACTTTTATTTGTTTTATACACAAATGAGTGCTGAAGTCAACATGAGTGCAGATCCATCATTAAGTTTGCAGATGATTCTGTTATAGTGTCCTTGCTTAATGATGAAGATCTTGTCCCTGGTCCAGTGGTAGATGATTTTACTGAGTGGTGCAAACTTTCCTTTATGGATATTAATGTAACCAAAACTAAAGAGATAATTATTGATTTTCAAAGAAACCCTTCCCCTGTCCACCCTGTCAGTATCCATGGTCAGACTGTTGACGTGGTTGATCAGTACAAATATCTGGGAACATTAATTGACAGCAAACTTTCTTTTGAACACAATGTCGATGCTATTTGTGCAAAGGCCCACCAGCACATGTATTTTTATCGTAAACTTCGGAGTTTTAATGCTGACACTTTTTTATGAAAATGTTTTATTCTTGTTTTATTGTCTGTTTTAACCATATGAGTGTCTGTCCAGGGTGTACCCTGCCTCTCGCCCAAAGGTGCTGGGATAGGCTCCAGCCCCCCGCGACCTGAAAAGGATTAAGCGGAAGAAGATGGATGGATGGATGGTGTGCATGTTGCCAAACTGTGACATAACCCCTAGTGGTTGAATGGTAAATATTTTTTGTCAATAAAATAGTTCAGATTTCCAAGGCTATAACTTGATAGTGGTAAGAGATAATGGCTTACTGTCAATTAGAAAGATGTAAAATGTGATCCAAGTTTCAGATAGGAATAAATTTACACATCTAATTTGCATAATGTTGCAGCACCTCTTTAAATTCCATAACTCAGTCAAAACTGGACTTTGGACATATTTACACAAAAAATGGTTCAGTCTTTTGACACTGTTTTTTGTACAGAGGTACCTCATCATCTTATCTTCAAAGTACATTAACAAGAAATCAGTACATTCAAAAAAAAAAAAAAAAAAACAGAAATTTCTCACTTACTTTTGACAAAGTCAGAGTGAGAAGGTAGGTGCAGTGCCGTCCTCTGCCACTAGGGCACGCAAATTCTCACACTCAAAGGGTTAACCTTCTCTTTTATTATGAGGTATACAACTGACGATGTGTCCCAGCGGTGAAGCCTTATAACCGCCATCACTCAAGAACTCCCCACGGACTCAGAAGTGGTGCAAACAGCAGGGATTGTAACAGCTTGTCCTTTCATTGAACCTTGATTTCTGGGGTGACCCAGTGACTGCTGCAAAAGGGCAGCTGACAGTCAGGGAAAGACCTGATGACAGCCTGGAGACACTGCTGACAGGAGGGAATAGACCCCAACGGGGCTGATGTGGGTTTGCGGCTCATACTAGCAGGACCCATCGCTGATTAGCATTCTTGGATCCACCCATTATTGCTACAAAGTTCAAGGAGGAAGAAACACCCCCCAATAGTCTGCAAGAGCGGGGACGCAAGACGACCCATCATGGATGGATCTTACAGTAACAGACCATGGAATGGAACTGACAACAACCAGCACCACAACTGATGAACCGTTCACACTGGCAAGACAAAGCTGCAGAGCTGCGTATGTGGCTGGTCAAAGCTAACAACAGAGAGGGGCCCTAAAATCCACCAGGGCAGGAAAATACCATGGCCAGTTCAGCAAGAGGCCCTCGCATTGACCAATACTTCTTCAGAAGTAGGCCAAGTCATTCGCGTGAAGCCCAGAGGCAGGAGAACCCCCACAGTCCTCAGGGTATCAGCACCTCAGATGAGGCTCAGCTTCGCATGGACCCTCCTGTAGTCTCCAGCCTGGAGCCCAACCAGTCACAGACCTGGGCTTGGTCAACCTGTGGTGGCTCTGCCTCGGAGGGAAAGGATTCCAGCATTTGATGGTCTGTATATGACATCATATAAGATGTCTATAACATCATATAGTCTTCATAGGACATCACCATTTCCTATGATCTATAGGCTATCAAGAGCTGGTTGAGAGATGATATAGACTCTATAGAGTCTATATCATCGACTCCTTTCACATCGACATAGAGTGAAGGGATGATATACTGGTACATCTCAAAAAATTAGAATATCATGAAAAAGTTCAATATTTTTTGGTCACTCATTTCAGAAAGTGAAACCCATGTATTATATAGATTATTACACAGACAGTGATATATTTCAAGTGTTTATTTTTAATTTTGATCCAAGCGGAAGAAGATGGATGGATGGATGGATGCATTGATTATGGCTTACAGCCCATGAAAACCCCAAATCCACTTTCTCAAAAAATTAGAATATTACATTAAATTAATTGTAAAAAATAGTTTTTAAACAGAAATGTTGGCTGAAAGAAAGTATGTCCCTGTGGCTTATATTATTCATATATCCATACCTACATATGTATAGACATAAGTGAATGTTTAGAGATTGCATATGTGGAATGACCTCATGTCTCAGAGCAGGACAAGAGGTCTCGACCACCGGTGAAGATCAAGGAGCAGACGGAGTCGCAGCGGTGGAGACCTGATCGAACTTCCTGACCCCTCAGGGTCAGGTGGAGGAGAGAGAGGACAATGGAGAGGGATTACGCTAATGCAGGATGTCAGCTTTGATATGCAATGTCTTTTGTTGAGTGTGGGTATAAGTATTGTAGCGAACTCAATATGAGCACCCTACTTGGCTTGCCAAGTGGGTTGACCCTATTGGCGACACAGGTAGAGTGCGGGACTCCGGAGCGGGAGGCGTGAGTTCGAATCTCCCGGTGGGACATTGCCATGTCGAGCAGCACGTTACACTGGTGTCAGAAGTGGGATCTCCTGTCCAAAGCAGTAATGGGGCGCTGACATCGGGACGATGTCAAGAACCAGAGGGGAGTAGTGTAGCGAACTCAATATGAGCACCCTACTTGGCTTGCCAAGTGGGTTGACCCTATTGGCGACACAGGTAGGGTGCGGGACTCCGGAGCGGGAGGCGTGAGTTCGAATCTCCCGGTGGGACGTCGCCATGTCGAGCAGCACGTTACACTCACCAGTGTGACGTAGCAAGGTTCACACAAAGACAATGGAGCAAGATGGTTGTGATGAATAGGCTTTATTTACACACCCCCGACCCCAACTTGCAACTTAGTACACAGAGCAGTGGAGGTCATTCCCCCAGACCTCCGTTTCAATCATGGTTACACACACATGATACATCTTGCCCTAATCCTGCTAAACACTGCTGGGCCATTATAATGCAGTTATAATGACACAGCAGTATAACTCAGAAGTAACACATTTAACACACACAGTAACGTTTCAAACTGGCAAAGCATGCTGGGAAATCCCTGGCTCCCTTAAAATGGCCCCGACGTTACACTGCCCCCCCCCCCTGGACTGGTTTCTGTCCCCAGAAAATTCAAAGTCCACTTTCAGAAATCCAACGCAAGTCAGCCCGGTGCCAGGGCGGCATGCACGGGCCATCTGAGTCTCGGTCAGAGCATCTGGTTGGGGTAGGGTTCCGGTTTGGCCATCAGCGGGCGGATGGACACATCTGACAGCCTCTGTAGGACCACGCAGTCCCTTCCCTGGCAGCGGGAGTCCCAGGCCCGCTCCGGCCGACTCCCACCGCTGCCAGTTTTCCCAGGCGGCCGCTGGCCCGCATCCATGCGTCCAGCCCTTGCCGCGCCTGGAAAGTGGCCGCATCTTCGTCCTGCTCGCTCCGCTGCGTCGCTCCTGCGCCTCTGTGACGTCATCTGCCGGGGGAAGCATCTGCAGGAGGCGGCTTTTTCCCCGTCCATGCCACCTCACTCTAATTTAGCGTCGGCGAGGGGCCAGTTTGTCGTGCGCTGTGTGCGGGGCGGTACCATGCCATGTACCCTGGCTCTGTGCAGCGGAAGCCGTCCTTCCTCGCGTCGCCACGGCTGTTTCCTTCGTGCACGCGCTGCTGTGATCTGCCGTAGCTCCTCCTCCACTCGCTCTCAGCACGGTGGTTTCTTCTGATGATCAGCGCGGCAGCCAGCTCGACCTGGGCCAGGCGGTCATCCAACAGGTTCTCGCCGTTGTAGCGGGGAATCTTGGCCCGCTGCTGGGTGGATGAGACTGTCATCTCCCGGTCAATTGCCGCTTCTAGTCGCTCTGGAATCGCCAGCCCGTCCTGCCCTGAAAAGGGCGGGAAGCGGGGCTGGTTTGCTCTGCTCCGTCCATCGCGGCGAAGCTCTCCAGGGGCCGGCGTCTCAGCTCTACACTCCGTTCCCGGCTGAGCGATGAATCGCTCCGGCCGCTGTACCTCCGCCTGGATCCTCATCTTGCTCCATATCCCACTTCTGACACCAGTGTGACGTAGCAAGGTTCACACAAAGACAATGGAGCAAGATGGTTGTGATGAATAGGCTTTATTTACACACCCCCGACCCCAACTTGCAACTTAGTACACAGAGCAGTGGAGGTCATTCCCCCAGACCTCCGTTTCAATCATGGTTACACACACATGATACATCTTGCCCTAATCCTGCTAAACACTGCTGGGCCATTATAATGCAGTTATAATGACACAGCAGTATAACTCAGAAGTAACACATTTAACACACACAGTAACGTTTCAAACTGGCAAAGCATGCTGGGAAATCCCTGGCTCCCTTAAAATGGCCCCGACGTTACAGTATGAAGGTCTGACTGCGCTCAGCCTCTTCATTCTGCTTCTGCATCGAGATGAGACATGTTAGGGACTGAAGCTGATAATAAAACTTGATGAATAAAATCACATCGCTTCGCTCCCTACAGTCCCTGGGATTTGAAATTGTCCTCTTCTTTCGTGAGTGATGGTCTTTAGGACATCATAAAGACATCACGGCCGGCATCAATGTCCTATGAAGCAGACATCATAGGACATCATAGACCGTCCTATGATGTCCTGTGATTGTGACAGACAGACACACAGAGATTTCTTAAATGTATCCAGTGATGGATGCAATCACAGCAACATTGTAATTTTTCAAGCATTACATCTTCACTATTCTTTCTTGTCAGATTTGTCTCTTGTCACTTGCTTTTTTTGGATCCCGGTTTAGTGTGTCCTATAGGCTGTCCTATGATGCAGACTTCATAGGGCGAGCATAGGCACATCATAGGCTGTCCTATGATGTCTGATGATCGTGACACAGTTTTACTGGGGTTTGCGCTTAAAAAACTCTTCTGCTCCTCTACACTGGCTGTGCCTTTGTTGATGACCCGCTCCCTCATCATCTGTGCCTGTGCGCAATTTTGCGTGCTCTTTGGTGGCTGGGAGGTCATTATAGAAATGAAGTGATGGCGGCTGTGATCATAATTTTGCATGTTGTTAGTAGATCACTGGCAAAAATTGCTCACTCCCTTCGGCGCTCTGTCTAATTTGCACTGCCTTAGTAAACCTGCCCCGATGAGTCCCTGGAAACATTAAATTCTGGATTCAGTCATTTATTAGGCAGCTCCAGCTGGGTTCCACATTTAAACAAATGCACATAGACTACCATGTTCTGCTTTATCACATACTAATTATTTTGGTTTTCTTACAATGGCTAAAATAAGGGGAAAACATCATTTATGTCACAAATTAGGTCTGGAAAATGGAACAGTGGTGAAGGCACAAAGAAATATGTGTTTCAGAACAGTTCATAGATAATTACACAATTATTTTAACACTAAGATAACCATCCATTCATCCATCCATCCATCTTCTACCGCTTTTCCGGAGGTCCGGGTCGTGGAGGTAGCAGTTCAAGCAGAGAAGCCCAGACTTCCCTCTCTCCAGCCACCTGCTCCAGCTCTCCAGAGAGGATACCAAGGCGTTCCCAGACCAGCTGGGAGACATAGTCTCTCCACCGAGTCCTGGGTCTGCCCCGGGATCTCCTCCCAGTGGGACGTGCCCGAAACACCTCAAGTGGGAGGCGTCCAGGAGGCATCCTAATCAGATGCCCATACCACCTCAACTGACTCCTTTCAATGTGGAGGAGCTGCGGTTCTACTCTGAGCCTCTCCCGGATGACTGAGCTCCTCACCCTATCTCTGAGGGTGAGTCCAGCAATCCTACGGAGAAAGCTCATTTCAGCCGCTTGTATCCGCGATCTTGTTCTTTCCGTCATTACCCAAAGCTCGTGACCATAGGTGAGAGTAGGAACATAGATTGACTGGTAAATCGACAGCTTTGCTTTAGAACTAAGCTCCCTCTTCACCACAACAGACCGGTACAACATCCGCATCACTGCAGATACTGCTCCGATCCGTCTGTCAATCTCTCGACAGATTGACACTAAGATAACATTTCTTTCAAAAACACTTTGGCCTAATTGATTTCTATCTACAGATATAACAACGTGACAGTCCATGTCTCTGGTGGTCAGAGAAAACCGTTGATGACCTCACCATCTCCATAAAGCAGACAGTGGTTTTACCCGAGGATCCTGGACGGAGCAGCTGCAATCTGGAGGCTGTGACCAGTGGAGAAACAGTTTCCACCACTGACCTAAACGCTCTTCTGCACGGCTGTGGCCGATGCACTGAAGAACTGGATGGAAGAACATTGGACAAAAATCCAATAAAACAATTTTCATCTGTGCTGATTTTAATATCGACTTGATCAATCCAAATCAGCACAAGCTGACAGATGACATCATCAATACTTTGTTCATCCTAAGTTTCTGTCCTAAAATCATCAAAGCCAGTCACATGATCTCTGAGAGTGAAACATTAATTCATCAGATATTTACTAACAGTTTGGACAATAATATAGTGAATGGATTATACTATACTACTGGACTATGAGAATCAGTGGATGTGATGGTAAGTTTTACAGAAAACAATGATTTTATAGAAAGAAATCTTAGTTCAGTCTTTATTAAAACAACTGAAGAACAATAAAACA
Organism: Pholidichthys leucotaenia; assembly: GCA_020510985.1. Taxonomy (NCBI): domain Eukaryota; kingdom Metazoa; phylum Chordata; class Actinopteri; order Cichliformes; family Pholidichthyidae; genus Pholidichthys; species Pholidichthys leucotaenia. The sequence goes on along the minus strand of CM035836.1, from coordinate 22,165,363 downwards.
GAGATCTTGTTAATAAATGTTAAAACAAAACATGAAGCGATTGTGACGACTCAGACATGAAAACCGTGAAATAGGTCATTGAGCGAATTTCCAAACCACTAAACTCACATCTTCAACTTATCATTCCAAACGGGACAATTTCCTAATAAAATTAAAACCACAAAAGCAGGGCTGTAACAGTACTTGTATTCAAATTTTTCGGTATGGTTCAGACGCGTACCGAGGTACGACACAGACGATATTGAGTGACGGACAGAAAGTGTAACTGTCATATCACGCCTCCTTCTCCTCTCCGTTTCTCTGGCCGCCTGTCAGCGGACTTCTGCAGCGTGCTGCCCCAGTGAAGAGTGACTGAAAGTGGGCGACTTCTAAACACAACACTGGGAAGGTTAATGAGTTTTTAGCGAGTAACGTTAGCGCTTCTTATTTTCAATGAGCGACTGTGTCAGCTTTAGAAAACTGATTAAACTGTTAGCATGTGCTAACATTACCTGTTGGACAATAATCTCTCTTGAATGATGTTTGCTGACAGCTGAGCTGTTTCACTTCTGCTGGTAACGTGTTAACTGCCAGTAAATGAGTGAATTACATGAGCAGCTGACTCTTTTTCATTGTCTCCATTACTGTCATGGTAATAAGCCCTCGCTCTGAATATTGGTGCATCTCAGTAAATTAAAATCTCATGATTTGTATTTTAATTTAAATGAAAGAACCACAATCATCACAAATAAAATAAAACAGAATAAATATTTCACTGTACAGTGGTGTGAAAAACTGTTTGTCACACTTAAATGTTTCAGATCATCAAACAAATTTAAATATTAAACAAAGAAAACAAGTAAACAAAAAAAATGTCGTTTTTAAATTAAGGCGTTTATTAAGGGAAAACAAAAACCAAACCTACATGGCCCTGTGTGAAAAAGTGTTTGCCCCCCTAAACCCAATAACTGGTTGGGCCACCCTTAGCAGCAACAACTGCAATCGAGCGTTTGCGAGAACTGGCAATGAGTCTTTTACAGCGCTGTGGAGGAATTTTGTCCCACTCATCTTTGCAGAATTGTTGTAATTCAGATATATTTGAGGGTTTTCGAGCATGAACCGCCTTTTTTCAGGTCATGCCACAGCATCTCAATCAGATTCAGGTCAGGACTTTGACTAGGCCACTCAAAAGTTTTCTTTTTGTTTTTCTTAAGCCATTCAGAGGTGGACTTGCTGGTGTGTTGTGGATTATTGTCCTGCTGCAGAACCCAAGTGTGCTTCAGCTTGAGGTCACAAACAAATGGCCGAACATGCTTCTTCAGGAATTTTTGGTGGACAGCAGAATTCATGGTTCCATTTACCACAGCAAGTCTTCCAGGTCCTGAAGCAACAAAACAGCCACAGACCATCACACTGCCACCACCATATTTTACTGTTGGTATGATGTTCCTTTTCTAAAATGCTGTGTTACTTTTATGCCGGATGTAATTGGACACACACCCTCCAAAAAGTTCAACTTTTGTCTTGTCAGTCCACAGAGTATTTCCAAAAGTCTTGAGGATCATCAAGATTTTCTTTTTGGCAAAACTGAGACGAGCCTTTATGTTCTTTTTGCTCAGCAGTGGTTTTCGTCTTGGAACTCTACCATGCAGGCCATTTTTGCCCAGTATCTTTCTTGTGGTGGAGTCATCAATGCTGACCTTATTTGAGGCAAGTGAGGCCTGCAGTTCTTTGGATGTTGTCGTGGAGTCTTTTGTGACCTCTTGGATGATTCGTCGCTGTGCTCATGGGGTAATTTTGGTTGGCTGGCCACTCCTGGGAAGGTTCACCACTGTTCCATGTTTTCGCCATTTATGGATAATGGCTGTTACTGTGGTTCACTGGATTCCCAAAGCTTTAGAAATGGCTTCTTAACCCTTTTCAGACTGATAGATCTGAATTACTTTGTTTCTCATTTGTTTGTGAATTTCTTTGGATCGTAGCATGATGTGGAGCATTTGAGGATCTTTTGGTCTACCTCTACTTTGTCAGGAAGGTCCTATTTAAGTGATTTCTTGATTGAGAGCAGGTGTGGCAGTAATCAGGCTAGAGAAATTGAGCTCAGATTTCCAAAGTTGTGATAAACCACAGTTAATTTGTGTTTTAACAGGGGGGCAATCACTTTTTCACACAGGGCCATGTAGGTTTACCCTTGATAAAAAGCAGATTCATTTAAATACTGCATTTTGTGTTTAATTGTGTTTTCTTTGTCTAATATTTAAATTTGTTTGATGATCTGAAACATTTACTGTAAGTGTGACAAACATACAAAAAAATGAGAAATCAGGAAGGGGGCAAACACTTTCACACCACTGTATGTAGTAAAGACTCACATTCCTCTACTGTAACTTAAAGCATTTGTAAACTGTTATTTTGGACTGGAATAAGTTTTCAATTTTCATCTGAAGCCTAACGATGAAACTTTTAAGCTTCTAGACTCAGCAAGGTTTCAAACAGGATGGACTAGTTTGTTATTTTCTTCTTGACTTTAAGGCTGCATGTTCACCAAACGCGTTTTTTCCGCTCTGGGCGGCCATTTTCATTCATTCTCTATGTAGTCCAGCCGATGACACTTTTCTGCGCCAATGACGCGTTTCTGCACCGATGCGCTCTCGGCGGTGGTTGTTTTTTGCCACAGCGCTCAGAGCTGAAAAAAGTTAAACTTTTCAGAGACTGCAGCTGAGCTTGTCAATGTCAGACCAAGCAGCCAATCAGAACTGCTGTGTGGGTGGGACATAGGACTAAAGTACCAGGACTAGAGTACTAGTCTGTACTCAGACTCCTGCTTTCCATGTCATCATATTTCATATTTTACATCCAGAGCTGCTAGAAAACATTTCCTGTCCATTGTAATTAAGAAACTGCTATTAAAAAAATCAGTAGAAAGTCTGATGATCGGAAACGCCGAAGTGTTGAGCTGAGAGTGACAAGCTGTTGCTGGGTTACAGGGCACAGACTTTTTTCCCAGAGCACCGTGCACAAACACTGAAAAAAAAAAAATGCTCAGGGAAGTTGGGTGACAAAAAACACGTTTGTTGGACACGCAGCCTAATGGAGTTGAAGACTATTACTGCAGTTTGTTTTGAACAGTAGAGTTACAGCAGCCCTGTATGGTGCAGTAGAAGCTGATATTTGAGTTTTATTTCTTTAGTTTTTGGGTCCAAAGGCCAAACTTTAATGTCGGTTATTTAACTGTGTTGCTACAAACACTTTTGATGAAGCTATTAAGTTCAAGTTTCCAACTCATGTTTCATGGGTCATTATTTTATTTAGCTGTGGCAACTTTTTATAATAGGCTGTTCAAACTTCTATTGTTGCACTTGTCTGCATCGTTCATTTCCTAAAAAGAGAATTTATTTATTGTACACATTTTAATGTTGTTTATTTGAGAATTTTTTTACTGGAGAATTTACTGCTGACAGTTTGCAGGTTTTTGTCAGTAAAACTGTTCTCACTTATACAAAAGATCATCAGTTTTATGTTTTGCATTTTGTTTCCTTACTGTACTGAAAATAAACCGAACCGTGACCTTAAAACCAAGGTACGTACCGAACCGTGATTTTAGGCGTACCGTTACACCCCAATTCAAAAGTCATTCCATGATATAAATCTGGTGACAAGTAGCACTTCACAGTTTCCGCTCTGTTTTTGGTGTACTGTATTAATCCCAGAGGGAAATTACAGGCCATCCACCTGGATGGATGAGGCAGCCACGGAGCAGCACCAATCCCTTCACCATTCGCACACACATTCACACCTAGGGCCACTTTAGAGTCTCCAATTAACCTAACTTGCATGTTTATGGCCTGTGGGAGGAAACCGGAGTACCCGGGGTAAACCCACGCAGACACAGGAGAACATGCAAACTCCCCACAGAAGGGTCACGATGGTCAGGGAGTGGGATCGATCCCATGACAAGCTGCTCTTCTGACAGTTGTCAGAAGTTCCAGAAAAACTTCTGTGAAGGATTAGAGAAGTTTATAGAGCAACACAAACTACTGTCTGACAGTCAATATGGATTTAGAGCAAACTGGTCTCCATCATGAGCATTGACAGAACTCAGAGAAGAAATCCTTCATTACACAGATAAAAAGACATTGATGGTTGGAGTATTTCTTGATCTAAAAAACTTCTTGATCTTAAAGAAAATTTGATCCAAGCACACATTTACTGTGTGGACGTATGAAAGGCATTTCAGTGTCTTTCTGTCCTTTGTTCATCAGCTCACAATGAACTTTTGTTGTTTACCATTTTAATGGATTATTCACATGTTCACAATAAAGTATTCAATCAATTAATGAGCGACTAAAATACACAAATGGAAATTTTCTTGTTCTGCCTTTGCTTAAATCATACCCGATGTCAAGATCTGATAAGATTTTGCTCAAGGGGTTGATACACAGACAGAAGAGCAATGGCAAGAGGCTGTCCCCCTGGAATATTCCCCATTGGATCTTGATGCCTGGGATTGTTATTTGCCCTTCTTTATGGTTAAGTGTAATTGTGGTTTTCCACTTAGCCATCTGGACCTCCAGAAAAGTTTTAACCTCTGGGTTGATGTTATACAGCTCCAGACAGTGTCTTATCCAGGAATGGGGGACGCTATGGAATGCCTTTTTGTAATTTATCCACGCCACGCTTCAGTTTCTCTCACACTTGCTGCAGTCTTCCAGGATGGTTTTGTTAATGAGCAGTTGTTCTTTGGCTCCCAGCTTATTTCTTATGCAGCCTTTTTGCTGTGGTTGCAAGTAGTTTCCTGTATCCAAATGTTCATAGATGGCCTCAGTAATGAGTCCTGTCAGCCATTTGTATGTAGTGGGGAGGCAACAGATGGGTCTGTATTTATTAACTTGTTGGGTTTCAGGGCTCTTGGGCAGGAGTATGGTGTTTCCATATGTGAGCCACTCTGGTGCTGCTTCTTCTCCTCTTAACAAGTCAGTTGAATGCCTCTACATAGTGTTTGTGCAGTGCTGTCATCTTTTTGAGCCAGAAATTTGGTATTTTATCTATTCCAGGGGATTTGAATATTTTTTTCTTCTCACCTGTGTGCATTCTCATGTGAGTGTCATAGCCGCCAATCTGTCACACCTGTGTGCGCACCTGCCAGCCATCTCCCTCTGCCTATTTATTCCATCAGGTCCAGTGCTTGGTGTGGAGTCGTCTGGTTCTCTACCTAGAATCCTGCTATGCCAGCCTTCGAGCTTCCCAGACTCGGTGTGTGTTTCCACGCCGACTTCCAAGCCATCGTTTCTCTCTGTCCAGGCCTGCGCCTCCCGGACCACCAACCTACAAGTAAGCCACCACGATTCCCTTTCACCCTGTCAGCTTCCCCCGTGCACAGGCGGAGATCTGTGGCGGCAGACCTCTCGCTTCTCGGCAGTAGATTATCTGCCTCCCTCTCCAGCATCCACCTCACCGGCCACCTGCGGGCACTGTCTTCCTGGCTGCAGCTCCGGCACTTACCTGGGCTACTCTCTATCACCTCTGACAGTAAGTACAATTTCATCTAAGTGCCTATCAGGCCAAACTTGTCATGTGGTGATCCTCGCAGATCACCATGAGACGCCAAGAGTCCACCAGTGAGTTTTTGCGATGATGTTTTATTATACAAGACGTGACAGGACAAGACTGTGAGCCATACTCGGCACAAACACACACAAATTAACACTTGGGCTCGCAGGGCTGCCCCCAGCCACTACGAGCTAAACTGTGACATAACTATGAACACAAACCTGACATGAAGGTCTTACGAAGCTCAGACAAAGCTTGGCAAGGCGTAGACCATAACTTGACGAGACAATCGGACAATACAGACGAGATGTTGATCAATACTCCTGCGCCATTACCGTTGCCAGCGCTTGCTTTTAAAGGCGAACACTAACGAGCAGTAATGACGCACAGCTGACCAGCCTTGACAGGTGGAAGCCCCACCGAGCACCTTCACAATAAGAGCCCGGTGAGGCCAGAATACAACCCACAGATGTCAAGGCCAGCAACGAGTTGAGCATTGCCCGAGCGCTATCAGCATCCAGCGCTCAGGTCGTAACAGTACCCTCCCTCCACGGGCAGGCTCAGAACGCCCCAAGGATCCACCCTGCCCCACCCCCACCCCCCAGGGTGGGTGGCCGGGGGTAGGAACGGAGGGAGAAGGACCAAACCCAAAGACAAAACAGAGACAGGGGGGAAAAAAAACATACAGGACAATGACAAGAGGAACTACTAGGACAAAATCGAAAAAATACACATGGAGGAAACAAAAAAAAAAAAAAAACAGACTACCGGATCAGAAATACCAAACACAAGGCTATGACAACATACCAAATATTCAAGACAGGGCAATGATCAGAAAAATTACTCAGATTAACTCAAGAAAATGCATATGGGGAAGAACAAAGGACCAGAACTACAGGGTCAGAAAAACTAAATACAGGACTATGACAAAATACCAAGTGTTCAAATAAAAAAAAATACTCAGGGGAAAATAAGGCAACATTAGAATATAACACAATCTGCCAAAAATCCCCAACTAGGTTACAGAGAACACAGGACAGTACGAGAGAAAAAAAAGTCTTGACCCACATGTTACACAAGAAAAAATGACTTCCCACCTGTGTGAATTCTCATGAGAGTTTCTGAAAAACCCAAATACAGAAAACAGAGCATTACTCGCTCATACCTGACTAACCACAATATAACCTAAAGCAACTGCAAGGCATGAAACACAAAATACATAGAACAACTAGAAAAGCACTCGGAGAGCGCAGACCTCCGCCAAGCGCCACAATTCCCCCCATACAGTGTTTGTGTGTACGTTTTCACATTCCTTGAGCATGTAAACATATGACTAGCAATTGGATTCACAATGGTTATTTGTTTATTTGACAGGGACAGTGCAATAAACACACAATTAATCAATGACAATCAATCTGATAGTGATAGGATTAGTGGTTCAGTAGTAAAAGCATTGCCTCCTTGGCGGAGGTAATAAACTGAAGTGTTGCTGTTGTGTCCATCTCCTCCACTGACGGATGCAAATTGGGTAGACAGGTTGCCGTGGGTTTTATATTATATTGTAACGTGCTGCTCGACATGGCGACGTCCCACCGGGAGGTTCGAACTCACGCCTCCCGCTCCGGAGTCCCGCACTCTACCTGTGTCGCCAATAGGGTCAACCCACTTGGCAAGCCAAATAGGGTGCTCATATTGAGTTGGCTACAATATTATTGTTTTGGGGGTTGCGCTCCGCGGCAAACGACAATTTAGAAGCTTTGCCGGCAGAGAGCTCGTTTTTGCGCAGCGCCTATGGCTGGCCGGTGAATTTCTGCCAAATGCGCAGCTCCTATGGCTGGCCGGGGAATTTCTGCCAAAGAATCCGTCGGCGGACAGCTGCCCGTGTGAGGTTTTGCAGTTGCACGCTGGCGGGCCCAGGCCAGCAGTGTTTTCCGCGTCCTTTTGTGCCTAAAACGTTGAAGAACGCAGAGTTTGTGCTGCAGACACGACGACCAGCGCCCTCCATTGCGCCTGCGCACATGTTGAAAATGGCTGTATGTCACAGTGTTGAATGAAAAATGCTTTAAAAAATTCCTGTATCCAGACGGTGAACCAGATCACCCCCAAAATTTAATCAGTTCTTCCTTGTACCATTTCCAACAACGCCTGAAAGTTTCATGGAAATCCGTCCAAGATTTTTTGAGTTATCTTGCTAACCAACAGACAGACAGACAGACAAACAAACAAACAGACAAACCCCGGCAAAAACATAACCTCCTCCTGGCCTTTCGGCCTGGCGGAGGTAACCAGGACCAAAAAAAAAAAAAAACAGAACAAACACTGATGGATAAACCCAGAGACCACTAACCCCCTGACAGTTTATGCCAACCGGCAGAGACCAAGTACCACAGGAACAGTACAGGTGGTCTCCCAGCATCCAACAGCCGGCGGGTGGTCACAGGAGGCGGAACACGACCAGGCGGCTCACCAGAGTCCAATGCCCAGCACGTCCGCTCCTCCGGTGGTCGAATCAGGTCGCCCGAAGGCACACACAACAGGTCGGGTGGCCGACCCGAGGCGCCGAACCGGCGAAACAGTTCCTCCGGCGGCCGATCCGTGTCCCTCAGCCACCAGTCTTGGGGAACAACAACCCACGGCGGCCTCCCTGACGAGGACAAAACTCGGGAGAGCCAGGGCGAGCGAACAGGAGCCCCCACAGCCCCCGGTGATGATGCATAGGGTCGGTGACTCTGAGGGGACAGATGAGCAAGGCGAGCCTGAAATCCGCTCGACGGAGAAAGGTCTGCAGCTCCTCCTCCGTCCGTGGACCACGCTGGCGCTGCATCTCCGCTGGACCCCGATTGGGTCCCAGCTGCACCCACGTCGGGCCCCGATTGGGCCAGAACCGCTCCCGCGGTGGACCCCGATCGAGCTTCCAGTGCACCCACGTTGGACCCCGAATGGGCCAGATCCGCACCCACGGTGGACCCCGATTGGGCCTCCGGTGCACCCACGTTGGACCCCGATTGGGCCGAAACCGCACCCGCAGTGGACCCCAATTGGGCCTCCGGTGCAGCTCCGCTGACGATCTCCACCCCCGAACCTGGGACCTCCAACTCAGTGACTCCGACCCATTCCATGCCGGTGACACTGCAACAAAGCTCGGGGACAGGAAAACCGGGATCAGAATCACCGGTAGCAACGGAACCCAACGAGACGAGCTCGGACGCAGCAGACGGCTGCTCCTCACTCGCCTCCCCGAGAGGCAGGCAAAAATGCTCAAAAACAGGGGACAGAGACAAAAGAGAGAGTACTTGCCTGCACTCGGGTTCCGTTGCCACCCAGGACTCCGACGATCCAGGTTCAGAGCAGCGACTCTCGTCAGCTGGCTCGGACTCTGCTGCGTCGGGCTCCGCAGCTGGCACGATGTCATCTGCAGCCTGAGGTTCCTCCCACGCTGCTGTCGACGCCGATGGCCCGTATGGCGTGGGGCCAGGGGACCCTTGACCCACTGGCTCGGACTGCTCCGGTGAGGAGACCCGGGGACGCTTCTTCGTCGGCTCATTCTCCGGGCAGCAGTCCGCTCCTCTCCTCCGTCCAAGACGTGGCTGCAGGGCCAGATCCAGGCTTTCCAGCACTGCAGGGGCCCTTTTCATCCGACGACACTGGCCTGGTGTCGCAGACTGCTCGACGGGGGAGAACACAGAGGCAACAGGTTTAATAATTTCTTCCACAGCAGGTGGAGGAAGCTCGGGGGGCTGCGAACCCTGAACTCCACCCCCAGGAGTCAGACAATCAGATCATTAATAGGATGTGACAAACAATCGTGCACTTGCCTTCCTCCCAGGGCCGAGATGGTTCCTGCTGTAGGGGACGTTGTTCCTCCCCTTCCCCGCTGGATGGCGACAGAGGGCTCCCTGGAAAGATGAAGTGGAGCCGCTCTCGGAGGTTCGCTGATGGGATTCGCCGGCAGCGAGTCCAGCCGGGGATTCTGCTGAGGGTTGCCTGCGCCGTTGCGCCGACGTCGTCGTCAGCCCCCAGACGGCGCAAGCTCTTGGACCAGCTCCGGGACGGGAACGGGACTCCAACACGGGGAGAGAGGATGCCTCCTCTGCTTCCTGCTCTCCTCCTCCTCCAGCCCACGAAGTATCTCGTGCGGCGCAGTGAGTTCCTCCCTCCTTATTATCACCTCCGGGTGATCGTCATAAATGAGGGGGAGGTTGTCCAGGAATTCCTCAGTGTAGTTCAGATGCCAGCGCATGTCACTGGAGGTGTCGTCGAACGTAGCGGTGAGGAGCGCCTTGCCCAGGCGCCGACGGCGGCCCCTGGATGACGGCATTCTCCCAGACGTTGACACCCAAACGGGAAAGAGCAACAGTCTAATTATGGCACAAACTCACAGTGAAAAGGCGTCCCGGTGTGGCGTCTCCGTTCGGATGTCCTGGCTGGAGTATACTGTCATGCGGTGATCCTCACGGATCACCATGAGACGCCAAGAGTCCACCAGTGAGTTTTTGCGATGATGTTTTATTATACAAGACGTGACAGGACAAGACTGTGAGCTGTACTCGGCACAAGCACACACAAATTAACACTTGGGCTCGCAGGGCTGCCTCCAGCCACTACGAGCTAAACTGTGACATAACTATGAACACGAACCTGACATGAAGGTCTTACGAAGCTCAGACAAAGCTTGGCGATGCGTAGACCATAACTTGACGAGACAATCTGACAATACAGACGAGATGTTGACCAATATTCCTGCGCCATTACCGTCGCCAGCGCTCGCTTTTAAAGGCGAACACTAATGAGCAGTAATGACGCACAGCTGACCAGCCTTGACAGGTGGAAGCCCCACCGAGCACCTTCACAATAAGAGCCTGGTGAGGCCAGAATACAACCCACAGCTGTCAAGGCTGGCAGCGAGTTGAGCATCGCCCGAGCACTAGCAGAACCCAGCGCTCGGGTCGTAACAAAACTGTTATTAACGGCCTCTATCTTTTCCCATGGTTGCCAGGTTGTATGGTGCTCTGCCGGCCCCAGCTGGAATTCCAGATTACACTACACTACACTACACAACCTTGCACACATGCATCCACTCACGCACACTTATTCAATAAACGGTTAATTGTATCTACCTTGAGTTTTGTCTGCTTTGTGGGTCACTAGTACCATGTCAGTACGACTCCCCCAGAGTGACCCAGCAGACAGCGCGCTAGCACGCAGGATGAACAACTTAGAGATTCGGGTAGATCAGTTAGCCTATCAACAGCAGGTGATGCTAACCCAGTTAGCCCGCATCACAGACAGGCTAGATCGGTTGGTTAGCCCACAGGGTTTCCCTGCAGCCCCAGCTAGCTCCTCTGCTCCTGCTAGTTCCACCACTAGTCCTACCCTTAGTCAGCCTACTCTGGGCTTGTCGGCTTACTCCCGTCCCAACTCCCACCCGTTTTAGGGGTAAATTGGGGGAGGCCAGGGGGTTTCTCATGCAATGCAACATCGTATTCCAACGGGTACCCAGGGATTTTCCCACTGACCAAAGTTGCATAGGTTATGTGATTAATTTGCTAGAGGGACGGGCTCTGGCTTGGGCATATGAGGTGATGGCTAGGGCTAATTATGCTTCACTAACATATACTCAGTTTGTAAACAAATTTCAGGAGGTATTCGGCCACTCAGGCCGTGAAGACGTGCTTACCTCCCGGTTGTTAAATCTCCAGCAGGGGTCGAAGCCTGTCGCCGACTATGCTGTGGACTTCTGGGTCGTTGCTGCAGAGGTTGGGTGGGAGGATGTCTGTCTATGTAGTATTTTTGTTAGAAGTCTGAGCCCTAGCCTACAGGACGAGCTGGCCCGCTTGGAGAAGCCCTCTACTTTGCATGAGTTAATCTCCCTGGCTATTAGTATCGACAACAGACTGAGGGAGTGGGCGGCCGAACGAAGAACTTCCGGTCGCTTGGATGGCCTGGCTTACCGCTCCCTTCAGCCCCCCCTGCTGGCCCTCCCATCTGCTGATTCCCCAGAAGACCAGGAACCTATGGTTATGGGTGGGTTTAAGCTATCTTCCGCGGAGAGACAGCACCGCCAGGAGTTGGGGTTGTGTGTTTATTGTAGGAGCGAGGAGCATGAGCTCAAGTCCTGTCCCAAGCGGCCAAAAGGGGGAGTCCGTGCATTGCAGCAGGGGGTCTCATGGACTTAATCCGCAGCAATCCCCTCACCCGTTTCTTGATCCTCATTCATTTCAATTATGGACACAAGGAGATAAACACACATGCACTCATTGTGCACTCACAGAGTCCAGACACAGGACTGGTGACTGGACTCTGTACAAGCGGGCCAGAAACATGCTGATGAAGGAGATCAGGCTTGCTAAGAGGAGCTACAGTGAGAAGTTACAACAAAACTTCTCAGCCAACAACTCTGCTTCTGTTTGGAGAGGCCTGCAGAATATCACCAACTACAGGAGACCATCCCCCCACCCTGTGGAAAACCTCCAGCTGGCTAATGACCTAAACAGCTTTTACTGCAGGTTTGAAAAGAACCTACAGTTCTCACCTCCCACCCACACAAAAGGATTATCTGCAGCCCCAGGAACTCCATCCTTCCTCCAATCTGACCTCCCACCAGCACTAACGATCTGTGTAGAGGAGGTGCGCTGGGTCTTTCAGAGACAAAAGATCAAGAAGGCTTTAGGACCTGATGGTGTGTCTCCGTCCTGCCTGAGAGTCTGCTCCAACGAGTTGGCTCCCATCTTCACCCGGATCTTTAATAGATCACTGGAGCTGTGTGAAGTGCCTTCCTGCTTCAAACGCTCCATCATCATTCCAGTTCCCAAAAAACCCTCTGTTACAGGATTAAACGACTACAGACCTGTTGCCTTGACCTCTGTGGTCATGAAATCCTTGGAGAGATTGGTGCTGAACCACCTGAAGGTCGTCACAGGCCCCCTGATGGACCCACTGCAGTTTGCCTACCGGTCAAACAGGTCAGTGGACGATGCAGTGAATATGGGACTACACTACATCCTGCAACACCTTGACTCCCCAGGGACGTACGCCAGGATCCTCTTTGTCGACTTCAGCTCAGCGTTCAACACCATCATCCCAGGCATTCTTCATCAGAAACTCCTCCAGCTCAAGGTGCCCCCCTCCACCTGCCAGTGGATCTCCAGCTTTCTGACTGACAGGTGGCAGCAGGTGAAGCTAGGGAGATTTACATCCAGCTCCCGAAAAATTAGTACTGGCGCCCCCCAAGGATGTGTCCTTTCCCCACTGCTCTTCTCCCTCTACTCCAACGACTGCACCTCAGAGGACCCTTCGGTGAAGCTCCTGAAGTTTGCGGACGACACCACAGTCATCGGTTTGATCCGGGATGGTGATGAGTCTGCATACAGGCGGGAGGTGGAGAAGCTGATCCCCTGGTGCGGCCAGAACCATCTTGAACTTAACCCAGCCAAAACGGTGGAGATGACTGTGGATTTCAGGCGACACCCTCCTTCATTCCCCCCACTCACCATCCTCAACAGCACAGTGTCCACTGTGGACTCATTCAAGTTTCTGGGTACCACAATCTCCCGGAACCTGAAGTGGTCCTCCCATATAGACACTGTCTGGAAAAAGGCCCAGCAGAGTTTGTTTTTTCTGCGTCAGCTCAAGAAGTTTGATTTGCCTCAGGAGCTGCTGGTTGTCTTCTACACTGCCATCATCCAATCTGTCCTCTGCTTTTCCATCACTGTCTGGTTTGGATCTGCCACTAAACAGGACAAGACCAGACTGCAGTGGATCATTAAGTCTGCGGAGAGGATCATTGGTACTGACCTACCCTCCATTGAGAACTTATATCGGTCCATAACCAGGAAACGGGCGGGAAACATCTGTGCTGACCTGTCACACCCCGGCCACAAACTGTTTGAACTTCTATCTTCTGGTCATCGTTACAGATCACTGAAGGTCAAAACCACCCATCACAGGAACAGTTTCTTTCCTCAAGCCATCACTCTGATGAACTCCTAATATTCACCTAGTCCTACCTGTTGCTGTACTCATGATTTTTCATCCATTCTTACATTGCACATAACTCTCACACTGCTTTTTACTTCATTCACATTATATCACTGAATCTGAGTTCACATTGAAATACTGTGACTGTATATTTTTTCATATATTTCTGCAAAGTGTGGATAGTCTGAGTAAATTACTGCATATATTCCTGTATATATTTGCATCCTTTTATAGAAACGTGGACAGACTGTAATTTACTGTACATACTCTGTTGTCATTGAATCCTTATTTAAATCTTATTTAAATCCTCCACCTGAACAACGAGAGCAAGTTTTTAGCCAAAGTCAAATTCCTTGTATGTGTTGTGCATACTTGGCCAATAAAGCTGATTCTGATTCTGATTCTGATTCTGATTCTGATTCAGGGGCCAAGCAGAGCTTTATTTCAGGTAGCCTGGCAACCCGGCTGGGGCTTCCCACGCAGCCGTTAGAGACCCCACTCAGGCTCATAGCGTTGTCTAAAGCCCCGTTGGCCACAGCCACTCACCGGACCGCCCCAGGGTCAGTCATTATATCAGGCAACCATCGGGAGGAGTTAGGGCTTTACGTCTTACCAGTGTTGTCCACTCCGGTCATCCTCGGCTATCCCTGGCTTTGCCTACACAACCCCTCGATTGACTGGCGTTCGGGGAGTGTGGTTTCCTGGAGTTAATTTAGTCTGAGTGCCTGTTTGCAGTCTGCTGCATGTTTGCCTGCCGTGCCTCTGGGTGCACCTGCTTCTCCTCCTCCCGACCTGTCTAAAGTGCCATCTGAGTATCACAATTTAGGGGCCGTGTTCAGTAAATCCCAGGCCCTTTCCCTTCCCCCTCACCGCCCATATGATGTGCGATTAACCTCCGGGCCGGTGCTCTGCTGCCATCTAGCAGACTGTACAACCTGTCTGCAGAGCGCACGGCTATGGACACTTATATCAAGGAGTCCCTGAGTTCGGGCATAATAAGACCTTCATCAGCGGTGGGGGTGGGGGTTTTTTTGTCGGGAAGAAGGATGGTTCTCTCAGGCCATGCATTGACTTTCGTGAACTCAATAACATAACCATCAAGGATAAATACACTCTCCCTCTCATCAACTCTGCGTTCGATTCCCTCCAGGGGGCCTGTTGCTTCACAAAGCTAGACCTGCGCAACGCCTATCATCTGGTGCAGATACGGGAGGGGGATGAGTGGAAGACGGCCTTTCAGACCTCTAGTGGGCATTTTGAATATTTGGTCATGCCGTTTGGGCTGACCAATGCCCCGGCCGTCTTCCAACATCTTATTAATGATGTTCTGAGAGACTTTTTTGGCACATTTGTGTTTGTATAATTGGATAACATTTTCATCTTTTCACAGTCCATGGAGGAACATCGCGTGCACGTCAGGTGGGTTCTGCAGCGGCTGCTGGAAAACAAGCTCTTTCTAAAGGCGGAGAAGTGCGAGTTCCATGATCCCCGGACCTCCTTCCTAGGCTTCATCATCGCCCACAAGGAGATCATCCCTGACCCAGCTAAGGTGAAGGTGGTGGTGGAGTGGCCCATCCCCTCGTCTAGGAAGCAGCTCCTACAGTTCCTGGGGTTTGCTTATTTCTACCGCCGTTTTGTACAGAACTACAGCCACATTGCCCTACCACTCACCAACCTGACATCCATCAAGGTGCCTTTTCAATGGACGGAGGAGGCGGACACAGCGTTCTCTCTCCTGAAGGACAAGTTCTCTTCCTCGCCTATACTGATGCAGGTGGACCCCACTCTCCAATGCCTGGTGGAGGTGGATGCCTCGGACACGGGGGTCGGGGCCATCTTGTCCCAGCACTCTCCGACGGACGGTAAGATACGCCTCTGCGCATACTTCTCCCATCGCCTGTCCCCAGCGGAGTGCAACTACAACATCAGCGACAGAGAGCTGCTGGCGATCAAACTCGCTTTGGAGGAGTGGCGGCACTGGTTGGAGGGAGCGTCGCAGCCGTTCATCATCTGGACTGATCACAAAAATCTGGAGTACCTCCGGATGGCTAAGCCTCTGAACACTCGACAGGCCCGCTGGTCTCTCTTCTTCGGATGTTTCAACTTCACCATTACCTACCGCCCTGGGTTGAAGAATACCAAACCTGACGCCCTGTCTCGTCAGTTTGCTCCGGAGACAGCGGAGATGGCCGAACATCCCATTCTCCCCTCATCGTGTGTTGTGGGCGCCCTCTCTTGGGGTATTAGGGACAAGATCCTGAGGGCACAATCTGACAAGGCCAACCCGGGGGGGGGGGGGGGTGAGCGGGGGAGGTTGTTTGTCCCTTTGGCTGTCCGGGGGGAGGTCATTCAGTGGGGTCATACGTCCAAATTTGCTTGTCACTCGGGAAGGGTGTGCACGGTGGCGCTCCTGCAGAGGTCGTTTTGGTGGCCGTCTCTCCAGAAGGACGTGGGGGACTACATCCGAGCCTGCCCTCAGTGTGCAACTGGCAAGACGTCCTCTTCTCCACCTGCCGGGCTGCTTCACCCCCTTCCCATCCCGGGCAGGCCATGGTCGCATGTGGCATTGGACTTTGTCACCAGTCTTCCCACATCCAATCACTACACTACCATCCTCACGCTGGTTGACAGGTTCTCCAAAGCCACCCATTTCATCCCTCTGCAGGGGTTGCCCACAGCCAAGGAGACGGCCGACCTCCTTGTCCAGCACATAGTTAGGCTGCATGGCATCCTACGGGACATCATCTCTGATCGAGGTCCCCAGTTTGTCTCCAGGATCTGGAGGTCTTTCTGTGCTGCGTTGGGGGCCACGGCAAGTCTGTCATCTGGATATCACCCACAGACCAACGGACAGTGCAAACGAGCCAACCAGGAGGTGAACCCGCTGTGGTGCGTCACAACCTCTAACCCATCATCGTGGAGCACGCACCTCCCCTGGATTGAATATGCTCACAACACTGCTGTATTGACAGCCACCGGCATGTCCCCCTTCGAAGCCTCGTTGGGTTATAATCTCCCGCTGTTCCCTGAGAAGGAGGGGGACATCGCCGTTTCTTCGGTTCGCGCCCACCTGAGGCATTGCCGGTGGATCTGGAGGACGGCCAGGGCAGCACTACAGCGGACAGTGGAACGTAACACCTCGGTGGCCAACCGGCGCAGGGTCCAGGCTCCTGCCTACCGGGTGGGTCAGCAGGTATGGTTATCCACCAAACACATTAATCTGAAGGCTGAGCGTAGGAAGACATCTCAATGATTCATTGGTCCTTTTCCCATCAGCCGGATTATTAACCCTGTGTCTGTGCGCCTGACTCTTGCCCCCTCCCTCCGCATCTGCCTGACCTTTCATGTGTCGCAGGTGAAGCCTGTCTGCTCCAGCCCTTTGTGTCCTCCTCCCAGGTCTCCACCTCCACCGATGGTGATCGACGGCGACCCAGCATGGCCAGTCACCGCCATTTTGGACGTTCGTCGCCGGGGTCGTGGCCTGCAGTACCTGGTGGACTGGGAGGGTTACGGGCTGGAGTGGAGGTCCTGGGTGTGTCCCTCCTTCGTGCTGGACAAGCAGCTCATCATGGACTTCCATCGGACGCACCCGGGAAAGTTGGAACGCCCGCCGACAAGCATGCTGTTGGGGGGGGGGGGGGGAGTACTGTCATGGCCGCCAATCTGTCACACCTGTGTGTGCACCTGCCTGCCATCTCCCTCTGCCTATTTATTCCATCAGGTCCAGTGCTCAGTACGGAGTCATCTGGTTCTCTACCTAGAATCCTGCTACGCCAGCCTTCAAGCTTCCCAGACTCGTTGTGTGTGTCCACGCCGGCTTCCAAGCCATCGTTTCTCTCTGTCCAGGCCTGCACCTCCTGGACCACCAACCTACAAGTAAGCCACCACGATTCCCTTTCACCCTGTCAGCTTCCCCTGTGCTGCATGGTAGAGACAATGATACTCACGACCGAAGGTAATGACAGGTAAGTAATGATGGATAATGATGGTGATGATGGTAATGATGGATAACAATGAGGACCCAACAACGGAATGAGGGAGTCCCACCCAATAAATAGGAATTAGCATAATGACACTAATGCGCAACAGCCCTGACCAAATAATGAATGACAAGGAAAAGTTGTGCTCAAACAGAAGTAAAGAAACACTGTCAAAATAAGAGCCCAATCCGAAACAAATGATTAACAGGAAAAACCAAACATACAAATGTAGCTGTGATGGATAATAATAATAATAATAATAATAATGAGACCATGATGGAAATAAAGCCCCAAGAAAGATCATAATGAAGACAGAATAATAAATATAGAAGAAAACAAAGTGTGGCCTGGTCAGACCCAGCCCAAACCACCACAGTATCCCCCCTTTAAGGTCAGATTCTAGATGACCCCAGGGAACATCAGAAAAGGGGAAAAAAAAGGGAAAAAAATCCTAACGGGTGGGGGGTGGGGGAAAATAGGCCAGAAGGGCCGAAATAGACCCCCTACCGACACAATACCAACCTAGGATAGAAAATACAGGTGCCCCAACCTTAGGGGAGAAATATGAAAACCCACAGCCGAGGAGGCAGGAAAAGAACAAAAAACAAAATTCACAATAGAACCCCAGGACTAAAAATAACGTGCTCCAACCTCAGGAGAGAAACACACAAACCTACAGCCTAGGAAGATGGAGACGCCAGTCGCTGTCCTCTACGGAGAACTGGCGACTGGCAGGAGAGACGTTGGCTGCCCACAGCTGCGCTTTAGAGATGTCTGCAAGAGAGACATGAAGGTCCTGGAGACCAACACAGAGCGCTTGGAGGACCTTGCAACGGACCGCTCCAAATGGAGAGGCACCCTGACCAGACAGCTCAAGGCGGGTGAAGAGAAACTGACTACTGCAGCAGATGAAAATAGGACCCGCAGGAAGAACCACCACAGACCCAGCAGCACGGAGACCACCCACAAGTGCGACCTGTGTGACAGGGACTGCCATTCGCGCATCGGCCTGTTCAGCCACAGGCGGTGCTGTTCCAGCAGAGTAGACGTTTAGGATTCTCTTCCATGGTCATCATAGACCGACGGAGGCCGACAACTTGAAAACAACGGACTCGGTGTTGGAAACTCTGCAGAGGGGCTCTTTCTCTGCCCACAACACTGGGCAGGAAGCTCCAGCAGTCACATCTGCCCCGGCTTCACGGAGCCCCGTCACTGTAGTGTGGATGAGCAGTTCCAGCTATTCAACTGTACATTAATTTGAGAATATTCTCCAAACTATTAATTATTTTGTTGCCACTTTTCACCAATTAACTACAACCCTTTAATTAATTTTTAAAATGCATGCCTCTGACGGCAGGCTGCTGAAAGATGAAGCTCCTCTTCACCTAAAGCTTTCTAGCAGAAGCCTGAAGGGAAGGTTTTGTGCCAACATTGACTGGGATTTGGAACTGTTCAGAATTCCCTCCACCTTGACTAAGGCCCCAGTTCCAGCTGAAGAAAAAGCCCCAAAGCATGATGCTGCCACCACTATGTTTCACTGTAGGTCTGGTACTGGTATTCTTTTGGTGATTTGCAGTTTTGTGTTTGCACCAAATATGCTTTTTAGAATTATGGCCAAAAAGTTCAACCTTGGTTTCATTAGACTATAACACATTTTACCACATGTGTTTGGGAGATTTCAAATGTGTTCTTGCAAAATGTAGCCGGGCTTGGATGTTTTTCTTTACAAGGTCTTGCCACCCTACCCCATAGCCCAGACAAATGAAGAAGACGGGAGATTGTTGTCACATGTACTAAACAGCCAGTACAGTGGTACCTCTACTTACGAACGTCTCTACATACGGAATTTTCAGGTTACGAGACGCCTCAACGGGAAAATATTGCCTCTAGTTACGAACGAAATTTCAGGATACGAAAGGCAAAAAAGTACACGCTCCTCGCAGCTTCCGTAGTTTACCGAACGTAAACATACCTGTAGCTGCTCTGCCATTGGCTATCGCCTAGCATCTTCCTGGTATCCCATTGGCCACGAAGTTTGTTTTTTTTTTTCCAAAACTTTATGCGTTTGGTTGATCTCGCCAAAGAATATGGCCGTAATACATCAACGATCAGCATGGTATTAAAACAAAACAAAGCACTTACAAGCCGACAAAAGCAAACGTCCTTGGATCAGAACATGAACCAAAGAATGCAAAAGGTGACGACGTCGACGACGATAGCAGTTAAAGGGTAAAT
This sequence comes from Pholidichthys leucotaenia, assembly GCA_020510985.1. Taxonomy (NCBI): domain Eukaryota; kingdom Metazoa; phylum Chordata; class Actinopteri; order Cichliformes; family Pholidichthyidae; genus Pholidichthys; species Pholidichthys leucotaenia. The sequence continues at coordinate 22,145,642 of CM035836.1, read as the reverse complement.
GAACATAATTTTTATTATTCTTTCTCTTTTATTATTCTCTTTTATTATTCTTTCTCTCATTTTAAACTCTCATTTTATGTTTATTGTGCAGTAATCTAATTGTAACATGTATTTGTTACATGTTTTGATGCGTTTTTACGATTTATAAAAAATTTATGCCCGAATTTTGGGGGGCTTGGAACGGATTACGGCATTTACATGTAAAACGCACCTCTACTTACGAATTTTTCACGTTACGAGAATTCTTCCGGAACGAATTAAATTCGTAAGTAGAGGTACCACTGTACTTGCCAGACATTCCTGCAGTTCCTTCAATGTTGCTGTCGGCCTCTTGGCAGCCTCCGTTACCAGTTTCCTTCTCGTCTTTTCGTCAATTTTGGTGGGAGGTCCAGTTCTTGGTAATGTCACTGTTGTGCCATATTTTCTCTACTTGATGGTGACTGTCTTCACTGTGTTCCATGGTATATTTAATGCCTTGGAAATTGATGGAAAAATTCTATATTATACTGAGTTTAATGAATTTTTATGAAAATGAATTTTTCTTTATAAAGCTTAATGTGTATACCTAGGAAATCCTGTTGCCATAATTGGAGTTGTTGAGTAGTGGAAAAAAAGATTGAAGGATGCTGATGTGACTGTGAATGTTCAGTTCTATCACTGACTGTTCAGCTGATCACTAGTGTTTTCTGCATGAACCCAGCATATACAATCTTAGTCATGAATGAAATAATCAAGAGGCTCAGCAAACTATCAGATGGGTCATGAATGAACTTTCAAGAAGTGACCTCACCCCGACAGCCCCTTGGATATACTGTATATAGCCAGAACCACTCTGTGAGTTAAGCCAATGCACTGCAGCAGTCTATGAAAACTGTACTCTGGATTGTCTTCCACTAATCACTGCATATTAAGTTTGCAGCAACTTTGATCAAGCCTGATTTTTGATAGGGAATTTTTCCAACAGAAATTCTTTTGTACCCTTCTCCTGACTGATAACTGTGAGCAATGAGATCCCTCTGATGCTTTGGACGCTCTCTACAGACCATGGCTTGTGCTGTAAGATGTGACTACAAAAATGTCAGGAAAAGCCTTGTAGAACAGCTGAACTTTATTTGGGGTTAATCAGAGGCACTTTAAATGGTGGCAGGTGTGTGCTGACTCCCATTTAACATGAGTTTCAATGTGACTGGTTAATTCTGAACACAGCCAGATCCCCAGTTTTAACATTTACAGGGTGTGCATATTTACACAATCAAGTTATTTAAGTTTTTTATTTTTTGTTTTTCCTTTTAAAAGATTTCAGTTTGTTTTTCACTTGGGTTGTACAGGTTATTGGTCACATTAATGGTGGAAAAAGTTTTGAAATGATTTATCTGGGTCTCATATTTTTTACATCACAAAAACCTGGCATTTGAACAGGGATGTGTAGACTTTTTATATCCACTGTATTTCTATTCACATTTTCATGCTGTTTGCGAACTACAAACTGCAAAATATATCCAATTTCCAGTAGTGTGAAAAAGTGTTTGCCCCCTTCCTGAGAAATCAGGAAGGGGGCAAACACAAAACACAAAACACAGGGGGTAAACACAAAACACAGTTTTTAAATGGTGTTTATTATTCAGGGTAAAAAAAATCCAAACCTACATGGCCCTGTGTCAAAAAGTGATTGCCCCCTAAACCTAATAACTGGTTGGGCCCTTAACAGCAACAACTGCAATCAAGCGTTTGTGATAACTGGCAATGAGTCTTTTACAGCGCTGTGGAGGAATTTTGGCCCACTCATCTTTGCAGAATTTGGTGGAGCAGTTTAAGTGTCTCGGAGTCTTATTCATGAGTGAGGGGAGAATGGAGCGAGAGACTGACAGACTGATTGGAGCAGCATCTGAAGTGATGCGGACATTGTACCAGTCTGTTGCGGTGAAGAGGGAGCTAAGCTCGAAGGCAAAGCTGTCGGTTTACCGGTCAATCTACGTTCCTAACCTCACCTATGGTCATGAGCTTTGGGTAATGAAAGAAAGAATGAGATTGTGGATATAAGCGGCTGAAATAAACTTTCTTCGTAGGATTGCTGGACTCACCCTTAGACATAGGGTGAGAAGCCAAGTCATCTGGGAGAGGCTTAGGGTAAAACCATAGCTCCTCCACATTGAAAGGAGCCAGGTGAGGTGTTTCGGGCATGTCCCACTGTCAGGAGACCACTGAGTAGACTCAGGACTCGCTGGAGAGACTATGTCTCCCAGCTGGTCTGGAAACGCCTTGGTATCCTCTCTGAAGAGCTGCAGCATGTGGCTGGGGAGAAGGAAGTCTGGGCATCTCTGCTTGAACTGCTGCCTTTGCGACCCGGACCTCTGGAAAAGCGATAAAAAATGGATGGATGGATGAATCTTTGCAGAACTGTTGTAATTCAGCCACATTGGAGGGTTTTCAACGATGAACCGCCTTTTTAAGGTCATGCCACAGCATCTCAATCGGTTTAAGGTCAGGACTTTGACTAGGCCACTCCAAAGTCTTCATTTTGTTTTTCTTTCGCCATTCAGAGGTGGACTTGCTGGTGTATTTTGGATCATTGTCCTGCTGCAGAACCCAAGTGTGCTTCAGCTTGAGGTCTGTTAGATCAAAATGAATGAACTGAAGCTGAATCAATAATCAATAGGTGGTTTTCCATGTTCTGAGCCATTTATTCTCTTTCTGATCAGAAACGAGTTCATCAGTAACAGCAAAACTTGCCTCAAAGCTTCACAGCACCAACTCAATTCAATTCAATTCAATTCAATTCAACTTTATTTATATAGCGCCATTTCACAACAACAGTCATCTCATAGCACTATCAACTGTAGGGGGGAACCCCCACAGTTGCAGAAAGACCCCAGCAATCAGGCGATCCCCTGTGAGCAAGCACTTGGCGACGGTGGAGAGGAAAAACTCCCTTTTTACAGGAAGAAACCTCCAGCAGAACCAGGCTCAGGGAGGGGCAGTCATCTGCTGCGACTGGCTGGGGGGTGAGGGGATAGAGAAGAAGAAAAGAACAGACATGTAGAGAGCAAACAGCACGATGGGGACTCAATCTATGGGAGAGAACAAACAGATGTTAATGACCAGCAAAAAAAAAAAATATTTCATAGAGAGTGAGGAAAGGAGTGAGGCCCAGTGCATTACTGGAGGTCCCCCCGGCTGACTAAACCTATTAGCAGCATAACTAAGGGAGGGTTCAGAAACACATGATCCCTCCCTAATTGTAGGCTATATCAAAAAGGTAGGTTTTATCCCTATTCTTAAAAACAGAGATCGAGTCTGACTCCCGAATCCAGATTGGCAGCTGATTCCACAGGAGAGGAGCTTGATAACTGAAGGCTGTGCCTCCCATTGTACTTTTGGAGATTCTAGGTATTACAAGTAATCCTGCATTTTGGGAGCGTGGTGCTCTGTTAGGATAATACGGTAGTATCAGATCTTTTAAATAAAAAGGAGCCTGATTGTTTAGAGCTTTGTAAGTAAGAAGAAGGATTTTAAACTTAATTCTAAACTCTATGGGAAGCCAATGAAGGGAGGCCGGAACCGGAGAGATATGATCTCTCTTTCTAGTACCTGTTAAAACTCTTGCTGCAGCATTTTGGATCAGCTGAAGACTTTTTTTTTTTTTTTTTATTTAAGTTTTTGTAAAGGGTATACAGGTCGTTACAGCAATGCATTGTTTACATTTTCATCACATGTTCCCTTATTTTCTGATATCTGACAACATTGAAAGAATAATTCTTACAACACCCCTTTTTTTTTTTTAAAGTGAAAGAAAAAGTGAAATTAAAGAGAAAAAACAAAAACAAAAACAAAAAACAAAAAAACAAACAAACCAGCAAAAAAACAAACAAAAAGAAAAAGTAAGTAAATAAAGGTAAAAGAGCATCTGAGTAGCGTTGGAACAAAGAGCGGAACCATTATTGAAATGGTATTTGTCAAAGATTAGATCTAATGGAAGACACATATGCGATCCAGGGTTGCCAAAAGTTCATGAACCCATCCATGTCCTGTCTCAGTGCAAATGTCAACTTTTCCATCGAGTAAATGTCTTGGATCACGTTAATCCAATCTTCAGATGTAGGACAGTCCTTCAACATCCATTTTTTAGTTAGAGCTTTTTTGCTTGCCAATATTAAAAACATTTGAATAAGTATTTTTCTCCCTCGTACTTATCCAGTAGAGAGTCCGAGTCGTAACCCAAATACAAAGTTACAAACGAAAAGGGAACTGTATTTTGAATATTTTCCCTCAATGTTGTCTGTCCGTTGGTCCAATATTGGTGGATAACTACAGTGCATGACCAAAAACACATGAAAATGATTTGCAGTCTTTTCACCACACAAGCGCCAACAGTTCAAACCCTTATGGGTAAATTTGTTTTGTGCAGGTGTTCTGAAAAATCTTACCAAGTTTTTCCATCCAAATTCTCTCCACTGCAGGGATGAGGTACTTTTCCATTGCTGTTTATTTAGCTTTTCCCATATTTCCAGTTGTAAAGTGAAATTCCCCTCTTTTTCCCATCTCTCTTTGATATAAGATGTGTTGTCTCCTTTTAAGTCTTGAAGACCTTGGTATATTTTAGAAATGTATCTGATCCCTGGGATCCCTTTATATGCCATTAAGAAGACCTTCAGAACACCTGACTGGGCCCTTTCCAAAACCTCCTTTTTAAGTATATTGTTTATGTGGTGTCTAAGCTGGAAGAACCTGTAAAGGTCTTGATTTATTAGGCCTTGTTTTTTCAAATCTTCAAAACTTCTTAAGATTTGCCCTTTAAAAAAATCGTAATATTTTATCAGCCCTTTCTCCTTCCACTTTTTAAATCTGGTGTCTGTTTTATTAGGAGTAAAGTCCTGATCATAGGCAATCCATTGCAGAAGTTGATAGGGCTCTTTTGTTTGATTCTCTCTGACTATCTTAAACCAAATTTTTAGCGGGGTCTCTATCCACGGGTTAGTGTTATTCAAAAGCTTAGGTAAGGCATTGTTCCCTATTATCGCCTGTAGGGGGATGTCACTTGTTATTTGGCATTCGATCTCCTTCCATTGTGCAGTGTAGACTGGGTTACATATCTCTACTAAAGTTTTAATTTGTGCGGCTTTAAAGTAGTCCCTGATATTTGGCAGCGCGAGCCCACCTTTGTCTTTGTTTAGCTGTAGGGTTCTATATCTGGTTCTAGGTCTCTTGCCCTGCCATATGAATCTTGAGATCCTTCTGTCCAGCTCCTGCCATGTTTTTTTGGGAGGTTCTACCGGTATTGTTTGGAAAAGGTATAGAAGACGTGGAAGTATATTCATTTTGACTGCTTCAATTCTTTGTGCAGTACCCAAGAATGGTATCATATTCCATCTTGCTAGGTCAGATTTTATTTTTGTCACCAGTGGATCATAGTTTAGTGATATAATTTTGTTGAGTTGTTTCGGGATATTGACCCCCAGATATTTCATAGATTCCGACTCCCAGTTAGTTTTGAGTTTGCTTAGTGAATAATGATTTGGGTCATAGTTGAATGTTAAAACTTGGGTTTTATGCATGTTTAATTTGCACCCCGATAAATCTCCATACTCTGAAAAAACTGAGGTTAGTTCTGGTAAAGAAGTGTCCGGCTGCCCTAGGTATATTAAAATGTCATCAGCAAAGAGTGCTATTTTATGTTCCTTCTGACCAAGTGTAATACCTTGAATTTTTTGATTTTGTCTTATCCATTGGCTCAGAGGTTCTATGAAGATTGCAAAGAGCAGTGGAGACAGGGGGCAGCCCTGACGACATCCTCTTTCCAGTTCAAAAGATGATGATAAATTACCGTTAATCCTTATTTTAGCTGTTGGTTTTTTATATAATGCCTGTATAGTTCTAATGAAGTTGTTATGAAAATTGAAACTGGATAAGATTCTATATAGAAAAGACCAGTCAACCGAATCGAATGCTTTTTCAGCATCTAATCCCAATATGACTGCATTTAAGTTATATTTTTTTATATGATGAATTATGTGTAAAGTGCGTCAAATGTTGTCTTGTGTCTGTCTTTGTCTTATAAAACCTGTTTGGTCTAAATGAATTAGGTCTGTCAGTATATTTTCTAACCTTTTGGCAAGGATAATGGTAAAAAGCTTATAGTCCTGATTTAGTACACTGATTGGTCTGTAGTTGGAGCACTCTAGTTTATCCTTTTCAGGTTTAGGTATAACTGCAATGACCCCTTCTCTCCAGGAGGGGGGGATTTCCCCTGTGTGGAGGACATAATTAAATGTTTTCAGGAGGAGAGGAGATAGTTGCTGTTTAAAGGTTTTGTACCACTCTGCTGTATAGCCATCAGCTCCTGGGGATTTGTTAGCTTTAAGTTTCATAATTGCTTTTTCCAATTCTTTAGGATGTATATCTGACAGTAGTGTTTTATTTTGTGACTCCGTAAGTTGGGGAAGGTTTAATGTGTTTAGGAATGCCTCGGATGCGTTTTTATGTTTTTTGTGGGAGTATAAGTTCTTATAGTAATTCTCGAAGCTTTTAAGAATATCCTGAATTCTGAATTTTATTTCCTTTGATACTGGGTCTCTGATTTTGTAGATTGCTCTTTCTGTTTGATGTTTCCTCAATTTATAGGCTAGCAATTTTGCCGATTTACTGCCTGCTTCATAGTATTTTTGTTTCAAAAATGTAAGTTTCTTCTGGATTTCTATTGTGTAGATCTCATTTATTTGGTTTTTAATTTCCTTAATCTTGAGCAAGTCAGTAGAATGAGTGTTGCCTTTGTGTTCTTTTTCTAGGTTCCTAAGTTCTGACTCTAATGTGGATAGTTTTTCTTGTCTTAGTTTCTTTTGGGTTGCCAGTTTTGCAATAATCTTTCCTCTTATTACAGCTTTGCATGCATCCCACAGTATTAAAGGGGATACTTCTCCATTATCGTTATCTTCCAAATATCTGAGAATATCTGATTCCAATTCATCTTTCAATGGTCCTTTCAGGACATTTGAATTTAACCTCCAAGAAAATGTATTATTTGTGTATTTTTGGATATTTAAGTCCATGTAGATCGGACTGTGGTCAGAGAGATCCATCAGTCCTATTTTACATGTTTTTACTCTTCCAATGTCTCTATTAAACATAAAAAAATAGTCAATCCTTGAGTAGGATGAATGTGGAGTTGAGTAAAATGTATAGTCTTTTACACTGGGGTTGAGTTCCCTCCACACGTCACAGATTCCCATTTCTTTTAGTAGCATCCGAGTCTTCCTGTTTTGGGTGTTATTTTGATGTGGAGAATTACCAGAAGCATCCCAGTATGGATTCAGTCTAAGATTGAAGTCCCCACCACATATCACTAAACCTTGAGCTTTAGTTATCATTAGGTCGAATACATTTTTATAAAATTTCCAGTTAGCCCCTGGGGGAGCATACACATTCAGCAGGGTGATATCTTCTCCCTCTAGCCGCCCAGTTACCAAACTGTATCTCCCTTCTTTATCTTTGTGTTCTGATTTTTTTTCAAATGTAATTTTGGTTGATATCAATGTCGCTACTCCCCTCCTCCTCCCTGACTTATATGAAGATGAAGAGATCATTTTAAACCCTTGTCTACTGAGTTTATTGTGTTCCACGTCTGTTAGGTGGGTTTCTTGTAAAAATATTATTCCTGCTTTGTCTTTTTTCATTTTGCCTAGAATCTTGGATCTTTTAACTGGATTCAGGATTCCTTTTACATTATATGAAATTATTTTGGTTATACCCTGTTTCTCCATTGTGTTGTTTTGTTTAGTATAACTGTGTGGTGGCCCTCATTTGTGCTACTCAGAAACTGAAAGAACATTAAAAACAAGAAAAACATTAAGAACATAGTGTATAAAACTTTAAAACAAAAAGCTGTCAGAAGAACTTCCTGAGCTGAGGTCTTTTTAAAGACCCTGGAAGAGCCTTGATGGAGTGAAGGCCCTGAGGGAAATTCCTCAAACTCTGTTACGTGTTGAGGGCCCTCTCTTACCACTGTAAGCTGCCCCATGCTTTTAACGTGAGTTTCAGAACCCAATCCAAACTTGTAATGATTTTTTTTTTCCTATTATGCCTAAACCCTGTGAAATTGTGTGCACCCTCCCACCCCCATCACATCAAACATTCACGCAAAAACAGTATTTGTTAGTATGAGGAGAACATGTGGATTATTGTCACATTTCTATTTTAACAATTTTTTTTTTTTTTATTACAAAGACTTATTTGTTTCAAATATTATGACTGTTCCATGAAATGTTTTACCACATGCTGAATACGCATCTCCTTTAATGTTTGTTACCTTGTATGAGGGGGGTTGGATGTGCGGATTGATTCAAGAGAAAAAAAAAAAAAAAAGGTCGCTATTCCAACCTGAAAACGGATAGTTTATCCGCGACGCTCTGGCGCTGGGTTTCCCACTGCTGGTCCGTGGATTTTGAAGGTCTTTGTGTTGTCCATGTTTGCGCTTTGATCTTCTCACTCGGGTCTGCTGCGGGTTTAAATACCGTTACCGGGAGCCCTCTTTTCGCCATGTCAGCTGTTGCTTCTTCCGCCGAATTATAGAGACACGTTTCATCGCCGTAGAAGACCCTTAACTTCGCAGGAAATGGAGTCTGAAAGCGCAATTTCTTCTCTCTTAACACCTTTTTCGCGTCATTGTATTCCCTGCGCTTTTTAAGGACCTCCGGGGCGTAATCGTGTTCCACGTAGACTTTTCTCTCCTGGTGCATAAATCCTTTTTTCTGCCAGGCCAGTCTTACAACCTCTTGTTTTATTTTGAAATTGGAAAATCTTACCAACACCGAACGTGGGGGCGCTTCCGCCGCCGGCCTAGCAGCTAATGAACGATGTGCCTTTTCTATCTTCAAGTCGGTGGTTTGTGGAATATCCAATTTCTCTCTTAGTAAGGATTCCACGCATTCTGCCATTGAGTTAAAACCGTTTTCGGCTCCTTCTATCAGACCATGAATTCTTATATTGTCTCTTCTCTCTCTTCCTTCTTGGTTGGCTAGCTTAGCCTCTATAGATGCTTGTCTTTTGCGTAGGTCCAGCACAGAATCTTCGAGCACTTTTATTCGTTCCTCTGTTTCCAAGATTCGGTTCTCGGCCTGGTCCACTCTGCTGTTTGTCCTTTTCAATTCTTCTCTGAATTCCCGAAATTCGGCCGTAACTTCTCGGCGAAATCGTCGTAGCTCCTCAAATAGTGATTTCAGGCTAACCTTTTTGTTAGCTATCACCAGTTCCTCGTCTTCTGAACGGAGATCTTCCAGTTCAGATTCTCCGGCCGATACGTGTCCTGGCCTGGAGAATTTCAGTTTCTTCTGTTTTCCTTTAGACATGATGATTTTGTCTTTTGATTTTCACTCCTCCAAAAATCCGTTAAGTTTGATTTTCAAGGTGTTATCCTGGATTGGGTCTGAGAGCTTCAGTGTTAAGCTGCAGTCGCCATGGAGTCCAGGCCGGAAGTCAGCTGAAGACTTTTTAAAGATGTTTTAGGACAGCCTGATAATAAAGAATTACAATAATCTAATCTCGAGCTAACAAAAGCGTGGATCAGTTTCTCAGCATCACTCTGAGACAAGATGCTCCTAATCTTGGCAATATTACGCAAATGATAGAAGGCAGTCTTAGAAACAAATTTAATATGTGAATTGAAGGACAAATCCTGATCAAAAATAACTCCAAGGTTCCTCACAGAGCTATTAAGAGAAAGAGTAACCGCATCCAAACTGAAAGTTTGATTTGGAAAGGAATTTCTAAGGTTTTTTGGACCAACAAGAATGACTTCAGTCTTATCTGAATTTAATAGCAGGAAATTACAAGTCATCCAACTCCCTAACATGTGTTCAAGGATGTTGCTTCTTTATACCCCAGTCCCTTATCTAAGCTAGACTGGCTGGAGCCAACTCTCCAAGAGACTGCTTCTAATCTGTGGACAGCAATGAACATTCTGCAATGATCTTTACATGACCTGGTCATCCTAAGTCACTCTAACTTACAGTACAGTACAGCTTGGTATGATAAAACAATGAAACCTTCGTCATTATTTACAATCTTGCTCAACCTAATCTTACACTTAAAACAGACAGTCTTTTCAAGCTCTGAGACAATGAAAAAATCACAGTGAATCAGACATTGGCTCATTATATGCACCAGATAAAATAGAATACAGTGATCCCTCGCTACTTCGCGCTTCACCTTTCGCGCCCTCAGTGCATTGCGGATTTTTCAAAAATATTCATCAAAAATTCAAAATTGAGAAATAATGGGTGGGCGCTAGCCGAAGGCAGGGAGACTACATTAGACCATCACGTGTCAACACGGAGAGCAGCACAACTCTCTGTTCGCTGTTGTCGTGTTGGCTGGGCTCGGAAATCTCGCAAGCTGATTGGCCGAGACGTTTCACCCCGCAAGCTGATTGGCCGAGACGTCTCACCCACCTCCTCTCCCTGCCAAGCACCCATGAAGGGAAGAAAGACCGCATTCATTGCTTTTTATCGCTCGTGTTACTTAGTCTCGCCGCGTGGAACTTTTTGCTGTTCTCTTGTGCCATTTTGTGCGAAATAGTCTTCCCGTCGAGGCACTACGCCGCCTCCTGCAGCTTCAGCTCTATCGGAAGCTGCCCTCGCTGATCCTGAGCCTCCAGCACCTCACGATGAGGCGTCACCTGAGGAGCAGTAAAGCTCTCATTAACCTGTGCAGTAAATCATTTTCATCTTGAGTTACGTATCTGGTTATAAGAATAAAAGAGTTCTAAAAACATATTTATGTACACTTTGTTTACATCTACGTATGTATGTACACGTACACACACACACACGTATCATATGAGAGAGAGAGAGAGTGAGAGAATGAACGTACGTATTGTTTATGGATGACGTCATTGGGGTGACGCTACTTCACGGTTTTTCACTTTTCGCGGTCGGTTCTGGAACCCATTAACCGCGATAAGTGAGGGATCACTGTAATACAGCATTAAAATCATATAGAATAATCAATGAAACCTGAAAATATCCTATCATTCCCCCCTTTGATGCTTAAAAAGCATCAGAGATGAAACACTATGGCTTCTAAAACCTCACTGGGCAGCTCGCCAAGTTCCGGTGCATTTCATGCTAAAGCATTATATTGCAAAAGATCCTAACTCACATTTTAATAAGGAAAGACCGCCATTGGCCTCGCTGCCACTCCCGAGTGCCGCTGGAATGTTTCATTTCCTGGGGAGCATGTGAGGATAATACCTTTTATTTCAAAAAAGAAATCAATCACCTAAGTAAGTCATAAAAGAGAAAAATTGAACCAGTGATGGTGATTAACCATAAATTGAGATGAAACAGTGTATATATTTGTCGTTCTATGTGTCAGTAGATTAGCAGTGATTTAATAAAAAGTTAATACTTATATGTAAATGTAACTTCAATAAGAACAATAAAAATGACCAAAAACGATTATATGTGTAAGGGACTTATGTGTATGTTTGTATTAGAGCTCTATGTGTGCTAGCATCCTAACCTATGTGTATTAGTACCTCAAGGTGAAACTGCAACAAGATATCAACAATCAAACAACAATCAATACAGTAAAACTGTATACTGGCTAAATAGTGATTAGTAACATAATGGTTTCAAATACGACATAAAACAGAACATAAACAGGATAAAGTGAAAAATCTCAAATAAGGATAACAACTTCTCTGAACTTCAAGACATATTTGATTACTCTTGCAGCTCAGTACATTTCAAATTCACATCATGAACATACATCTCCTTTCGGTTTTCTGCATGCCAATCATACTTTTACTCTGTACTCATAAAACATTAAGCTGGTGTTGTTTCCCCCATCATCTCCAGTGGTGGCCTCGTGATATAACACTAAATTCTCATGAACAAGTTTCAACATCATATCACGGGTACAAGGAATGAAACATGAAAAGATCAAAAGTATCACTACAGTAATCACCACCAAGTTTATGGCAAGACTCCTCCATGAGAAAAACAACCAGTTTATCCAGTGTGATGAGTCATCAACATTATCCTTAGCCCCAGCAGTCTGCAAAGCAATCAGATTACATATGGCTGAAGCAATGACACCTCCATCTGCATCATGTGCAGGTATAAAAGTGCAACAGTACTGACCTACAATTGCGCACACACCCCCATGGGCGGCAGTCAACTGATCAAGTACCATTCTATTCTGTGTTGCTACAAGTCTTATAGCAGTCATTTCCTCCCTTTCACCTTTCCAGGCAGCTAAGGAAAAATTCACAAAAGACTGTAGTCTATAATTAAGAGTCTCAATCCACAAGGTATTTTTTTGCCACTCCCACCCAAGGGAATAGCGACTGAACTACCTTTTGACCTGTAGTAAGTATATTGAACTGCTCTGGCACGTCCCTACCCCAGATGGAATCATGTGGTGTGAAAATGGCATCCTATGATAGATCTCTCTTCCCTTTGCTCGTCTGACCCGCTGACATAATCAGGATGTTGTCAGTCACAAAAACGGGGGCACAGGTTCCTGCCCAATTCATAGGCAGATGGGAATATGCCTTACGACCATGCAGCCACCAACCACCCATCACCATATGTGTGCCATACATATGGAAGTTGCAGATAGCATCACTGCAGATGCTATCTGCAACTGCAAACTAACTGCTATCTGCAAAAGATCCAGCATGGTGATAGGTCCGTAATAACAACGGTTAGCCTGTGGACACCACCTGCCCATCCGATTGGTCAGGGTACTAGCATCACAGGTGTGGTGTATACTGTACACTGCCTCACACCGAGAAAGGGGTAGGTTGCCCAGAGGGTTGTTACCACTTCCCTTCAGACAAAAAGAAAAAGTTCCTGATGAAACTAACCTTGCCCTTACAGAGTAAGGGGTTCCATAAGTTCTCTGATTGGTAGAGTGATGATAGATTTCACAAGAGTGATTCAAAATAATCTTTTTTTGTATTGTCCCTTTTCATAGCCTTCTGTAAAAAAAAACAGAGAGCGTTTGCTGGTTCCATCATTTTAGCTACAACAGCAGTCTGTCCAGCTGATGTTGGCACTAAGGAGCAAACATAACAATTGGAAAAATTAGCTGCCCTGGCCGTATAATTAGCATACCTCCACCACGTATTGGCAGCATATTCATGATCATGATGCTCAGGTAGTTCTAGCCAGTTATGCTGAATATGTGCAAGGTCCCTAGCACTACGATGTATGGTTTGTGGTGCAGCTAAAAGAAACCAAAGTAATAATGTCACCCATAGGATAATGATGTAAAGGAAACAACAACTACACCCTTTAATGATCAAATGTCTTTCTTGCGCTTCTTGTCTCTCCATGATGGTCAACCACTTGCTTCCCTATCCCAAGCTGGTACTGGACACCACGTAGGGCGTCATCAGTCGACACTTGTATAGGGAAACAATTAAGAAAAAGTCTCTTGCTGAGAGTCTTTAATGGAATGAAGTTGAAAATATTTATTCAGTAGTCCCTGGCTGTGAGTTCAGAGTAGGGTAAAGTTTACAGTGTGTTAAATGCACCCAAGAGTCCCGTCCTTGAACTTTCACCGCTGTTGGTGTTGACAAAACAACTTTATGTGGTCCTTGCCAGGGTGAATCAGTCCAATTCTTCTTTTTGATGGCTTTGATGAGGACGAGGTGTCCTGGCTTGGCCAAGATCGGTGCAGTTTCCTCGTGAACCCTCCTGAGGAGAGTAGCAGCGATAATATCTCTGTTAGTCAACATCCTTCTCATGTAATCTGCTAAACACTTCTTCATCACTAGGACTGAATGGTCTCAAAGGTGGCAGCAAGTATGGTTTGCCATACATGACTTCAAATGGAGACAACCCCCCTTTGGTTGGGATTATCCTCATGTAAAACAAAACTAATGGAAGGCAATAAATCCAATTTTGCCCTGTTTCTGCCATTGTTTTTTCTGAGTCTTTCTTTAATAGTTCTGTTTGTGCGTTCTACCAATCCTGCAGATTGTGGGTGATAAGCTGAATGATTCTTCAAACTGATGTTCAGTGCTATGCCTAAATGTGATATAACTTGATTTACAAAATGTGTACCATTATCTGAGTAAATTTTCTCAGGTATTCCAAACCTAGGTACAATTTCGGCAAGCAATTTCTTTGCCACTGTGATTGCATTTGGATGTGTGCAAGGAAAAGCTTCTGTCCATTTAGAAAACATATCACAAATGATCAAACAATATTTCTTGCCTTCACATTTATTCAGTTCAATAAAATCTATGCAAATGTTCTGAAATGGATAAGTAGAGGCTGGAAAAGTGCCTCTCTCAGGTTTGAAATTTCCCTGTGCATTGTTTTTTGCACAGATCAGACATTTTTTACAAAACTGTGGCAAACTGGCTAAACCCATAAGCAGTAAAGGTTTTATTCAATGTCGATAGCATCCCCCCCCCCGCGCTACATGTGAAACGCCATGGAGCTAGGTAGAGACTTGGTGAAACAGTTTGCGTGGTAGAATAGGCTTGTTTGCCTTACATTTGTAGAGCTTTGAGGTGTCATCAAGAATAGCTCCCTTCTTTATCCATTTGTAAATTTCAGCCTGTGGTGCTGCTTTTTGAGCCTCAACAAGAACATTATGTGATAGCTCTTCAGTCAGTGTCAGAACAGAATCAAATGTGCTTTGTCTAGGTTGCAAGCCTTGTGCGACCGCCTTTGCAGTTTGATCCGCAAAATGATTACCTTTAGAAACCGGATCATTACCATTTGTATGAGCAGCACATTTGCATATGGCCAGTTGTGATGGCAGTTTGACACTTTCAAGCAGCTCCAAAATGAAGTGTTTGCACTTTTTGTGCAAAGCGGTGAATAGTGGAAAATGCATACCGGCTAACAATGTAAACTGTGAGTTTTTTATTTTGTCCCATTTTGCATGCTTCAGTTAGAGCAATCAACTCTGCAGCTTGAGCTGAAAAATGGGATGGAAGTTTTTGGGCCTTCAAAACAGTGTCATGAGTGACAACTGCATAGCCAGACAAATTTGATCCATCACAGTCACATTTTGATGATCCATCCACAATGTGAGATCTGAATCATCCAGAGGAATGTCTTGTAAATCAGGATGTGGCAGTACTTCTCAGGACGTGGCAGTACTTCATGTTCAATTTCTGCCAAGCAGTCATGAGGTTCTCCTTCAGTGGAGATTGGCAAAAAACTCGCTGGATTTAACACTGTGCAACGCTCAATCGTTAAATGAGGCTGGGACATTAATACTGTCATGCATGCAAGGTGTCTGGATAGTGAAAGAACTGATATCTTGCTCTGGGATAAAATGACTGACACTGCATGTGTGACCTTTAGAGTCAAGGGATGAAAAAGGACAATCCCTGCAGATGCTTGAACTGCCATGGATGCAGCTATTACAGCCTGCACGCATGGAGGAAGGGCCCTGGCAACCGCGTCCAGTCTTGTGGAATAATATGCCACTGGATGCATTTTTGTCCCAAACGGTTGAAGTAGCACTGATGTCATGTGTCCCTGTCTACAATCAGCCATCTGAATAAATGGCTTTTTATAGTCAGGGAGTGTCAAAACTGCAGTGCTGACCAAAAGCTTTTTCATCCTGACAAACGCTTCCTCTGCTTCAGGTGTCCACTCAATCTTGTCCTCCTGTGCGATTGGTTTTTGTAAATGAGGTCAGACAATGGTTGCACTTCAAATGAATAATTTGCAATCCAGGAGTGGCAATAGTTTAATGTCCCCAAGAATGACATCATGTCTCTTTTTGTGATTGGTTTAGGCGCTGCCAAAATAGCCTCTTTGCGAACAGGATCAACATGTCTCCCTTCTGCTGACAAAATGTGGCCTAAGTATCTCACTTCTGGCTTCCACAACTGCAGCTTTGCTTTGTTAACCTTGTGACCCTGCTCAGCTAAAAATTTCAACAAGGCAATGGTGTCTCTTTTGCAAGTGATTTCATCAGGGGATGCCAGCAAAATGTCATCAACATACAGGAGTAATTGACTCCCATGAGGTGGAACGAACTGGGCCAAATTTGCTGACATTGCCTGTGAAAAAAATGGTTGGTGATTCACAATAGCCCTGTGGTAGTCTCGTGAATGTGTACCTCTTTCCTTCAAATGTGAATGCAAACCAAAACTGATGATCTGGGTGGATGGGAATGCTGAAAAAAACATTACTGATGTCAATCACTGTGAAAAATTTCATTTGTGATTGTAGATCATTTAACAAAATGTATTGCACGGTGTTTTTGGACCTAATACTATAACCCCTGCACCTATCAATCCCTGTATACCAGGTTTAATGCCTTCTTGAATTCAATTCAACTTTATTTATATAGCACTATATCTCAACAACAGTCATCTCATGGCTCCTGGGCATAAAAGATATTGTCTCTGATAAGGCCTAAAATAAGGTTTTACATTTATTATTACCAATTCTGTATTATTCATTAAGTCTACATCCTTCCATTGCATGTGTTTAGGCTTGATCAGTGCAATGTGTGGTGACTCCTAGTGTTTAAAGTGACCTTTATTTTTATCTGATAACCTCACAGATGCTTCTGCATAGCCCTTTGGTGACCTGTACAAATTTGCAATAATTGTTCTGGAGGATGAGTTTGCAAAACTCTTTCTTCTTCCTGCCTTGAGAGAGAGCAGATGCATTTTTTCTTCCCTCCTCTCGTCTGCCTTCCTGACCTATTCCCAGCTTTGGAATGTTGCGTTTTTGTCTGTGTTTAGTCGCTCTTCTTCTGCTGAATCTTAATCTAAACGGAAATTATGGATTTGGAAGCGGCTTAAATGTGCTATTGTCACTATTTTTCAACAAGAATCGGGCCAAGGGGGAGCCCAAGAATTGGAACCTGCGAGGAGACTCATGGACACTGGAATTCATGCGTCTGTGGAAACATTATTGGTTATGATCTCAGGACTTCTATTTTTGGCTGTGAAGTTCCCTGATGCATCAGAAATTGAAGGAAGGTGAGAGAGCTGATCAAAGCGGACCCGACAAGCTACTTCATCAAATTTGACCAGTTGTGGAGGGCACGAGTAGTGGCAACGGTGAACTGAATGACAGTGATTCAGTGGAGGAATACATCTGGAGCCCTGTGCTCTCCATGGAAAAAAAAGTTTAAGCCTGCACATGGAATGATGAAAAAGCACAGAATTGCACGGGTGAGGAAAAATTCTATTCTCTGAGTGCACTGTGCTGATTTGATTTGACCTTGTCTTTGGTGCCCCGTATTTACATTCCTCCTGACGAAGATAAGCGGAAGGAGCGGCTCTGCCTGGCTAACCCAAAACAACAACACAGTTGTTATTGTCCAGCAAGATGAACGCTCAAGGACAGTGCACCATGTGACAATTTACCATCTGCAAGCGAGAGAAAGAGACTCTAGACTGTTTAGATCACATGACTTTAACATCTATCACTGCCAGGAGGCGCCCTCTGCTGTTTCACCTAGCAATTGACACACCTACACTTGCATTCAACATTACACTACTGACACAATTACTGATATATATTCACAATACACTGACTCTCTCAACTACTGCTAGTCATGTGTGATCTATTGTACTGCAACTTGTGCATTTGAGAGTTTTTTTTTCTTGTAATCAAATTTTGGTCATAACATGAGCTCTATTTTGATCACAATGCTTTTTTCTCTCTCCTATTGCGTTTTTCCCTATCCTTCCCCCCCACCCCCCCTCTTCACCCCCCCCCATATGACAGACGCCCTTCATGGCTGCCGTGTCATTGGGATGCGCCTTTCGTGCGCGCCCAATGTCAAGTCAAATTCTTCGTATGTTTACTTGTTTACTTGTAAATGTGCTTGGCAATAAATCTGATTCTGATTCTGAAAAAAAAAAAACATATTTTCTCAAATTCGTCATCTGGGCCACTCAGATATCCGTCATACATGATGCAATGATATTGATTTGTGGCCTGCACAGTTGTAGGAACCTGTGTTTTGAAATATTGCATTATTTTGGCTTCCAAGCTCTCAGTCTACTCAGGTTGTCCGGCCGGTACCTAACGAAGCGACCATGAGTTGGTACTGAAAAATCTTGCAAAATATGAATTTCTGATGCATGTGGGAAATGTGATGCCCTCATACCACCTTCTGTCGGAATTAGGGCGATATTGAGAGTTGTGAGCAGATCCCTTCCCAATAAGTTAACTAGACACACTTGTGACAAAATGAATGAACCTTCTGCACTGTCCCCTGTAACATCTTTTACTGTTACAATTTCAGAAAGACATTCCTTTTATATGCTTCCCATTTGCTGGTTTAATGATCACTGCGTGTTCTGATTTTGTGAAGCCCCCCCCCCCCCCCCCCCCAGCATCTAGGCTTGAAATGACAGATCTACAAGCCCCAGTATCATGAAGAAATTTCAAAGAAGTTCCCTGAACTTCTAGAGTAATCTCTGGTAAACCCTTTAGTGTCATAATTAGGTCAAAGTCAGGCGAATGAAATATGTCAACTGTCATTGTCAGTAGCTGTACTTAGCTTTGGTTCGGTCAGTCACATGTTGGGATGTGATGAGTCCGGTTGTCGTTGTTGTCGTTGGTGTTGTTGTGGCCGCTGAGCAGGGCGTAGTCCCCTCCCCTCCCTCTGGCCTCCTGAACGTGGTTTGCAGACCCAGCACCAAGGCCTCTCCTCCCTCCCCCATGCTGGGAACCCTGGAAAAATACAGGAGTGGGGGAAGCAAAGGCCTCCCCCTGAGGGTCAGCTCAGTTGTTCTGCATGTTTTGCATGTATCAGCACATCAGCAAATGAACATGTATGATATGTTACAAGGTGTTTACGTACATGCTGTGCTAAATTTGGATGCATGTTCTGTAGGAATACACTTTTTCAAATGTTGTCAGTAAGGTTCTGAACCTGTATCTGCAGTAGGATTTTCCAAACCTGAATGATTATATAAAAAAAGAAACATCCTGAAGTCTACACCTACAAGCTTCAACACTTTGTTTTATGTTAAGTGGCATTCTGAATAGCTGTCAAATCATGTTTTAATCTCCACTTGTTCCTAATACTGTATGTTGATTTAATTCCTTCACCTGCTGAGCTAATACTGCATCAGTTGGTGGTTAACTAGCACAGTGGGACTGTTTTAAAGAATATTTTGGCTATTGACTTCAGCACCTTCAGCCGCTGGGCCAACATAAGCCGGGTTGTATAATTTAACCATAGGAAGTTGTCCTAATTCTATTGCATGTTCCTCTTCCTTAATGTATTTATCTAAGGGTAAGGATACATGTGCTGTTGAAATGGCATGATTTGAAGGTGCACAATCACTTAACTTTTTTGTCAGATGAGAAAGCTGGACTCTTGATGTCCGGCCTGCGTTGAAAGGAAGGAGAAGGCGGGCAGGGAGGTGGGTGCCCAGCTGTGGAGGAGGGGTGAGCCAGGTCTGCAGTTGGTGCCATGGGGGTGGTCACCGTCTTAAGGTCCCGTAGGCAGAGAGGGAGGGGGGTCGGGTTGTCTCCATGCATCTGCTCCAGCCGTTGTCTCCTTCGTCACTCGCGAATTTTGAGAAAAATGTGCATTAGTCAAACCCTTCTTATTACAAACATCTGAGTCTTTTGGGTCTGGTCTTGCATTCAAATCAGCTTGCCATTGCCTGGGCAATCTGAAAGCACTGTTCAGCCTCAAAAAGTCCATATTATAACTCTTTTGCTACTGCCAACTGCTACTAATCTAATGGCGGAAATTAAAATCTCACAATCTTTAATCTCAAGTTCACCACTGAAATTAAATTTCTTTCTCCATTTTGCCAGAAACCTTGTGCTATTTCTGTCTTTTTTGTTCATAAATTTACCATCTACCCTGCCAAAAACATAAATTTCATTCTCATCTTGCTGTGTTCTGCAACCCTTACAGCAAAATGAGGCATTTGTGGCGGTTTGGTGTAAACCCCCACCAACAGACTGGACAGACACAGCGCTCGGCTAGAGCAATTAACAGAACAGTGAAATGTGTATTAATGTCTACGGGCAGCCCCGCTTCTCCTGGCTCACTTCTGTGATGTTAATGTTGCCTTTCATGCATTGTGTTCATGCGTCCTGTCCTTACTGTGACCTAGGGACCGAGATCAATATGTCTCTCATTCTGATTCTGCAACTGCTGCTGCAGGACACATTGTGTCTCTCTGCTGAGAGCACTTTGGGCTCGCTCCCGGCCCGCATGCACGGCGCCGGGAGCGGAGCTCGTGACGGCGGTATGATTTAATAAAACCAACTTAAAAACTCCATTGCTGCTTATTATTTTTTCATGCCGCTGCACTGGTGACACCGAAGACGCACACGCGTTGTGCGATGCAACCTTCTGGTCTGGACGGCCACGCTGGCGAACCGACGCTGAAAAAAACACGCTGCCAGCGAACACAGCAGCCTGACGCAAACGAGCTGCTCTCGCTTCGGCTTCAGGGAGACCTCGACCGCGGAGCCAACACAGGCGAGCTGTTCTCTGGGACATCACACCACGACCAGGAAAACTGCAGAAAACGTCATGGCGCGACCCTCGCCTGAGATCGGGACGTCACGCTGGACCAGCCGAGGGACACAGAACGTTTTCTCCTCTCACCGCTACTCCTCCTCTCAGCGATCCTACTCATCTACCCGAGCCTGAGGAACAAAGATCGTCTATTCCCTCCCACCGCTCCACAACGCATCTGCACGAGCCTCAGGGACAAAAGATCGTCTATTTCCTCTCACCGCTCCAACGCACCATGGCCAATCTGCAGCCACAGCTCAACCTGGATATTATCGGCGCCGTCTGCGCCGATCTCCACCAAGATTCTGGACCCTGATTTGCCACTCCAGCGGCCCACCCATGCACGGAACCCCCGCGCACGCACCAGGGAGTTACGAGGACGGCGCATCACGCACGGGACAATACGGCTCATCTGACGCCTTCCTTCTGCTGCACACTGGGCCCTTCAGGCTTGCTGTTCTACCTGAGGCCCGCAGCTTGCTCACTGGAATTTTTATGGTCTTAGCCATGGCATACAAGGGGAATTCAGCTGTCTGCGGTTTCCCAGAGGCTTTAGGTTGCGCCTGCCCTAAAGTCAACACGCCAGTCCCTCTTGCTTTTATTTTTTTCTTACAGCCGCTCCTGCTTTTCTTCATGGCCACGAGAGGAGTCAGAGACTAATTTTTCTTCTTGCGGACTCCGCACGTGCAACGGGACAGCCCCTCGACGTCGTGGAGCAGCATAGCAATTTTTGCGCGGCTCGGACGATTTTCACCGTCCCTGTCGGCACGTTACATACCCCCCCTCCTCCCTCCCCCTCCGCTCTGCAGCGAGTTTCTCCACAGCTCGCTCCCATAGATGGATTATCGAGGTCCCCGGCCCCTGCCGTGCCCTCTGGGGGTTAGCGTGTGGCGGTTTGGTGTAAACCCCACCAACAGACTGACAGACACAGCGCTCGGACTAGAGCATTAAACAGAACTAGTGAAATGTGTATTAATGTCTCCGGGCAGCCCCGCTTCTCCTGCTCACTTGTTGTGAGGTTAATGTTGCCTTTCATGCATTGTTGTTCATGCGTCCTGTACTTACTGTGCCTAGGGAAGAGATTCAATATGTCCTATCATTCTGATTCTGCAACCTGCGGCTGCAGGGACACATTTGGTGTCTCTCTGCTGAGAGCACTTTGGGCTCGCTCCCGGCGCGCATGCATGGCGCCGGGAGCGGAGCTCGTGACGGCGGTATGATTTAATAAAACCAACTTAAAAACTCCATTGCTGCTTATTATTTGCATCCGCCGCACATTATTCCTTCCTGTCTGGACACTTTGTGGCTATTTTATCTTTTTGCTATAACAGCAACCCATGTTTGAAAGTGTTTTTTTTTCCTTCTTCTCTTTTTTACCAAGTTTCCACACACAAATCAGTGGCTACACAGCTTTTCTATTTTTTTCCCAAGCTCTCTCTGTTTTCTTTTTCCCCTCTCTCAGGACACACAGAATCACAAACAGATACACATAGATTTTCAGACATTACACACAGAGACAGACAGGGCCCAACACGTTTTCTTTTGCGTTATCTCTACAAGGTCATACAATAAAGACTTTTAGGTTCATGCCAAAACCCAAAACAGCATGAGAATTACTTCAATTAATCACCAGATCTGGCAACCTCAGTGGAAAAAATCAAATATGGCATCCCTCACGCCGCTACTTGCAGCGTGACGCTCCTTTTCTCTCTCTCTCTCTCTCTCTTTTTCTTACACTGCCATAAAGCACAACACCAGTCCACTGTTTCTGCTCAAGGCTACTATTTTCAAATACCTATAATTTTAAACACTTCCCAAAAGATAATTAACTAACCAACCCTTTTATGCTCCACAAACATTAGGGAGAAAAAAAACCCCACAGACATCAATTTCACACCCAATTCACTCCGCCTCCATGGGAACTCAGCTTTTCTGTGTTTCACACCGGAGCAGATTTCATGTAACACAGACAAAACAACCTCAGACCGCAGTAACTTTTTCTTTTTTTCTAGCGCTTCAACAACCTCACAAAATAAAATATTTCAACGGTCACGTTAACCCCTCTGCTGTGTGTCTAAAGCCCAAAGTTAAACCTCCCTCGGCATCTTGCAATAGCTCACCGTAGCGAGGGCAATGGGCAATAAAGCAGACCCAATAAGGGGCATGAATCTCCCTGAAAAAAAAGCCTTTCCTTCGGGGTTCACGTAGCCTCCCCACTAATGCTGAAGGTCCAAAACTGGATCATAAGCAGGAGTGGTCCCAAGAGGCACGAATCTTACCCCGAAAAGTTAACTTCTCTGGGATCACGTGACTCTTCCGGACAGGAATGAGACACAAATCTTTCCCTTATAATCCCAGATCTGGCTTCTAGATCTCCACTGGAACTTACTCGAGCGTCGGAGAACAGCGAATTTCTAAGAATTTCCCCGGATCTTGAAATGTCGATCACCGTTTGCAAAGGAAAAACTCGTTCCTCCCAAGGTTTTATTGCAATACCCGCATCATGAGTAAAATAACTCATCAATTAGGCCGTAAGTTTCATTCTTTCAGTCTTTCACCAGTTTACAATCGGTCTAGGCAATCACTCGCTGGCCATAACAACAATAACAAAAACTGGAATAAATTACTCACACCTGGAATTCGCCTCTGAGTTCCGGTAGACCACGTCTCTCCTCAACGTCACCAGGGCCTTTGAAGAGGGAAATTCAGCGTTTTTTCAGTGCTTCCCAGAAGTGTGGGCCTCTCCTCTTCTTTGACCGTGCACAGTCCAGTCTGGATCCGTCGGAAAACGCAGCGGAGCACTTTATGTGGGTCCCACATCGGGCACCAATAATATTAGATCAAAATGAATGAACTGAGGCTGAATCAATAATCAATAGGTGGTTTTCCATGTTCTGAGCCATTTATTCTCTTTCTGATCAGAAAGTAGTTCATCAGTAACAGCAAAACTTGCCTCAAAGCTTCACAGCACCAACTCCCTAACATGTGTTCAAGGATGTTGCTTCTTTATACCTCAGTCCCTTATCTAAGCTAGACTGGCTGGAGTCAACTCTCCAAGAGACTGCTTCTAATCTGTGGTCAGCAATGAACATTCTGCTATGATCTTTACATGACCTGGTCATCCTAAGTCACTCTAACTTGCAGTACAGTACAGCTTGGTATGATAAAACAATGAAACCTTCGTCATTATTTACAATCTTGCTCAACCTAATCTTACACTGAAAGCATACAGTCTTTTCAAGCTCTGAGACAATGAAAAAATCACAGTGAATCGGACATTGGCTCATTATATGCACCAGATAAAATAGAATAATATAGCATTAAAATCATATAGAATAATCAATGAAACCTGAAAATATCCTATGAAGGTCACAAACAGATGGCCAGACATTCTCCTTCAGGACTTTTTAGTAGACAGCAGAATTCATGGTTCCATTTATCACAGCAAGTCTTCCAGATTGTGAAGAAGCAAAACAGCCCCAGACCATCACACTACCACCACCATATTTTACTATTGGTATGATGTTCCTTTTCTGAAATGCTGTTACTTTTACGCCGGATGTAATGCGATACACCTTCCAAAAAGTTCAACTTTTGTCTTGTCAGTCCACAGAGTATTTTCCCAAAAGTCTTGGGGATCATCAAGATGTTTTCTGGCAAAATTCAGATGAGCCTTTATGCTGTTTTTGCTCAGCAGTTGTTTTCATCTTGGAACTCTGCCATGCAGGCCATTTATGCCCAGTCTCATTCTTATGGTAGAGTCATGAACACTGATGTTAAGTGAGGCCTGCAGTTCTTTGGATGTTATTGTGGGGTCTTTTGTGACCTCTTGGATGAGTCGTCGCTGTGCTCTTTGGGTAATTTTGGTTGGCCAGCCACTCCTAGGAGGGTTCCATGTTTTCGCCATTTGTGGATGATGACTCTCACTGTGGTTCGCTGGAGTCCCAAAGCTTTAGAAATGGCTTTTTAACCTTTTCCAGACTGATAGATCTCAATTCCATTATTTTTCATATGTTCCTGAATTTCTTTGGATCACAGCATGATGTCGAGCTTTTGAGGATCTTTCGGTCTACTTCACTTTGTCAGGCAGGTGTTATTTAAGTGACTTCTTGATTTAGAACAGGTGTGGCAGTAGTCAGGCCTGCGTGTGGCCAGAGAAATTGAACTCCGCTTTCCAAAGATGTGAAAAACCACAGTTAATTTATGTTTTAACGGGGGGGGGGGGGGTCACTTTTTCACACAGGGCCATGTAGGTTTGCATTTTTTTACCCTTAATAATAAACACCATTTAAAAACTGTATTTTGTGTTTACTTGTGTTATCTTTGTCTAATATTTAAATTTGTTTGACGATCTTAAACATTTAAAGTGTCTATGACATGAAGTAGGAAGTATGGCTCAATATTCAGTATGAATTTATCTTCAATCGTCCACATAGTTGGTTCTGTTGACTTAGAATGCTAAATAAGTGGAAAAATATTTCTAAGTGAATTTAAATTTAGTGCCATGTTGCAGTAACGCAATATCCCGTGACTCGCCTCGTTTCCGGTTATGATGTCATGAGAGGAATTTAATCTCGGCTGATCCATGTGCTGTCAATGTAAACAAGCTGTTTAGCTTCTGTATCAGCGAAGAAATGCCAAAACATTGCGTGGTCGCTGGGTTTTCTAATTGCCCCAGTGAACATATACGCCTGTTCGCATTCCCAAAAGATCCCGATCTTCTTAAAAAATGGGCAAAGCAAGTACAGAGAACAAGGGACAAATGGCAACTAACACCATCTTCTGTACTCTGTAGCGATCATTTATTTCACTGGAGACAGTTTTGAGGAGGCGCCTGCTATACAGGAATCTTTAGGCATGAAAGTTCGTTACATCATCATCATCATCACACCAGTGTGTCGGGGGCAACAATGACTGTTTCATTTAGGTCTGATCAGATTCCTCCACGCAGCTCTGTCCTTCACCTTCCACTGCCAGCAACTCCTGACTTTGTTAACCCGGGCGACGTCCGAGCCGGTATGAGTTGCCCTCTGACTGATCATTTCATGAAATTGCTTGTAAAATATTTGAGTACCACTAGATTTTGCTGGACTAGTGGCACATTCTTGGCAGATAGAGGTATTATCAGTGGCAAGGACAGGCCAAGACGAGTTCTAAAACTGACTGCCATACCTACGGTTTTTAAACGAAAACCCACAGCTCAAGACGATATCAACATATCAAAACAGCGCAGAGAAGCAACATTGTCAAAACTCACCCAGAAGAGAGTAAGTCCCTTTGTTTATGTTTTAGGGTGTCATAGAGGTGTGTGGACACATCAGATCTGCAAAACAATTGGGCTGTTTAGTTACAAGCTCAAAACAAGAAACACATTATGAATTTTTTACAGTACACACACACACACACACACACATATATATATATATGTATTATATAAATATATATATATTTATCCCACTTAACCACATTCCGAGGGAGTCTGGAGACATGGAGTCTGAATGGGCCATGTTCTCCACCTCTGTTGTTGAAGCGGCGGCCCAGAGCTGCGGCCGCAAGGTGGTCGGTGCATCTCGTGGTGGCAACCCCCGAACCAAGTGGTGGACACCAGTGGTGAGGGGGGCCATTAAGCTGAAGAAGGAGTCCTATCAAGCTTGGTTGGCTTGTGGAACAGCTGAGGTGTACCGGCAGGCCAAGTGGAGCGCAGCTTGGGTGGTTGCTGAAGCAAAAACCCGGGTATGGGAGGAGTTCGGTGAGGCCATGGAACAAGACTTTCGGTCGGCCTTGAAGAGATTCTGGCAAACTGTCCAGCGGCTCAGGAGGGGAAAGCAGCTCCCTGTCCACACTGTGTATGGTGCGGATGGGGCACTATTGACTTCGACTGGGGATATCGTCGGGCGGTGGAAGGAATACTTCGAGGATCTCCTCAATCCCACTGATACGCCTTCCACAGAGGAAGCAGGGTTTGGGGACGACGGGGACAACTCGCCTATCACAGGGGCTGAGGTCGCCAAGGTGGTTAAAAATCTCCTTGGTGGCCGGGCCCCGGGAGTGGACGAGATTTGCCCTGAGTACCTCAAGGCCCTGGATGTTGTTGGGCTGTCATGGTTGACATGCCTTTGCAACATTGCGTGGAGGTCGGGGGCAGTGCCTTTGGCATGGCAAACCGGGGTGGTGGTTCCTCTCTTCAAAAAAGGGGACCAGAGGGTGTGCTCCAACTTTAGAGGGATCACACTCCTCAGCCTCCCTGGGAAGGTCTATGCCAAGGTACTGGAGAGGAGAGTCCAGCCATATGTCGAACCTCAGATTCAGGAGGAGAAATGTGGTTTTTGTCCTGGCCGTGGCACAGTGGACCAGCTCTTTACCCTCTTGAGAATTCTTGAGGGTTCGTGGGAGTTTGCCCAACCAGTTTACATGTGTTTTGTGGACTTTAAGTTTAAGTTTAAAATCCTTCTTCTTACTTACAAAGCTCTAAACAATCAGGCTCCTCTTTGTTTAAAAGATCTGATACTACCGTATTATCCTAACAGAGCACTACGCTCCCAAAATGCAGGACTACTTGTAATACCTAGAATCTCCAAAAGTACAATGGGAGGCAGAGCCTTCAGTTATCAAGCTCCTCTCCTGTGGAATCAGCTGCCAATCTGGATTCGGGAGTCAGACTCGATCTCTGTTTTTAAGATTAGGGTTAAAACCTACCTTTTTGATATAGCCTACAATTAGGGAGGGATCATGTGTTTCTGAACCCTCCCTTAGTTATGCTGCTAATAGGTTTAGTCAGCCGGGGGACCTCCAGTAATGCACTGGGCCTCACTCCTTTCCTCACTCTCTATGAAATATTTTTTTTTGCTGGTCATTAACATTTGTTTGTTCTCTCCCATAGATTGAGTCCCCATCGTGCTGTTTGCTCTCTACATGTCTGTTCTTTTCATCTTCTCTGTCCCCTCACCCCCCAGCCAGTCGCAGCAGATGACTGCCCCTCCCTGAGCCTGGTTCTGCTGGAGGTTTCTTCCTGTTAAAAGGGAGTTTTTCCTCTCCACCGTCGCCAAGTGCTTGCTCACAGGGGATCACCTGATTGCTGGGGTCTTTCTGCAACTGTGGGGGTTCCCCCCTACAGTTGATAGTGCTATGAGATGACTGTTGTTGTGAAATGGCGCTATATAAATAAAGTTGAATTGAATTGAATTGAATTGACTTGGAGAAGGCATTTGACCGTGTCCCTTGTAGTTTTTTGTGGGGGGTGCTTCGGGAGTATGGGGTATCGGACTTGTTGTTACAAGCTATTCGGTCTCTGTATGACCATTGTGAGAGTTTGGTTCGTATTGCAAACACTCGGTCGGAGTCATTCCTAGTTAGAGTTGGACTCCGCCAGGGCTGCCCTTTGTCACCGATCCTGTTCATAATTTTTATGGACAGGATTTCTAGGCGCAGCCAGGGTATGGAGGGTGTCATGCTTGGTGACCACAGGATCTCATCTCTGTTGTTTGCAGATGATGTTGTCCTGTTGGCTTCATCCAGCAATGACCTACAGCTCTTGCTGGGACGGTTTTCCGCTGAGTGTGACGTGGCTGGGATGAGAATCAGCACCTCCAAGTCCGAGTCCATGGTCCTCAGCCGGAAAAAGGTGGATTGTCCTCTCTGGGTTGGGGACAGGCTCCTGCCCCAAGTGGAGGAGTTTAAGTATCTTGGGGTCTTGTTTACGAGTGAGGGGAAAATGGAGCGAGAGATTGACAGATGGATTGGAGCAGCATTTGCAGTGATGCGGACGTTGTACCGGTCTGTTGTGGTGAAGAGGGAGCTTAGTTCTAAGGCAAAGCTGTCGATTTACCAGTAAATCTATGTTCCTACTAATGACCAAAAGAACAGGATCGCAAATACAAGTGGCTGAAATGAGGATTGCTGGATTCACCCTCAGATATCATCAAGTCATCCGGGAGAATCTCAGAGTAGAACCGCTGCTCCTCCACATTGAAAGGAGTCAGTTGAGGTGGTATCAGAATCAGAATCAGAATCAGAATCAGCTTTATTGGCCAAGTATGCACAACACATACAAGAAATTTGACTTTGGCTAAAAACTTGCTCTCGTTGTTCAGGTGGAGGATTTAAATAAGGATTCAATGACAACAGAGTATGTACAGTAAATTACAGTCTGTCCACGTTCCTATAAAAGGATGCAAATATATACAGGAATATATGCAGTTATTTACTCAGACTAACCACACTTTGCAGAAATATATGAAAAAATATACAGTCACACAGTATTTCAATGTGGACTCAGATTCAGTGATATAATGTGAATGAAGTAAAAAGCAGTGTGAGAGTTATGTGCAATGTAATAATGGATGAAAAGTCATGAGTACAGCAACAGGTAGGACTAGGTGAATGTTAGGAGTTCATCAGAGTGATGGCTTGAGGAAAGAAACTGTTCCTGTGACGGGTGGTTTTGACCTTCAGTGATCTGTAACGACGACCAGAAGATAGAAGTTCAAACAGTTTGTGGCCGGGGTGTGATGGGTCAGCACAGATGTTTCCCGCCCGTTTCCTGGTTATGGACCGATATAAGTTCTCAATGGAGGGTAGGTCGGTACCAATGATCCTCTCTGCAGACTTAATGATCCACTGCAGTCTGGTCTTGTCCTGTTTAGTGGCAGATCCAGACCAGACAGTGATGGAAAAGCAGAGGACAGATTGGATGATGGCAGTGTAGAAGACAACCAGCAGCTCCTGAGGCAAATCAAACTTCTTGAGCTGACGCAGAAAAAACAACCTCTGCTGGGCCTTTTTCCAGACAGTGTCTATATGGGAGGACCACTTCAGGTTCCGGGAGATTGTGGTACCCAGAAACTTGAATGAGTCCACAGTGGACACTGTGCTGTTGAGGATGGTGAGTGGGGGGAATGAAGGGGGGTGTCGCCTGAAATCCACAGTCATCTCCACCGTTTTGGCTGGGTTAAGTTCAAGATGGTTCTGGCTGCACCAGAGGATCAGCTGCTCCACCTCCCGCCTGTATGCAGACTCATCATCATCCCGGATCAAACCGATGACTGTGGTGTCGTCCGCAAACTTCAGGAGCTTCACCGAAGGGCATCTGATTAGCATGCCTCCTGTACGCCTCCCACTTGAGGTGTCTCAGGCACGTCCCACTGGGAGGAGACCCCGGGGCAGACCCAGGACTCGGTGGAGAGACTATGTCTCCCAGCTGGTCTGGGAACGCCTTGGTATCCTCCCTGAAGAGCTGGAGCAGGTGGCTGGGGAGAGGAAAGTCTGGGCTTCTCTGCTTGAACTGCTGCCTCCGTGACCCGGACCTCCGGAAAAGCAGTAGAAGATGGATGGATGGATGGATGGATGGATGGATGGATGGAAAAAATAAAATAAAATCAAGTGTGCTGATTTTTTTTCTCTTGTCAGGGAATTCTGGTCACATCGGCGGGTTTGTAAACAAAACTATTAAATATCAGGTTGCCTAATTGTTAAAGGTCTTGAGTCATAATGTTATACGACATTACTATGGGTCGTAACCTTCATAATGTGCAGATATGTTAAGTAGAAAAATAGTCGCTTGAAGATCAGCCTGCTTCTTCATGCTCTCTTGAAGTTCTTCACTCGTGATTGTCGCTTCTGGCTTTTTTGTCAGCAGTTCCTGAGACTTCCTCAATGAAATAATTGCAATATTACACACTCTTAAGCAGGGACAAAAGCCCAAAATATTTCACCCAGAAAACAAACTCATATATATATATATATATATATATATATATATACACAGTTGGGCAAAAAAGTATTTAGTCAGCCACAATTGTGCAAGTTATCCACTTAAAAGATGAGAGAGGTCTCCAATTTTCATCATAGTATACCTCAACTATGAGAGACAAAAATGAGAAAAAAAAATCCAGAAAATCACAATGAAGGATTTTTAATGAATTAATTGGTAAATTCCTCGGTAAAATAAGTATTTGGTCAATAACAAAAGTTCATCTCAGTACTTTGTTATATACCCTTTGTTGGCAATGACAGAGGTCAAACGTTTTCTGTAATTTTTCACAAGGTTTTCACACACTGTTGCATGTATTTTGGCCCATTTCTCCATGCAGATCTCCTCTAGAGCAATGATGTTTTGGGGCTATCACTGGGCAACACGGACTTTCAACTCCCTCCAAAGATTTTCTATGGGTTGAGATCTGGAGACGGAGCTAGGCCACTCAGGACTTGAAATGCTTCTTACGAAGCCACTCCTTCATTGCCCGGGCGGTGTGTTTGGGATCATTGTCATGCTGAAAGACCCAGCCACGTTTCATCTTCAATGCCCTTGCCGACGGAAGGAGGTTTTCACTCAAAATCTCACGATACATGGCCCCATTCATTCTTTCCTTTACACGGATCAGTTGTCCTGGTCCCTTTGCAGAAAAAGAGCCCCAAAGCATGATGTTTCCACCCCCATGCTTCACAGTAGGTATGGTGTTCTTTCTCCTCCAAACATGACAAGTTGAGTTTTTACCAAAAAGTTCTATTTTGGTTTCATCTGACCATATGACATTCTCCCAATCCTCTTCTGGATCATCCAAATGCTCTCTAGCAAACTTCAGACGGGCCTGAACGTGTACTGGCTTAAGCAGGGGGACACGTCTGGCACTGCAGGATTTGAGTCCTTGGTGGCGTAGTGTGTTACTGATGGTAGCCTTTGCTACTTTGGTCCCAGCTCTCTGCAGGTCATTCACTAGGTCCCCCCGTGTGGTTCTGGGATTTTTGCTCACTGTTCTTGTGATCATTTTGATCATACAGGGTGAGATCTTGCGTGGAGCCCCAGATCGAGGGAGATTATCGGTGGTCTTGTATGGCTTCCATTTTCTAATAATTGCTCCCACAGTTGATTTCTTCCCACCAAGCTGCTAACCTATTGCAGATTCAGTCTTCCCAGCCTGGTGCAGGTCTACAATTTTGTTTCTGGTGTCCTTTGACAGCTCTTTGGTCTTGGCCATAGTGGAGTTTGGAGTCTGACTCTTTGAGGTTGTGGACAGGTGTCTTTTATACTGATAATGAGTTCAAACAGGTGCCATTAATACAGGTAACGAGTGGAGGACAGAGGAGCCTCTTAAAGAAGAAGTTACATGTCTGTGAGAGCCAGAAATCTTGCTTGTTTGTAGGTGACCAAATACTTATTTTACCGAGGAATTTACCAATTAATTCATTAAAAATCCTTCATTGTGATTTTCTGGATTTTTTTTTTCTCATTTTGTCTCTCATAGTTGAGGTATACCTATGATGAAAATTGGAGACCTCTCTCATCTTTTAAGTGGGATAACGCACAATTGGTGGCTGACTAAATACTTTTTTGCCCAACTGTATATATGAGTTTGTTTTCTGGGTGAAATATTTTGGGCTTTTGTCCCTGCTTAAGGGTGTGTAATATTGCAATTATTTCATTGAGGAAGTCTCAGAACTGCTGACAAAAAAGCCAGAAGCGACAATCACGAGTGAAGAACTTCAAGAGGAGCATGAAGAAGCAGGCTGATCTTCAAGTGACATTTTTCAACTTACATATCTGCACATTATGAAGGTAAAGACCTATAAGTAATGTCGTATAACATATGACTCAAGACCTTTAACAATTAGGCAACTGTTATTTAATAGTTTTGTTTACAAACCTGCCGATGTGACCAGAATTTCCCTGACAAGAGAAAAAAAATCAGCACACTTGATTTTATTTTATTTTTTCCATCCATCCATCTATCCATCCATCCATCCATCCATCTTCTACTGCTTTTCCGGAGGTCCAGGTCATGGAGGCAGCAGTTCAAGCAGAGAAGCCCAGACTTTCCTCTCCCCAGCCACCTGCTCCAGCTCTTCAGAGAGGATACCAAGGCGTTCCCAGACCAGCTGAGAGACATAGTCTCTCCACCGAGTCCTGGGTCTGCCCCGGGGTCTCTTCCCAGTGGGACGTGCCTGAAACACCTCAAGTGGGAGGCGTACAGGAGACATGCTAATCAGATGCCCATACCACCTCAACTGACTCCTTTCAATGTGGAGGAGCAGCGGTTCTACTGCTGGATCATCAAGTCTCCTGGATGACTTGATGATCTCTGAGGGTGAATCCAGAAATCCTCATTTCAGCCACTTGTATCTGCGATCCTGTTCTTTTGGTCATTAGTAGGAACGTAGATTTACTGGTAAATCGACAGCTTTGCCTTAGAACTAAGCTCCCTCTTCACCACAACAGACCGGTACAACGTCCGCATCACTGCAAATGCTGCTCCAATCCGTCTGTCAATCTCTCGCTCCATTTTCCCCTCACTCGTGAACAAGACCCCAAGATACTTAAACTCCTCCACTTGGGGCAGGAGCCTGTCCCCAACCCAGAGAGGACAATCCACCTTTTTCCGGCTGAGGACCATGGACTCGGACTTGGAGGTGCTGATTCTCATTCCAGCCACGTCACACTCAGCGGAAAAACGTCCCAGCAAGAGCTGTAGGTCATTGCTGGATGAAGCCAACAGGACAACATCATCTGCAAACAACAGAGATGAGATCCTGTGGTCACCAAGCATGACACCCTCCATACCCTGGCTGCGCCTAGAAATCCTGTCCATAAAAATTATGAACAGGATCGGTGACAAAGGGCAGCCCTGGCGGAGTCCAACTCTCACTGGGAATGACTCCGACCGAGTGTTTGCAATACGAACCAAACTCTCACAATGGTCATACAGAGACCGAATAGCTTGTAACAACAAGTCCGATACCCCATACTCCTGAAGCACCCCCCACAAAAAACCACAAGGGACGCGGTCAAATGCCTTCTCCAAGTCCACAAAACACATGTAAACTGGTTGGGCAAACTCCCACGAACCCTCAAGAATTCTCAAGAGGGTAAAGAGCTGGTCCACTGTGCCACGGCCAGGACAAAAACCACATTGCTCCTCCTGAATCTGAGGTTCGACCAACGGCTGGGCTCTCCTCTCCAGTACCTTGACATAGACCTTCCCAGGGAGGCTGAGGAGTGTGATCCCTCTAAAGTTGGAGCACACCCTCTGGTCCCCTTTTTTGAAGAGAGGAACCACCACCCCGGTTTGCCATGTCAAAGGCACTGCCCCCGACCTCCACGCAATGTTGCAAAGGCATGTCAACCATGACAGCCCAACAACATCCAGGGCCTTGAGGTACTCAGGGCAAATCTTGTCCACCCCCGGGGCCCGGCCACCAAGGAGATTTTTAACCACCTTGGCGACTTCAGCCCCTGTGATCGGCGAGTTGTCCCCCTCGTCCCCAAACCCTGCTTCCTCTGTGGAAGGCGCATCAGTGGGATTGAGGAGATCCTCAAAGTATTCCTTCCACCGCCCGACGATATCCCCAGTCGAAGTCAATAGTGCCCCATCCGCACCATACACAGTGTGGACAGGGAGCTGCTTTCCCCTCCTGAGCTGCTGGACAGTTTGCCAGAATCTCTTCGAGGCCGACCGAAAGTCTTGTTCCATGGCCTCACCGAACTCCTCCCATACCCGGGTTTTTGCTTCAGCAACCACCCAAGCTGCACTCCACTTGGCCTGCCGGTACACCTCAGCTGTCCCACAAGCCAACCAAGCTTGATAGGACTCCTTCTTCAGCTTAATGGCCCCCCTCACCACTGGTGTCCACCACTTGGTTCTGGGGTTGCCACCACGAGATGCACCGACCACCTTGCGGCTGCAGCTCTGGGCCGCTGCTTCAACAACAGAGGTGGAGAGCATGGCCCATTCAGACTCCATGTCTCCAGACTCCCTCGGAATGTGGTTGAAGTTCTTCCGGAGGTGGGAGTTGAAGACCTCCTGGACAGGGGCCTCAGCCAGACGTTCCCAGCACACCCTCACTATACATTTGGGTCTACCAGGTCTGAATGGCTTCCTCCCCTGCCATCGGATCCAACTCACCACCAGGTGGTGATCAGTTGACAGCTCTGCACTTCTCTTTACCCGGGTGTCCAAGACATACGGTCACAGGTCTGATGACACGATAACAAAATCGATCATCGACCTGCGACCTAGGGTGTCCTGGTGCCAGGTGCATATATGGACACCCTTATGCTTGAACATGGTGTTCTTTATGGACAAACTGTGGTTAGCACAGAAGTCCAATAACTGAACAGCACTCGGGTTCAGATCGGGCAGGCCGTTCCTCCCAATCACCCCCCTCCAGGTTTCACTGTCATTGCCCACGTGCGCATTGAAGTCCCCCAGTAGAACAATGGAGTCTCCAAGAGGAGCACCCTCCAGCACCCCAGTCACAGATTCCAAAAAGGGTGGGTACTCTGAAACATCATTTGGTGCATAGGCACAAATGATGGTCAGGACCCGTTTCCCAACCCGAAGGCGCAGGGAAGCAACCCTTTCATCCACCGGGGAAAACTCCAATATAGAGGCAGCAAGGTGGGGGGATACAAGAATACCCACCCCTGCTCGTCGCCTCTCGCCCGGGGCAACTCCAGAAAAGGCCAAGCTCCAGCCCCTCTCCAGGAGACTGGTTCCGAAACCGGAGCTGTGTGTTGAGGTGAGGTCGTCTATATCTAGCCGGTATCTCTCAACCTCGTACATCAGCTCAGGCTCCTTCCCCACCAGAGAGGTGACATTCCATGTACCAAAAGCCAGTTTAGAAAGCTTGGGATCAGTCCGCCAAGGTCTCCGCCTTTGACCGCCACCTAATCTACATAGCACCGGATCCCCATGATCCCTCCTGCAGGTGGTTAGCCCACTGGAGGGCGGACCCATGTAACTCCTTCGGGCTGAGCCTGGCCGGGTCCCATGGGTGGAAACCCAGCCACCAGACGCTAGCCATCGAGCCCCTCCCCCAGGGCTGGCTCCAGGGTAGGGCCCTGGCAACCCCATACCGGGCGGGGTACACTGAATCCTTGATCTCGAATTTATCATGAGAGTCTGTTGGATCGTTCTTAGTCTGGCCCTTCACCCAGGACCAATTTGTCTTGGGTGACCCTATCAGAGGCAAATTGCCCCGGACAACATAGCTCCTGGGATCACTGGGGCACGCAACCCCCCCACCACGATAAGGTGATGATCCATGAGGGGTTTTATTTTTTCCCCCAAAAGTAAAATCCTCCCCAATGAATTTTGAAGCCAAGTGTTGACTTTACTCAAAATGGAACAACTGTGTGTTAAAAAAACGTTATATTACTTTTTGCAGTTTTCATTTTTATAAATCTCATTGCCTACCGAAACTGAATATCTGAGCTTTTTTTTTTTTTTTTTATTTCCCAGACCACCCGACCGGGGAAATAAAAAAAATAAATTGAAGCCAAAATTTCTTTAAACCAAACGATTAAATAACGATCGCCTTATGTGGAAAAAAATAATTACATAAGTGCATGATTGTCACGTATAATTTTTTTTATTTTTAATTTTACTTGTATTATTAGCATATTTGTGATTTGTGTGTATTTTTTTTCTACTATTGAATAAAAAAGAATTGTGGGCCTTTTGGTGAATTTTTTTTTAAAACCAAATCAGGGGTAAAAGAGAATAACCGCTGAAATGAAGGAGAGCGGCTCTCGGCCGTCTGTCCACTTCGATTTACAACATAGCAAAGGTACATGATCAAAGTTGCACATCCACTTCTTTTACATCTGTATATTACCATTCAGTGTTTTGAAGGCGACCGATGTCCATCTCTAACCCTTCACCGTCGGACCCTTCATCCTCTGAAACAGGCGAGTCATCGTCGCTTCCTGAACAATATGGTTCAAATAAATAGGGTTACTGTCCTTCGTTAGAACCAAATCGCTCTTCTTCATCACTCGGTCCTGCTTCTTCCTCAAAAACTATCCACAAATCGCTCAAATCTTCACTGAAATCGCTCACAACTTCCTCCGCTTCAGTGTACTCAGCCATGCTTGTTTACATATTGGGTTCCTTTCATGACGTCACAATATGGCGGTGGCGTTTGACCCATTTCGACAAACGAACATTGCAATCTGCTGCATCACGATTTAATTTATGGTAATATATGGAAAAAAAATATTGAAGTTTTTTGTCTATACAGAATAAAAACACAGCAGTTCTTCTTTCTAATGATGTCTTGCTTGAATTATGTCAAAGACTCTTTAAGTGTGACAAACATACAAAAAATGAGAAATCAGGAAGGGGACAAACACTTTTTCACACCACTGTATACTGGAAATATATTGGAGTTTGTAGTTCACAAACAGCAGGAAAATGTGTAGAGAAATACAGGTGACTATCGTGTTATTAAAACACTGCGTGAGTCCAGCTGTAGTTTTTAACGTCACTTTTTTATTGAACCATGTCAGCCTCGCTGCTAGTCTGTGTCTCTCCCACCAGTCGCCTCCTTGACGTCATCCCTGCGCGACTTTGTAGTTCTTTTCCAAGTAACTCAATTACACCACATCTCCACTTTCTAGTATCAATGGGTAGACTGCCATTGATTCAACAGACCTTAGAGGATTATTCTGCCTCTGTGGCTGGAAGATCTGGTCCTATCTAATACCATTCACACACACAACAGACACACTGCAGTTTTCCTTAGCACTGAACATGTGCAAAATCAGATGCAATACTTCCATCCTAAACCCTGTACTGTTCTGTCCTCACTCTAAACTCTGAACTTGAACATTTACATAGAAAAGAGTGCAAAATCAGAAAAATAGTGCAATACATTTGCAACCTTTTTTTCATTATTATTTTCAAACATTCAATATTCATAACTGTTTAAAAGTCCAACCGGGTTGGTTTTACAACCGCTCTCCCAGACCTGGTTCTAGGAGTAGGAGTAGATGGTGGTTCAGGAACATTCTGCTGTGATGATGTTGTTGCAGGTTGTTCTACTGAAGGTTGTTCTGGAACACCTTCCGGGAACTGCTCAGCTGCAGCACTGTTGCTCTGCTCTGATGAGGAGTTCCAGGGGATGAGATGATGACGGTTTCGCCTGATGGTCCCATGGGGTCCCTCCACCAGATAAGAGCGTGGTGTGGTATGATTTCCGATGACAGCACCTGCTGCTCCTTGATCTGTGACCCACACGTCCTGTCCTGGAGTGAGTCTATTGAGATGCTTTGAACAGTGTCTCAGGTTGTAGCGTTGCGCATCTTTCGTTTTCCTCTTCCCTTTGTTCAGCATAACAGCATTTCTATCAGGAAGAGCAGGACTTAACAACGCAGGAAGAATAGGCATAGTTGTACGAAGCCTCCTCCCCACGAGCAGTTGAGCTGGGCTATACCCATTTTGGAGAGGGGTAGCCCTGTAGGCCAGTAAAGCAAGATAGGGGTCATCTGACTTCTTCAAAAGCCCCTTCACTGTCTGCACTGCACGTTCAGCTTCAGCATTGCCCTGGGGATATTTCGGGCTGCTGGTTACATGCTGGAACCCGTACAACTTTGCAAATGCTGCAAAAGCCGCTCCGGAGAATTGTGGCCCATTGTCTGTCACCAGTGTCTCACAGATTCCATGACATGCAAAGATTGACTTAAGGTACTGGATCACATCGTTAGATCTTGTGGGAGTTAGCAGGGCAATCTCCACCTATCTTGACATGTAGTCCACTACTAGCAGGTAGGTCTTGCTCCCTAACATGAACAAGTCTGCTTCCAACTTCTGCCATGGTCTGTCTGGGTATGGTGTTGGCATCAGTGGCTCCCTGTGGTTCTGTCTCTCCTGACAGCATGCTCTGCAGTTGAGAACCAACTCATTCAGCTGCTGACTCAACCCCAGCCGCCATACTGACTGCCGTGCCTGTTCTTTACACTTAACCATACCCTGGTGTCCTTCGTGCAGTTTAGCGAGAACATCATTTCTCATGGTTGAGGGTATGACAAGCCTATCTCCCTTTAGCAGTAGACCATCCTGGACAGTAAGGAATGCCCTGTCAGTCCAGTATAGCTTGAGTGCAGGTTCATTTATGCCATGAGCTGGCCAGCCTTCTGCACACAGCTGCACCACTCGAGCACACACACTGTCCCTCTGCAGCTGCTCTCTCAGCTCCTCCAGATAGGCAGTGCTTGCAGGTAGGTTCTCCATCACCATATCCACATAGATATTTGTGTCCTCAAACAGCTCTTTGTCAGCTGGTGTCCCTTTTCTTGTGACAGCCGCTTGCGACAATGTATCAGCTGTCCACAGGCACTTCCCTGGCACATGAGATAAAAAGTAGGAATAGCACATAAGACGCATTCGAAAGCGTTGGATCCGAGGGGGTAGAGCGTCCAGTACTTGAGACCCCAGGAGACTCAGGAGAGGCTTGTGATCTGTCTCCAACTGGAAATGTTTTCCAATGAGGAAGTTGCTGAGCCTCTCGCAAGCCCAGGTCAGGCTCAAAGCCTCCTTTTCCACTTGCACATATCTCTGCTCGGTGGGTGTGAGAGACTGCGACATGAAGGCTACTGGTCTCCACTCCTCACCCCAGTTTTGTAGCAGGACTCCTCCAAGTCCGTAAGACGATGCGTCTGCCGTAACTTTGCATTCTCTGTTAGGATCATATATGGCTAGTACCGGCGGCAACGTCAGGGCATCCTTTAAGTCCTGGAAGGATTTAGCCTGGACAGTGCCCCACACCCAGCAGTTCTTCTTCGAAAGGAGCTCTCTGAGGGCTTTATCCCTCTCAGCTAGCTGCGGGATAAACTTGCCTAGCTGGTTTACCATTCAAAGGAAAGACCTTAGTTCACTCACTGTTTTTGGCTCAGGCATTTCCCTCACAGCCTCCGTCTTGCTCGGGTCTGGACTGATGCCGCTGGCGGAGATCACGTGGCCTAGGAAAGTCACCTCAGACTTTGACAGGCCACACTTGCCAATGTTAAATGTGATACCTGCCTTCTGAATCTTTCTTAGCATGGTATGCAGGCGAGCATCATGCTCCTCTTGCATACGACCCCACACCAGCACGTCGTCAATGTGACAAACCACGCCTTCGAGCCCTTCTGTGACCTCCGTCACCATTCGGTTCTGGAAGTGTTCAGGGGCGAACATAATGCCAAAAGGTAGCCATTTGAAATAAGAGCGTCCAAAGGGCGTGATGAACGTTGTCAGTTTTGCTGAATCTTCTGTCAATGGGATTTGCCAAAACCCCATATTTGCATCCATCTTACTAAATATTTTGGCTCCAGCCAGCGTCCCAAGTGTTTCCTTTACTGATGGTAGAATGAACTTCTCTCTAAACACAGACTCATTGAGGTTAGTGAGGTCGACACATATTCGCACAGGATCCATCTTGTTCTTTCTGGGCACTACCACAATGCCAGCACACCAGTCTGCAGGCTCCTCAATTCTGCATATCACCCCGAGGCTTTCCATGCGGGACAGCTCTTGCTTGACTTTGTCCATTAGTGGCAATGGGATCTTCCTTGGTGTCTTGAGTAAAAATGGTTTGGCACCTGGTTTGAGCTTGATGGCATATGCCTGGCACACCTCACCTAGTCCGCTGAATAATTTTGGATACTTCTCCTTTAATATCTCTATAGTGACACTGTCAAGGCGTGCAACAAGCCCTAGTCCGCAGCTCACAGACCTCCCCAGCAGGGCAGTGTGCACATAACGGACAACATACACTTCGTCCGTCTCCTCTTTCCCACCAATTCTCAGCAACAGCTTGGCAATGCCCACAACATCAAGTGGCCTCCTCCTCGGTCCCAGGAGCGGCTTAGGTGCTTTGTGGAGCGCAGGTGGGCTTTCTCTGAATATTTTCTGGAACACAGCATGTGGCAAAACTGTGACATCGGCACCCGTGTCAATTTTGAACGTCACACTGCTGTCATGAATGTCAATGTTGACTATCCAACGATCACCGTCTGTTGTAACACTGCCAGGAAGATGGCATCCTCATCCTCTTTTACCTCAAGTACAGATTTTAAGGCCTTGCACACACATTTATAATGAGGGACAAGAGTTGCAAATTAGCTAATAGCTATACACTCTATGTGCAACACATCAGATTGATTCCCTTTCTCCCACAAGCATGACAGTTCACTTCATCTAGCTACAATGCTCCGCACTGTGTGTTTATATATTTACATATCTATTCCATCTAGCTACAATGGTCCGCACTGTGTGTGTGTTTATATATTTACATATTTATTCCATCTAGCTACAATGCTCCGCACTGTTTATATATCTATATATTTATTCCATCTAGCTACAATGCTCTGCACCGTGTGTCTATATATTTATATTTATATGTACATATGTATACTCGCTGCTCTTGTTTTTTCTTGCCTTCTGATTGTTGCTGAGTGTTTCTATCCCTGTGCTGTTGCAATCCTGGAATTTCCTCATTGTGGGACTAATAAAGGCTTATCTTATCTTATCTTATCTTATCTTATTTGCAGGACACTCCCGTTTTGAATGTAATGGAGAGCTGCCACATTTATGACATTTTGACTGTGCCCCCTTTCCCTTGCTATTCTGAGTACTGTGCGGTTTGTGAGCACACTGAGGTTTGTTTTTAGCAGGCTTGTGTAACCCATTGTTAAAAACTTGATGGAATTATGAATGTTGATACCGCTTTAAGAAGAAGGGGGGACATTCATTTCACAATGGGAGTAGATAGTTTAACGTGAATTAAATTATAAATATTGATACCGCTTTTAAAAAGAAAAACACCCATTTCACAATGGGAGTAAATGATTTAAATATGAATATTTAAATAAATATATATTCATAAATAGTTAGGAACGTTTTCTAGAATATTCTGATAAAGTTCCTAGTATTGTGTGTTGATATTTATTGTAACCAACGGGTGCGCCGTTGCTGGGTCACGTCACCCAATGGGTTAAGCGCTGTCTCCCTGGGTCTGGGATGACTTGCATTTTTGGCTCAGTCACGGCAGACGCCGAAAGACAGACCAGAGAGAGAGACGGTCCTTGGTGATATGGCGACGCTAGCGTGCTGGTAGCAGCCTTTGCCTGGATAAAATCGTTGAAATTGGTAAGCCTAAACCAAAATGAGAAATGAGACATTGCAGTATTGCCAAATTCTAATGCCCCGTCTATTAAATTTTAAGATTGGGATCCAAAGGTTGTCAACGCCGTTGAGCGTGGGAACTCCATTGAAGCACGAGCCACTTGGCATGGTGAGTGCTATTTATTCATTGTGTATGTGGATGCTAACTGCTAGCTTAAAAACGCTAGCCGCCGATGCTAAATTCGGCTAGTTTTTTCATCAGAAAAAGCTATTTTTCAAGGCTGTAACGGTTAGCAAAGGTCCCAGTTCCCTTGCCATTAATTGCTACTTGATGATGAATGATGAATCTGTGGTCTATGTGTGTTTAAAGTGCAAAATTGTGATAAATTGTTGTGCTAGATGTGATGTTAGCTTGGTGCAGCACACTGCACAAATGTCCTGTGATGTCAAGTGTTCCAAATGCACTTTACTCATCGTTATAGCACCATGTTGATGAGTTTGAATGGTAGATGTGTTTGTTTTATGCACATTTGTTGATTTGGGGAAATTAACTTGGATTGTGGACTGAGCTCTTTGTGTTCTGACCTGTTTTATAGGTCAGGTTCTTTTTTTTTTTTTTTTTTCCTTTGGACTGGTTTGACCAGAGCGTGGATCTCCAGATCTGGATGGCGAGCCGAAGCCTGAACCCTATGAACTGCTAAAGGTGACTCCACTAGTCACCTGGAAAGGACCAAAACAAGAACTGTGAATATTGTAAATATAATTTGGGGTATTTTGTTTTTATTTTTTCTTTTATCGCGCTATGTATTTATTTTTGTGTACATAATTGTAAATAATATACATAGTTGCAAGTTCCATATACGGCTGTGTATGTGTCGTCTGTTGTTGCACCTCCCAGGCTCCTACGAACCCAGAGTCGGTCTGACCTAGTGTGGAAGATGTGTTCAATGACGAGACTTGAATGTATTCCTCAGGTTCGACTTTATTGCAGAACACAATCATCCAACATTCTCAAAAAGGAAGAAGAGGCAGAATCACGTTACATCACACTCTTATACCTCCGGGGGAATAAGAACTCAAGTCACATGGTGCTTCTGCAAACATTCAATCACAGTGCAAGTCTCTGAAGATTCACCATTGTCTCTTATTCTCTGGTGTTCCGGGAAACCCCCCCAGGGCCTCCTCTCTGAGACAAGGGTCCGACTTCACACCTCCTCGACATCTCCTGTCGGCCCCCGTCGATCCAGACTCTTGTTCCTCCAGACGTGAAGCCCCAATCCACATAAGCCATACATTTGTGGGAGATATGAACCAGACATATGTGCCACACTCTTGTGGGAAATATGAACCAAACATATGTGCCACATGACCCCCCACCCCCCCAAACGTCTGCATGGGACAAACATACTCATAAATGCATAACATAAAAGACATTACCACATAACCAACAATCAATCCCCCAATCTCTTAGGTCTGAGCTTCCTGCCAAATCTGCTGTAGGCCGGCTTCGCTGCGTCTGCAGCGTCTCCTCGCACCTGGGGATTAGATTTGTTAGCACATCTCTGTAGGAGCTCTGGAGCATGCCTTCTCGGTGGCCTGCCCCGGCGGGGGGCTTTCGCCAACTGCACGCGTTCATCAGCCAGGACAAAAGCGGGCTTGAGTCTGTTTATGCAAATTAGCTACCTTCTGCCCCCCAAATCTAGCAAAAAATGCTTCTCATTTTTTTCCAGCACCCTGACGGTCCATCGTAAGGCAGACGCAGCCCTGGGCGTTGTGCATCATGTCTAACAAAAACAAACTCTGCGTTTTTCAAAGCCTCTGGCACAAAAACGCGTGAAAAACTGTGATTCACTGGGCCAGGCAGCGTGTTTGATCCTGTGCCGCTCCGCAACAGCTGAGCGGGGGGGCAATTGGGCGCAGGATTTTCCGGGAGAAATTCCCCCGGCAAATGGAGAGGTTGTGCGAACAC
This sequence comes from Pholidichthys leucotaenia, assembly GCA_020510985.1. NCBI lineage: Eukaryota > Metazoa > Chordata > Actinopteri > Cichliformes > Pholidichthyidae > Pholidichthys > Pholidichthys leucotaenia. The sequence goes on along the minus strand of CM035836.1, from coordinate 22,102,304 downwards.
TAACTCCGCTGGGGAGGCTTGCAAATCCTCCTTAGGTGCAGAACGCAACCCCAATAAAACCCATGGCAGTTTGTCCACCCAATTTGTATCCGTGAGCGATGCTCTGAGGGCTGCTTTCAATGACCTATGAAAGTGTTCACATAAACCGTTGGCCTGCGGGTTATACGCGGTAGTGCGGTGTACCTTCACCCCTAAGCTGCGGGCCATAGACGACCACAGTTCGGAAACAAATTGAGGGTCTCTGTCTGACGTTATATTTGACGGAACTCAAAAACGCGCGACCCAAGCTGTTAAAAACGCGCGCGCAACCTCTTCTGCCGTTGTTGACGCCAGAGGTACCGCTTCCGGCCAACGTGTGGTGCGGTCCACCATCGTCAAAAGGTGTGTGTGCCCTTGAGACGAGGGAAGCGGGCCCACCAGATCAACATGCACATGATCGAACCGCTTAGCCGGGATGTGAAAAGGCTCCAAAGGGGCCCTCGTGTGCTTGTGTATCTTAGCCCTCTGGCACGCTACACAAGCTGCTGCCCATTCCTTGACCTGTTTGCGCAACCCCGGCCAGACAAATTTCTCCCCCACCATCTTGACCGATGCGCGCATCCCCGGGTGCGCCAGCGAATGGATCGAGTCAAAAACGCGGCGGCACCACACGGCTGAAACCACCGTCCCGTGGAGACATCGCATATTAAGGAGGGCATACCTATTTGCTGCACCCTGTGCTCCAGCCTTAACCCTGTTGGTCCAGACTGGAGCGCGCGCACATCCGCGTCACCAACCTGCTCCGCAGCCATGTCTGCATAATCCAAACCTACGTGGACCGGGGCTGCGCGCGCTCCCGCGTCACTGCCCTGGCCCACAGCCACCGAGTCTGCCCCCACGTGGCCTGGCGTTGCCACAGCACGTGAGAGACAGTCTGCCACTACATTGTGTTTGCCTGCAACATGCTGGATATCGGTGGTGAACTCCGATATTGCGGCTAGCTGTCTTTGTTGTCGGCCTGACCAAGGTTCTGAGATCTTGGCCATCGCAAAAGTTAACGGTTTGTGGTCCACGAAAGCGGTGAAACGACGCCCTTCCTGCCAGAACTGGAAATGGCGGATGGCCAAGTGTAAGGCTAAAAGCTCCCTGTCAAACGTGCTGTATTTACGCTCGTTATCGCGCAAGGATTTGCTAAAGAACGCGAGCGGCTGCCAGGTCCCTGCCACACACTGTTCAATGACTGCCCCCACCGCTAGGTCCGAAGCATCGGGGGTGAGCGCCAAACGGGCTGTTGGAACCGGGTGCGCTAACAAAACGGCGCTTGCAAGGGCTGATTTGACCTGGGAGAAAGCGTGCTCCCGCTCCGGAGACCATTCGACCTTATTCGTGGGTTTTTGTTTTTTTTAGTGCCGCGTACAGTGGCTGCATAAGCCGCGCTGCGCTCGGAAGGAACCGGTTGTAAAAATTAACCATCCCTAGAAACTCCAGCGCTTTTATCGTTTGAGGTCGGGGGAAATCTGTTATTGCGCACACTTTCTCAGGCAGGGGAACCGCTCCTTCTGGCGAAACGCGATGCCCCAAAAAATCGATTTGCGCCACCCCGAACTGGCACTTCGCTGGGTTAATTATCAACCCGTGCTCTGCCAGTCTCCGAAAAACCGCTGTGAGGTGGGTTTCGTGTTCGTCCTCGGATGTGCTGGCTACCAAAATGTCGTCTAAATAGACAAACACGAAAGGCAGGTCGCGTAAAACAGCATCCATCATGCGTTGGAAAGTTTGCGCGGCGCCCTTTAACCCAAACGGCATGCGCAAAAACTCAAAAAGCCCAAACGGAGTTATTACCGCGGTTTTGGGAATATCCTGCGCGCGCACGGGGACTTGATGGTAGCCACGCACCAAGTCTATTTTAGAAAAAATGCGCGCCCCCGCCAAATGAACTGAGAAATCCTGGATGTGCGGAATCGGGTAGCGGTCGTGTGCTGAGACGTTGTTCAACCTGCGGAAATCGCCACAAGGTCGCCACGAGCCATCAGCCTTTGGGACCATGTGTAACGGGGAAGCCCAGGGGCTGTTCGAGGGTATAATTATGCACAGTTTTTCCAGGTTGGCAAATTCCTCGCGCGCTATTGCCAGTTTAGCTGAGTCCAAGCGCCGGGCTTTTGCAAAAACGGGCGGCCCAGTGATGGTGATAAAATGCTCCACCCCGTGTTTGGCCACTGTCGCCGAAAACTTTGGAACTGTGAGTGCTGGAAAGTGAGTGAGCAGAGCATGAAACTTACCACCCGCAGCTGTGACGTTGGCGTGTGCAGTCGGCGGAGCCACCCGAGCTGTGCAGGGGATAGAATGAAAAGAAAGTGCATTAACCAGACGTCTATTAGCAAGATCAACCAATAAACCATGTGAGCACAAAAAATCAGCCCCTAACATGTTAAAACTGACTGCCGCTACAATAAAGGTCCACTCGAAGGAATGGCCCTGTAAGGACAGAAGCATGGTCCTCTCACCGAAGGTCTTAATCGCTGAGCCATTCGCTGCTGATACTGACACCCAGGGAGCTTTAGACGGCATCAGCCGTTCCGCGTAGGTAGGCGTGACGAAACTCAGCTGGGAGCCCGTGTCCACAAGGAATTGTTTCCCCGAGTGTACATCTGTCAGGTAAAGCAGCTTATTTTCTTCTCCGAGGGACGCAGCTGCTACCGGCCCCCGGTCTTGGCGTTTCCCTGCCACTTGAAGCGGCACGGTGGGAGACATCTGTGTGCCCTCTCCACAAAACGGCGGTGGTAGAAACACAGGCCGTCTTCAGCTCCGCGTCGCCTGATGCCTGTCGCCGCCGCCGTCGTCGGTTCGTCTGGCGCCGCCACCACTGGCTCCAAACCATCTCCGGGCGCCGTCCTCTGCTCAGCTGCCGCGGCCAAAACCGCGCTCCGCTTGTGGGCGTCGACGAGTCACTGCGCCTCCTTGCCGAGGCCATGGTAGTCCCGCTTGGCCAATCGGGGTGAGTCTGCCAGGGTCACTCTCACTGCTGGCGGCAGAGTCCGGAGCAAAAGGTGGGCGAAAATAAATTCGCCATCCTCGGAGTCTTTCAGTCTCAGCATCTTCACCATCAGGCCTGCCGGTCTGTCGTTCTCCGACTCCATCAACTCTAGGAGCCCCTCTGCTCGCTGTTGCACCGAGGGGGTGAAATGGCTGATCAGCGCCTCCTTCAATGCGCCGTACTTGTTGGTGTCCGGTGGGTGGTTAACCAGGTCTTCCACCCTCTGGACCGTGTGACTGTCCAGCTTTGCCACGACATGGTAGAACCTCGTTTCATCCTTTGAGATTCTCCGGAGGTTGAACTGCGCCTCGACCGCGCTAAACCAGGAGCGCGGGCTGTGCTGCCAGAAATCGGGCAGCCGGAGCGTGGAGGCAGCCATCAGGCCGGCCTCTGATGAGCTCCGCTCGGGAGAATTCTCTCTGCTCATTCTTTGTCATGGGTCACCAGTGTGGAAGATGTGTTCAATGACGAGACTTGAGTGTATTCCTCAGGTTCGGCTTTATTGCAGAACACAATCATCCAGCATTCTCAAAAAGCAAGAAGAGGCAGAATCACGTTACATCACACTCTTATACCTCTGGGGGATTAAGAACTCAAGTCACATGGTGCTTCTGCAAACATTCAATCACAATGCAAGTCTCTGAAGATTCACCATTGTCTCTTATTCTCTGGTGTTCCGGGAACCCCCCCCCCCCCCCCCCCAGGGCCTCCTCTCTGAGACAAGGGTCCGACTTTACACCTTCTCGACATCTCCTGTCGGCCCCTGTCGATCCAGACTCTTTGTTCCTCCAGAAGTGAAGCCCCAATCCACATAAGCCATACATTTGTGGGAGATATGAACCAGACATATGTGCCACACTCTTGTGGGAAATATGAACCAAACATATGTGCCACATGATCCCAATTATCCCTTTTCCCTCAGGTAGAAAAGTTAAGGTAAATATATTGCCATAACACACCACTACCAAAAAGGGTACTACACCTAAGGTGAGTAGGTGTTAGTAAGGGTTACACACAAAAATCTGGCGAGCGCAGGTGTTAGTGGGTGTTACCCCCAATTACCCCGCAAGTATTGTACCACCCTGTGTGTACTATTGTTACAGTGGTATATTGTTACAAAATTTGGCGAGACAAGTAAGTGTCACAGGATTTCATGGTTACACTTGCTACTTCCCTTGAACACTCTATCAACAGACATTATAATAATAATAATACATTTTATTTAAAAGCGCCTTTCAAGACACTCAAGGACACTTTACAGAAATAGATAAAACACAATATTAATAAGCAACAATAACACAACGACAATCCTAAAAAACCATGGCAGTTACAAAGAGAATGCTAATCTGAACAGATGAGTTTTAAGAGCGGATTTAAACTGAGAGAGGGAGTCGATGTTTCCGATGGCAGGTGGGAGTGAATTCCAGAGTTTTGGAGCAGAGCGGCTGAAGGCTCTACTCCCCATGGAGCTGAGTCGAGCAGGAGGGACAGCGAGGTGAACAGAGGAGGAAGATCTGAGGGAGCGGGTAGGGGTAGCAATGTGAAGGTCAGCCAAATAAGGGGGGGTGAGGTTATGGATGGCTTTGAAAGTAAGAAGAAGGATTTTGAAATCAATGCGAAATTTGACCGGGAGCCAGTGAAGTTGCAGGAGGATAGGAGAGATGTGAAGGAAGGGAGGGGGTTTTGGAGATAATGCGGGCAGCTGAATTCTGGACTAACTGGAGCTTGTGAAATGATTTCTGAGGGAGACCAACGAGTAGGGAGTTGCAATAGTCTAAGCGGGGAGTGACAAGACTGTGTACAAGAATAGAGGCAGTATGGGGGGTAAGCGAAGGGCGAAGATGATTTATGTTGCGAAGATGAAAATAAGCAGACCGGGTGATGTTATTGATGTGGGATTGAAAGGAAAGAGAACCATCAAGGATGACACCCAGACTCTTAACCTGAGGGGAGGGGCAGACTGAGGAGCCGTCAATAGTGAGGGAGAAGCTATCAGCTTTTGATAATGTGGATTTGGTGCCGACTAAAAGGATTTGTCTCTTATCACTGAGTTTGAGAAAATTTGCGGTGAACCAGGTTTTTATTTCGGAAAGACAATTGGTCAGGGAGGAGGGAGGGAGGAATTTGGTTTGGTGGAGAGGTAGAGCTGAGTGTCATCTGCGAAGCAGTGGAAGAGAATATTATATTTACGGAAAATAAAACCGAGGGGGAGGAGGTAGATGATGAAGAGGGAAGGCCCCAGGACTGAGCCCTGGGGCACACCAGAAGAGATGGGGGAGGGTTGAGAACGGAAGGATTTGAGTTGGATGAACTGAGTGCGGCCATAGAGGTAAGAGTGAAACCAGTCAAGGGGAGTGCCAGTGATACCGATGGAAGACAATCTGTTGAGGAGGATGGAGTGGGAGATTGTGTCAAAGGCCGCACTCAGGTCAAGGAGAATGAGAATGGAAAGCAAACCAGAATCAGCTGCAATGAGGAGGTCGTTAGTAATTTTCAGAAGGGCAGTTTCGGTGCTGTGGTGGGGGCGGAAACCCGATTGAAAATCTTCAAACAGGCTATTGTGAGATAAGTGAGAGTGAAGTTGAGAAACAACAACCTTTTCAAGAATTTTGGAAATGAATGGAAGGTTAGAGATGGGACGGAGGTTATTAAACTTATTAGGATCTGAACCGGGTTTTTTGAGGATTGGAGAGACGGCAGCAGTTTTAAAAGATAAGGGAAATGAACCAGAGGTGAGTGAGGAGTGAATGATAGCAGTGATGAGAGGGAGCAGTGAGGGGAGGCAGGATATGACCAAGGCTGTAGGAAGAGGATCAAGAAGACAAGTGGATGGTTTGGATTTATAAATGAGGTCGGAGATGGCAGAGGGATCAGGAAGTTGAAAAGAAGAGAGTGAAGAGCTATAGGAGGGAGGTGCCGAGGGGGAGGGAGAAGGGGGATGGGACACAGGTGCTGGTGGATCTTTTCAATTTTCACATTAAAAAACAAAAGGAGGGAGTTGCAGGTGTCCACCGAATACAAATGGGGGGGTAGGGAGTCCAGGGGTTGAAGGATTCTGTTGAGAAGTGAAAAGAGTGTTTTGGAATTGCCATGGTTGGAACAGATGAGACCAGAGTAATAAGCAGATTTGGATTGTGCAATGGAGTCCTTGTACTGTGAAATATGAGTTTTGTACATGTTAAAATGAATAGTGAGACCAGTCTTTTTATAAAGACGCTCAAGTTGGCGGCCTTTAGCTTTCATGGAGTGGAGATGAGGGGCAAACCAGGGGGCAGAGAGGGAAAATGAAACAGACCGGGTTTTAACAGGAGCAAAGGAGTTGAGAATAGAAGTTAAGGAATTGTTGTAGTGATCGACCAGTTCATCAGGGGAGGAAGAATACTCAGGGACAGGTAAAGTGGCAATAATGGAGGAAAGGGTGTCTGGATTAATGTCCTTGATATTCCGGAATGAGATAAGATGTGAAGGCTTGGTTGTGGAGAGGCGGAGTGTCACATTGAAAGAGACGAGGAAATGGTCGGTTATGGGGAGTTGATCAGCTGTGCAGCCGGGGGGTGAAAGGCCAGAGCAGCAGATGAGGTCCAGAGTGTGTCCTTTAATATGAGTAGAAAAATTGGTGAAGGTATGAAAATCAAAACTCTCAAGGCAAGAGGAGAAGTCACGGGTAAGGGGGAGGTTGGTATTGTCCCTATGAATATTAAAGTCACCTAACAGAATTACATTAGGTGAGAGAGTGGTGAGATGAGTGAGGAGAGCAACAAAATCATTAAAAAAACTCAGTATGGGGCTTAGGTGGGCGATAGATAATAGCCACATTGCCTCACTTGCCTGAGTTCTGGTGTCTCCTCTCAGAAGCTTGCTGCGTTTTCACCTCCTCACTCTGCCGTGCCATCCTGATTGCCTTCTCCAAAGTCAGCTCTGCATCTAGCTGCATGCGTTCAGACAGCCTCTTGTCTAACAGACCGACGACGAGTCTGTCCTGAAGTAGCTCATCATGCAGCACACCGTAATTGCAATGTTCATCCAGCGCATATAGTGCAGTAACAAAACTACTGTACTGTCTCACTTTCTCGCTGTTTTCACAGGCTGAGTTTGGCATGCTCATAAATTACATTCTTTTTAACCACAAAGAAGCCTTGAAAGCCATCACGCACCGCTTCATATGAGCTGCGTTGAGCATCCGTCAGAGCCAGCCAACGTAAAACATCATCCGCCTCGTCCCCCATGCCCCCATGGGGGTGGCAGTGGCTCAGGAGGTAGAGCCAGTCGTCCAATAACCGCATGGTTGGTGGTTCAATTCCCGCTCTCCCCCGATATCCTGCCGTTGTGTCCCTGGGCAAGACACTTCACCCTCAATTGCTCCTGGTGGGTCCGGAAGCGCCATGTTAGGTAGCATGCCGCCATCAGTGTGTGAATGGGTGGATAGCAGGATCTGTAAAGCGCTTTGGTCATCAAGAGATGAGAATAAAAAGCGCTATATAAGTGAATGCCATTTTTTTTTTTTTTTTTTTTTTGTTATTTGTACCCGTAGGTAGATTTGGTTTGCAGTCTGGTGACAAGCCACCGGTCGCTGCGTGCGCGAGCGCCCTAAACCTACATGTTTTTGGTATGCGGGAGGAAACCGGAGAAATCCCGGAGTAAACCCACGCAACACGGGGAGAACATGCAAACTCCACACAGCTCACTGTTGGTCGGGGGCTGGGATCGAACCCACGATCTCATGATCCCCGCGATCCCCCGGCTGAGGGTAAAACTGTGCTGCCACAGTGCCATTTACCATGCAATATATCAAAGTATTAACTTGATTCTTCAGAGCTTGCATTCAGATTACTTGCCAGGCGAAGTCTGTCGAATCTCTGGATCCATTTGACCCACTCCTGCGGCTTAGAAAAGTCGAAGGGCTCCAGTGGCTGGATGTTAAACATAGTGCACGGACCCGCTGCCACAGCGGCTCCCGGAGCGGTTGCTATCCCTCCATATGCGTCTCCATCTTCACTCATCGTGTCCGCAAACTCCTCTCTCTTCCTCCGCGGTGTACAAATGATCCTTTTTTGTTTCCGGGCTTACCTCTCTATGTTAAGTACAGGACTTCTGACACCATGTCGTGTTATTAAAACACTGCGTGAGTCCAACTGTAGTTTTTAACGTCACTTTTTTATTGAACCATGCTAGTCTGTGTTTCTCCTGCCAGTCACCTCCTTGACGTCATCCCTGCGCAATTTTGTAGTTCTTTTCCAAGTAACTCAATTACACCACAGTGATGTGATAAAAAATCTACCATTTCATTTAAAACTACATCGTTTGTCGGGATTTAAAGGCCCAGACCCTGTTTCTACTTGTCACCGCCCTCCTGTGTGCCAGGTGTGTGGGTTCTGGTGGATAGCACAGCAGCTAACAGCAAGCTAATGTTCTGGTCATATAGCCGCTACTTCTGTTAGCCAGGGATGTGGGACTTTTTCCCCCACCGTGCTGCGTCAGAGGACAGTCCTCTAACCTCGTTTTAATTGGAGATAAGTAACATTAACACCATCTCTCTCTAATTATAAAACAGCAAATGCTAAATGATGATGCTAACTTATCGCTAACAGGAAACATTATAGCGTATCAGACCATCGTTTCTTCAGTTTCAATTACTGCCAAGTTTCTTAATCTTGTCTGAATATTACTAAAGCTGCAAAAGTGCGTGACAGCGGCCGCTTACACACTAAATAAATAAAACGTGTCGGAGGAACAAACTGGTTCTTAATGTAACTTCATTTCTAATATTTTTTAATTAGTCAAGTAGCGATAATGAATAAAGTTTCAGTCATTTCAAATGTTTGTGATCTTAAAGAGGACAATTCTAATAAAATCAAAGATAAATGGGAGTCTGACTTGGGTTCCAATGGGAGTCTGGCTTGGGTTCCTCTGTAACTCTTGACACTTGGGATCGTTGATGTGACCAACCTTTTAAATTTTTAGTCACAAATTCTGCCTGGGAGAGACAGTTTAAAATACTGCACAGACTGTACATTCCTCCTGAAATCAGACATAGGGCCAACTCAGGCCTTTCACATCTCTGCACTAAATGTCAGTCAACAGTGGGTTCTTTGTTCCACTGTATGTGGAGCTGTTCCTCTCTTCAGCAGTTCTGGGTACCATTATTCAGCAGCTTAACAGGAGTTTTAATTGCACTCCACAGATTGGGGCACGAACCTGTTTGTTGGGACTAACTGATGAACTGCCGGATCATTTTTTAAGTATGAAGCTTTTGCATATTCCTCTGTACAATGCATGAAAATGTATTTTCACATTGTGGATTTCTGACAAAGCCCCACTCTGCATCAGTGGTTGAACAGTGTGATTAGTACCATCCCTCTCCAGGCTTTCTCTACAGCTTTAATGGACAAACCCTTCCTTTTTTATCGCACTTGGGACCCTTTTCTTCAATATCTTGGGGCTACTAAAGCCCAGAAAATGTGATCTGGGTTACTGGAACTGGCTTGGAAGGAGGCTCCAACTTCATCAACTCGTTACCTCTGACTGTGGTAAAGTGCATCACTAATTAGGTTCTTCAGTAATGGAATCTGTTTCCCTGCTGTCTATAATGTGGAAACACACTTGTGTGAGGATGTGCATGGATGGATTCCCCCCCCCCATTATTTTATTTTACATTTGTGTTATGTTTTTTGTTTTGGGTTTTTTTCCTCTTTTGCTTTGCCAAAAAGTTTAATAAAAATATGTTTGGAAGAAGTCATTTCAAATGCACATTAAAAACAATTTTATAACAACACTGCAAAATTAAGAGGGAAAAAAGGTGCATAAAATTACTGACTGATGAATTACGACAATTATTTCTGTAGGTAATTTAAAATGTATAAAAAGAAGGTTCTTTTTATTGGTTATGATATATAAATTATAGAGTTGATAGGTAATGTATATTGTGAGATTATATATATATATAGTTATCAAATCAGATTACTTACTATAAATGGTGATGTCAAACTTTGGTCATATCCCACAGTCCGAGCTTCCACCATCCACACCCTGCAGTGAAAACGTAGCAGCTTCAAGTCTGTGCTCCACCCACGTGCGTGACACACACTGCCTGCGAGTGACAAGAATAGGGAGAACCTTGTTCAACAAAATACAATTAATACAATAAAATATATGATACAACAGTTAGTTCTGACCGAGCGATCTGATTGGACAACAGGGATTCCAGGAGTTATTATAATCCCAGATAACTGCACTCCAGTTCCACTGGATATGGATCACTCCACTTCAAAGGTGTTCTAGTAACCGTTAATTAGTTCCCGTTATTTACTGTTGACTCCTGGTTGGCACTTTAAGGCAACATTAATGGAATAAGGCAAAATGATGGGCATTTCTCTGAATAAAACATTTGAGTTCAATTATTACTGGTCAACAGAAGGAGGAGGAGAAAGGAAGAAGCCAGGCTGTTTCCATGGAAACCTCCTGGTGTGCAGGAATTTCATCAGCTGACCTGGACAATGTGGAGAAAAGCAAAAACGAGGATAACACGGTAAAACCACAACATTTTTGTGGTGATGGACTCTTTGTTTCATCTGAAAATGGCAAGAAAAGCAAGTGAAGTGTGGCCAAAAAATTGCTAGCATGCTAACTACGAGGCATACGAGCCATCGACTAGCTACCGGTGTAAAGGCCACGTTTTGATCTCCCGTCTTTCATGGTACCTCCGCTACGTGGAGGACATTAGACGTATCACAGCCGCAGTTACTACAATCACGATAATGTAACTTCCTCTCGTGTAATATTGCTTAAATCTAAGTACGTCTGTGCTGACCGCCATGACACTCAAGCACGGAACAAGGCAAACGGCACCAGTGAGAGTCCAACCAAGGTACCCGGTCAAGTCCCCCCATAACCAACTCGCCCCAGCCAGTTAAAGTCGCCCCATAACCAGCTCGCTCCATGGCCAACTCGCCCCACAACAAACTCGCCCCAGATGGGCGTCGGACAAACACCAGTGTATCCAACACAGAACATGCCGGGAGAAGCAGCGGCCCGACACCACCTGGCTCAAAGGCACGCTAACTGATGGCGATAAAAAAGGTTCTTTTTCAATAAAGTGAAAAACCACGACGATGCATGTGTGACGTCTGTGAAACGTAGACCAATGATGAGGCGAGTGGTGAACTACACAGGACTTTATTATATGCTCACAGTATCTAGACAGATGCTCCCGCTAGGCAGAGAGGTGGTCAAGAGACCGCCCCTCTACTGCACAGCCCTGTGACACCCTGGGCGACGTCACCACCTGTGTAACACCATAACATGTCCCACCAACAACACTGCAGCATGGAGTGTGGTTTTGCAGGGAGGTGCAGCCAACAGCAAAGTGTGATCATGGAAAACAGCTGAGCTCTGGCTTCCAGCCATCAGCTGATTTGATCCACTTCCTCCGGTGTTCACCAGTCACGTTTTAATTTCAAAGAAATTAAAAGTTTGGTTAAAATAGATGAATTGAAAATATATATTTTTATTAAAACTTTTAACACTGAAAAAACCTCTCCTCGCTTGCAGAAAAAAATTACGATCAGATATTCAGAGATTTCAACAAACAACAGAAAATGAAGCTGCTGAGGCTGCGTGTCCACCAAACGCGTTTCTTCAGCTGTGGGTGACTATTTTCTATTCATTCTCTATGTAGTCCAGCGTCTACAGCGCTGAAACGCTCTCGGCGGTGCCGCTTTTTGTCGTGGCACTCAGTAGTGGTGGGCGGATCGATCCAACTATCGATAATATCAATACCAACGTTGGTGGTGATATTGATCAGTACCAGTGGAACCAGGTCAATACTCTGTGTCTGTGCTGCTGCTCCCGTCACAGCACAGAGCAGCCACACTTCGCTCCTCTTCTTCTTCTGGTGCTTTTACCTGCTCCCTCCTCCTCCATCTTGGACCATCACATGACTCAGCAGCACCAGATAACCAAGCTAGAAGCAGCAGCCACCAGCTGCCGGCAGCGCGCACACAGCACAGAGATGGAGCAGAAGAATGGCGCAGAGGAGACAACAGCAAGCTGTACATTTGTAGAAAGGCTGTGAAATACAGTGGAAACAACTAATTTATACAAGCAGATGAAAAATCCTCCAAGAGACAATGCCGAGCTCCAGAAACGGAGAGAGGAGAGAAAGCCCTTGGCCCCGACAGACCCAGACCCCTGACTCAGAGGCAGAGATCACTGGCGGAGGCCTTTCAGTGTGGCAGAGAATATCCAGGGAGAGATTAGTGGTGGAAGCAAGATTTTAGTCATTTTCAGCATTTGTTAATATTCATTTCAGAGATGAAAAAATGTCAGCTTTTCAGACTGCAGCTGAGCTCGTCAATGTCAGACCTTTCCAAGCAGCCAATCAGAATAAGGAAGGGCGGGACATAGGACACCGGTACAGTGTGGACTCAGACTCCTGTTTTCTGTCTCATTATATTTTGCATCCAGAGCTGCTACCGATGCTAGAATACAGTTCTTGTCCATTGATGTTTAGAGAGTGCTATTAAAAACTAAGAAAGTCTGACCATAGGAAAAGCGGAAGTGCTGAGCTGTGAGTGAAAAGCTGGAGCTGGGATACAGGGCACAGAATTTTTTTTCTTTTTTTTCTCTCCAGAGCGCAGTGCACAAGTGCTGAAAAAAAGCTGCTCAGGCCGGTTGGGAGACAAAAAACCCATTTGGTGGACAAGCAGTAGACTGGTTGGCTGTGCAGCACCACAGGCCGTCACTTGATGGGGCGAGTTGGCCATGGAGCGAGCTGGTTATGGGGAGGCTGTAACTGGCTGGGGCGAATTGGTTATGGGGGGACTTGATGGTAAACCCCAACCAAAGCAGCCATAAATCAGCCTTTAGATCAGGCGTGTCCAATCGTGAGCCATGGAGGGCCAAGACCCTGCAGGTTCTCTCTTCTACCCAGTCTCTTCAGCAGATGTTTTCACTGACCAGCGATCAGTGGGAAGAAGTTCAGTGAAATCTGCTGCTGAAGACGCTGGTTGGAGGGAAAACCTACAGGGTCTTGGCCCTCCATGGCACATGATTGGACCCCCCTGCTTTAAATGCAGCTTAGCCGACCTGTGAGTGTTCTGACCTCCTGGGCCGCGGTCTTCCAGGCTGCACCACCTCAACTGACACACATGCGCGTGCTCACCACAAACTTGCACCCCAAATCATGTGCTGAATCACAGTTATTGTTGTGGTTCATTTCTGTTTTGGTTCCAAAACAGCTGGACAGCTGAAACAGTCCTCCAGACCACAGCGGCTAAGCTAGTTAAGCTAGCTGGTTTTAGCTTGCTTCACCGTTCTTTTAAATCCTCTTTGAAAGCAGAAACGGAACCAGAACCTTCTCCGGGTCAGCTTAGTTGTCGTCTCACAAATATTCCTCACATCTGTTGGTGACCAACAAAAGTCTTTTGAACAGTTTTACCAGAAAGTCTCGGTTCAATCCTCAAAGCTCCTCTGGTCTCGTCGCCAACTTGAATGGAGGAACACATACGTCAAAATGACGTCACATTAGTGACGTTCATCCACACACAAAAAAAATGTCTTTTGTTTTACGTTTTTCTGGAACCATTTAACACTGCGTTATTAGGTCGAAATGAACTTGTCACAGTAAAGTAGATCGTGCTGTAAATAAGAAGTTTTTGTAAATATCCGATCACGTGACCAATTGTTGCCGCGGTTAGCTTTTTTAATAACTTAGCTTTATTTAGATTCAAGAAAACAAACAAGAACAGAAAAAAAGAAGAAGAAGCCAACTTTATTGTCATTCAGTTCATACAGCTGTTGTGTGTGAGAATGTGCGTTTGTGAAGCCGTGCCCTCCCACAGGGTGACGTCAGGCGGGCACGGCCCACTCTGTATATAAACCTCGACTCCTGTTAGCTCCTGATTTACAGACATAACAATGGTGACAAGGATCAAGATGGAAGCGTGCTGGCTACCTCCACCACTGCTGCCGTTTCTGGAGCGTGTGGGTGAGCCGGTGGTCCCGTGGCCGGAGTGGAGATGGCGTTTCGAGGACTACATTGGAGTATTGGGTCTCCATGGGCTTGAGGGGAGACGGCGCCGGGCACTCCTGGTCCATAACCTCGGTGCGGAGGGCCAGAGGATCCTTGAGTCGCTGGGCGCGAACGAGGGCTATGGCAATGCCGTCGAGTGGATGACCGAGCACTTTGTGAAGCAAACATGGAACAGGAGGCTACGGGTGATGGAGCTTTTGGCCCCAGGGTTGAGAGAGCTCATTAGCTTCAGGAGGCTAGCTACCCGTTCTGCACCAATGGATGGGCTAGCGGACAAGCTAACTGCATGCCAAAACAAGGCTAAGGGCGTCAAGCTGGAAGATGAAGAGGGGCCAAGACAAAGTGAGGAAAAGTCCCCGATCACTGAGGACGGCGAGCCTGCCGTGGAGCCCAACCTGACGCAGGACCACAGCACTGATGGGGCGGACGTTGCAGTGCATGAGGACGGCAGAGGGGAGAGGCAGCAGGAGTCAGCCCCGGTGCTGGAGGCTAAACAGCGGGAGAGCGGGACCATACAGGCTAAGGGCCCCGGGGTGGAGCAGCAACAGCTGGGCTCAGAGACGACGCAGCAGGGCACCTTGAGCGAGGATGGCAAGAGCAGTGACAAGGTGCCCGGGTTGGAGAGTGGAGCCGACAAGAACGACGCTGAGAGCCCAGAGGGAGAACAGCCACGACCAGACAGGGAGTCTTTGCAGTGGAACGTTGGAACGAGGGGGCCGAGAGCAGTGATGAGATGCCCAGGTCGGAGGATAGCACCAACAGGAGTGTCACCGAGATCCCCGAAGAAGAACAGCCGCAGCTGGACATGGTGACAGTGCAGCAGACCACCGGGACAGAGAGCGCTGGATGCAGCAGCAAGGTGCCTGGGTCAGAGAACGACATTGGTGAGGGTGTTGTGGTGAACACCGGGAGTGAGCAGCAGCTGTGCACCATGGAGGTCGGGCGGTGCCTTAGTGCCGGAGCTTCATGCGCCTTGGACGAGGGCGCTAGACGGTACTGCGAGGCACCCGAGGCTGTGAGCAGCGCCGACGAGAGACCTTCGGTTCTTCCCAAAGTGCGGCCACTGGGGGCCGGAGTGTCTGGAGCCATGATGGCAGTAAGGAAGACAGTCGGAAACGGCTCGTCAGGCATGGAGAGACGGCGTGCCAGACAACAGCACTGCGGGCTCAGAGGGAAGAAGCACCGAATGGCAGGAAAAGACATTTTTGCCAGGGAGGGGGGCTTAGACCCTGGGGGTAGACAGCGGCCAGGTGCGCAGATGCTGTGGGGTTTCCCAGGTCCTCCGTGGCAGTGTGAAAAATGGTGGCTGCCCAGAGACATTGGGGTTCCCTAAAAAATTCTTTTGTGTACATATATGAATAATATGTATTTTGTGTATATATTTTATGCTGGTGTGCATGTGAGTGAGAGTGTGGATAATATGGGATTATTTTATGCATTTGAAAGAGACGAGGTCCAATCTGAGTTGTTCTTTGTGTGAATGTGATCGGTTGTTTTAGTACAATATATTATTCCCATGTTCTTAGCGAGTGATTCGGGTTTCAAATTTGGGAGGTTTACAATGGTGTGTGTGATTTCCCATTTTCTAAGGGGGGAGGGAATGCTGTGTGTGAGAAGCCGTGCCCACCCACAGGATGACATCAGGCGGGCACGGCCCACTCTGTATATAAACCTCAAGTTCAGGAAAGAAGTTGAGTTGTTGGCTGCATGTAGAAGACTCCTGTCCGCTCCTGATTTACACACAGAACAACAGCCAATCATGTACAGTAGAACAAAATGACGTTTCTCTGATCTACAATGTTAATCACAGCTAGAATCAGAGGAGCCGCTGCCATGCAAGGCGCCGCCACAAACAACTTTTTCCTTCCCTCGTTCTAAAACAACATGAGAGAGAATAAGGGAAAAAAGAAAAAGCAAACCCAAAAAACAAACAAAAACGTACAATAAATTTGGGTATTCATAGAAATTCACAGTGTACAAGGGATATCGCAATTGAAATTTACACATTTTAGTAGAAAAGTCCATTCATTTTCTCAAGATTTTTTTTAACAATACGTAAAGTTTTTGCTGCTTTTTGTTTGAGATTTTCTTCTTTTAGATTTGATTGACGGTTGGCAACCAGCTCACGGGTGCATTACCACCACAAACTTCACTCTATATCATCACTGTGATTTTGTTATGTCATGCATTATATCAAACAATTACAATTAATTTGTAAAATAAATTTGTCAATGAAAAATCCATAACTATTGCAGCGACTTCTTTAGGAGCATCTGAACTAATACTGAGCTTTCAGGATAATTTTCCTGGACACCTGATGTAGTTTGTTCCGCTCAGAGCGTCCAACACCAGACCTGATCTCTCCTTTTTGATGGAGTCTTGCAGCAAATGGTAAAAAGTGAAAGATGACATTTGAAACCAAATCTACAAAATCACGTCAACCAAATCTACTGCCTTCAGCCACATCAACCTACACTCCAAAGTTTTAACTATTATTTTATAAATTGTCGCAAACAGGAAATACGTCACACGTTGGGCATGCGTATGTGTCGAGCGTCAGACCGTGAAGTCGAAATGCGCATGCGTTGTAACCGAGTCTGTTCTGCCTCTAGTTAATGTTGTCACGTGGGGATTCAAGATTTGGTGAGTAAAAGAGTTGAAAAGACTTTTGTGTGTCACCAACAGATGTGAGGAATGTTTGTGAGACGACACTGATGTGACCTGGGGAAGGTTCTGGTTCTGGTTTAAAAGGATTTAAAACGACGGTGAACCGCGCTAACAGCAGCTAACTCAACTAGCCTAGCATAGCAGAGCCACTCTGGAAGAATTTTTTCCCCGATCGTCCAGATTTCTGCTGTGTTCCAAATGCTCTCTCCTTCCCCATATAGTGTAAAAATGAGGTGCACCTGTAGTCATTTATCTTCCATTGTTTTATGTTCTTCTTGGCTCCATTTGCTTTTAGATTCTCATATTTTGATGTGTTCTTAGCTCAGTTTATAAGTATGGGTTTTTAGTTCCCTTTGTTCTGTGTGTTCTTAGTTTTTGCTTGTATTTTATGTGTTGTAGCTCCACTGTTTCCTCAGTGGAGACCCTCATGCCGGATGCTGCCTGGCCCATCTGCAGGGGTGCTGGTCTCGTGGGTCGCTCTAGCTTGGGTGGGTGGGGGCTTTATGCCCCTGCCTGCAGCTGTGGTGTGGGCCCCGGCCTGTCCTGGTTGGGGTGGCCTCTGTGGCGCGTTCTCTGGTTATGGGCTGTGTGGTCTCCCGTGGGGGGCTCCACAGGGTGGTTGCTCTTTCACATGGTGCCTAGCGATGTCTCTTTTATTTTATATACTGTATGTGTAAGAGAAGTAGGGGGTGGTTGTATGTGCCTGTTTGTTTAGTGGGCATGTTTATGGGAGGGTTTGAAGGGGTGAGGATGTATCACGTAAGTTTGAAAGTGCTATACAAATAAAGTTTGATTGATTTATTGATTTAGCCCTTGAACGAATATTCAATTCAATTCAATTCAATCGTTTATTTCAAACTCAGGGTTCATATTATGAGCAAAACAAAAACGAGTAGAAAATAGATAAACAAATAAAGTATATACAGATCAGCAGACACTCGGCGCTCTTGTAACAACAATGACATACAATAATGGGCTCAGTATAAAATGGAACGCCACCACTTCCAAATGCTGGAATGAAGTGTGAGTGACGAGTTCACAATTGCTGATATAAGATGATTGTTACATGCCAGCAACCTTCTCAAAAAACTGTAAACATTCTTACGTATCAATTCGCCAAAAGACGGAATGTTCACAGACACAAACATCTTGCTTGCACTCGACCTTCGTGGTACATCTAACAATCTTCTTAGGGAGTTATTATATGCAATGCGGATTTTGTTCCTAACAGCAACATTGCTATTAAACCATAAAGGCGAGCAGTACATTGAGGTACAGAAGGTCTTGAACAACATACATTTGACATCAGGAGAACATCTATGGAAATTTCGCAACAGTAAATTTGTTTGAGCGTACAGTTTCCTGAGATGCCTGTTACAATCAACATTGGTCTTATCAGAAACAATCCACACACCTAGGTATTTGACTTTTTCAACAAAGTTCAAGCTATTACCACAGAGTGGCATAACAGGATTCGACGTATTGACGCCCTTTGGTTTGAAAGCCATACACATAGATTTAGTACAGTTGAACAGGATGTCATTTTTTTCACCAAATTTTTCACAAACCGAAAGGAGATGTTGCATCGCTGCAGTAGACAAACTTAACAGAGGTCATCAGCGTAGAAAATGTGATTTAACAGTGCACCGTTAAAGGAGCCGCCCACATTAGTATTGTTCAACAGTACACGGAGATCATCAACATAGACATTAAACAACAAGGGTGACAGTATACCACCTTGTTTAACACCGTTGGTCACATGAAATTTGGATGAGGTGACATTGCCCCATCTAACAACCATAGACTGCCTTCTGTACCAGTATAGCAGGATGCTAACAATGTAAATAGGAGTACCTCGATCGATCAGTTTTCTGAACAAACACCAGTGGCTAATCCTGTCAAAAGCTTTGCTAGCATCCAGGAACGTAGCATAGACACTAGTGGAATGGCTTCTGAAGTAGTCAACAAATTCATGGAGTAGGTAAACAGCCTTGTCAGTTGAAAGAGCTGATTTGAAACCAAACTGATTGTCGTTTGTCCACAGATAATCCTCAATTCTGTTCAGGAATAAACCCTCTAACAGTTTAGATATAACATTTGCAATAGCTATAGGTCTGTAGTTGTTCATATCAGAAAGACTGGCACACTTGTTTTTCACTAGAGGAATAATAACAGAGTCCATCAACATATCTGGCATGTAACCATGAACAAGCATACAGTTAAAACACAATGACAACAGAATACACAAATTGAAATCAGCGTTGATGAGGCATTCACTGGTGAGACAGTCAGGGCCAGCAGATTTGCCTTTCTTGAGAACTTTGATCAGTGAATCAACTTCAACAGGAGTAACAGCAGAGATATCAGAGGCATCAAACATGTCGTTATACAGACGAATATCATGCATAACAGAATCCTTCATTGAAACATTCTTGACTGAATATAAGCACCTTTGGCTTTTTCTGTGTCGAAGTCATCTAACTATGACTGTAACTGATGCAATTTGAGGTTGTTTACATCATTTAGTTGGGTTTTGTCACATATTGCATTTATTTTAGATATGATTTCTAGTGGATTTTTTTCCCTTCTTGTATGCCAATCCTTGTATTTAAACCATTCCCATTTGCTGGTATGGGATAAATTACAGTCTAGCGTGATTTGTTTTAATGAGAGAATTCTTTCACAAAAGGAGTTGCATTTCAGAAGATTGCTATCAAATTTCCAGTTTAAGGATTTTGAGTTTAATGTATTGTAGGGCTGCAACGATTACTCAACTATTTCGGTTACAAAAAATTCTCGATCCAAAATTTATGCGTCAACGTGTCATTTAATGTAGCACTTCAGGTCTATATGGCCTACTTCTGGTGCAACCTTCTTCCGGTCACGCTACCTAAACAAAACACAGATTTGTTTAACGGTGCCATGGCAGAGTGGCATAGTGACAGGCGGGCAAAGATTAAGAAAAAATTTAAAAAATGACAAAAGTGTCTCAAGTCTGGAATCTTTTCATGTGACAACACTGAAGATGTGACACTTTGATACAATGTAAAGTCGTCAGTGTACAGCTTGTATAACAGTGTAAAGTTGCTGTTCCCTCAAAATAAGTCAACACACAACCATTGATGTCTAAACCACTGGCAACAAGAGTGAGTACACCCCTCAGTGAAAATGTCCAAATTGTGCCCAAAGTGTCGATATTTGGTGTGGCCACCATTATTTTCCAGCACTCCATTAACTCTCTTGGGCATGGAGTTCACTAGAGCTTTGCAGGTTGCCGCTGGAATCCTCTTCCATTCCTCCATGACGACATCATGGAGCTGGTGGGTGTTTGAGACCTTGCGCTCTTCCACCTTTCATCTGAGGATGCCCCACCAAGTCAATACCTTTAATCCGTCAGCAGCCTTTGGACAAACTGAACGTGCCAGCATTTAGACTTCAAAATAAGGGAGGTTTTTCTTGGCGGTGAAGAGATTTTTTTAAAAACTATAAATATATGGAAATATTTTAACCGAAATAACGGCATCCTTGGTCATTTAAGTTAATAAGTAAATCAAAATCAAGTTGTTTTTTTTTCCACAATATCTTTATTGAACCTTTTTTTTTTAACAAACATGATACAAACAATCAAACACTAACACTAAAGTACTACAAAAAAAAAAAAATGCACTAAAAAACACCAACAACCACCAACAAAATCAGATCTTCAACAATGCTCCTCTGTTTAGTCTAGACAATCCAATACATAAGTATACATATTATGTTCACCAGTTTGGAATTTACAAGGTCCACACACATCATTCACCTTCTTCTTCAAGAGTTATGTTTAAATTTTTTACATAATCAATAAAAGGTCTCCATATATTCTCAAACACAATTTCCTTTGATTTCAGTATATATGTTATTCTTTCTAATGGAAGGTTTGTTAACATCTGTCTTAACCACTGAGTCACATCTGGTCTATGAGTCTTTTTCCATAATAGTGCAATACATTTTTTGGCATTAAGCAAACTGAGGTCTATGAATGTTCTTTCACTTTTATTAAAATTATGCTTTTCTGGGTACAGACCCAACAAAAACAGTTTAGGATTCAATATGATTTGTTTTGAGATTATTTTTTCAATTGTTACCCTCACCTCTTCCCAAAACATTCTTATTAATCTACATTCCCATACACAATGAAATAGAGTTCCTTTACTTTCCATGCATTTTGTGCATGTATCTGGTATATTTTTATTATATCTATTTAACTCCTCCGGTGTAACATACATCCGCATTAACCATTTGAAATGTATCAATTTAAGGCGTACATTTATTGATTTGGTTTGAGCTTCTGTACAAGCCAATTCCCATTGTTCCTCTGAAATTTCAGTTTGCAGATCTTCTTTCCAGTAGTTTAATCTTTCCAGTGAATTTTCACTTGAAAATAGTGTCAATGAGTTATAAAACTCTGAAATAATACCCTTTCTTTTACTATCTTTCATCAACATTTTTTCCAAGGATGAATAGATAGGTCGAGTGAGAGCTTTATTTTGATTTGATCAAATAAAGTTTCTAAGTTGAAGATATTTAAAAAAATGTGTTCTATTGAGATTAAATTTGATCCTCAGCTCTTCAAAAGACATTATGTTTTCTGCACATGGCAAATATAAATCCTGAATCTTTTGTATCCCTTTTTAAATTCCATACTTTAAATACAGCGTCCGCTCTCCCTGGTTTAAAATATTGATTACCCCATATTGGACTAAATTGTGACAATAACTGTGGTTCTTTTAAATAGTTTTTAGCTTCACACCATATTTTGATCATATGCTTTACAAATGGATTTTTAACTTGTTTTTGTAATTTTTTTGCCGAATCTGAGTATATGAATATGGGAAGAGGTAAAGGTAAATTGTATGATTCCATTTCAGTCCAGTGAGGGAGATCATTTGATGAAAAATAATATGTCATAGACCTCAGTTGTGCCGACCAATAATACAACATAAAATTTGGACATTTCAGACCTCCACGATCAAATGGTAAATATAATAAAGACAAACGTAATCTAGCCCTCCTGTTGTTCCATATAAATTCCACTAACTTTTTTTTAATTCTTGAGAATAAATCTAAAGGTGGCGGTAAGGGAATGTATTGAAATAAATAAAGTATTTTAGGTAAGACATTACTTTTAAGTATATTAATTCTCCCGATCATCGACATTGGTAGTGACATCCATCTCTGAAGTAACTCATCAATATCTGTCATTAAGGCTTCATAATTGACACTGGCGATTGATTCTAGCTTAGGCACAATTTGGATTCCTAAATATTTAAACTGATTTACAACATTGAATTGATTTACCTCAGGGGCTGGGTAATTTCTCTGGGTCTCATTTAGCATTAATATTGAAGATTTAGTTTTATTTATTTTATATCCTGATATTTCCCCAAAATTCTTTATTAAATTCAACAAGGTCGGAATTGATTTTTTAAGATTCGACATAAACAAAATTATGTCATCGGCATACAGGGAGATTTTATGTTCTGTTGGTCCAACTTTAATTCCATATATTTGTGACTGTAGACGTATCGCCATCGCTAAAGGTTCAATTGCCATAGTAAACAGTAAAGGTGAAAGTGGACAGCCTTGTCGACATCCTTTATTGATTTTGAAATATTATTTGTTAGGATTTCTGCAGTAGCATTATTATATATTATCTGAACCCATTTTATGAAATTATTTCCAAGTCCAAACCTTTGTAAGACTTCAAAAAGAAAGGGCCATTCAACTCTATCAAAGGCCTTTTCGGCATCCAGTGATAAGAGAGCTGTATCCGGTGCTTCTTTATTAGAATAAATAATATTAAAAAGTCTTCTTACATTATGGAAGCCTTGTCTTCCCTTTATAAAGCCATTCTGATCTCGATTAATAATATTTGGTAAAATTTCTTGTATTCGTCTTGCTAAAATTTTACAGATTATCTTAAGGTCGGCATTTAATAGGCTTATTGGTCTCATATTTTCACATTTATTAGAGGGCTTACCTGGTTTTGGCAACAGTATAATTAAGGCATTATTCATATATGATGGTAAATTACTATTTTGAAATGCTTCTAAAACCATTTCCAAAAAAGGTTTTATTAATTTATTCTTAAATTTTTTATAAAGGTCAACTGGAAGACCATCTGGTCCTGCACTTTTTCCTGATTTCATATTATCAATAGCTAGTCCAACTTCTTCTTGACTAATTTTAGACTCCAGTATCTCCCTATTTTCATTTGGAATACACGGTATAAATAGTTCGTTCAAAAACCCATGTAGTTTTGTTAAGTCAGATTCATTTTTGGTATCATATAATTTTTCATAGTAATCTCTAAAGGCTCTATTAATTTCTAAAGGATCTATAACTACCTGTCCGTTACTTATAATACTGGTAATTGGTGTTTTAGATTCTAATTGTTTAATCTGCCATGCCAATAACTTTCCTGATTTTTCACCTTGTTCATAAAAAGATTGTTTCAATCTTAGAAGACTCGAGGCAGCTCTATTCGCTGATTTTTTGTCATATTCAGCTCTCAAAATCAGTAATTCGTTCTCCAACCTTGGATCTCTTCCTGCATATACTCTTTCTTGAAGAATTTTTATTTTATGTTCCAGTTGGACTCTCTCCTCTCGAGTCTTCTTAGATTTTGAACCTGTATAACTAATAATGTGTCCCCTAATAAAAGCTTTGAAAGCCTCCCACTTTACACATGCTGATGTTTGTGTAGTATTGATGTCAAAGAACTCATCTATCTGTTTTTCTATGTATTTAACAAATTCCTCATCCTGAAGCCATTTATGCTGAAATTGCCATCTACCTGGTTCCTTTGTCAATTTCTTATCTACATATATTAGACAGCAGGGTGCATGATCAGAGATCACGATGTTATCATAAAAACAGTTTTGAATCTTGGACCTTAATTCTGTGGAGATCAAAAAATAATCTATACGTGAGAATGTCTTGTAGGTATTGGAATAACAAGAGTATGCTTTAACTTGTGGTTTCATTTCTCTCCATATATCTATCAATTTCAATTCTTTCATAAAATGATTAATGGTCATCCTACATCCATTGTGCGTACAGTCCAGTCCTGTTGATCTATCTATACTGGGATTCAATGTACAATTAAAATCCCCTGCTATTATATGTTGCCCTGTAAGTGATGATAAGATAAGAAATAAATTAGCAAAGAACTTTTGATCATCTATATTGGGACCATATAAGTTCACCAAATTTATGTTTTCTAATAGCAAAGATCCTTGAATGATTACATATCTTCCAAATTTGTCTCCAATTACATTTTTCACTTGAAATGGGACTGATTTATGTATGAGAGTCATAACTCCCCTGGCTCGGGATGAAAATGATGAGGTGAAAACATTTCCTTGCCATCTACTCCTAATTCTTTTTAGATCTTCCTCTATTAGATGAGTTTCTTGTAAAAACACAATTTTTGAACCCATGTCTTTTATTTTATTCATAACTTGTTTAAGTTTTTTTAAATTCTGTAGACCTCTGCAATTCCATGAAGTTAAGTTAAGATTAACGCTTTGATTTATGATCAGTAGGGAGTTTGGGATTACCTTGCAGTGTAAACATGCTCAAACAGAAAAGCAAAAAAATGAGTGGTTGAACATTCACCCTACAAACTCCACACAAACAAATTCCCCCTTCCCACATTTGTGGCAATCCCCCCAAAAGCAAAAGAAAAATTCCGTCTCCCGATATAGCCATCGACCGTTCCACACCCACGAGGATCAGCCAAAGCCACTCCTTCATCCTCCCAATCACCCTAACTCTACTGCTTTTAATAACGTAACATTAACTCTCTTCTATAATTTTCCAATTTAACTCCAAAATTTTTTAGCAATTTTGTACTTTTTTTTTTTTAATATGTAATACAATCTATATTTTGTAATCTTGTTATATGCTTCTAATCAGTTAAATGCTCAAATATTCTACCCTATATTCTGTTCATGCTTAGCTCCCACCAGTCTCTTCCTGGATCTTCTTGATGAGCTCCTGCGCCTCCTCGGGGGTCTTGAAGATGTGTGTTCTGCCCTCATATGTGACCAGAAGTCTTGCAGGGTGAATCACTCCATGACGAATCTCAAGGTTGCGCAGTTCTTTGCGGATGGGGTCAAACTGCTTCCTTAATTGTTGGATTCCTGAGGCCAAATCTGGGTAGAACCGCACCTGCTGATCTTGATATTTAATTTCTCCTTTGGCCCGCACCGCGTTGGAGATCGTCATCCTGTCTCTGTAGCTGAGAAACTTCATAATTAACATCCTCGGTGCTGGCTTGTTACCTCTCGGTGGGCCAATTCGGTGGGAGCTTTCCAAGACGACTGATGATTTTAGCTCCGCGTTGTTCAGCGCCTCCGGGATCCACCCCTCCAAAAAGGAGCATGAATCACGACCTTCGGCTCCCTCCGGTAAACCCACCAGCCTCAGGTTGTTCCGTCTGGACCGAGATTCCAAATCCAGAACGCTATTTCCCAGATCTTTATTTTTTTTTTCCAAAGTGCGCACCTTTATTTGAAGTCCGCTAATTTCATCCTCCGCACTTGAAACACGAAGCTCCGCCTGCGTCACTCGCTCCACGCAGTCACCCAACTCCTTTCTCATTGCATCCAACGCTGCCATAATCCCATCAAGTTTAGCGGAAAAGTCTGCTCTCATTGAGCTAATGGCAGCCAGCACTGCACCTGTGCCGCCATCGTCAGCAGTTACCGCATCACCGCTAGTTTCATCCGCCATATCCGCAGCTTTTTCTACTGCGCCACAAACTTTAAAGTCCGTTAATTTGGACTGCTTCGGCGATTCAATTTTTCCCCCTCCTGATTTCCCAGCCTTAGTCTTCACCGGCATATCCTCACCCAAACGCTGGGAAAAGTTCTGTTCCGAATGAGAGAGTTATTTGCCGAATTTTTATTTCCAGGAGCAGAGCAGAGTGATACGTGTCCTTCTAGGCGGCCGCCATAACCGGAAGTCCCCAAATCAAAATCAAGTTAATTTAAATCATTAAATACAATTTTATTTATAATTTTTTTCTTTGTAATGAGAGTTAAATTATTGTTCTTACTGCAAAGTTATGGTCAAAAATATAAATTGTTACATAACAGACAAAAATAAGCCATAAAATAATCCACAACTTTATAATAAAGTTTCAAATGTACAAGAAAAGTCAATTTTACAAGAGGAAATTACAGATTTGAGGAAAATTGTTTCAAATTTAGATAAATTTACAGAGAAAAGTAGAAAACTATCAGAAAATTGTTATAAATTTTGGGGAGAAACCTCAAACATTCAGGACTGAAGTTGTTGCTCAGGTTTTTAAGTGGGTGCTCTTTGTAGCCTTAACTAGAAATTTTTGGTTGTCTCCTTTCAGTTATTAATTTCATAGTACTGCTTTTACATGAGTAGAATTTCCGGCTACTACACCCACCTCTGATCATTTAACTTAAATATGAATGTGTAAATTGCTATTGTGAATGGGTTTTTTTCCCTTCCCTTTCCGACACTTCGTCAAAGGACAAAAAGAAAAATTAGAATAAAAATACGAAACATACACATTTTGGTTGTTTATGTAAACCATGAAAAAAATCCTGCAGGACAAAACATGACACTTGGTGTTTTCGAGCCTGTTTGTATACCACCATAGACAGAGAACCTGAATTACACACGTGGACAAAATTGTTGGTACCCCTCTTTTAATGAAAGAAAAACCCACAATGGTCACAGAAATAACTTGAATTTGACAAAAGTGGTAATAAATAATAATTCTATGAAAATTAACCAGTGAAAATCAGACAATGCTTTTGAATTGTGGTTCAACAGGATTACTTTATAAAACAAACTCATGAAACACTTTTGTCAGATTCAAGTTATTTCTGTGACCATTGTGGGTTTTTCTTTCATTAACAAAGGGGTACCAACAATTTTGTCCACGTGTATAATTTGAGATCTGTTTTGAGTAAATTGAAGTCCATTTGGGTGAGATAAATGTTAATGTTAATTATGTTAATTGGGTGAGGCAATTGAATAATCTTAAGACCACGTACCTTTGCCAGCATGCTTCCTGGTGGTGTCCAGGCAAAAGACACCTCAGGGGCTTGAGTGCCCTTTAAAGGATGCCAGGGGGAGGAAGTATATGATGGTTGAGTAGAGGGGGATTTAAAATGTAAATAAGGGTTTAATCTATTTATTGTATTATTTATGGTGTTTATTTTTTCTGTAAATATGGTGGGAAATTATTTATGCATTTATGACTCTTAGATACTATTTGCTGTCAGGTGAGGCATTGGTTTGCTTGCTACCAGATAACCATGAAAACCGGTACTACCTGTCTCATGGGTCGGGCCGTCAGTGACTCAACCGGCAACCCCGCCCTTCCGAGGGCGTGGAGGGTGAAACTGGGCATCCTGGCAGAACTAAAAACAATATCTGTCACAGGTCTGTGGTGGACCACTCCCAGTTACACGGGGTGAGACTGGACATCCTGGCAGAAAAGCAAATCTGTCACAAGGTCTGTGGTGGACTTTTTCCAAGTTGGTGCATCGTGACATGCACTACACAAAGAGCAGGGATAAACAAAGCTATCATCTGGTCTGTCACTGCAACAGATACTGGAGTCAGTTTGTCTTGGCCTGTCCTTGCTACTGATAATACCTTTATCTGCCAAGAATGTGTCGCTAGTCCAGCAAAAGCTAGCAGTACTCAAATACTTTGTAAGCAGTTCCATGAAATGGTCAGTCAGAAAGCAACTCATACCGGCTCGGACGTTGCCCAGGTTTGCAGGGTCGGGAGTTCCTGGCAGCAGAGAGCGGGGTACAGAGCTGCGTAGAGAAATCTGATCAGACCTAAATGAAACAGTCATTGTTGCCCACAAAAGACTGCTATGATGATGATATGGCTACCTATAATTGTTGCATTATTTCTGTTGCAGAATTTAATTATTAGATGCATGATATGATATTGTATAACGAATGTAATTAAGGGATGAATAATGACTTGAATGATATAATTTATTGGGTATGGAGAAGGGGTGGGAATATATAAGCGTTGGCTTCTTCCCACTCCTATTGAACAAGGCATTTTTTTGTTGTTTATTTATTTTTTGGTTTTGAGTCCTTGTTTTTAATTGTTTTTGTCTTGATGTTCAAATCAATCAAACCACATGGTCACTCTGTCAGGGCTCCAGCGTTCCTCTGTGGAGACGAGAACCTTCCAGAAGGAACACCATCTCTGCAGCAATCCACCAATCAGGCCTGTATGGAAGAGTGGCAAGACGGAAGCCACTCCTTCGTAAAAGGCACATGGCAGCCCATCTGGTGTTTGCCAAAAGGCACCTGGAGGACTCTCAGACCATGAGAAACAAAATTCTCTAGTCTGATGAGACAAAGATTGAACTCTTTGGCGTGAATACCAGGCATCATGTTTGGAGGAAAACAGGCACCACTGATAACCACACCAATGGGGGTGGCAGCATCATGCTGTGAGAATGTTTTTCAGTGGCAGAAACTGAGACTAGTCAGGATAGAGAGAAAGATGAATGCAGAAATGTACAGACATCCTGGATGAAAACCTGCTCCAGAGCGCTCTTGACCTCAGACTGGGGCAACGGTTCATCTTTCAGCAGGACAATGACACTAAGCACACAGCCAAGACATCAAAGGAGTGGCTTCAGGACAACTCTGTGAATGTCTTTGAGTGGCCCAGCCAGAGCCCAGACTTGAATCCAATTGAACATCTCTGAAGAGATCTGAAAATGCCTGATGGAGCTTGAGAGGTGCTGCAAAGAGGAATGGGTGAAACTGTCCAAAGATAGGTTTGCCAAAATGGTGGCATCATATTCAAAAACGACTTGAGGCTGTAATTGCTGCGAAAGGTGCATCAACAAAGTATTGAGCAAACGCTGTGAATACTTATGTACATGTGATTTCTTAGTATTTTATTTTTAATAAATTTGCAAAAGTCTTAAAAAAATGTTTTTCACATTGTCATGATTGGGTATTGTGTGTAGAATTTTGAGGAAAAAATAAATTTAATCCATTGTGGAATAAGGCTGTAACATAACAAAATGTGGAAAAAGTGAAGCACTGTGAAGACTTTCCAGATGCACTGTAGATCCTCTAAATGTGCGTTTTCAATGGGCTGGTCCAGGGGTGTCAAGCATATGGCTCGTGTGCCAAAAACAGCCCACAAGGGGATCCAGAATTTTCTCTGTGAATTTACAGCTTTATTTCTAGTAAATCTCTGACTTTCTACTGATTACAATAGTTTGTGTAAATCTGAGACATTTTTTCTCTGTAAGATGAGACTTTTTCTCATCAGTTTTCTTTTTCTTTTTTTCTGATGAGAACAAGGGGCCCTTGATCTTGCTGTGTGCAAGAGGATTTAATTATGCATTTAAAGGTGACATGAAAGTTACTTTTACAAGTAGTTACTTTAATAATGCAGTAACTCAAAAGTAACTCAGTTACATTTGAAAAGAAGTAACTAGTAACTAACTAGTTACTGTTTTTTAGGAACTTGCCCAACACTGGTTATGACCAGGATGTAGTATATTTTATTTCAAAAGGGAAACAAATGTCAATGCTACTAACAGTGCTCATTGAGTTTTATGCACTTTGAGATACGTCTGAGTAACATGTGACCAAAATGGTTATTTACAGAACTTTTTCATTCTATTTAATTGTTGTTCAACAGGAAAAAATAGTTCTACTACAAGTTCTGCTCAACCCCAGCACTGTTGTGTTTTTATGCACTTTTGATGTGCCTTTGTCATGTGCGAAGCACACATTTAAAACCAAGACAGTGAATAAAAAGTGCATATTTTTTATCATATTGATCTTTGTTGGTTTGAAATTTGTCACATTCAACAGATCGCTGAACATGTGTGGCCCAGTTACATGTCTTGATTTCCAATTGTGGCCCAACTGATTTTGTAATAGAATAGCCCTGTCATAGACCTTACCAGGGAGGCTGAGGAGTGTCATCCCCCTAAAGTTGGAGCACACCCTCCGGTCCCCTTTCTTGAAGAGAGGAACCACCACTTCAGTTTGCAAGGCCAAATGCACTGTCTCCAACCTCCATGCAATCCAGGGCCTTAAGGTACTCAGGGTCAATCTCATCCACCCCAGGGGCAGGGCCACCAAGGAGTTTTTTAACCACTTTGGCAACCTCAGCCCCTGTGACGGACGAGTCGTCCCCCTAGTCCACAAGCCCTGCTTTCTCTGTGAAAGGAGTGTCAGTGGGATTGAGGAGATCCTCGAAGTATTCCTTCCACCACCCGATAATACTCCCAGTCAAAGTAAGCAGCACCCCATCCACACCATACATAGTGTGGACAGGGAGCTGCCTCCCCATCCTGATTCACTGGACAGTTTGCCAGAATCTCTTCGAGGCCGACCGAAACTCTTGTTCCATGGCCTCACCGAACTCCTCCCACACCTGCATTTTTGCTTCAGCAACCACCTGAGCTGCACTCCACTTGGCCTGCCGGTACACCTCAGCTGCTCCGGGAGTCCCACAAGCCAACCAAGCTTGATAGGACTACTTCTTCAGCTTAAAGGTCCGATGACACGATTTTGACTTCATTTAATTTTGCAACATATAATTTCAATTTGACAAAATAGGTTGGTCTGTGCAGTTCTAAGTCAAACAGTCTTTTTTTCACGAGAATATGTGACGTTTTTATGAGCGCCACATCACAAATTGCATCAGTGGCTGGAAAACCCCCTGGCCATGTTGTAACGTCAGTGACATAACACAGCACTTGGCTGCCCATTGTACACGCAGGATGGAAGCGGTAGAAAACATTGACGATGGTTCCAACACATGTAGTCTGGAATTGGTTTGTGTTGTCCAATCTTCAGACAATTATAGTTCAGAAGAATAGGATGATAATCAAGAATCTGGGGGCATCGGACCTTATAGGTTTGAGCCGTGCCAAGCGGGCATCGTGCCTAGCGAGTCAAACTCAGAGAGTGACAGTGGAGAGGCACACATGGCCGCTGCAGCAGCAGCGACAAACACACGGCAGGGGAACACCGAGTGGTATGCTTTTGTTACAGCTATTGCAATAAATTATTTGGTCATAAACATAGTGTAACGTCGGGGCCATTTTAAGGGAGCCAGGGATTTCCCAGCATGCTTTGCCAGTTTGAAACGTTACTGTGTGTGTTAAATGTGTTACTTCTGAGTTATACTGCTGTGTCATTATAACTGCATTATAATGGCCCAGCAGTGTTTAGCAGGATTAGGGCAAGATGTATCATGTGTGTGTAACCATGATTGAAACGGAGGTCTGGGGGAATGACCTCCACTGCTCTGTGTACTAAGTGGAGGTTGGGGGTTGGTGGTGTGTAAATAAAGCCTGTTCATCACAACCATCTTGCTCCTCTTTCTTTGTGTGAACCCTGCTACGTCACACTGGTGTCAGGAGTGGGATATGGAGCGAGATGAGGATCCAGGCGGAGGTACAGCGGCCGGAGCGATTCATCGCTCAGCCGGGAACGGAGTATAGAGCAGAGACGCTGGCCCCTGGAGAGCTTCGCTGCGATGGACGGAGCAGAGCAAACCAGCCCCGTTTCCCGCCCTTTTCAGGGCAGGACGGGCTGGCGATTCCAGAGCAATTAGGAGCGGCAATCTACCGGGAGATGACCGTCCCATCCATCCAGCAGCGGGCCAAGATTCCCCGCTACAACGGCGAGAACCTGTTGGATGACCGCCTGGCCCAGGTCGAGTTGGCTGCCGCGCTGATCATCAGAGGAAACCACCGTGCTGAGAGCGAGTGGAGGAGGAGCTACGGCAGATCACAGCAGCGCGTGCACGAAGGAAACAGCCGTGGCGACGCGAGGAAGGACGGCTTCCGCTGCACAGTGCCAGGGTACATGGCATGGTACCGCCCCGCACACAGCGCACGACAAACTGGCCCCTCGCCGACGCTAAATTAGAGCGAGGTGGCATGGACGGGGAAAAAGCCGCCTCCTGCAGATGCTTCCCCCGGCAGATGACGTCACAGAGGCGCAGGAGCGACGCAGCGGAGCGAGCAGGACGAAGATGCGGCCACTTTCCAGGCGCGGCAAGGGCTGGACGCATGGACGCGGGCCAGCGGCCGCCTGGGACAACTGGCAGCGGTGGGAGTCGGCCGGAGCGGGCCTGGGACTCCCGCTGCCAGGGAAGGGACTGTGCGTGGTCCTACAGAGGCTGTCAGATGTGTCCATCCGCCCGCTGATGGCCAAACCGGAACCCTACCCCAACCAGATGCTCTGACCGAGACTCAGATGGCCCGTGCATGCCGCCCTGGCACCGGGCTGACTCGTGTTGGATTTCTGAAAGTGGACTTTGAATTTTCTGGGGACAGAAACCAGTCCAGGGGGGGGCAGTGTAACGTCGGGGCCATTTTAAGGGAGCCAGGGATTTCCCAGCATGCTTTGCCAGTTTGAAACGTTACTGTGTGTGTTAAATGTGTTATTTCTGAGTTACACTGCTGTGTCATTATAACTGCATTATAATGACCCAGCAGTGTTTAGCAGGATTAGGGCAAGATGTATCATGTGTGTGTAACCATGATTGAAACGGAGGTCTGGGGGAATGACCTCCACTGCTCTGTGTACTAAGTGGAGGTTGGGGGTTGGTGGTGTGTAAATAAAGCCTGTTCATCACAACCATCTTGCTCCTCTTTCTTTGTGTGAACCCTGCTACGTCACAATAATTTATTAAACCCCGATTTTTCAATAAAGTCCTAGCAGTGTATTTATAATAAAATTGAAACATCTACCTGATACTTTCAATGCTCCCCCCAAGTAAACAAATTAAAAGATACTATTTTTTTTATTTTTGCAGGTGCCAGTGTGGTCTGTGTGTGACCATGACAACAGAGGAGGAGAGTTTGCTGTCAGCAGCAGGACAAGGTGAAGCAGAAAGTTCCGGACGGTGCTATAAAGTGTATCACTGGTCATCACAACTTCCCCGCGGTGTGTCTGAACGAAGATGTGTTGGAAGTGGCCTACTTCACCTATAAACATTATGTGAATGTGGATTATGGGAACAATTGGAAGCGCTATACAGCTAACAGACAGTTCATCCGATGGTGCTACCACTACCTTGGTGAGAAAGTCCGAGTGCCAATACCTGCCTGTGTCATTCACAAGATTAGAGAGACCTTTCCACTACAAGACGGACAATATGTCGGTTTCACTTATGCTAACTACCTTTATGTTTTCAGGATACTGTTTTTCATTCAATAAATGTTTATCTGAACACAACGTTTGTCAATTATTCCAAGAAAAAGAAATTACTAAATATTTTTAGTGTGATCCTTGAAAATCTCATAACTGTTGTCATCATTTGGACGTTGCATGCAATCCTGTATCAATCCTGGGTATTTGAATGATAGCATTTTTTTTTAATTTGGTAAATATAATTGGTTTTTAGTAAATTAGAGCATACTCGTAGCCATAAATTATCATCTTAAAGTTAAATTATTTGTAAAACCATCCATCCATCCATCCATCTTCTACCGCTTTTCCGGAGGTCCGGGTCGCGGAGGCAGCAGTTCAAGCAGAGAAGCCCAGACTTCCCTCTCCCCAGCCACCTGCTCCAGCTCTTCAGAGGGGATACCAAGGCGTTCCCAGACTAGCTGGGAGACATAGTCTCTCCACCGAGTCCTGGGTCTGCCCCGGGGTCTCCTCCCAGTGGGACGTGCCTGAAACACCTCAAGTGGGAGGCGTCCAGGAGGCATCCTAATCAGATGCCCATACCACCTCAACTGACTCCTTTCAATGTGGAGGAGCAGCGGTTCTACTCTGAGCCTCTCCCGGATGACTGAGCTCCTCACCCTATCTCTGAGGGTGAGTCCAGCAATCCTACGGAGAAAGCTCATTTCAGCCGCTTGTATCCGCGATCTCGTTCTTTCGGTCATTACCCAAAGCTCGTGACCATAGGTGAGAGTAGGAACGTAGATTGACTGGTAAATCGACAGCTTTGCCTTAGAACTAAGCTCCCTCTTCACCACAACAGACCGGTTCAACGTCCGCATCACTGCAGATGCTGCTCCAATCCGTCTGTCGATCTCTCGCTCCATTTTCCCCTCACTCGTGAACAAGACCCCAAGATACTTAAACTCCTCCACTTGGGGCAGGAGCCTGTCCCCAACCCGGAGAGGACAATCCACCTTTTTCCGGCTGAGGACCATGGACTCGGACTTGGAGGTGCTGATTCTCATCCCAGCCGCTTCACACTCAGCGGCAAACCGTCCCAGCAAGAGCTGTAGGTCATTGCTGGATGAAGCCAACAGGACAACATCATCTGCAAACAACAGAGATGAGATCCTGTGGTCACCAAGCATGATACCCTCCATTCCCTGGCTGCGCCTAGAAATCCTGTCCATAAAAATTATGAACAGGACCGGTGACAAAGGGCAGCCCTGGCGGAGTCCAACTCTCACTGGGAATGACTCCGACCGAGTGTTGGCAATGCGAACTAAACTCTCACAACGGTCGTACAGAGACCGAATAGCTCGTAACAACAAGCCCGATACCCCATACTCCCGAAGCACCCCCCACAAAAATCCACGAGGGACGCGGTCAAATGCCTTCTCCAAGTCCACAAAACACATGTAAACTGGTTGGGCAAACTCCCACGAACCCTCAAGAATTCTCGAGAGGGTAAAGAGCTGGTCCGATGTGCCACGGCCAGGACGAAAACCACATTGCTCCTCCTGAATCCGAGGTTCGACCAACGGCCGGACTCTCCTCTCCAGTACCTTGGCATAGACCTTCCCAGGGAGGCTGAGGAGTGTGATCCCTCTAAAGTTGGAGCACACCCTCCGGTCCCCTTTTTTGAAGAGAGGAACCACCACCCCGGTTTGCCATGCCAAAGGCACTGCCCCCGACCTCCACGCAATGTTGCAGAGGCGTGTCAACCATGACAACCCAACAACATCCAGGGCCTTGAGGTACTCGGGGAGAATCTCGTCCACCCCCGGGGCCCGGCCACCAAGGAGATTTTTAACCACCTTGGCGACCTCAGCCCCTGTGATAGGCGAGTCATCCCCCTCGTCCCCAAACCCTGCTTCCTCTGTGGAAGGCGTATCAGTGGGATTGAGGAGATCCTCGAAGTATTCCTTCCACCGCCCGACGATATCCCCAGTTGAAGTCAACAGTGTCCCATCCGCACCATACACAGTGTGGACGGGGAGCTGCTTTCCCCTCCTGAGCCGCCGAACAGTTTGCCAGAATCTCTTTGAAGCCGACCGAAAGTCTTGTTCCATGGCCTCACCGAACTCCTCCCATACCCGGGTTTTTGCTTCAGCAACCACCCGAGCTGCACTCCGCTTGGCCTGCCGGTACACCTCAGCTGCTTCGGGAGTCCCACAAGCCAACCAAGCTTGATAGGACTCCTTCTTCAGCTTAATGGCCCCCCTCACCACTGGTGTCCACCACTTGGTTCGGGGGTTGCCACCACGAGATGCACCGACCACCTTGCGGCCGCAGCTCTGGGCTGCCGCTTCAACAACAGAGGTGGAGAACTTTATTCTTTTTTATTTGTAGTTTTATTTGTAAAACCTCTTTAGAAATTAAAATTATTCTGTTACTGATGGCAATATCCTAAAAATAATGTATTCCCTATTATTTATGTCTCATAAAAAATGCAATTTTGTTTGTTATCATTGTTTATTTACTGCTTTTGTCTTGTATTAACTGGCATGTGATTTTCAACAATAAGAAAGATAAGATAAGATAAGCCTTTATTAGTCCCACAACGGGGAAATTCCAGGAATGCAACAGCACAGGGATAGCAACACTCAGAGCAACAATCAGAAGGCAAGAAAAAAACAAGCAAGAGCGGCTAATATACATATGTACATATTACTATAAAATAAATATATACACACACAGACACACAGTGCAGAGCATTGTAGCTGGATGGAATAAATATATGAGTATATGAACACACAGTGCAGAGCATTGTAGCTAGATGGAATAAATATGTAAATATATAAACACCCACAGTACGGAGCATTGCAGCTAGGTGTAATAAATATGCAAGTATATAAACACACAGTGCGGAGCAATGTAGCTAGATGGAATAATATGTAGATATATAAAAACACAGTGCGGAGCATTGTAGCTAGATGGAATAAATATGTAAATATATAAACACACACAGTGCAGAGCATTGTTGCTAGATGGGATGAAACAGCATAACCGTCTACTTAGTTATCCTACATGGTATGATTATGTGCCCATACATATTCTCACCCTCCATAGCGACCGGTATGTTCCTAGTTGTATGCCGGAGGGGACCATTGTGTAAGTCTATTGCATCTTTTGCATTCAAAAAACTATTAGTTTGTTACGTCTTTTTGCTATCTCTGCGAGCAGCCCTGCTTAGGTTGTACAGTCTGACAGCCGTTGGTAGGAAGGACCTACGAAACCTCTCGGTTGTGCACCTGGGATGATGTAGTCTGCTGCTAAATGAGCTCCTCAGTGCATCCAGTATGTCCTGCATAGGGTGGAACTCGGACTCCAGCAGAGATGACAGTTTAGCCACCGTCCTTCTCTCTCCTATCTCCTCCATCGGATCAAGGCGCTGCCCCAGGACAGAGCTAGCTTTCTTAATCAGTTTGTTCAGTCTCTTCCTATCGGCTGCAGTAATGCCACTGCCCCAGCAGACCACTCCAAAAGTGATGGCTGATGCCACCACCGTGTCATAGAATGACTTCAGCAGCGCCCCTTGTACACCAAAAGACCTGAGTCTCCTCAGCAGGAACAGCCTGCGCTGTCCCTTCTTGTAGAGTGTGTCAGTATTGTGTGACCAGTCTAGTTTATTGTTCAGATGAACACCCAGGTACTTATAGGATGTCACCATCTCGATGTCTGTTCCCTGTATATTTACTGGTGCTGTGAGGGGCTGCCCATGCCTGCGGCAGTCCACCACCAGCTCCTTAGTTTTCCTCGCGTTGATCTGGAGGCAGTTCCGATGGCACCAGTCCACGAAGTCCTGGATAAGCCCTCTGTACTCAGCTTCATCTCCATTGGAGATGAGGCCAACGATCGCAGAGTCATCAGAGAACTTCTGTAGATGGCAGTGTGTTGTGTTGTGTGAGAAGTCTGCAGTATAAAGAGTGAACAGGAAGGGAGCCAGCACCGTTCCCTGGGGGGCCCCCGTGCTACTGATGATCGTGTCGGACACACAGTCCCGGGTTCTCACAAACTGAGGCCGGTTCGTGAGGTAGTCCAGGATCCATGATGACAGGTGCTGGTCCACCCCTGCTCGCAGCAGCTTGTCCTTCAGGATCATCGGTTGGATGGTGTTGAAAGCACTGGAGAAGTCAAAGAACATGATCCTCACCATATTCCCGGGCTTCTCCAGGTGGGACAGAGAACGGTGAAGGAGGAAGATCACCGCATCCTCCACCCCAATGCCATGCTGGTAGGCGAACTGGAGTGGATCCATCGCTGGTTCCACCAGGGGGCGGAGGTGAGCAAGAAGCTGAAGTGAAACTAGAAGCAACTGATAGTCCACATTTTTTCTAGAGTTTGGTCTCAAGAAAAACAATACTCATAACTGGTAGAGCACACGTACTATAACTATCAACAATATTAAATTAATTATTATTACAGGAAAAAGTCCAAATTAGTGGCAATGAATACAATATAGTCAGTTGATGTCACGAACCAAGCCCATGTTATCCTTTAGGCTCGGTTCTGACCGTTCTGTGGCTCAGGCATCGGGTTTATTATGTATTTTCTTTTGAGTTCTTGTTGTTTTCATGTCTGTGTTCCTTTTCTTTTCCATGCCTGTATCCGGCGGTTGTTGGGCAGCAGTTTCAACCCACTTTCAGGTGGGCACTGTCCAACATTCACCGGTCCAACCACACGCCCTCTCCATTTGACAGTCAGCTGTTTCGCCCCGGTAATAATCCTGCACCTGGCCCAGGGTTGTCCAATTTGTCACGTCAGCAGTGGTTGCACTTAAGCGGCTCTTGCCAGTCAAACACTGCTGGACCATTGTGTATGTGGAGAATCCTGCGTATAAATCCATTCATCCTTCTCCTCCTCGTGCACTCCTCCAGTGTAAAAGCACACGAGGAGCGTACGAGGAGGCTTATTCAATTCAATTCAATTCAACTTTATTTATATAGTGCCATTTCACAACAGTCATCTCATAGCACTTTCAACTGTAGGGGGAACCCCCACAGTTGCAGAAAGACCCCAGCAATCAGGCAATCCCCTGTGAGCAAGCACTTGGTGATGGTGGAGAGGAAAAACTCCCTTTTAACAGGAAGAAACCTCCAGCAGAACCAGGCTCAGGGAGGGGCAGTCATCTGCTGAGACTGGCTGGGGAGTGAGGGGACAGAGAAGATGAAAAGAACAGACATGTAGAGAGCAAACAGCACGATGGGTACTCAATCTATGGGAGAGAACAAACAGATGTTAATGACCAGCAAAAAAAAAAATATTTCATTGAGAGTGAAGAAAGGAGTGAGGCCCAGTGCATTATTGGAGGTCCCCCGGCTGACTAAACCTATTAGCAGCATAACTAAGGGAGGGTTCAGAAACACATGATCCCTCCCTAATTGTAGGCTATATCAAAAAGGAAGGTTTTAACCCTATTCTTAAAAACAGAGATTGAGTCTGACTCCCGAATCCCGATTGGCAGCTGGTTCCACAGGAGAGGAGCTTGATAACTGAAGGCTCTGCCTCCCATTGTACTTTTGGAGATTCTAGGTATTACAAGTAATCCTGCATTTTGGGAGCGTAGTGCTCTGTTAGGATAATACGGTAGTATCAGATCTTTTAAATAAAAAGAAGCCTGATTGTTTAGAGCTTTGTAAGTAAGAAGAAGGATTTTAAACTTAATTCTAAATTCTATGGGAAGCCAAGGAAGGGAAGCCAGAACCGGAGAGATATGATCTATTGATGCGATGGACAGATCGCCAGTCCATCGCAGGGCCAACACAGACAGACAGACAACCATTCACTCTCACAGTCATACCTAAGGACAATTTAGAATCCCCAGTTTGATGCCAATTAATGGTGGAGTGAGTGGTCTCAATCTTGCAGGCTCTTGCAGCTTAAATCAATTTTTTTAGTTGTGGTTCAGCCGGTCTGGATTCGGGGGTCAGACTCGATCTCTGTTTTTAAGAGTTGTTTTGCGTTCGCTGTGAGAACTGGACTTATGGGACTGCTCTCATTCGTGAGTGAACTGATTGGCGTTTCTCTTCATGGTTCGCTGCTACGCTTAACCCGAAGCGTTTGCTAGGCTAATGCTATAGCTAACGCCATAGCTAGTCGTAGCACCTAGCACCGACACGGAGAAGCGACTCTGTCCCCGGTGATTGAGGCTCGCTGGAGGAACAAGCCGAGGCAGCAGTTGGACGGGAGCCGGATCGGAGTTCAACTGCAGCAGTGGTGGGAGACGGGGACCAGTGAAGGACCACCAGGGCCCCAGCCGGAGTCGGAGCCCAGTTGCAGCGGTGGGGCTCGGCGGAGGAACTACTGAGGCAGACGGCGGTAGGCAGCGGGGCTCAGCGGAGGGTCTACTGGGACCCCAGCTGGACAGAAGCAGGATTGGAGCTCGGCTGCAGTGGCGGTGGGTGGCGGGACTCAGTGGAGGAGCTTCCGGTGCCCCGGCTGGACAGGAGCTCGGTTACGGCGGCGGTAAGCAGCGGGACTAGCAGCGGAGGGGGCTAGCAGAGGCCCAGCAGGATTCGAGGTCAGTCGGATCGGATACCGGCGACACCAGCAGGGATTGTTTTACTATCCACAGGTCAGTAAAAATGCCACCAAAGAAGGAGGAAATGGAAGAGATCAAAAAATCTCTGAACTTCTTGTCAGAAGAACTGTCCAAAGTGGTTAGTCAGCAGGCTAAAATAATAGAGCTAATGGAAGATGTCCGAGAATTAAAATTAACAATTAAGGAAAAAGACAAAAAAATTGCAGACTTGGAGCGATGCGTCGAGGATCTTGAACAATGTTCTCGTATGGATGATCTAATTATAAGTGGACTAGACATTAAATATCAATCATATGCTCATGCTACAGCAGGATTGAGAGGAGAGGAGGCTCCCCTGAGTGAATCAGTCTCCCTGGAAAACCAGGTGCTTCAGTTCCTTGATAGTAAATATAAAGGTCGAAGCAAATGCAATTTCAGCCTGTCACGCTTTACCCAGAAAAGATAATAAAACAAAGAAATCAATTGTGATGCGCTTTGTGAACAGAAGGGTAAAGAATGACATACTGAGGCAGGCCAGAAAACTACGGGGAACAGAAGTTTACCTAAATGAACATCTAACAAAAACTAATGTTGAAATAGCACGGCAAGCACAGATGCTGAAAAGACAAAATAAGATACAGGCAACATGGACAAGAAATTGTAGAGTTTGGATCAAACTAAATGGAACACCTGAGGAAGCAAAGAGTATAATAATCAGGGATGTTACTGACTTAAATACAGATGAACACTGATTAAGAAAATTAAGAGACTATAAAAATCCATGTCCACACACACGGCAAGAATAGTTCTTTTGACATACCATGTCAATGTACTTTAAAAAAAATAAATAAAATAAACAAAACAAACAAAAAAACTTATGACTGACTTGAGTAGACATCAATTATCCCCAGTTGGAGGAAGTCATTTGACACAGAGTGAGGAAATTCAAACTCTGAAAATATGCCATTATGCTGAACATAAACTACAAGAGATGGAAAATGATATTGATCCTGATAACCACTTTATCAATAATATTCATAATCATTGTGATTATTACACCGAAAAGCAATTCAAAAGTCAAGTGCAACTAGATGGTAAACTATCAATAATACACTTCAACAGCAGAAGTCTTAACAAAAACTTTCCACAGATTCAGGACTATTTAAAACGGCTAGACAGAAAATTTACAGCTATCGCAGTCTCTGAAACTTGGCTGAATGAAGAGCAGGCTCCCCTGATGGCAATAGAGGGATATCAGATGTTTCATATTAACAGATCTCAAAAAAAGGGTGGTGGTGTTGCACTGTATATTGATGACCTGTATAGGTGTAAACTTGTAAATGGAATGTCCTTTGCACTACCAGGGATTTTGGAATGTGTTACTGTTGAGATTGACCAAGATAAAACAAAAAATCTAATTATAAGTTGTATATATAGAACGCCGGGAACTTGATTGAGACATTCAGAGATAAATTAGTCGAGCTGTACAATAATATTACTAGTAAAAAAATGGTAGTAATTTGTGGAGATTTCAATATTGATTTACTAAATTCATATCGACAAAATGTAATTACAGAGTTCATGAATTCTATGTACAGCATGAGTCTATATCCCACAATAACACATCCCAGTAGAATCACAGTTCACACTGCTACACTTATTGACAACCTGTTTGTTAATATTGTAACGTGCTGCTCGACATGGCGACGTCCCACCGGGAGGTTCGAACTCACGCCTCCCGCTCCGGAGTCCCGCACCCTACCTGTGTCGCCAATAGGGTCAACCCACTTGGCAAGCCAAGTAGGGTGCTCATATTGAGTTCGCTACACTAGTGTAACGTGCTGCTCGACATGGCGACGTCCCACCGGGAGATTCGAACCCACGCCTCCCGCTCCGGAGTCCCGCACCCTACCTGTGTCGCCAATAGGGTCAACCCACTTGGCAAGCCAAGTAGGGTGCTCATATTGAGTTCGCTACACTACTCCCCTCTGGTTCTCGACATCGTCCCGATGTCAGCGCCCCATTACTGCTTTGGACAGGAGATCCCACTTCTGACACCAATGTAACGTGCTGCTCGACATGGCGACGTCCCACCGGGAGATTCGAACTCACGCCTCCCGCTCCGGAGTCCCGCACCCTACCTGTGTCGCCAATAGGGTCAACCCACTTGGCAAGCCAAGTAGGGTGCTCATATTGAGTTCGCTACACTACTCCCCTCTGGTTCTCAACATCGTCCCGATGTCAGCGCCCCATTACTGCTTTGGACAGGAGGTCCCACTCCTGACACCAATGTAACGTGCTGCTCGACATGGCAACGTCCCACCGGGAGATTCGAACTCACGCCTCCCGCTCCGGAGTCCCGCACCCTACCTGTGTCGCCAATAGGGTCAACCCACTTGGCAAGCCAAGTAGGGTGCTCATATTGAGTTCGCTACACTATTATTGATAAGAAAATAGAAAGTGGATTATTGATAAATGATATAAGTGACCATTTCCCAACCTTACCAAAACAGAAATTTTTTTTAAAATCGTTCAGATACAAATCACAAAATGCAATCAGTTCTTTTAAAGAACACTTGCTGAAGCAAGGCTGGACAAAAGTCTATGTATCAGATGTAAATGAAGCCTATGACACATTTATAAACATTGTAACCACTGTTTATGAAAAAAACTGTCCATTAGTAAAAAAAAAAAGCTTAAACATAAATTTGCTGATAAGCCATGGTTAACCAAAGGATTACAAAAGGTGTGTAAAAAGAAAAATTTATTATATAAAGCTTTTCTAAAGAAAAGGACAAAAGAAGCAGAGCAGTGGTATAAAACATACAAAAAATAAGTTAACATATATAATAAGACGTAGTAAAAGAGATTATTACAGTAAAGAACTGGAGAAAAACAGACAATATTAAAAATACATGGACAATACTTAACAATATTCTTGGAAATAAAAACAGAAATACAAGCTACCCAACCACAATTTTTAGAAAAACAATAAAACGACTCAGAGTGTGAATGCAGCTTCACCTGCAGATGAATTTAATAACTTTTTTGTTAACATTGGTCCTAATTTGGCTCGAGAAATACCCATTATGGCACCCACAGGTGATACAATAAGCAAAAACACTGCTATAAAAGACTCCATTTTCATAAAGAACACAGACGGGAGAGAGGTCATTGAAATTGTTAAAACGTTTAAAAGTAAAACATCTACGGACTGTGATGGTATTGACATGCTCTTAGTCAAAACTATTATTGAATGCTTAGTGAAACCACTGACGTATATCTGTAACCTGTCTCTCCAAACAGGTATATTTCCCAATGCAATGAAAATAGCTAAAGTAATTCCGATATACAAGACGGGTGACAGAGGGGAACTTTCAAACTATAGACCAATTTCACTATTGCCGCAATTTTCCAAGATACTTGAAAAAATATCCTATAAGAGAACTGACAACTTCATACTGAAGAATAATTTATTGTGTGAGCAGCAATATGGGTTCAGACAAAAGAGGACAACTGCATTTGCTCTAATGGAATTTATAGAAAAAATATCAACTGCCATTGAAAATAAAGAGTATTCAGTTGGGGTATTCCTGGATCTTAAAAAAGCATTTGATACAGCGGATCATAACTTATTATTAAAGAAACTACAAAATTGTGGTATTAGGGGAGAAGCACTGTCCTGGTTATGTAGTTACTTAAACAATAGATATCAGTATGTATGTGTTGTTAACAAAAATTCACAGTTACTGAAGGTTACTTGTGGAGTCCCACAGGGTTCAGTTTTGGGGCCATTGTTATTCAATATGTATATAAATGATATATGTAAAGTTTCAGAAAAAATGGATTTAATATTGTTTGCCGATGACACTAATTTATTATGCAGTGGAAGCAATTTGGAACAACTTTTGGATACACTCGGAAAGGAATTAGGAAAGCTTAAACTGTGGTTTGATTCAAACAAATTAACGCTCAATTCAAGTAAGACAAAATTTATAGTTTTTAACAACCATCACAACAACTTAGTATCTAAACTCAGTGTAAATGGTGTAGAGATTGAAAGGGTATCCGAAACTAAATTTCTTGGTGTAATAATTGATAATAAACTGTGTTGGAAGTCACATATTATATTAATTTATTATATTAAAGGTAAAATATCCAAATCAATTGCAATACTACACAGAGTGAAATATTTGCTGAATCAACCCACACTATATACCTTGTATCATTCATTAATACTCCCATACATGACATATTGTACTGAAGTATGGGGAAATACATATAAAACAAACATATATCCAGTCTTTATGCTTCAGAAGAGAGCTATTAGAATAATAAACAAAGCAGCTTACAGGGGACCAACAAACCCACTTTTTCTTAAATTAAAAGCTCTCAAGTTGAAAGATCTGGTTGACTTTAAAACTGCAGTAATAATGTTTAAAGTGAAGAATCTATCACTGCCCGCAAATATCCAAAAGCTGTTTCAAATAAGGGAGAAACAATCTCATTTCAGAGGAACATGCATATTTCAAAAACCTTCAGTGAGAACTACCACCAAGCAACACTGTGTTTCAGTGCAAGGAGTCACATTATGGAACGATTTTGGACCTGAATTAAAATCATGTAAAACGCTTGGACAATTTAAACAAAAACTAAAGGAAGAAATACTCCAAACATATATACAAGATGATATATAAAATCACATAAGGATTGTCATATCCAGTCTGCGTTGTGTTGTTGCTTATTTTTTTTTTTGTCACATTTTGTTTTAACTTTGTTCTGAATTGTAATCGCTCTTGTTTGTTTTTCTTTTGAATTCTTGGATGGAATATGGGTGGGCAATATAAGCTGCGGCTTCAGCCATC
This sequence comes from Pholidichthys leucotaenia, assembly GCA_020510985.1. Taxonomy (NCBI): domain Eukaryota; kingdom Metazoa; phylum Chordata; class Actinopteri; order Cichliformes; family Pholidichthyidae; genus Pholidichthys; species Pholidichthys leucotaenia. The sequence goes on along the minus strand of CM035836.1, from coordinate 22,057,978 downwards.
ACCCATTTCGGATAACTTATGTTGAACTGTATAATCAGAGGAGTTACTGTCTAATTTGCCCTTGTTGGATTTTCTTGCCCCCTTTGTTTTATTATTCTGTTTCTTTTAATCTGTACTTTTAATCTATCCAAAATAAAGATTGATTGATTGATTGATTGATTGATGATCTCTCTTTCTAGCACCTGTTAAAACTCTTGCTGCAGCATTTTGGATCAGCTGAAGACTTTTTAAAGAAGTTTTAGGACAACCTGATAATAAAAAATTACAATAATCTAATCTCGAGCTAACAAAAGTGTGGATCAGTTTCTCAGCATCACTCTGAGACAAGATGCTCCTAATCTTGGCAATATTACGCAAATGATAGAAGGCAGTCTTAGAAACAAATTTAATATGTGAATTGAAGGACAGATCTTGATCAAAAATAATTCCAAGGTTCCTCACAGAGCTAGTAAGAGAAAAAGTAACTGCATCCAAACTGAAGGTTTGATTTGGAAAGGTATTTCTAAGGTTTTTTGGACCAACAAGAATGACTTCAGTCTTATCTGAATTTAATAGGAAATTAAAAGTCATCCAAGCTTTAATTTCCTTAAGACAGGCTTCCAACTTGGCTAATTGATTACTATCATCTGGCTTCATTGACAGGTATAACTGTGTGTCATCTGCATAACAATGAAAATGTATAAAGTGCTTCCTAATAATGTTGCCTAACGGAAGCATATATAAACTAAAAAGAGTAGGGCCTAGCACAGATCCCTGTGGAACTCCATGACTAAGCTTTGAGTTGAAAGAAAACTCATTATTGACATGAATAAACTGGAACCTATCAGATAAATAAGATCTAAACCACTGCAACGAAGTTCCATTAATCAGAATCAGAATCAACTTCTTCTAAGTCCAACATAGTGTTCTAATCTATCAAATACTAAGGAGGCGTACACCTCATCACCACTCCCCCCACTTGGGAGATCGGATCACAACTTGGTTCATCTTCTGCCGGTGTACAAACCCTTAGTACACAGACAACTTCCGGTCATGCGCACGGTGAAGTTATGGTCTGAGGAGGCAATGGACGTGCTAAAGGACTGTTTTGATGGGGAGGAGTGGTGTTGATGGGGAGGAGCGGATCCGGAAGTTGATGCTGTGATCGCAAGAGACAATTGCGCAATAATTTGAACGGCGACTGCTGTCACCAAGATTAAAACAAACTTCTCCACAGGTAGTTTTTTTTTTTTTTTTTTGTAATTAATTCATTAATTGTCTGTGTCTTTCTTTCTTTCTTTTTTTTTTTTTACGGAGCTGGAGGATTTAGAACGTTATATCGACGCATTTTACGACCGTTTTTGTGTCATGGAGCAGGCGAGTGTGTGTTCTGCTGCTGCCTCTGCTGTTGCTTCTCAGTCTAAGCGACCGAGACCCGCAGATTCACCCAAAATAACGCCCGAGAAATCACAGCAGGGCACCGAGGTTAGCGATATCCTCCTCTCTATTGAGAATAAACTCACCAGCATGGATGGTAGACTGGCGCTGGTTGAACTTCTTCACAAGGAATTCCAAAATTTGCGGGAGAGCCTTGAGTTTAGTCAGGCGCAGCTCGTCTCTCTCGTGGAGGAAAATAACAGCCTGAAAAAGTCAGTCACCACACTAACCGCACGGCTTGGCGTTGTTGAGGGAGAAAATCGGAAAATGAAGGAGACAGTTCTCAGTTTGCAGTCACGCAGCATGAGAGATAACCTCGTTTTTTCTGGAATTATTGAAAAAAATAATGAAAATCCAGAACAGCTGGTCCGAGAATTTATGTCATCACAACTTAAACTATCCCCCGAAGTCACAAACTCAATTACTTTCCACCGAGTCCACCGAATAGGGCAAAAAAATTCCCAGAATAAACGTCCCAGACCTATTGTTGCCAAATTTGAACATTTTAAGCAAAAAATTTTGGTACAGAGGCAGGGCAAGCAGCTTAAAAACACCAATTATGGTCTAAATCAGGGGTTCTCAAAGTTTTGATGGGTGAGGGCCAATTTGGGAATCCAAAGTTGAACCGAGGGCCATCAAAGGGACGGAGGCAAAAAAAAAAAAAAGACTGAAAATTCAATTCCATTTGTAATCCTTTTAATTATCAGATTTAATTAGTTTGGGTAAAGTCATATTAACAGTAAGAAATTGGGACTGATGAAAATACAATTTTAGTTTGTCCGTGCTTTCATCCGTCCGTGCTTTTTTTTAATATCCGTGCTTTCATCCAGTGCGATGGAAAACGCTCCCTTTTCTAGCCCCTCCACACGTATCGCCAGTTGGTCCTTCAAATCATTTGCCAGATCTTCGATTCGTCTTGTGACTGTGTCATTCGACAAACTTACGTCACGGAACTTTGTTTTTTGGTCTGGGCATACACGCTCTGCCACTTTTAGCATACAGTCTCGAACAAATTCTCCGTCACTAAACGGCTTGCCCCGTTTAGCTATTTCATGAGCTACCACATAGCTAGCCTCTGTTACTGCTTCGCTGGTTTTTGAAAATTGCGTGAAGACTGACTGTTGTGCTGTGTAGCCCCTTTTAAGTTGTTCCATCTTTGTGGTGCGATCCTTGCCACTGAATTTTTCATAATTTTTGTGTTTTGTTTCGTAATGGCGCCTGATGTTAAAGTCTTTTCGCACTGCGATTACCTGTCTGCAGATGAGGCATACAACTTTATCTGACCCGTGAGGTTCAACGAAGCAGTCCAAAGTCCATTTTTCCTGAAACTGCCTTTTTTCCTCGCTGACAGTTCTCGGTTTCCTCGAGTGAGCGGTCTCCATCTCTGCCTCTTTCTCTCGCTGATCCATCTTTATTTCCACACTTCGACTTCCACAAGCACTAATATTTATTTCTTATTCTTCTTCTGACTCAAAATGGTGCTCCGAAACCGTTGCCAACCAACACTTCTGCACTGTGCGCTGAACGTTCCATCTCCCATAATACAATTGGACTAGCTGCTGCAATGAAGTGATCGCAAGGTCGACAACACATGTAATTACGGCTTGTGCCTACAGATGGCGCCAAAGACCACTAAACGTAGATGTGTATCGGAATTTTTCCAAAGCAATTAGTTCAGATCATATATTGGTTAAGACGTTAACAGATTGGCCGCGGGCCGCCAGAAATGTTTTCGCGGGCCGCCATTGGCACGGGGGCCGCACTTTGAGAAACATTGGTCTAAATGATCAATTTCCACAAGAAATCTTGGAAAAGAGAAGGAAGCTTTTTCCCATTAGGAAGCAATACATCCAAGAAGGTAAAGGTGCTATTGTTTCTGTGGATAGATTGTATATAGATGGCAAGCTGTTTATGGATGAAACTATAACTCCCTGGTTATTCTAGAGCCCATTTTTTTTCTCTTTTTTTTTTTAGCTACAGGTGGAAAAGAGTGGGATTGTGCGCAGGTCTCTTACTCGATTTCAGTTTAATATGTTAACATTTGTCAAAATGTTTATTTCTTTGTTGTTGAGGTTATTGTTTGTTTGTTTGTCTGTTGTAGGGGGTTTTTTTTGTTGAAGTTTTTAGGTCATTGTTGTATGTTGTCTGCATTTTTCCACCACTTACTAACCTTCTTGTCTGTTTTTTCTCATACTTCTGGTTTGTGGGAAATAACTTGAAATACATGTACCCCATTTGCTTGCAATTGCAGGCAAATGGCACAGAGACATCATGCGCGCACACCCAATTATATATGCATATATACACACAACATATATATACATATATATGCATACATTACAGACATATCACATAGGCACATATAGTTTACACATTTAGTTAGTCTTTAGTACACAACCAGTTAGTGAAAACATGTCTTCATTTAAGTTTGTCACGTGGAACATACGTGGAATTGGAAATGGGGAGAAGAGGCTAAAAGTTTTTAATCGATTGAACGATCTACAGGCAGACTTTGTTTTATTGCAGGAGACACATGTCTCTAAGTCGTCTGTAGATGCGCTCACCTCACCAGAATTCCCCCATATGTACTCAGCCGGCTTTAATTCTAAGCAAAGGGGGGTAGCTATACTGGTAAATAGAAGAATACACTTTGTTATGAATAACACCATAATAGATCCAGAAGGTAGATTTATAATACTAAAAATTTCAGTCCAAAATTTGGATCTATGTATTGCAAGCGTTTATGGCCCAAATGTTGACGACCCATCCTTTTTTCACACTTTTTTCACTTCTCTTTCTGAGCACTTGGACACCACACTTATAATAGGAGGGGACTTCAACTTGGTATTAAACCCTGCACTCGACAGGCTCAGTACATCGGGGGTTTACCGAAAATGGCTGGCTACTGACACTTTCAAACAGTACATGAATGATTTTGGTCTTTGCGATGAATGGCGATCTCTTCACCCAACTCTTCGGGAATATACCTTTTTTTCATCAGTTCATAGTTCATATTCGCGTCTAGATTTCTTCTTAGCCAGTAACTCTATTGTGAGGGACATCATAGACACTGAAATATGTTCAAATCAAGCTATTAGCGATCATCATCCAGTTTCTCTTACACTAGTAAATAGGGAAGCTACAAGGGAAACTAGGAGTTGGAGATTTAATATATCACTACTGAAAGATGAAGACTTTATTAATTATTTTAATAAAGAGTGGGAATCATATCTGGAATATAATGATGTGCCAGGAATATCCCCAGGTGTTCTTTGGGAAGCAGCAAAAGTGGTCATGTGAGGTAAAATAATCTCTAACTGTTCATACAAGAATAAAAAAGAAAAAGCACTGATACTGGATTTAGAACAGAAGATTAAATCACTGGAGACAACTTGTGCCATCTCCCCACAGGAACAGGCACTTAACGATTTGAGAAAATTAAAGCTGGAATTAAAAGAAATTACAAACAAATGAGCACAGTTTTTAATACAAAGACTGCGTTTTGAGAATTTTGAACACAGTAATAAATCGGGGCGATATCTTGCGAACCAGCTTAAATTGAATAAAGAAAAAACAACTATCCATTCTATCAAGGATATGACTGGAAATATTACCCATGTGCCTGAAGAAATAACTCCTTCAGAAAGTTTTATGAAAATCTCTACTCATCACAGGTTAACCCATCGGACTCAGAGATAAATACATTTTTGGACAATATTAACCTACCACAATTAAATAATGAACAGATTGCGGCCCTGGATGCACCTCTTCAGGTGTTTGAACTCCAGGAGGCACTTAAGCACATCCCAAACAATAAAGCCCCAGGACCAGATGGTTTTCCAGTAGAATTTTATAAAGAATTTTGGCCCGTGATGGCACCTACTTTTTTTAAAATGGTGAACCAAATCAAAGAAGATAATGTAATTCCTCCGAATATGAATTTGGCTAGTATTATCCTGCTCCTTAAACCTGGAAAAGAACCTACGCTTCCATCCAGCTACCGTCCCATCTCGCTTATGAATGTCGATCTTAAAATAATTTGCAAAGCTCTCGCCAAAAGACTGGAAAGGATAATTCCGTTTATTATACACCCAGATCAAACAGGTTTTATCAAGGGTAGGCGCTCGGCTGATAATACACGCAGGCTATTTAATTTAATAGACTACTGCAAGATCAATAATGTAGAAACTATAATCTTGTCCGTGGATGCAGAGAAAGCCTTTGACCGGGTTAACTGGAAATTTCTTTTTATGGTGTTAAACAAGTTTGGGTTTGGTTCATCTTTCATAAACTGGGTTAAAACACTATATAGATGTCCAGTTGCATCTGTCCAAACAAATGATCAGACTTCCCGAAGCTTTAATCTTCAGAGAGGTACTCGGCAGGGGTGTCCACTCTCTCCCTCACTTTTCACCATCTTTATTGAACCATTAGCAGCAGCCATACGACAAAATGTTGATATCAGAGGTATTCAAACTGGAGAAAAGGAACATAAGATAAGTCTTTATGCTGATGATGTATTGATTTTCCTTGAAAACTCAGAAAGATCTCTTCTTCAGACAGTGGCGCTCATTGATAAATTTTCATCATTATCAGACTACTCTATTAACTGGGTAAAATCAATAGCTTTACCCATAAATTGCAATTTCCCAAATACATCTACTATTCCGATACAATCAGGGAATGTTAAATATTTAGGAATAGATATTTCTCCCAGGCTCTCAGAGTTATTGCGACTAAATCATATCCCCCTTTTAAAAAAGATACAAGACGATCTTACACGCTGGAGGACACTACCTTTATCATTAATGGGAAGAGTCGCAACCATTAAAATGATGGACCTTCCTAAAATTAACTATTTTTATCTCAATGATCCCTACCCAACCATCAATGGCCTGGTTTAAGTCTCTAGACTCAAATATAAGTAAATTTTTATGGAAGGATAAACCATCACGGATTAGTTTAAAAACCCTCCAAAAAGTGAAAGAGTGCGGAGGCTTAGATTTACCAAATTTTTTTAATTACTTTTTAGCCAATAGATTGCAGTTCATTTCAAAATGGACAAAATCAACCCCATTAGGGAACCCATGGTTAGATGCTGAACAGGCTCTCTGTGGGTCGCTAAATATCTCTGACTTACCTTTTATAAGTCCCTCTATTAAACGCCATGAGTGTTTTAAAAGTATTAATATTAGTTCCTCTCTGACGGCTTGGTGGAAATTTTTAAAAAATAACAGGGTCTTCACTTGTCCCCTGTAAACTCACGCCCATTTGGAATAATCCTGATATCCTGCAACAAAAGAGGACATTAAAATTTCCACTATGGCAAGAGAAGGGAATAAACAACTTAGAACATCTTATTCAAGGTGGAAATTTTATCCAATTTCAGGATCTAGTGTCACAACACGAAATCAGTGATAAAAAGTATTTTGAATACCAACAGCTTAAATCCATAATAAAAGCAAGATTTAATCTTAATCAGACAGATTTAGAAGTACCAGTTAAGGTGGCAGAGTTTCTAAATCTCCGTTCCCCAAATTGATATCGAAAATATATAGACTATTATCAACGTTGGATGAGTCCATATCTCTTCCAATATCAAAATGGGAGACAGACTTATCGATTAATAAGGAGGAAAGTTTCTGGACACAAACATGTTTAAACACTTTTAAGATGACTAAAAACTCTAACTTACAACTTATACAATATAAAGTTCTACATAGAATTCATTATACAGGACAAAGGATGTTCAAAATGGGCCTGAGTCACACAAATATCTGCCCTCACTGTACTAGCAATGTCCCGGATAGCTATATGCATGCTATGTGGTCCTGTGCACCGGTTCAAAAGTTCTGGCAGAAGACATGTGAAGACCTGTCAGCATGGCTTGGGTATAGTGTCCCACCCTCACCCACACTTTGCATATTAGGTGATTTAAGTGAAATAAATATAGATGCAAGGATGTCACACATGGTTCTCACTGCCTTATGCATCGCAAAGAAAGCTATCCTCATGAACTGGAAAACAAGAAATAACTTGTGCACGACTTACTATAATAACTTACTATTGGATTATATTAGCCTGGAAAGAATGTCAGCCTCCTCAAATAATCAATTGGCGGAATTCAATTCTCTCTGGTCCCCGCTTATTAATTCTATAATCTGAGGGGTGGCGGGCAGTGACTCACTCTCCTTGGCACCTCTGGCGGCTGGCTGCGCCCCAATCGCAGGTGTCCAGGGGGCCTGCTCCGGGGTGGCCGTCTGTCTGGCCCTGGGGGGGGGGGTTGGTGGGGGGGGCTGTGGGGTGGACCGGGGGGGTTGGGGCTGTGGCCCCTGGCCGGCTGGCCTCGCCCCTCGTGGGGGGTCTGGGTCTGGTGCTGGGGAGGCGTCCCCCCGCCCCGGGCCGGGGTCGGGTGTGTGCCGGCGGTGGGGGTTGTCCCTGATGCATCCTTGCATGGTGGGGTCGTGTGTTTCCTGGGGCCCGGGTGCCACCCAGGGGCTGGTGCCCGCATCCTGGGTTGCCCTCCCCGTTCACAGGGGTCTGCGGGTGGGGGAGGGGGTGTGTGAGTGTAGGCTTGTGTATGAGCAGATGTGGAAGTGGGTGTGTGTTGAGTGGGCAGGTGGGGTTGTGTGTTTGTGTAGGTGGGTATGTGTGATGGTGGGTGGAGTTATGTGTTATGTGCGGTTACTTGTGGGTAGATGTCTAGGGGGCGGAGGATGTGTGTATGGGTAGGAGAGCTTTGTTGGGTGGCAGGGGTTGGGCAGTCCATCCAGTGGCATGGGGGCTGGCGTTTCGGGGCTTGCTTGTCCCGGCCGCCCTGCTGTTGTGTTGGGGGGTGAGGCACTTTGCTACATCGCCCCTGATGTCATTGGCAGCGGGTGTGCGTTGGTGCTTGGGGGTGGCTGGGGGGGGTCATTGGTGCGGGTTGTTGGCTGTGTTTCCATTGGGTTGTTCCGGGGTGGCTGTGGTTGCAGGGCGGCCTGCAGCTGTCGGTGTGTGTCTGGGGTGGGTGGTTGTGGGCCTGCGTGGGCGTTTGGGTGTGTCGCCTGGCGTGTTGGGCGCTGTGTGGGTCCGGCCCATTGTTCACTATTGTGACTGTTGTTGTCCATGTTCGTGTGTGTAAGATGAGTGGTAGTATGTTTGGCTGCCCCATCATGTTAGTGGTGCTGGAGTGCCGGGACGTGATGCTGGTGGGTCCTGGGTTGTTTCCACTGGCGGCCCTCGCCCTGGGTTGGGATTTGGGGGCAGTGGGTGGCCTCACAAGCCAGTCTGCAAGCTGGCTTCTGGGGGGGGGGGGGGAGGCTTGTTTTTGGACCGCCTACCTCCCAGTCTTATTTCCCACCCTCCTCCTCCCCCTGATCTTTTTTGTTACATTTAGGGCTTTGGGGTGGGGGTGTGCCGCACTATGTCGGTGAAGGGGATACCTTTGCCGCGTGGTGGGGCTGCACTCACCTCAATTTTAATTGCATTTTAGACACTGAGGGCTTGGGGGGATGGGGGCTCTGCTGCCCATCACAGTGGCTAACGATGCTTCAATTACTATCCCCCCAATTTTAATTGCACTTTAGTAGTCCACACATTTATTTATTTTTTTAATTTTTTTTTGTCCTGTCAGGCAGCTCGGCAAACAGAAAAGGGATCTGTCACCCTACTGTGCCAAAACAGATTTACTTTGCCAAGAGGAACCTATACAGTGCCTAACTTTGCACTGTATATTGTTGTAACTCCTCCTGTAATAACTTTTAATACTTTATTTTAATTGTTTTACCCATGGAAGACCCAACAGGATGGGGAAGAGGGAAAGGAAGTGTGTGAAGGGGGGGGAAAGAAAAGGGAGGGGAACAGACAAAAAAAAGACAACTAAAACAAACAAAAGACAAACTGCTTCTTCCACCGGAGATGTCTCAACACGAGTCTGGTTTCTGCACCTGTTAAAGGAGAGACACTTGTACATGTATGTCTGTGTGCCTATATATGAGAACGCGTGCAAAATAAGTGTGTGCATGTAAGTGGTTTGTCAGGAAACATACGAGCGGAGGGCCGGTCGCAGCAGCCCTCCCCCCAAGGACCCCGAGCAGGCAAGGCAGCACCACCAACCCCCAGCCCCGAGGTCAGCAAGCCCCAGGAAAGCCAAGCATCCACCCCCCGGAGAGACGATCAAGGGAGGGCAGGCTGCCCGGCAGCCGGCGCGGTGAGCCCTCACCCCTGGACCTGCCCAACCCCCACCCCCCCCAGCGGGGCCAACATCCGCCCCCGGGCCCCAGGCACCAGGAGGCCAGTGACCCCACCCCCCAGGACAGAGACCAGCCAGCGCCCCCCGACGCGAGCCCCCCCAGGTACCCCCACAGCGGTCCCGCCCCAGCGCCTCGGCCACACACCCCGGGGACCCCCACGTCCAAAGAAGTCCCCTCGCCCAGGTGAGCCCACATTGCCGAGAGGCACTACCCCCCTAATCCAGCCCCTCCTGACTCGCAGGCACACCCCTCCCCATACCTTCACACCCACATGTTCCCATGCACACCCCTCTCACTCAGCCAGACCGACCCATTCTCTCTCACTCCAGTACCCACTTAAATTCACCTCCTTATTCACCTTTATTATTCACCTCCTCATTCCTCATTCACCTTTATTTCAAAAGCCGGCTGTGCAGTGGGCAGATGCAGTGAGCCTGAACATGCACCAGTGCCCGGCAGTGACCAGGGAGGCCACCGGTGCAGGCCACAGAAGCAGACCCCCACCCCCCCGGCGCCCATCTGAGTGAACAATCAGCAGACCACCGCAGGCGCCCCAAGATGCCACCCGGCATGCAAAGTGCCGCACAAAACCGACCCACCATCACCACCTCCATTCATCACCCTCTCACTCACACTTAAACTCATATTCAGCCCCCCGTCACTTCCTTGGTTATATCTATACATTAGTGGCATCCAGGGATTTTTACAACATGATAGGTCCCAGGCTCCCCACCAGGCCCCCACGCCCCCAGCAAGACAGGGCAACAGTCATATCCTTGATAGAATGGATAGTTGTTTTTTCTTTATTCAATTTAAGCTGGTTCGCAAGATATCGCCCCGATTTATTACTGTGTTCAAAATTCTCAAGACGCAGTCTTTGTATTAAAAACTGTGCTCTTTTATTTGTAATTTCTTTTAATTCCAGCTTTAATTTTCTCAAATCGTTAAGTGCCTGTTCCTGTGGGGAAATGGCACAAGTTGTCTCCAGTGATTTAATCTTCTGTTCTAAATCCAGTATCAGTGCTTTTTTCTTTTTTATTCTTGTATGAACATTAAGAGATTATTTTACCTCGCATGACCACTTTTGCTGCTTCCCAAAGAACACCTGGGGATATTCCTGGCACATCATTATATTCCAGATATGATTCCCACTCTTTATTAAAATAATTAATGAAGTCTTCATCTTTCAGTAGTGATATATTAAATCTCCAGCTCCTAGTTTCCCTTGTAGCTTCCCTATTTACTAGTGTAAGAGAAACTGGATGATGATCGCTAATAGCTTGATTTGAACATATTTCAGTGTCTATGATGTCCCTCACAATAGAGTTACTGGCTAAGAAGAAATCTAGACGCGAATATGAACTATGAACTGATGAAAAAAAAGGTATATTCCCGAAGAGTTGGGTGAAGAGATCGCCATTCATCGCAAAGACCAAAATCATTCATGTACTGTTTGAGAGTGTCAGTAGCCAGCCATTTTCGGTAAACCCCCGATGTACTGAGCCTGTCGAGTGCAGGGTTTAATACCAAGTTGAAGTCCCCTCCTATTATAAGTGTGGTGTCCAAGTGCTCAGAAAGAGAAGTGAAAAAAGTGTGAAAAAAGGATGGGTCGTCAACATTTGGGCCATAAACGCTTGCAATACATAGATCCAAATTTTGGACTGAAATTTTTAGTATTATAAATCTACCTTCTGGATCTATTATGGTGTTATTCATAACAAAGTGTATTCTTCTATTTACCAGTATAGCTACCCCCCTTTGCTTAGAATTAAAGCCGGCTGAGTACATATGGGGGAATTCTGGTGAGGTGAGCGCATCTACAGACGACTTAGAGACATGTGTCTCCTGCAATAAAACAAAGTCTGCCTGTAGATCGTTCAATCGATTAAAAACTTTTAGCCTCTTCTCCCCATTTCCAATTCCACGTATGTTCCACGTGACAAACTTAAATGAAGACATGTTTTCACTAACTGGTTGTGTACTAAAGACTAACTAAATGTGTAAACTATATGTGCCTATGTGATATGTCTGTAATGTATGCATATATATGTATATATATGTTGTGTGTATATATGCATATATAATTGGGTGCGCGCGCATGATGTCTCTGTGCCATTTGCCTGCAATTGCAAGCAAATGGGTACATGTATTTCAAGTTATTTCCTACAAACCAGAAGTATGAGAAAAAAACAGACATGAAGGTTAGTAAGTGGTGGAAAAATGCAGACAACATACAACAATGACCTAAAAACTTCAAAAAAAAAACCTACAACAGACAAACAAACAAACAACAACCTCAACAACAAAGAAATAAACATTTTGACAAATGTTAACATATTAAACTGAAATCGAGTAAGAGGCCTGCGCACAATCCCACTCTCTTTTCCACCTGTAGCTAAAAAAAAAAAAGAAAAAAAAATGGGCTCCAGAATAACCAGGGAGTTATAGTTTCATCCATAAACAGCTTGCCATCTATATACAATCTATCCACAGAAACAATAGCTCGTTTACCTTCTTGGATGTATTGCTTCCTAATGGGAAAAAGCTTCCTTCTCCTTTCCAAGATTTCTTGTGGAAATTGATCATTTAGACCATAATTGGTGTTTTTAAGCTGCTTGCCCTGCCTCTGTACCAAAATTTTTTGCTTAAAATGTTCAAATTTGGCAACAATAGGTCTGGGACGTTTATTCTGGGAATTGTTTTGCCCTATTCGGTGGACTCGGTGGAAAGTAATTGAGTTTGTGACTTCGGGGGATAGTTTTAGTTGTGATGACATAAATTCTCGGACCAGCTGTTCTGGATTTTCATTATTTTTTTTCAATAATTCCAGAAAAAATGAGGTTATCTCTCATGCTGCGTGACTGCAAACTGAGAACTGTCTCCTTCATTTTCCGATTTTCTCCCTCAACAACGCCAAGCCGTGCGGTTAGTGTGGAGACTGACTTTTTCAGGCTGTTATTTTCCTCCACGAGAGAGACGAGCTGCGCCTGACTAAACTCAAGGCTCTCCCGCAAATTTTGGAACTCTTTGTGAAGAAGTTCAACCAGCGCCAGTCTACCATCCATGCTGGTGAGTTTATTCTCAATAGAGAGAAGGATATCGCTAACCTCGGTGCCCTGCTGTGATTTCTCGGGCATTATTTTGGGTGAATCTGCGGGTCTCGGTCGCTTAGACTGAGAAGCAGCAGCAGAGGCAGCAGCAGAACACACACTCGCCTGCTCCATGACACAAAAACGGTCGTAAAATGCGTCGATATAACTTTCTAAATCCTCCAGCTCTGTAAAAAAAAAAAAAAAAAAAAGAAAGACACAGACAATTAATTAATGAATTAATTAACAAAAAAAAAAACTACCTGTGGAGAAGTTTGTTTTAATCTTGGTGACAGCAGTCGCCGTTCAAATTATTGCGCAATTGTCTCTCGCGATCACAGCATCAACTTCCGGATCCGCGTCATCTGGCCGATCCCAGTAGTCCACACATTTATACACAATTATATCATATAACTGACACACACCCACCATGTTCTGTGCGGGGGGAGGAGGTGGGGATCTTCCCCCACCCCTGTTGCCCTGTCTTGCTGGGGGCGTGGGGGCCTGGTGGGGAGCCTGGGACCTATCATGTTGTAAAAATCCCTGGATGCTACTAATATATAGATACAACCAAGGAAGTGACGGGGGGCTGAATATGAGTTTAAGTGTGAGTGAGAGGGTGATGAATGGAGGTGGTGATGGTGGGTCGGTTTTGTGCGGCGCTTTGCATGCCGGGTGGCATCTTGGGGCGCCTGCGGTGGTCTGCTGATTGTTCACTCAGATGGGCGCCGGGGGGTGGGGGTCTGCTTCTGTGGCCTGCGCCGGTGGCCTCCCTGGTCACTGCCGGGCACTGGTGCATGTTCAGGCTCACTGCACCTGCCCACTGCACAGCCGGCTTTTGAAATAAAGGTGAATGAGGAGTGAATTTAAGTGGGTACTGGAGTGAGAGAGAATGGGTCGGTCTGGCTGAGTGAGAGGGGTGTGCATGGGAACATGTGGGTGTGAAGGTATGGGGAGGGGTATGCCTGCGAGTCGGGAGGGGCTGGATTAGGGGGGTAGTGCCTGTGTAGTAGACATTCTACGACACAGTGGTGTCAGCCATCACTTTTGGCTTGGTCTGCTGGGGCAACGGCATTACAGCAGCCGATAGGAAGAGACTAAACAAACTGATCAAGAAAGCTAGCTCTGTCCTGGGGCAATGCCTTGACCCAGTGGAGGAGATAGGAGAGAGAAGGATGGTGGCTAAACTGTCATCTCTGCTGGAGTCCGAGTCCCACCCTATGCAGGACATATCGAACGCACTGTGGAGCTCATTTAGCAGTAGACTACATCATCCTAGGTGTGCAACTCAGAGGTTTCGCAGGTCCTTCCTACCTACGGCTGTCAGACTGTATAACCTAAGCAGGGCTGCTCGCAGAGATAGCAAAAAAACGTGACAACCTAGTAGTATTGAATGCAAAAGATGCAACAAACTTACACAAATGGTCCTCTCCAGTAAACAACTAGGACAATATCAGTCACTACGGAGGGTGACAATATGTATGGGTACATATTCATACTATGTAGGATAACTAAGTAGACGGTTATGCTGTTTATTCCATCTTGCTACAATGCTCTGCACTTTGTATATATATTTACATATTTATGTGTATGTATGTATATCTACTGCTCTTATTTATATTTTTCGTATCTTCTTAATTATTGCTCTGAGTGTTACTATCCCTGTGCTGTTGCAATCCTGGAATTTCCCCATTGTGGGACTAATAAAGGCTTATCTTATCTTATCAAGTAAAATATTATGATCGATAGTATCAAAAGCTGCACTAAGGTCTAAAAGGACAAGTACAGAAACCAGTCCATTATCAGATGCGATGAGGAGGTCGTTAGTGACCTTCGCTAAGGCTGTTTCAGTACTATGATGGATTCTAAACCCAGATTGAAACTCTTCAAGTAAACCATTTCCATGCAGGTGGTCAAATAATTGCGTAGCAACAACTCTTTCAAAGATTTTTGAAATGAAAGGGAGATTAGAGATTGGTCTATAGTTAGCTAAAGCTGCTGGATATAGCGTTGGCTTTTTGAGTAAGGGTTTAATTACAGCCGTTTTAAAAGCCTGCGGTACATGGCCTAAAGTTAATGAAGAATTGATTATATGAAGAATAAAGCTACCAATAAGTGGGAAGACTTCTTTAAATAACGTGGTAGGAATAGGGTCTAAAAGACAAGTTGAAGGTTGGGATGAGGAAATTATTTTGTCTAACTCACAAAGGTCAATTGGAGTAAACTCATCAAGACAGACATCAATTGAAGGAGTTGTAGTAGTTACTGTATTTAAGTTAACTGTGGTAAGAATCTGATTGATTTTATCTCTGATGGATGAAATTTTACTATTGAAAAAGTTCATAAAGTCCTGACTAGTAAGCTCTAAGGGAATGGTAGGATTGACAGAGTCCTGACTCTTTGTCAACCTGGCTACAGTACTGAAAAGAAACCTGGGATTATTCTTGTTCTCTTCTTTTAATGCAGAATAATAACTCATTCTAGCTTTTCTAAGAGATTTTTCATAAATTAAAAGATGATTTCTCCAAGCTAAATTGATTTCATCTAAATTAGTGGAGTGTGGCTGCACATGGGCCGCACATGGGGAGAATATAATGTCTAGCATCTTAGATAAGAACAAAGGGCAGAGTTTCCTTGGAGATAACAGGAAGTTGTGAAAGTGTGATCTTTTGTGTGTCGGAGTCTGCTAGGAGGCTCCTTTGTGTTCAGAGACTGTGAGGGGGGATGTTAAGGGATTAACTTTTGAGCTGTAGGAAGACCTGGTTATTTAAGGGACGTGTTTTGTCTGGGATTCCTCTTTCTACTTTGCTCATGTTGGAGACGTGTAATAAACTGTTTGAGACAAACATGCCTCGTCAATTACACACTCCACACTGGTGACCCAAGACGTAGCATGCAGCAAGAAAAGAATTCCCCAGGGCCAGCCTCATCGGGAGCCCCCAGCCAAGCGTATGCCGTTACGGTCCAGCTACCAGACTTTTGGCAGGACAACCCGTGCTCCTGGTTCCACTTGGTTGAGGCACAGTTCACCCTCCGGGGGATATCGGTAGATGACACAAAATTCTACCATGTGATCGCAAAGCTCGATAACCACACAGCTCAGCATGTGGAGAGCCTTCTGGAGCAGCCACCAGCCAGCGACAAATACGGCGTGTTGAAGGCTGCACTCATCCACCACTACACTCTCTCGGTTGAAGAGAGAGCAGAGAGACTCCTGGCGCTGACCGAGTTGGGAGATGGCACGCCCATTGACCTGATGGAGAAGATGCCGAGGTTGAAAGGCTCGGGCGATGACCACTTCATCTTCACCCACCTTTTCCTCAGGACCCTACCGTCAGCGACGAGAGTGACCCCGGCCAGTTTGCCGTTGTTGGCCCAGCGGGACTTCCGTGCGCTGGCCCGGGAGGCACATCAGATTGTCAACGCCAGCAGACAGCGCGCGGCCACGGCGGCAGCGACGGAGCTCGGCGCGACGGCCAGAGATGGCAGGGAGCCAGGGACAGCGATAGCAGAACCACCGACGACGGCGGCGGCGGGGGCCAAGGAACGCGGAGGAGACATCCTTTGTTTCTACCACCGCCGCTTTGCAGAGAGGGCACGCAAATGTATACCACCGTGCCAGTTCAAGCGCTCGGGAAACGCCAAGACCGGGGGTCGGTAGCAGCTGTGACCCTCGGGGAGGAGAACAAGCTGCTCTACTTAACGGACGCACGCTCGGGGAGGCATTTCCTCGTGGACACAGGCGCCCAGTTGAGTTTCATCACGCCTTCCTCCGCTGACCGGCTGGCAGGTTCCAGTGGTCCCGGGATGGCAGCAGCGAACGGCTCGGAGATTAAGACTTTTGGTGAGAGGACTCTGCTTCTGTCTCTACACGGCCGTACATTTGAGTGGACTTTTGTCATAGCAGCATTGAATTTCAATATATTGGGGGCTGATTTTTTGTGCTCACATGGTTTGTTGGTTGATGTCGCTAACAGGTGCCTGGTTAATGCACTTTCTTTTGACTCTATTCCCTGTACAGCTCGAGCGGCCCGGCCAACAGCACAAGCCAATGTCACAGCTGCAAGCGGTAAGTTCCACACACTGCTCACTCAGTTCCCAGCACTCACGGTCCCCACATTTTCGGCAGCCGTCGCTAAACACGGGGTGGAACATTTTATTACCACCACCGGGCCGCCCGTTTTTGCAAAACCTCGGCGCTTGGACGCAGCTAAACTGGCCATAGCGCACGAGGAGTTCGCCAACCTGAAGAGGTTGGGCATCATCAGGCGTTCAAACAGCCCATGGGCTTCCCCGCAACACATGGTCCCGAAAGCTGACGGCTCGTGGTGAACTTGCGGGGATTTCCGCAGGTTGAACAACGCCACAGTGCATGACCGCTACCCAATCCCTCATATCCAAGATTTTTCCGTTCATTTGGCAGGGGCGCGCGTTTTTTCTAAAACAGACTTGGTCCGCGGTTACCACCAAGTCCCAGTGCGCGCTGAGGACATACCCAAAACAGTGGTGATAACTCCGTTTGGCCTATTAGAGTTTTTACGCATGCCATTCGGGCTTAAAGGGGCTGCACAGACGTTCCAACGCATGATGGACGCGGTACTGCGCGATCTCCCTTTCGTGTTCGTCTACTTGGACGATATCTTGGTAGCCAGCGCGTCCGAAGACGAACACGAAAATCACCTCGCGGCAGTTTTCCGGAGGTTGGGAGAGCATAGGTTAATAATCAACCCAACGAAGTGTCAGTTCGGGGTGACGCAGATCGATTTTTTAGGACACCGCGTCTCCTCAGAAGGAGCGGTTCTGCTACCTGAAAAAGTGCGCGCGGTAGCAGATTTTCCCCGGCCGCAGATGGTCAGGGCGTTACAGGAGTTTTTGGGAATGGTGAATTTTTATAACCGTTTCCTCCCCCGCGCAGCGCAGCTCATGCAACTGCTGTATGCCGCGCTCAAAAAACAGAAACCTGCAAGTAAGATCGAGTGGTCCCCGGAGCGGGAGCAAGCGTTCTCGGGAGTCAAAGCAGCCCTGGCAAACGCTGCGTTGTTGGCACATCCAGACCCAATGGCCCGCATAGCGCTCACTACTGATGTGGCCATAGGGGCGGTCGTGGAGCAGCATGTAGCCGGGGCTTGGCAGCCGCTTGCCTTTTTCAGCAGGACCTTGCGCGATAGTGAACGTAAATACAGCGCGTTTGACAGGGAGTTGCTGGCTCTCCATTTGGCCATTCGCCACTTCCAGTTCTGGCTAGAAGGGTGCTGTTTCACCGCGTTCGTTGACCACAAGCCATTAACATTCGCGATGGCCAAAGTTTCAGAACCGTGGTCGGGCCGGCCGCAGAGACAGCTGGCCGCAATCTCAGAGTTTACTACCGATATTCAGCATGTGTCGGGTAAACTGAATGTAGTGGCAGACTGTCTCTCGTGCGCCGTGGCGGCCCCAGTCTGCGTGGGAATAGATTACACAGCCATGGCCGTGAAGCAGGTTAGTGACGCGGACGTGCGCGTGCTCCAGTCTGGACCAACAGGGTTAAGGCTGGAGAGCAGGGTGCTGCAAGTTGGTATGCCCCCCCTAATCTGCGATGTCTCCAAGGGGCGGCCGCGTGGCGCCGCCGCGTTTTTGACTCGATTCATTCTTTGGCACACCCAGGAGTGCGCGCGTCGGTCAAAATGGTAGGAGAGAAATTTGTGTGGCTGAGCCTGCGCAAACAAGTGAAAGAGTGGGCAGCAGCCTGCATGGCGTGCCAACGAGCCAAAGTACACAGACACACGAGAGCTCCTTTGGAGCCGTTTCACATCCCGGCTAAGAGGTTCGACCATGTTCACGTGGACCTTGTGGACCCCCTCCCGCCATCACAGGGGTGCACGCACCTTCTGACAATGGTGGACCGCACCACGCGCTGGCCGGAAGTGGTTCCACTGGCGTCAACCACAGCCGAGGAGGTAGCGCGTGCTTTTTTAACAGCATGGGTGGCGCGTTTTGGAGTCCCGTCGGACAGAGGCCCTCAATTTGTTTCCGAACTTTGGTCAACAATGGCCCGCAGCCTGGGTGTCACAATTCACCGCACAACCGCGTACAATCCACAGGCTAATGGGTTATGCGAACGTTTTCATAGGTCATTGAAAGTGGCTCTCAGGGCGTCACTGACGGATGCAAATTGGGTAGACAAGCTACCGTGGGTTTTATTGGGGTTACGTTCTGCGCCTAAAGAGGATCTGGAAGCTTCCCCGGCTGAACTCGGTTTTGCGCAGCCGCTTCGGCTGCCCGGGGAGTTTCTCCCAGATAATCCTGCGCCGGGCAGCTCCCCGTCTCAGCTGTTGCAGAGTAACATAGACACAAGCACGCTGCCGGGCCCCGTTCACCACAGCTTTCCGCGCGTTTTTGTGCCTAAAACTTTGAAAAACGCGGAGTTTGTTTTTGTCAGACACGATGCATACCGACCCCCACTGCGCCCTCCTTATGATGGACCGTTCAGAGTGCTGGAAACAGGGGACAAGCATTTTTTGCTAGACTTGGGGGGTAGGAGGGAAAAGATTGGCATTAACAGACTCAAACCCGCTTTTGTGGTGGCGGACGAGCAAGTGCTGTTGGCGAGGGCCCCTTGTCGTGGGAGACCCCCAAGGGGAGCTTCCCAGAGTAAACTCTCCCCAGAACACCCACAGGGACAGTCAAAAGGTTTTCACCCCCAAACATCAGCTCCCCAGCATGACAGCGCTGCGGAGGCGGTGAACCCTGGTTACAGCAGATACGGGAGAAGACTGAAGCCCAAGCAGCATGAGGACTGATGTTTAATGGTTCTGTCACAACATACGGACTGTTATTCTTTTGTTCTATCCTACATGCTCGGGGGGGTCATGTGGTTGCACATGGGCCGCACATGGGGAGAATATAATGTCTAGCATCTTAGATAAGAACAAAGGGCAGAGTTTCCTTGGAGATAACAGGAAGTTGTGAAAGTGTGATCTTTTGTGTGTCGGAGTCTGCTGGGAGGCTCCTTTTTGTTCAGAGACTGTGAGGGGGGATGTTAAGGGATTAAGGAAGTGAATGTATTGTGTCCTTTGATGTGAATGCATGTGACTTTTGAGCTGTAGGAAGACCTGGTTATTTAAGGGACGTGTTTTGTCTGGGATTTCTCTTTCTACTTTGCTCATGTTGGAGACGTGTAATAAACTGTTTTGAGACAAACATGTCTCGTCAATTACACACTCCACAGGAGCGCCATTTTCTAATTGACGAGTCTTCTGTTTTAAGCTACAAGTTTCTGTGTTGAACCAAGGAGTTAGAAATCTCTGATTAGACTTTTTCTTTTTTAAGGGGGCCACCAAATCTAGAGTCTGATGCAGAGAAGCTGTAACACTATCTACCATGTTATCAATTACAGAAGGAGCAAGCTGTCTATAACTTATTTCCGTTGTGTTGACACATGGCATAGAGGAAACAATCTGCATAAATTTGGTAACAGCATCATGTAAGAGGCATCTGTTGTGGATTTAGCTGTAACATCAGTTGTTATAAGGAAAGAATGTCCAAACACCCAACTTTACCTTCATTTGGCTTTACTGGAGAATGCTGCGTCTCAATTTACAACACATTTGTTGTTCCCGCTGGCTAACATGCGTCCGTCTCTCTGATAGCACTGCATCGCTTAGCACTGACTTCTTCTTCGGTCTGCAGCTTGAACAATCACATTTCATGGCCAAAGGTACAGCACCAGCGCCGTCTAGTGGACAATGTCTAGCGACTGCATTGAAGGAAAACACCTTTGGGATTCTAATTAAATTACTACTATAAATAGCCTTTCTGATTAACTATAAAATGTTTATAATATCTATTTGTTTTATATGTATTTCAATATGTAATAACTAATAACTTATGTGTATGAACCATTATGAACTATTAAATATTCAACACCCTCCCCCCCAAGAAGACAGTTCAAATATTAACTTCAAAAGGATATAGTAGCTGAACTGGTCTTCTTAACGTCGTCCCAGTTGGAGTGCGCACAGCGCAGGATCTGACTAGTCCATCTCTTCCTGGGAACACCTCTATGATTAGTCCTGTTTTCCATGTTTGACGTGGTATCTTGTCATCTCCAATAAGGACCAAATCTCCTGGTTTGAGTTGTGTTGGATTTGGGGTATGACGAGTGTGAGCCGATCTGAGGTCCAGCAAATACTCCCTCCTCCATCTGTTCCAAAATTCCTTGACAAGTCTATGGCGATATTTCCATCTTCGGGTCAGCCTTTCTTTATTTGCATTTGCTATCTGACCTGTTGTGGAAAATGGCTTTGGTGGTAAAGAGGTAAGTCTTTTCCCTATGAGGAAATGAGCTGGCGTCAGAGGTTCTGGTTCTTGTAAATCGTTGTACACAAATGTGAGTGGTCTTGAGTTAATAGTGGCTTCTATTTCTGTCAACAGGGAAGTTAACTCTTCAAAGCTCAGAGATGCTCTGCCCATTACTCTTTTGAGGCATCCCTTTACAGAGCGCACTAACCTTTCCCAAAAACCACCCCACCAAGCCGCTCTTTCTGCAATAAATTTCCACTTGATTCCCTTTTCAGAAAAATATTCCAGCAGCTCTGGCTCCTTCATAGCCTTCCACAGTTCCTTTAGATCTTGATCTGCTCTCTTGAACGTTTTTTGCATTGTCCGAGTAGATTACTCTACAAAGTCCTCTCCGTGAAATAAATCTCTTGAATGCCAAAAGGAAACTTTCTGTCGATAGACTCGATACTAGTTCAAGGTGCACTGCACGTGTAACTGCACAGGTGAAAAGTGCTAGGTACGCCTTCTCTGCAGAATTCTTGGACTTTACAAACAGTGGGCCTGCAAAGTCAACACCTGTGACTTCAAACGGCGGTGCTTCAGTAACTCTGTCTTTGGGTAGAGGTGCAGCTGTTTGCTGTGCTGCTTTTACCTTGAATCTTTTACAGATAGTACAGTCTGAAATGCACTTTTTGACTAACTGTCTCGCGCGTGGAATCCAATACTTCTCTCGTAGATGAACTACAGTGTCTCTCACGCCTGAATGCATGACATTTTCGTGACTGTATTTTATCAGAAGTTGTGCAAATCTGTGATTTGAGGGTAACAACCATGGGTGCTGCTCATTGAAACTCATGTTTGACTGATGCAGCCTTCCTCCTACACAGATTAAGCCTTGCTCGTCTAGAAAGGGTTTAAAGTCTCTGATTTTTGAGTCTTTGTGCACATTTTCTCCAGTTTTCAACTCTGTTATTTCTCTTTCAAAACTGTTAAGTTGCGCTTCACGTATCCATACCCTTTCAGCTTTTGCCATTTCCTCTGCTGTTAGTTCTCCCCTTTGTCTTTGCTTTGAATGACAGTTGTGGAGAAATCTTTGAATCCATGCAGTTACTCTTAGTACAGTCTGTAGTTTGCTGTATTTGTCCAGCCGTAGCAATGGTTCAGATTGCACTCTTTCACTGTTACTGAGATGTACTGCGACTTGACTTGCCTTTAGCTCAGCTTTAACCTCTTCTTCTGATAGTATTTCTTGTGCTGTTTCTGGCGGTGTAGTTTGAAGCTCCTTTTCTTTCAAAAATGATGGGCCTGACCACCAGAGATTTTCCTCTTTCAACCTTGATGCGGACTGACCTCTTGTGGTGAGATCAGCTGGGTTCACCTTTCCATTACAATGTGTCCATAGTTCTGGTGGTGTCAAAGTTTGTATCGCCATCACTCTGTTGGCAACAAACTGTTTCCATTTCTTTGATGAACTGCGAATCCAGTGAATCACTATCATGGAGTCTGACCACATTCTGAGTTGAGTGATCTGCATATTCAGTGCCTTCAAAAGGTTATTTGCCAACCTTGATCCAATCACAGCTCCCATCAGTTCCAAGCGTGGCAGTGTGATTGTTTTGATTGGTGCCACTCTTGACTTGGATGCAACGAGCGCAGTAACAGTCTCTCCTTCTGTTGTTTGTCGTTGTAGATACGCAACTGCGCCATACGCCTTTTTGCTTGCATCTGTGAAGACATGGAGAACTTGTGATTTATCTGACAGTTTTTCTGTTCCATACCACCGCGGAATGACTATTTGGTGGATCTGAGGAAGCTCCATGCACCACTGCTGCCATGCCTGTGAAAGGTCTGGAGGCAGCTCGTCGTCCCAGCTCAGGCCCCGTCGCCACATTTCCTGAAACAGACATTTAACTCGAATGGTAAATGGCATTAGGAACCCTATAGGATCAAAGATTCTGGCGGATGATCTCAAAACACTCCTCTTTGTGTTTTCTTTTCCTTTTAGAATGTTCATCAAATGTTTGAGGTCAAAGGCAAAGTCATCTGTGTCCGGTCTCCACACCAAACCAAGTACTTTCAACACACTTCCATGTGTTTCTGTTTCTTGTGTGAAATCAAGCTTGCTGTTTGACCACTTGGTTTTCAGTTCAAGGGAGTTTGTTGTCCACTTACAGAGGTTCATGTTGGCAGCAGCCAGTATTTCTCTTGCTCCTGTAGTAAGTCTGTATGCCTCGTCTGAGTTACTTGAGCTAGCGATCAGATCATCCACATAAAGTGAGTCTCTCATTAGTTTTACTGTGTCTGGTTGGTTAGCTTCATATTTCTCCAGATGATGTCTGATAGTGGCTGCAAGTAAAAATGGACTTGAAGTTACTCCAAACACAACACGTGCCATTCTCATTATACGCGTGTTGGTGCCTTCACATCTGGGGGTCCTGTAAGCCACAAAAATCTCACAGCATCTCTGTCACTTTCAGTTATAGATATCTGAAGGAAAGCTTTAGTAATGTCTGCTGTGAAAGCTACAGGATTTTGTCTGAATCTGATCAAAATGCTCATGAGGTCAGCATTCAGGTTTGGGCCAGGTAATAAACAGTCATTTAAAGAGGAACAACCTTCTTCATGTGATGAAGCATCAAACACTACCCTTAACTTGGTAGTTACTTTGTCCTCTCTGATTACAGCATGATGAGGTAAGTAGTAGGTTACATTCTCTGTCTCTGCTGAATGACTGCTCTCTGGCACATCTTCACATATTCCTTGTTCTGTGTAATCCTCTATTACATCGTTGTATCTTTTAAACAGTGTCACGTCAGATTTCAGCTTTCTTTTCAGGGTTTCAAACCTCTTTTGTGCAACCTTCTTGTTGTCTGAGAGTTCGGGTGTGTCTTGGCGCCATGGCAACGCCACTTCATATCTCTCATTAATGAATCTGACTGACCTGTCAAAGCTCTCCTTGGCTTTCTTGTCATCAGGTGTTTCCTCACCTTTAGTAGTGATGCCCAGCGACCCATCTCCCAAAATGCTCTTAGCTGGTTTGAGATCTCCACTGAGTCTTCACTGAGTCCAATGTGCATACATATTGCTCATTCCATACTGGACATGACAACTGGTCTTGCACTGCCCAGCCGAATCTGGTTTCTATGGCAACCAAAGCGTCTGACAGTCTCCCAGTTTTACCCTGTGGACTACTCTCCAGTAGTAATCTGCTCCGATCAGTACTGATAGCTCCAAACCATCTTTTTCTCCCGCTGACACATCTGCTACTGGTAGCCCTTTTTTCTCCAGCTGCCGTTGGATGTGTTCACTGGGAACTTTCATGACTGCAGTACAAAGCTGTGGGGTTTGAACAGCTTCAATCTCGATTTTCTGATCTTTGTTTCTCACATTCTCCAGGACTAGTTTTTATGACATTGCATTTTGTGGTCACTGGGTTTTTTGAGCCAAACGTGTGAAGGTTTAATGTCTCTTGTTTTAGTATTGGCAGTTTTAAATCCTTCACTTGCTTCTCATGGACAAAACTCTGTTGGCTTCCTCCATCAATTAAGCAACGCACAATCTTCTTTCCTCCAGGTCCTTCAATCCTTGCTCTCACAGTTTGCAACAGTACTGTTTCACATTTTTCTGGGGTTGGTTTGGCTGCATATGGAAATACTGAGGAGACCACTGCATCACTCGTGTTTTCAGCAGCATCTGTCCTTTCTATTGGTTGCTCACTTTTGTCACACACAACAGCATGATGTGTCCTTCCACAATCAGTGCATGTCACATTTTTGGATCTACAGTCTCGAGCAAGATGTCTGGGCTTTAGGCATATGAAGCACCTTCCATTTTCCTTTAGCTTTTCTTTCCTGCTTGTGACTGTGTCTTCAGTGCACTGTTCTGACTTGTGGCTGGTACTGTTACAGAATATGCAACTGTGCACAAATGGTGTATTCGAACTGCCTGTGTGGAGGGCTGCAGCTGAGGGCACATTAGGTCCTTTCCACCTTTCTCTGCTTGAATCTGGTTTGCAGTGCTGTTTCTGATTTGCTTGTGTATCTTTATGATTCTCTCTCATTTGTGTCAAATGTGCAGCACGCTCCCTGCTTTCAACTTCTTGTTGCAAAAACTTTACAAGGCCATCAACATCCCACTTTTGCCCTATATCTGTCTTGCGGGTGTACTCAAGGGCAAGATCATCAGGAATCATTTTGAACAGTATGGGGCACAGTAAACCTCCATAACTGTCTGACATGACTCCTAAAGCTTCTAGGCTTCTGATTTGTACTTCAACGTCATCAAAAAGTTGTCTCAAGGCAACAATGTCTGAGGACCTTTTAACTGGACTGAGATTTAGTAACTTAGACATGTGTGCACTTACAATGAGCTCTTTCCTTCCAAATCTTTGCTTAAGCATGTCTACTGCAGCATCATAGTTCATGTCAGTTACCTTCAGCCCTGCGACAGCGCGTGCAGCTGGCCCAATGAGATATGACTTCAAGTAAGTGAACTTTTCAGTTTTGCTCAAATCTGGGTTTTGGTGAATTGCATTTTCGAATTGGTCCCAAAACTCCTGCCACATGCATACTTCTCCGCTGTATTTGTTTATTGAGAGCTTGGGTAGCCTTACCGAGGGTCTGCTTGTAGTTGACCGTGTACTCACGTCACTCAGCCGATGTGGATTCGCTGATACGGTGGCGTCTCTTGCCTGTTCTTGTTGCTGTAAGGCAGCCCATTCAATCGCTCTCTCTGCCCGCGTCCTCCATAAATTTGTGTTGTCCTGATACTCAAGTGTCCGCACCATGTCCGCATCTAACTCGTCCAAAGGGATCTCCTGCTCTATATCTGGTTCAATGTCTTGCAGGCCTTTCTCTTTCTGTGACAACATGGCTAACAGCTCCCGCAAACGGTCACTGTTTATATCAGTCTTACTTGTTTCATCTTGTATAATTTGCAGCAGCTTTGTAACGGACGTCCGCAGCACGGTTCGTTCCTGTTTTAGCCTTTGAAGTCGCTCCGACATTTTTTCCTTTCGTCTCCGTGTTGTTACAGCTATCGGCTTAATCCCAACAACGTTCTTTCTTCACTTTTCCCGCTTCCCAGCTTCCGGTTCCCGGGTTTTTCGGCACCAAAAATTATGTTGTGGATTTAGCTGTAACATCAGTTGTTATAAGGAAAGAATGTCCAAACACCCAACTTTACCTTCATTTGGCTTTACTGGAGAATGCTGCGTCTCAATTTACAACACATTTGTTGTTCCCGCTGGCTAACATGCGTCCGTCTCTCTGATAGCACTGCATCGCTTAGCACTGACTTCTTCTTCTTCGGTCTGCAGCTTGAACAATAACATTTCATGGCCAAAGGTACAGCACCAGCGCCGTCTAGTGGACAATGTCTAGCGACTGCATTGAAGGAAAACACCTTTGGGATTCTAATTAAATTACTACTATAAATAGCCTTTCTGATTAACTATAAAATGTTTATAATATCTATTTGTTTTATATGTATTTCAATATGTAATAACTAATAACTTATGTGTATGAACCATTATGAACTATTAAATATTCAACAGCATCTACTGTAGTAATATTTTTCTATAGGAGCCAAATAGTCAGAAATAGTAAAATCAAAGGTTAACAGACAATGGTCTGACAGTACAGGGTTATGAGGAGACACTACCAGATTTTCTATTTCTATGCCATATGTCAGAACAAGGTCCAAAGTATGGTGGAGATAATGAGAAGAATTTCCTACTTTCTGAGAAAACCCAATTGAGTCTAATATTGAATTAAATGCCACATTAAGGCAGTCACTATCTACATCTACATGTATATTAAAGTCCCCTACTATAATTATTCTGATTTCAGCACTAAATCAGCTAAGAATTCAGCAAATTCGGATAAAAATTCTGAGTAGGTTGATGGAGGATGATAAACTATGGCAAATAATATTGGGTTTAGCCTAAAATTGCTAAAGTGCCCAATACTGAGGACCAGGCCCTCAAAGGAATTATAACATGTTTTTTGCTTTACATTAACTACTAATTTGGAATGGTAAATTGTTGCTACTCCTCCTCCACGACTAGAACTTCTGGGATTTTGACAGTTTAAATAACCAGAGGGAGTTGATTCATTTAAACCAACATAATCCTCTTGTCCTAACCAAGTCTCTGACTTGGTTAGGACAAGAGACAAGAGGACAAGAACTCTTGTCCTCTTGTTAGGACAAGAGCTTATGACAGTTGGAGCTGAAGCATGTGATGTGGTCTTTCACTGCCTGCTGTTTATCTAAGCCTGTGACAACACAAAGGCATAGCCGTAAAACTAAAACAAGAAACCAGAGAAACTGTCTGCTACAAAGCTGCTGGCATTCCAGTCAACGACATCGGAGTCCGTTCTGTTGCTGACGTCATTTCAGCTTCCTCCTTCATTCGGTGGGCGGCACCACAGTCCAGTCAGCGGTTTTTTGATGATAACTAGTTTATGCAGGTGTGGTTGGAAACTATTATACTGATCATCAACAATGACTTTTGGGTTTACACAAGACGCTAAAAAATGGTCAAAAATCGGTTGTCATCAGCACTGTAAGATACACTGTATCTGTGTGAAAAACAGTTCTTTGTTTAAATGTTTATTTTCCCTTCAGAAGGGCCACTCAGCCAGACAAAGCAAATGGGCTGCTGCCTGGGAAACAAAAGCCTGAATGTGTGCACTTCCTTGTTAAGAAAGATTGAAAAACAATGCTACCAGGGAGCCGTTCCTCTTCCACACAGTGGGCTATTAGCTGCTTTTGGTATTAAACCTCATACAGAGGAAAAAATGTAAAACTCCCTGATTGGCTGAGCTGCCCTCAATTAAAGTCAATTTTGTTCTGTTCTGGCAGAAGAAATACTTATCAATGTTTTTATTTTATTCAAGTCATTTAGATGATATTAGAAAACACACTGATGATGATATTATAACACATATGATATTAGAAAACACTGATGTTTGATTTGACTTGTAACTTCATCAGGTACTGAGCTGCAGGAATTTTGAGTTTTTTGGTCATCTTCAATATTTTTTTTTTGAATGAATGAATGAATGAATCTTTATTTATTCGGATAGTACAGGGTTAAAAGAACTGAATAATATAACAAGAGGGGAAAGAAATCCAACAAGGTCAAATTAGACAATAACTCCTCTGATTATACAGTTCAACATAAGTTTATCCAAAATGGGGTGATGGCTGAAGCCGCAGCTTATTTGCCCACCCATATTCCATTCAAGAATCAAAAGAAAAACAAACAAGAGTGATTACAATTCAGACAAAGCTAAAACAAAATGTGACAAAAAAACTAAGCTACAGCAGAAACAGGCTGGATATGACAATCATTATGTGATTTACATGTCATCTTGTACAGTGGGCAAAAAGTGTTTTAGTCAGCCACCAATTGTGCAA
Source organism: Pholidichthys leucotaenia (assembly GCA_020510985.1). Classification (NCBI taxonomy): domain Eukaryota; kingdom Metazoa; phylum Chordata; class Actinopteri; order Cichliformes; family Pholidichthyidae; genus Pholidichthys; species Pholidichthys leucotaenia. Next base: position 22,029,558 of record CM035836.1, on the reverse strand, counting down.
GTTCTCCCACTTAAAAGATGAGAGAGGTCTCCAATTTTCATCATAGATATACCTCAACTATGAGAGACAAAATGAGAAAAAAAAAATCCAGAAAATCCACATTGAAGATTTTTAATGAATTAATTGGTAAAATTCCTCAGTCACATAAGTATTTGGTCACCTACAAACAAGCAAGATTTCTGGCTCTCACAGACCTGTAACTCTTCTTAAAGAGGCTCCTCTGTCCTCCACCGTTACCTGTATTATGGCACCTGTTTGAACTCGTATCAGTAAAAAAGACACCTGTCCACAACCTCAAACAGCCAGACTCCAAACTCCACTATGGCCAACACCAAAGAGCTGTAAAGGACACCAGAAACAAAATTGTAGACCTGCACCAGGCTGGGAAGACTGAATCTGCAATAGGTAAGCAGCTTGGTGTGAAGAAATCAACTGTGGGAAGCAATTATTAGAAAATGGAAGACATACAAGACCACTGATAATCTCCCTTGATCTGGGGCTCCACGCAAGATCTCACCCCGTGGGGTCAAAATTATCACGAGAACGGTGAGAAAAAATCCCAGAACCACATGGGGGGACCTAGTGAATGACCTGCAGAGAGCTGGGACCAAAGTAACAAAGGCTACATCAGAAACACACTATGCCGCCAGGGACTCAAATCCTGCAGTGCCAGACGTGTCCCCCCTGCTTAAGCCAGTACATGTCCAGGCCCGTCGGAAGTTTGCTAGAGAGCATTTGGATGATCCAGAAGAGGATTGGGAGAATGTCATATGGTCAGATGAAACCACAATAGAACTTTTTGGTAAAAACTCAACTTGTCATGTTTGGAGGAGAAAGAACACCATACCTACTGTGAAGCATGGGGGTGGAAACATCATATTTTGGGGCTGTTTTTCTGCAAAGGGACCAGGACAACTGATCCGTGTAAAGGAAAGAATGAATGGGGCCATGTATTGTAAGATTTTGAGTGAAAACCTCCTTCCACCAGCAAGGGCATTGAAGATGAAACGTGGCTGGGTCTTTCAGCATGACAATGATCCCAAACACACTGCTCGGGCAACGAAGGAGTGGCTTCGTAAGAAGCATTTCAAGGTCCTGGAGTGGCCTAGCCAGTCTCCAGATCTCAACCCCCATAGAAAATCTTTGGAGGGAGTTGAAGTCCGTGTTGCCCAGCGACAGCCCCAAAACATCACTGCTCTAGAGGAGATCTGCATGGAGGAATGGGCCAAAATACCAGCAACAGTGTGTGAAAACCTTGTGAAAACTTACAGAAAACGTTTGGCCTCTGTCATTGCCAATAAAGGGTATATAACAAAGTATTGAGATGAACTTTTGTTATTGACCAAATAGTTATTTTACCGAGGATATTTACCAATTAATTCATTAAAAATCCTTCAATGTGATTTTCTGGATTTTTTTTTCTCATTTTGTTTCTCATAGCTGAGGTATACCTATGATGAAAATTGGGAGACCTCTCTCATCTTTTAAGTGGGAGAACTTGCACAATTGGTGGCTGACTAAATACTTTTTTACCCCACTGTATATATGTTTGGAGTATTTCTTCCTTTAGTTTTTGTTTAAATTGTCCAAGCATTGTACATGATTTTAATTCAGGTCCAAAATCGTTCCATAATCTGACTCCTTGCACTGAAACAGTGTTGCTTGGTGGTAGTTCTCACTGAAGGTTTTTGAAATATACATGTTCCTCTGAAATGAAAATTTTATCCAGTTTAATGTCAGTGTAATGAAAGTTTTACAGATACTGACCTCAGAAACTCCCATACAACTCTGTTTTATTTGGCGTCCCCAAACAAATGTAGCCACGCCATGATGGTGCAGTGACTACACGTGTGTCTTTGTGGGGGGTGAGGTCACACCTGAAAACTGACTGACCACAGTCACACAGAAGCAAACCGAGGCACAGGCTGAGCAGCTGGCATTTTAGGTTCTCCAATTTATTTTATTTCTCTATAACAAGTGAACTATAGGTAACTATTTATTCAGACAGACATTTATTGAGAAAGAAACATCTTTACAATTTCAAGTTTTTCCAAGAACCTTTTGTAAAATTCAATCACTTTTAAAACCCTTAAAATACAACATTAAAATTCATGAATTTTGAAGGATTTCCAGCACCCGAGGCAACCCTGGTTGTGATCTGGCACTATGCAAATGAAGCTGATTTGAAAATTAATGAAGTGAACTGAGTTGATTGAGCAACAACAACAGAGAAGGAAAAGTCAGACATACAATCAAAACATGGAGCATCTCTGCTTTCTAAATGAAATGTTGGTTCAGACATTTAAGGGATCTGAATCCAGTTCAGCCTGATCTCAGGGCAGAGGTTGCATGAAATGAAAATTATCCTTCATTGACAGATATTTTTCAGCAATGACAGAAAAATCTGAAAGCGGTCTTTCATTTGACAGATAACGCTGAAGGTGATCTAATTAAAATGAGAAAACAGATCAGAACAGAATTTTTACAACCATGTCTGTCAAAATGACAGATAAAGTCTAGCGCAACCTGTGTCTCAGGGTTTCTTAACTTGGACCTGTAACCACAGGAGGAGCTTCCTGTCTCACAAGAGATCAAAGTCTATGTGAAAGGTGTCTCACTTAACTCTACTGTGGATCATGAGATTCAATCCAGTAAAAGCATTTCAAAATTTAGCACATAGGGTTTATTTAACTTTACTGTGGGAAGCTGATGTTGTCCCAAGCTACTTTTCATCATAAAGGCCCTAAAACATTGAAAACACACAAATGGATTACCTCCACTATGGATGACTATGTTTTCTTAAAGTACTCGTCTGAGCAAAGGCCTTTCCACACTGTTAACATACAAAATGCTAAAATCCAGTGTGGATAAGTTCATGTCTTCTTAAGGTACTCATCTGAGTAAAGGCCTTTCCACACTGACCACACACAAACTGCTTAACTCCAGTGTGGATGAGTTCATGTGTTCTAAAGCTACCCCTTTCAGTAAAGGCCTTTCCACACTGACCACACACAAACTGCTTAACTCCACTGTGGATGACTTCATGTCTTCTTAAGGTACTCATCTGAGTAAAGGCCTTTCCACACTGACCACACACAAACTGTTTAACTCCAGTGTGGTTGAGTTCATGTGTTCTTAAGTAACCACTGTGAGTAAAGGCCTTTCCACACTGACCACACACAAACTGCTTAACTCCAGTGTGGATGAGTTGATGTGTTCTTAAGTTACCCCTTTGAGTAAAGGCCTTTCCGCACAGACCACACACAAACTGCTTAACTCCAGTGTGGATGAGTTCATGTGTTCTTAAGCTACCCCTTTCAGTAAAGGCCTTTCCACACTGACCACACACAAACTGCTTAACTCCAGTGTGGATGAGTTCATGTGTTCTTAAATTACTCATCCGATTAAAGGCCTTTCCACACTGACCACACACAAACTGCTTAACTCCAGTGTGGATCAGTTTATGTCTTTTTAAGTTACCCAACAGTGTGAAACCTCTCCCACATTCTTCACAAAAGTATTGTTTATGCCTAGTGTGGCGTTTTCTCTGTATTCTTTTTCTGCTCTTGTCACGTGTGATTTTGCTTCGTTTGCTGCAGTTGGAGATCTTCATCTTCCTGAAGCTGCTGAGGTTTCACTCTATTTTTCCTTTCATGTTCCTGTAGCAACAAGGACGAAGAAAAAAAAACAGGCTGTGAACATACAGTGCTGTGAAAAAGCATTTCAAAAAAGTATTCCACACATTCATTGACATGGAAACCAACTTGTGAATCAACTTGATAGACACTGAAAACATTAAATGTTTGATGGAAATATTCATCGTTCAAATATACCAAAACCATATGAAAAGTACGATTACTTTTAAGAAGCAATTGATTGCATTTACAATTATTTTCCAAGATTTAACAAGGTAACATGAGTATTTGGACCCAAATCTGCTATTTATATTGTTTGAGTACCCCACGCCATGACCCCAATCACCGCAGAAGGGCTGAAGGTGGTCGGCCTTCCCAATCTCCCCGATATACCCCCTATGGAAAGAGAATGGGCAATTCTGCTACTGATCATAACAGGCTTCAAAGATCCACTCAGGGTAACCAGCAAAATGAGAGGAATTACCAGAAGGCCCAGAATCCAGCATTCAGAAAAGATGGGAACAGTAACAGACAACATTGGTGAAACATGTAGAGACTGAATGTAAAAGCCATATTAATTGCATATGCTATGAGATGTGATATTCTCTGTGTAATCAGTAAAACAAAATCAGAATCAGAATCAGATTTATTGCTGAGGAATTTGACTTGACATTGGGCGCGCACGAAAGGCGCATCCCAATGACGCGGCAGCCATGACGAGGCGCCTGTCATCTGGGGGGGGGGGGGGGGGGGGGGGGGGGGGGGGGGGGGGGGGGGGGGGGGTTATAGAGGGGGGAGGGGGTGGGGGAAGGATAGGGAAAAACACAATAGGACGAGAGAAAAAAGCATTGTTGATCAAAATAGAGCTCATTTTATGACCAAAAATTTTGATTACAAGAAAAGAAAAAACTCTCAAATGCACAATTAGCATGACATATTCACACAAATGACAAAACAATAGTTGGAGAGAGTCAGTGTATTCGTAAAATATAGATCAGTAATTGTGTCAGTAGTGTAATGTTGAATGCAAAGTGGAGGTGTGTCAATTGCTTAGTGAACAGCAGAGGGCGCCTCCTGCAGTGGTAGATGTTAAAGTCATGGTGATCTAAGCAGTCTAGAGTCTCTCGATCTTGCTTGCAGATGGTAAATTGTCACATTGGTGCCACTGTCCTTGAGCGTTCCTCTTGCTGAAACAATAACACTGTGTCGTTGTTTGGGTTAGCAGGCAGAGCCGCTCCTTCCGCTTATCTTCATCAAGGAGGAATGTAAAATACAGGGGCACCAAAGACAAGGTCAAATCAAATCTGCATAGTGCACTCAGAGAATAGATTTTTCCTCACCCGTGCAATTCCGTGCTTTCATAATTTCCATGTGCAGGCTTAAACTTTATTCCATGGAGAGCACAGGGCTCCAGATGTATTCCTCCACTGAATCACTGTCATTCAGTTCACCGTTTTGCCGCTACTCGTGCTCTCCCCAACTGGTCGAATTTGATGATGGAGCTTGCCGGGTCCGCTTTGATCAGCTCTCTCACCTTCCTTCATTTCTGCTACATCAGGGAACTTCACAGCCAAAAATAGAAGGTCCTGAGATCATAACCAATAATGTTCCACAGACGCCATGAATTCCAATGTCCAGTGAGTCTCCTCGCAGGTTCCAATTCTTGGGCTCCCCCTTGGCCTGATTCTTGTTGAAAAATAGTGACAATAGCACATTTAATCCGCTTCCAAATCCAATAATTTCCGTTTAGATTAAGATTCAGCAGAAGAAGAGCGACTAAACACAGACAAAAAACGCAACATTGCAAAGCTGGGAATAGGTCAGGAAGGCAGACGGGAGAAGGGAAGAAAAATGCGACTGCTCTCTCTCAAGCAAGAAAGGATCTTGTATACTCATTGAGTATACATTTGTATATACATTTGTATACTCAAATGTATACTCATTGAGTAAAAAGTACATGTAATGAATGTAATCACCTGAAATAATGAGTGTAATCAAACTATATGATTGCATGTATCCTTTAACTGCACAAAAGAAGTTTTATGTTAATCAGATTGTAAAGATGTTGGAAAGAACCCTGTTTACTGGAAATGTATTAGAAATGAGGAAATGGGCGTTGGATGTCCAGCAAACTGGGTATTTTGGTAATGGAAAATGCTGAGAGGCTAGCGGAAAGGCCATGAGTCATGAGCGCCTGATCATTCACATGGGTTACGAGAATGACTAGCCTGAACATGTGCAGAATGAAGTATGTTTATATAAAATGTAACTTTAAGCCAATCATAAGAGGCCAAGAAGCCTGGTGAGTTTTGGGACCAATCAAGAACTTCCGTGAAGGTTATTTAAACCAAGCCCTTTTTTCCCCCAAATGCTCATTTTTCGGCGGACCTTCTGAGAGGCATACCTACCGGAGCAGCGGGCTGAAGACGAGGAACACCAGAAGAAAAGTGAACCAAGTTTCGCCTCAATTCTTCAGCCTTTAACAACTTTTACATCTGGCGGCCCTTAAGTGCTATAAATAGCACTTTCACGAGGAAGAAGTTGGGGATCTGAAGATTACAGCAGCTGGCCACGCTCTCACCAGGAGGCTGTGAGTCATCATCGCCGCGAGCCACAGCGAGGAAAAGCAGAAGCAGTGAAGTCTCCCCGGGCTGAAGACACCGCTTCGGGGACACGACTCATCGCTCTTCCCCAGCCAAAGACGGCCACCGCCCAGCCTGAAGAGGAACATCGGGGCCACAGCTGCTTGCCCCCCTCCTTGCCTTCTCTCCTCTTCCCCCAAAGAGGAGCTTCAACAGGGAAGATCAGCTATCATGCACATCCTTTTTCCCCAAATTTCACCATTTAGGCTTCTTAGATATTATCCACAAATTAATTAGATGTTTTTTATCAGGTTTTTTTTCAAAGGGTTTTGTTTTATTTTGATTTTTCATTTTGAATTTTTGAACTGTTTGATGATTTTTGAACATCTTTGGGTTATTTGAAACTTTTGATTTTTAACCTTTTTGATCAAATAACTGATTTTACAACTTTTGACTTTTGAATCAAGGTTTTACAATCAGGGTTCTGTGTTTGATTTTTAATTTTTACTCTTGATTTTATTGACTGTTTAATGCAAATTTATCCTGTTTTGGCTGAGCTTTGCTGATTTTTAATAAATATCACAGCATATCAAAAGACAGTATGGGACTCTGCGGGCTTATTGATTCAGCGTCCACATCTCTCGGGTGATTTTTGAAAGGTATTTTTCTATAAGAGGTGTCACATTTTTGAGTCTTTTAAAAGGTCACTCTTATTCAATGGTGTTTAAAACAGATCCCCTATAAACCAATTTTCCTGGTTTTAAACATTTACCCAGATTACCAAGAGCAATGTAAGACCATGAGAGGCTGTCATTAATATTGGAGGTGTATTCCAGGTGTCTGACTGGACAGGTCACTCAGTTGGAGGTCTGGTATACAGGAAGTGGGGATCCTCCAATATATGGAGACAGTGCAGCTGGGTTAACTCTCACAGTCACCAAGCACACCTACACAGATAACAGAATTTCCTATGAGGAAAATTCCTCTAGGAACTGCAAGCTGGTGAACCTAAACCTCAATCTTGAGGTTCAAGGTCAAGGGTCTTCGACAATATACAGTGGTGCTTGAAAGTTTGTAAACCCTTCAGAATTTTCTGCATAAATATGACCTACAACCTCATCACATTTTCACACAAGTCCTAAAAGAAGAAAAAGGAAATCCAGTTAAAGGAGAAAAATATTTTACTTTTTTATTTATTTATTGAGGAAAATGATCCAATATTAAGGACACTGGATCCAGAAAGTCTTCACAGCGCTGAACACGTTTTCCACATTTTGTTGTTACAGCCTTATTCCAAAAAGGATTATTTTTTTCCCTCAAAATTCTACACACAATACTCCATAATGACAACGTGAAAAAGTTTTTGAGATTTTTGTAAATTTATAAAACATAAAAAATTAGAACTCACATCTACATAAGTATTCACAGCCTTTGCTCACAACTTTGTTGATGCATCTTTGGCAGCCATTACAGCCTCAAGTCTTTTTGAAAATGATGCCACAAGCATGGCACACCTACAGTGGTGTGAAAAAGTGTTTGCCCCCTTCCACATTTCTCATTTTTTTGTATGTTTGTCATCAAACAAATTTGAATATTAGACAAAAATAACAAAAGTAAACACAAAATGCAGTTTTTAAATGAAGGTGTTTATTATTAAGGGTAAAAAAAAAAATCCAAACTTACATGGTCCTGTGTGGAAAAAGTGATCCCCCCCCCCCCCAAAAAAAAAATAATAACTGGTTTATCACATCTTTGGAAAACTGAGTTCAATTTCTCTAGCCACATCAAGGCCTGATTACTGCCAGACTTGTTCTCAATCAAGAAATCACTTAAATAGGACCTGCCTGACAAAGTGAAGGAGACTAAAAGATCCTCAAAAGCTAGACACCATGCTGCAATCCAAAGAAATTCAGCAGCAAATGAGGAACAAAGTAATTGAGATCTATCAGTCTGGAAAAGGTTAAAAAGCCATTTCTAAAGTTTTGGGACTCCAGCGAACCACAATGAGAGCCATTATCCACAAATAGTGAAGGAGTGGCCAGCTGAGTAAAATTACCCAAAGAGTGGAGCAATGACTCATCCAAGAGGCCACAAAAGACTCCACAACAACATTCAAACAAATGCAGGCCTCACTTGCCTCAGTTAAGGTCAGCGTTCATGACTCTACCATAAGAAAGAGACTGGGCATAAATGGCCTGCATGGCAGAGTTACTACTGAGCAAAAACAACATAGAAGTTAATCTCAATTTTGCCAGAAAACACCTTGATGATCCCAAAGACTTTTGGGAAAATACTCTGTGGACTGATGAGACAAAAGTTGAACTTTTTGGAAGGTGTGTGTCCCATTACATCCAGCGTAAAAGTAACACAGCATTTCAGAAAAGGAACATCATACCAACAGTAAAATATGGTGGTGGTAATGTGATGGTCTGGGGCTGTTTTGCTGCTTCAGGACCTGGGAGACTTGCTGTGGTAAATGGACCTATGAATTCATACCTGCCAACTTTTCAAACCTGAAAAGCCTAGTAGCTAGCCGGGGTCCAGGGGCTGATGCTAATGCTAATGCTAATAATGCTAATATTTGCCAAACAAATATTAGCATTAAATCTAGTTAAATGTAGCTAACAACCTCATATTTCTTCAACTTTCAAACCTGAAAAGCCTAGTAGCTAGCCGGGGTCCAGGGGCCGCAGGCCCCGGTAGGTCCAGGACAAAGTCGTGGTGGGGGGTTCAGCCGATGCCAAACAAATATTAGCATTAAATCAAGTTAGAATGTAGCTAACAACCTCATATTTCTTCAACTTTCAAACCTGAAAAGCCTAGTAGCTAGCCGGGGTCCAGGGGCCGCAGTGTCAAACAAATATTAGCATTTGACATAGAAGTCACATATTAATTATATTAAAGGTAAAATATCTAAATCAATTGCAATACTACACAGAGCGAAATATTTGCTGAATCAACCCACATTATATACTTTGTATCATTCATTAATACTCCCATACATGACATATTGTACTGAAGTATGGGGAAATACATATAAAACAAACATATATCCAGTCTTTATGCTTCAGAAGAGAGCTATTAGAATAATAAACAAAGCTGCTTACAGGGAACCAACAAATCCACTTTTTCTTAAATTAAAAGCTCTCAAGTTGAAAGATCTGGTTGACTTTAAAACTGCAGTAATAATGTTTAAAGCTAAGAATCTATCACTGCCCGCAAATATCCAAAAGTTGTTCCAAATAAGGGAGAAGCAATATCATTTCAGAGGAACATGTATATTTCAAAAACCTTCAGTGAGAACTACCACCAAGCAACACTGTGTTTCAGTGCAAGGAGTCAGATTATGGAACGATTTTGGACCTGAATTAAAATCATGTACAACGCTTGGACAATTTAAACAAAAACTAAAAGAAGAAATGCTCCAAACATATATACAAGATGACATGTAAAATCACATAAGGATTGACATATCCAGTCTGTGTTGTGTTGTTACTTAGGTTTTTTTTGTCACATTTTGTCTTAGCTTTGTTCTGAATTGTAATCGCTCTTGTTTTGTTTTTCTTTTGAATTCTTGGATGGAATATGGGTGGGCAATATAAGCTGCGGCTTCAGCCATCACCCATTTCAGTTAACTTATGTTGAACTGTATAATCAGAGGAGTTCTTGTTTAATTTGACCTTGTTGGATTTTTTCGCCTTTGTTATATTATTCTGTTTCTTTTTAATCTTTACTTTTAATCTATCCGAAATAAAGATTCATTCATTCATTAAATTTGCATTCAAAAGACTATCTTAACACTGCATAGAACTTCGAATGGGCCAGATGTGATGTATTATGAATACTAGAAAAGCACTCGGAGAGCGCAGACCTCCGCCAAGTGCCACAGTTCCCCCCATACAGTGTTTAACATCATAAATAAAATATTGAAAATGGCCCTATCTCGCAATGTTAAATTTAAAAAAAAAAGAAAAAAAAAAGAATCCTTTAAAAAAATTCCTGGATCCAGACGGTGATCCTGATCACCACCAAAATCTAATCATCTGTAGGATACCCCATTTCTGACAATCTGTGAAAATTTCATGAAAATCCGTCCATAACTTTTTGAATAATCTTGCTAACAAAGAAACAGACAAACAGACAAACCAACGCTGATCACATAACCTCCTTGGCGGAGGTAACTAGAAGACTAGAAATATCAGCAGGGTATACTAGCACTGTATAACACATGTGCGTAAATGACGGCAAAATCGCTCTGATATTTTATGTGTTTACATGATACACCAAGCATGACAAGGCTTGCAATTACACAGCACATGTTCTTCAGAATCTTAGGCATTATATAAAATGTATTCTCCCTTTAGATTTCGAATCCATGGTCCATTTGCCAGGATTGAAGTGCAGTCGCGAACGTCTGCAGCAGTTTACATCGTGTTTACATCTCGCCATGTACGCACACCTCTCCGGGATTTCGCGCGAGAATAGAAACCTCAATACCCTCAATAGCGATAGCGTTAGCTTAGCAAATGCTTCAGGTAAAGCGTAGCAGCGAACCACGAAAAGAAACGCTACTCAGTTTACTCACAGAGCACGGTGAAAGGCGAATAAAGGGGTATTTCTACTTCAAAAGCTGGTTCAACCAAGGTGGAAATTCAGCCTGTGCGTGTGCGTCACAAATGTTGATCCGATATTCGCTGTTGGTTATTTTAGCGGCAAAATCAGCAACTTTGTCTCAGCACTGAAAAAGTGTGACCATCCCGGCCGCCATCACGTGTTGCTCTGTTCTAAATTTAGATACGATTCCTAACGATCTCGTGTTTGGAATTGCTTTCGTGTTTTTTTTATGATTTAAAATTTTTGACTGAATTTTTAGTGAAAAACCGTAATTTTGATTAATAAAACCGTAACCCGGAATGGGGTCTTGAAAACCGGAACCATTACGGCAAAACCGGAGTAGTTGGCAGGTATGTGAATTCTGCTGTCTGCCAAAAAATCCTCAAGGAGAATATCCAAAAATAGGCCATAAAATAATCCACACATTTATAAAAAAGTTTAAAATGTACAAGAAAAGTCAATTTTACAAGAGCGCGGTGGCAGGAGTGGTTAGCACTGCGGCAGCACAGCAACTTACCCTTGGCCGGGGGATCCTGAGTTCGATCCCAGCCCCCGACCAACAGTGATCTGTGTGGAGTTTGCATGTTCTCCCCGTGTCTGCGTGGGTTTACTCTGGGATTTCTCTGGTTTCCTCCCACATGCCAAAAAAACATGCAAGTTAGGTTAACTGGCATCAAAAACTGGGGATTCTAAATTGTCCTTAGGTATGACTGTGAGAGTGAAAGGTTGTCTGTCTCTCTGTGTTGGCCCTGCGATGGACTGGTGATCTGTCCAGGGTGTACCCTGCCTCTCGCCCAAAAGATGCTGGGATAGGCTCCAGCCCCCCCGTGACCCGAAAAGGATTAAGCGGAAGAAGATGAGATGAGATGACATTACAAAGTTGAGGAAAATGGTTTCAAATTTTGATAACTTTACAGCGAAAAGTAGAAAACTTTAAGAAAATTGTTATAAATTTTTGAGAAAAACCTCAAACCTTCAAGACTGAAATCATTACTCAAGTTTTTCAGTGGCTGCTCTGTTAACCCTTAACTCAACTAGAATATTTTGGTTGTCTACTTTTAACTATTAATTTCAAAGCACTGCTTTTACGTGAGTAGAATTTCTGGTTACTATACCCACCTGATCATATAATTTAAGTATGCATGAGTACATTACTATAATGAATGCTTTTTCCCTTCTCTACTGTCTCAATGGAAAAAAAGAAACACTAGAATAAAAATACAAAAAAACCCCAACATATTTTTGTCATTTATGAAAACCATGACAAAAAAAAATCCTGCAAGACAAAACAGGACACTTGATATTTTCTAACCTGTTTGTATACCACCATAGACAGAGAGAGAACCTGAAGTCGACAGAGCTCTGAGAGGGAAAGATGAGACAGAAGAGAGGAGCCAAGGAGAGGAAAGTGATCAGGCAGACAGTCCAGGAGAGGTGAGAGCAGAGGAAGGAGAGAAGGATTGCACGACTAAAAAGTCTAAACACAGGATGTCTGGGTGGGACCCCAAATGGCCCAATATTCCAGTATTCAAGCCTTGGTTGTACAATAGTTCAACTGATAAGTTCCATCTGCAAAGCAACTGTGCAAAATTTTAAACAAGAAATAAATTGTATAAAACCAGCATATTTCAATAACAATTGTGTCATATGTTTACTGCCCCCCCCCCCCCGAAAAATATGTTGCGACCGCGCCAAGGTCTTTCAGCCAGAGGAAAAACTGCAGCATCATGGTTTGTTGAATCTTTCAGGTCAGTTTTCAAGATTTTTTTCCCTCCTCTCTTCTACCTTATAGTTTACTGACAAGGTTCTTAATTATTGAGCAATATAACCAACAGTACAGTATCATATCACTGCAGTGTGTAGTAAACAAGTACAACAGAACAGGCCTATTGTGATTTCACAAACAAAACTAGAAAGGCACTCAGAGAGCCCATACCTCCGCCAAGGCTCCTTCTGTCCCTCACTGATCACCTCCAAAATGTAATGGGTTCATGTGTAGGCAACAAGCCAGTTCTGGTGAAAAGTGCATCAGAGCCCATCCAGTAGTTTTGGAGGATTCATGCTAACACACTGTGAGAAGATAAGAGCCTTGGCTATCACGATCTGAGCAATGGGGGGGGGGGGGGGGGGGATTGCGCCATGCTTTCTCTTTGCCATTTTTTTTTAAATTTTGTACCCTGCCTCTCGCCCAAAAGATGCTGGGATAGCCCCCTCCCCTGGATGGATGTATGGATGTATGGTGGTGTATTTTTTGAGTTCTTATTCCTGTTATTTTATCTTTGGTTGATTTTCACATATTCTGTATTGTTTCTTAGTATGACTTATTTTCCAGTTTACAGTCATTATAGTTTTGTTATTTACGTATTTGAGGTACTTGTCTTTATTTGCCTTCATGTCATAATTGTATCATGTTGTGGTTTTTCTCTCCCTCGCCGGGGCTGCTGTTGTCAGTGGCACTTCCGTTTTTTTTGCTCTGTTGTGGGCGGTGCTCCTGTCAGCTGTCAGTCCCGTCTTCCCCTCTCATTACTCCCAGCTGATCTCTATTGTAATCTTTGTTACTCCTTGCCTGCTGATGTGATCCACACCTGCATCCAGTTGTGTTCATTGACACCATGTCCTATTTAAGTTCCTTGTTTCTGTCATTCATTGTTGGAGCCTCTGTTTTCTGTCGCTGTGCATCAGAACCCATTCCCCGTTCTGGTGCAATTTCCTGATTAATCCCTCTTTCTCCGTTACCTTCTCTGTCTGCAAGTTATTTTGTGCACTATTGGGATTTTTGTGTTTTGCGAACTGTTTGGATTTTTTGTTCCCTTCAATAAATATCACAACTACAGTTCAGCGTGTGGGTCTTCGTTCCTGCCTCGAGGGGCAATTCATGACAGAAGGCTCCAACCAGTTGAAGAACCAGCTGCTGTTGGTGGTGGTATTTCTTTTTGTTTTCTCACTCACCTGTTTGTGGAGTCATCATGTCCTCAGTACACTGACCTCCACCAAGCAACGTGAGATCAGCAGCGGGGAACTCGAGTGTCAAGGAGCAGTGGGCTGCTGACTTTGTCCAGGGATTCGTCAAAGAAGCTCTCACCTCCCACAGCCAAAAGATCTGGGAGAGTGTGAATTTGGTGACCGTTATTGTCTTCTTCCACTTAAATCTGTTCAGGTCGGGGGGGGGGGGGGCTGGAGCCTATCCCAGCATCTTTGGGCAAGAGGCAGGGTGTGTCAAGGTGCACTCAGGGTTGTGGAGGTTTTCCCAGTTCGGAGTTGTTGGCCACGTTCTCAATCCTCCAACAGTCTTTTCCCGGGCTGACGTGGGGGCCGCCTCCAGCGAGCCCGAAGCCGAAACAGAAGCGCGCTCTGTGACAGACGCCCTGCTCCACCTCCAGTTCACCCAATCCTCTCCATTGGCTCCAAGATGCCACCACCCAGCTCCAGACCGCCGGAGGAAGACCCCGCCTCTCAGGCAGCAGTTTCCCCTTTGCCGAGGTTGAAAACTCCCACAGCAGTCCCTTTATCCAGTTTTTCTTCTCCAGCTGTCCCGTTAGCCTTTTACTCTGCTGCTGCTGCTTCTCTTTCCTCCTCGGCTATTCCTTCCACTGCTGAGGGTCCGGCCGTTTCGTCTGCGGCTCCGTGTCCACAGGGGTGGCTCCGCCACGATCCTCTGAGGGGCCCATAACCACCGTAGCCACGGAGAGGGATGACTTTAGACCAGCTGCAGCAGAAAACATCATGCCCCAGGAACACAGTCAGGTGTTTTTCATTCTCCATCATTGACTCATGAATTATCTTGCCTGGTTTGCGGTGATGAGGCTCAGCCTGTGCAGTCCTCTGAGTCCTCACCGCCTGCTGCAGTTATAAACCTTTCACTTGCTCTCTCCGTGTCTCCTCTGTTGCCCCAAGTGTCTGCCGGCCCCAGGACCAACCTGCCAGACGTTGAAGGGGCCTGCAGTCCTGGTGGACCTGGTACCAGTCCTGCAGCCACGGTCCGGACAGACGGTGAGCACTGCCAGTGATCTGGAGCCTGCGCTAACGACTGAGAATCACTGGGCTTAAGCTGAGAAGGATCCAGTGCCAGCAGGAAGCCCACTTCCTGTCGCCTTGCAGGGCGAGCCACCCACATGGGTCACTTCGCTGGGGGTTCCCGGGACTGCATCGACCACCACGGCTGCTGCTGGGGCCGTGGATGTGCTCCACAACTACATCCAGTTGTGTTCATTGACTCCATGTCCTATTTAAGTTCCTTGTTTCTGTCATTCATTGTTGGAGCTTCTGCTTTCTGTCACTGCGCATCAGAACCCATTCCCCATTCTGGTGCAATTTCCTGATTAATCCCACCTTCTCCGTTACCTTCTCTGCCTGTAAGTTATTTTGTGCACTACAGAGATTTTTGTGTTTTGCGCACTGTTTGGAATTTGTGTTCCCTTCAGTAAATATCACAACTACAGTTCAGCGTGTGGATCTTCGTTCTTGCTTTGAGGGGCAATTCATGACAATGGCGGAGGTATGAATTCTTGGATCATGACTAAAATGGAATGGGTTCCTCTCCAGGCCAAGAACCACCTCTGGTGAAAATTTCATCAAAATCTTCTTCTTCTTTTAGATTTGATTGGCGGTTGGCAACCAGCTTACGGGTGCATTACCGCCATATGCTTCACTTTATATCATCACTCTTTGTCGAAAGATCGTATCATCACTCTATATAAATCTGTCCAGTAGTTTTTGCATAATCATATTAACAAGCAGACAGACCACCCCAATTACATTAGCTCCTTGGTGGAGGCAATTATAATTACAAAAGATACAACTAAAAGAATTGATTCAAATATTGCTCCCAGAACTACATATGTACAGAAATTGTTAAATCACTGGCTTAACAAGAGACCTCTCTCTACTGGGCCGAATTCTTCTGTCTAAAGCTGAAGGTTTCTCTTGACTTTTGTATCCATGTCACTCTTTACACACATCTTCCAAAGTAATCGAGACATCCAACTCCATTATCAGGGTTTCCTCTGGTAACATTTCTGTGTGGTGGCCCGCCTCCCTAGGAAGTATACCGCCGTGCCTATAATACTGTATATTAATTTAAGAAAAATTAAATATGAAAAACGCTCCGCAGGCAACCACACGAAAAACGCACGTGACCGTCATCCGTGCGGAAGTGCCCCACGCGCCAAGCACCTGCGTAAACGTTTCTGCACGAAGAGCGTGTCTCTCTAGCATTGCTGTTTAATAAGCATGAGCTTATTAAAGTACTTTAAAGTCCAAATGTCATCTAATTTTTTTTGCCAAATGCCAACGAATTTTGATAAAATATACATAGCTTAAACCAAATATTCATATCGGAGACCATATCACCCACCCGTATTTACATAATTGCACAAAATACACCAGGCGAAGGCCCCGCGAGCGGCTGGCAGTGTGTGACAGCCAATCCAGACCACGCCCATGTTTTTGACGTCACAAATTTCACCCTGGCTGCCCTGCCGTATCCACATTCACACTTATCAACATTGGACAATCATGAGGGAAAGTGACAGCGATTGTGAACAAATTAGTTTAGTTTTGTCCTCTGGTGAATCGGACTTGGAATTCAGGGAAGACGACACCCCAGATACTGATGACAGTGGTTCAGACAGTGACAGAGGCATAGAACCTTACAGGTTCGCATACCTGTCAAGTGATACGTTTTCGCCGTATTTTAATACGGGGAAAATGCAATTTTAGCAAATACGGGCGTATTGCCATTTCTGTACGCCCAAAAGAAAAATATACGGGAAAAAAAATTAGTGAGTGTGTTGAGGAACACGTCGTGTGTGTGACCCCCACAGCTAGGGGGCTGGCAGAGCGCTCAGCGTAAGCTATTATCACTACAGTGAGAAGTGTGGACTCAATCATTAGGCTGATGGCCTCACACTTTCTACTGTCCTGCGGCTCCGGAACAGAGAGGAATCGCCTTCCAAATCCAATGCATCACTAGCAGAAGTGATGGTTTGTCATTTTTTTGTGGCAGGGCACAATCTACCCCCATTGGTGGCAGATCACTTCTGATCTGCCACCTGATCTGATCTGCCACTTCAGAAATGCTAGAGTCAGCAAAGGCTGCTACTTGGAACTATAACAAGCAGCATCAGTGAACATTTTCTTGTTTCAAGTTCATCCAAGTGCATTAGTGTAACAAAGCTGACAAATAAAAACTCTTTAATTCCAAGTGTACATACAGTATCTAGCTGACAATTAAGAACTATATTCAGAATGATTCTTATTGTGTACTTTCAAATTAAGCAATCTACCTTGTGCTAATGTAAATTTGAAAAATATTTTTGTATTTTTTTTATTTTATTTATTTTTTTTGTGCTACTTGGCTTATTATTTTCACATTACCAAAAAGTTGTGGCTCAAGATTGTGTCCATAAAAGTGTACATTTGAATAAATATGTTTGAAATAGGTCATGTTGCAGTTGCTGTTTTTTTTTTTTTTTTTTTTTTTGGGGGGGGGGGGGTTCAGTTTTCTTTCATCTGCCGATAAATATAGTTTTTAAGTACTCAGTACAGGTGTGAAAGCCCCCCAATAAGGGAGGCATGAGGTATGCCTTGACAGGTATGTATATGCAGGTGGCGGACATAGCATGTTTTACGGTAATTACCTTTCGCAACATGCCAAACGTCATACAAATGGAGCACTTGTGGCAGATTTTCACGGATCCATTTAGCAATGGACCTGTGTCGGTCTGTTACTAGGATGCTGATTTCTAAATCATTGTCTGAACTTTCCGTGTCCATTGTGCCGCTACTTGGTGATCTTTCGGGAAAGTAAATAGTGAAACACCATCCTTGTTGGTATTGCTGCAATAGCCAGCGATACAACGTTTCCCACCACTGCCAGGCATGGTGAAAGATCCAATTTTTTCTTTCTTGTTGCTCACTTCAATCTTCCAGTCTCCATATAAACAATCAATCGGGATACCCCAAGCATCAAACTAGGGCACAATCTGTTTCGTCACTTCCGCCTTCTTCCCCAGGCGATTCCGGGGGCCCTGAGTGTGAACGTCAGGCCAAGCGCGGCAGTTTTAAATTAACGAATGTTCTGGCGTTACTGAAGCATATGCGCCAAGACCCGAACGGATCGGTTCCCTTTTATATCTAGTTTCAAGACATTTTAAGGACCCTATTACGTGACATTTGGACTTCAAACACTGAAAAAAGTACAAGAGATAAGCAGTCGAGGCATTTCTGGTGGTTTTAACCAGCTGGTAACCGGAACAACAATGAGGAGTCGCTTGGCTAACAGGTCTGGTTAGGCTTCATTGCAGGGAAAGGCAAAAGTGACTGATGAACCGCTGAGGATTTACTTCACCAGCTACTGCAACATTAACTAATAATTTATGTTCATTATTATGTACCTAGAAAGTTAAGATGATCGAAATTCACAAAGTCAATGACTTTGTGCAAAACAACACTAAAGATGTGTGGAAGGGAATGAAACAAATAACTGGGTGCAAGGAGAGAGTCGGGCAGCCATCTGGGAGCCAGGAGAGAGCTGAGGAACTGAATCTGTTTTTTAAAACCCTTGTGCGATCTTAACATTCTGTTTACTCCCCTTGTCCTACGGGTCAAAAATGACCCGCCCTACCAAAGCCCCAAAATAAAGCAGCTTAATTGAATTTTAAATCCAAAATCTATTTTGCATGATGGAACAACCTGTTATTTATCAATTCAACTCAATTTAATTCATTTTTTATCATGTATATTTTGTTACACAATACAATACAGTGACCATTATTACACTTTTTTTTTTACCACAAACCAACTGTCATAACACTTTTCTTTTACACAGTAAAATTATATTATATGATAGTACTATATAAATATGAAGTAATTACTTCAGAATTAATTATATTGAAAGGTAAAAAAAACAGTCAACAATAGAACTTTTTTGTCAACAGTTTTTTCTTTTATATTTTTTAGGAAGTGAATTATAAAAATACTTCTCTCATAACACAACAAAACGTTGCTCGACTTTGTGAACAATTTTCAACATCAACTCTATTTAGCACATGTAGGACAGTATGTGCGAATGTGAGAATGGGCTTTGCAGATGTATTTCTCACATGTGCAGCACACAGCTTTTGTCTTGCAGTCCTTCCAGGGGCAGAACTGGCACCTTTTTCTTTTGACTGACTCAGCTGCAGCTTCAGGTGGATCAGGACAAGATTCAGCTCCCTGAACAGCTTCCACAATGGCTGCAGAGGCTTCTGTGCGGGGCAGGCGCTCCCTTCTCTCAATGCACGTGGTAACAAGAGCCTTTCCCAACTGCTCAAGGAACATCCTTCTCTTGTTTTTCTTCCCTGACATCCAAGTCGGGTTGATCTCCTGCCATATCACAAAGGCAATATATGAGGACACATCAATGATGTTATGGAAGATGACCAGGGGCCAGCGTGCAATCATCTTTCTGCAGCTGTACGTTCCAATAACCTTGTCGAGGTTGTCCATGCCTCCTTTATTGCAGTTATAGTCAAGGATGATGGCTGGCTTCCTGTCCTCACGATCACTGATTTCAGCTGTCTTATGCAGTGTGCTCAGCAGGGCCACGTTCTTGTTCCGTTTTGGAAGATAAGAAACAACAGTGGTGGTGGGAGTGAAGGCAAACTTTGATGAGAAGACCGCTCTGCCTCTTGTTGCGAGGAGTGCAGGGGGGGAGTTCAGGCTTATTCTTCCGAACAGTGCCAACCATGGTCATCTTCCTTTTCAGGAGCTGCTGGCCGAGTTCATAGGAGGTGAGAAAATTGTCAAATGTGACATTGTGCCCCCTCAGTCCATCTGTCAATTCAAGCACAACCCGCATCCCCTGGTTCTTCTCTGATGCTCCACTCGGCAGCTTCCCTGTGTGCACTTGCATATTCCATGCATAGCTGGATTTTGCATCACAGGCCACCCATATTTTGCTGGCTTGCTTGGCATATACTGCTGGAAAGGACAGCGACCTGTTGATTAAAAAAAAAAAAGATTACAATCACTGAGTGTGAGAGTCACAGAAAACTGCATGAATCAAGGATGTTACATCACAATAAAATAAAAAATATTTCAGGTAAGTAACATTGCATATATGAAAATAAAAAAAATACCTTTGAATGGAACCAACTGCTCATCTACTGTGACTTCAGGCCCAGGGTTGTAGAGGTATGGCAGACGCTCAACCCACTTGTCCCAGACCTCTCTGATGGCTGCCAGTTTGTCCGTCACACGCCTTGCTGGTCTTGACTCACGGTTGTCAAATCTCAGCATTCTTGAGAAAGTGTGAAAGATTTTCAGCGGCATTGTGGCACGAAAAATTGCCCTTCCACTCGCTGCATTCCAGAGACAATATGTAGCCTCGTCACGGGACCTATATACACCTGCTAATATCAAAAGCCCTACGTAGCCACGCAGGTCAATCTCATCCATATTTTTCCCATTTTCTCCATATTTCCGGAAACCCTCCAAATTTGTATTCTCCAGGATGATTTTTTTCTATGGCTGGTGTGATGAACAGGAGAAAGGTGGATGAAATGTCCTGGACATGGGCAGCTGAATACCTTGTTGGCCCTGGAGTCATCCTTATGATGTTTGGTGCTGCTGTTCTTCCCTGCTTGCTGTCTGAATTTGATGAGGACCATGCAATTTTGCTGTTCTTTGACAAAAATGTCTCTCTGTCAGGTTGAAGGATTTCCTCTTCTTCTTCATCTGAAGATGCATCATCCTCTGGGTTGCATTCCTCCCCATCTTCCTCTTCAGATACATCTTCATCCTCTTGTTCCTCCTGAGCTCCTGAAAATATCTCATCCAGGACCTGTTGGATAGTGAAATGTCTACTCATGGCTTCAGCAAGGAGCCAACTAGGGGTCCTTTGATTCAGGGTACCTTTATATCCTCTATACTGAATTTGTTTTTATTATGTCTGAGATTGTTTTTTTTGTTTTGTTTGGGAGCTTGTGTGATGTGAGGGGTTAGCTGCAGATCAAAAGTGCAGGTGCAGGTCAAATGCAAGTTCAATTCGTACGTCAATCCAGATTCTTTGATGTGTGTGTGTGTGTGTGTGTGTGTGTGTGTGTGTGTGTGTGTGTGTGTGTGTGTGTGTGTGTGCGTGTTAGAGAGAGTTTGTGTGTGGCCTTTGAACTTTTTTCTGGTGTTTAAATGCTTTTATAATTCATGGGTCAAAAATGACCCATAACACAATCTTTGTACCCTGGTGGTGTACAGCCCACATGGAAACATAAACAAAAACAAAGTATCACTTTTTCTAATGATGGGGTCCCTTTAGGAAAAGTCATAACATTTCAAGTTGGAAATAGTTTAAGGTATTTTTTCTACAGCTAAACATGGTAGTGGGTCACTTTTGACCCACAAGACAACACAAAGGTTTTCAACTCACAGTCTGTCACCCGAGCAACACAACCTGACCCCCACGCACCCCTCCCCACCCACCCTCCTGTGCAGAACCTCTCTCCATCTCCCCCCTCCTCCTCCTCAGGGGGCACCAGGACCCTCCCTCACTTCACGGTGACTACAGACCAGGTGGAGAAACAGCTGGAGAGACTCCGTCAGCAGAAGGCTTCGGGCCCTGATGGCATCTCCGCAAGGTCCCTGAGGACCTGTGCCAACCAACTAGCTCCGGTACTGAAACACCTGTACAACCTGAGCCTGAGTCTGGAGAGAGTACCAGTGCTGTGGAAGACATCCTGCCTGGTTCCTGTCCCCAAGAAGTCATCTCCATCGGATTTGAATGACTACTGACCAGCTGCCCTCACATCTCATGTGATGAAGGTCCTGGAGAGACTGGTCTTAGCCCACCTGAGGCCGCAGGTGAAGATGTGGCTGGACCCTCTGCAGTTTGTGTATCAGCCCCATTTAGGAGTTGAAGATGCTGTCATCTACCTGCTGCAACGAGCCCATCTGCACCTGGATGGTGGAGGAGATACTGTGAGAATCACTTTTTTTGATTTCTCCAGTGCCTTTAACACCATCCAGCCACTGCTGCTGCGTGAGAAGCTGCGGGTGATGGAGGCTGACAGCTCTGTGATCTCCTGGATTACTGACTACCTGACAGGCAGACCACAGTTTGTCCGGCTGGGCAATGTCTTGTCTGGAGTGGTGGCTAGTGATACGGGAGCTCCACAGGGGACTGTGCTCTCTCCTTTTCTTTTTACCTTATACACCACTGACTTTCAGTACAACACTGAGTCATGCCACCTGCAGAAATTCTCTGATGACTCAGCTGTTGTGGGGTGTATAAGAGGAGGAGAGGAAGGGGAGTACAGGGCGCTGGTAGACAGATTTGTGGAGTGGACGGAGCAGAATCACCTGAGATTGAATATCAGCAAGACCAGAGAGTTGGTGACTGACTACAGGAAGAGGAAGACTCCTTCTCAGCCACTGCAGATTAGGTGGGAGGATGTGGGAGTGGTTGAGGACTACAAATATCTGGGTGTCAGGATCAGCAGCGGGTTGGACTGGAAATCCAACACCGATGCTGCGCACAAGAAGGGGATGAGCAGATTCTACTTCCTGAGAAAGCTGAGATCCTTCAATGTGTGCAGCAGGATGCTGGAGCTTTTCTACCAGACCGTTGTCGCCAGCACCATCTTCTTTGCTTCTGTCTGTTGGGGTAGCAGTATCAGGGCCAGAGACACCAATAGGCTTGAAAAGATTATCAAGAGGGCTGGCTCTGTAATTGGTCTCAGACCGGAGACCTTTGAGACAGTGGTGGAGAGGAGAACACTAAATAAACTGCGATCCATCATGGACAATCGTGATCACCCCCTCCACCACACACTAGATAGACAGCAAAGCACTTTCTCCAGTAAACTACTACAGCTTCGTTGTCGTATGGCCAGATACAGGAAATCTTTCCTGCCACATGCAATTTCACTGTACAATAACTCACTATGATGTTGTATTGTGGTAATAGCTATGCTGCCACACTGCATCTTACAGAATAACTGGTACCTCACATTTTCACTCTGCTCCCGATAGTCCTTCTTTGTACAATGGGATGATTCATGTGTTTATACGGGTCATCATATATTAAGCTATGATGTATATAGGTTTTATAGTCGTGTTAGTTTTACTTTCCATGGGTAATCCCTTTGTCTGTCATGTGTGTGTTTCTGTTGTTTGGTTGTCTACATTCATACGGGTGTTACACTGTAATTTCCCAGTTTGGGATCAATAAAGTACATCTATCTATCTATTAATCTGTCAGCAGACTTAAGACAAACTAAACGTGCCAACATTTGATTTAAAAATAAGGGAGGTTTTTCCTGCTGTCTGGTTGGTGAGGAGATTTCTAAAAAAAATTATAAATACATAGAAATATTACAACAGAAATAACGGCATTTTTGGTCATTTAACTTATTTCTTTAAAGGCCAAATGTCACGTAATTTTTTTTTCTAAATGACAACGAATTTAGATAAAATACACATAGCTTAAACCAAATATTCATACCGGAGACCATATCACCCACCTGTATTTACATAATTGCACAAAATACACCAGGTGAAGGCCCCACCTTGCTTGCTGGCTTGTGACAGCCAGTCCAGACCACGCCCATGTTTTTGACATCACCAGTTGTACCCTGGCTGCCCTGCCTATCCACATTCACACTTATCAACATTGGACAATCATGATGGAAAGTGACAGCGATTGTGAACGAATTAGTTTAGTTTTGTCTTTTTTTTTTGTCAGTGGTTCAGACAGTGACAGAGGCATAGAACCTTACCGGTTCGAGCCGTCCGAGACTGAATCAGATGCTTTGTCTGATGACAACAGTTCCAACGATGACCAGAGAGCAGAACCAGTGGAAAATGTCATTGAACTGGACATTAATCGCCTCCAGAATTGCGAAGCCGGAGGGGGTCTGTCGAGGGCGCCCCATAAATATTGAGTTTTCGGAAGCCATTATTATTACAGTGGAGGAGAGCCGCTGCTGTCAAGAAATTGACCAGATCAATATGAAAATGGAGGCGCATACCTGTCAAGGGAGACGTTTTCGCCGTATTTTGGTGCCAAGCGCGGCTGTGGGAGACGGCAGAGTGGTTTGGGACACTTTTCTGGGAAATGTTTTAAATGTAGTTCGTGTTGTTATTGTCAAATATTTTAAGGAAAATACGGGGAAAATGCAATTTTAGCAAAAATGGACGTATTGCCATTTCTGTACGCCCAAAAGAAAAAATATACTGGAAAAAAAACTGAGTGTCTTGAGGAGCACTCCTGTGTGTGATCACTCACAGCTGGGGCGGGCTGATCGCTCAGCGGGAGCTATTCTCACTACTGTTCGAAGTGTGGAGTCACTCATTAGTTTAATTGTCTGGGCGGGCTGATCGCTCAGCGTGAGCTATTCTCACTACCATGAGAAGTCATTAGGACAATGGTTTAACACGTTGAGCTGTGCAGCGGTTGCGGAACACACAGAGATCCCAGAGAGGTGTGCCTTGTTGCTCCGCCGTTCCTTATAGCCGCTTTTTACGGTGTTGAAGTACGGCGAAAACGTCTCACTTGACAGGTATGAAAACATTTCCCAGAGAAGTGTCCCTTATTACCCAGCTGTCCCTGATAGTCCCGTTTTAAGGTATGGGTGAAATATCCAATTTTTTCTTTCTTGTTGCTCACTTCAACCTTCCAGTCTCCATATAAACAATCAATTGAAATACCCCAAGCATCAAACTAGGGTACAATCGATTTCGTCACTTCCGCCTTCTTCCCCAGGCGATTCCAGGGGCCGTGTCAGGCCAAGCGCGGCAGTTTTAAATTAACGAATATTCCGTTGTTACTGAAGCATATGCACCAAGACCCGAACGGATCGGTTCCCTTTTATATCTAGTTTCAAGATATTTAAAGTACCCTGTTACGTGACATTTGGCCTTTAAATATAATTATAATAATTATATTTCTTTGAATTATTGTTCTGTTCTGGCTCTACAAAGTTATGGTCAAAAGTTTAAATTGTCTGAGGAAAAAAGCAAAAAATTTGCTACATTCTGTTTAAAATTTAGTTAAAAAAACAGCAATTTTATAATAATCTGCCTTTGTCCATCAGACAGGCCTCTTCACTGTCCAGTTTTAAAACTCCTCTTAAAACCCATTTTTATTCTCTGGCTTTTGACCCAGTTTGAGACATTGATTTTATTTGTTCTTATTGTCTCTATTGTATGACGATTGTTTTGTTTGTGCTGTTTTGAACTTTAGCTGTATTTTATTGTTTTTATACTTTATTGATGTACAGCACTTTGTGTCAACTGTCGTTTTTAAAGAGCTTTACAAATAAAGTTGGATTGGAATAAAAAAAAAACATTAGCCACAAAATAATCCACAAATTTATAATAGTCTCAAATGTACAAGAAAAGTCATAATGTTTCAAGAGAAAATTACAAATATGAGGAAAATGGTTGCAAATTTAGATAAATTTACAGAGAAAAGTAGAAAACTACAAGAAAATTGTTATAAAGTTTGGAGAAAAACCTCAAACCTTCAAGATTGAAGTCATTACTCAAGTTTTTAAGTAGGTGCTCTTTGTACCCTTAACTCAACTAGAAATTTTTGGTTGTCTACTTTTAATTTTTAATTTCAAAGCACTGCTTTTACATGAGTAGAATTTCTGGCTACTATACCCACCTCTGATCATATAATTTAAGTAAGAATGAGTAAATTACTATGTTTTTCCCCTTCCCTTTCCTACTCTTTGTCAATGGAAAAAAGAAACACTAGAATAAAAATACAAAAAATACACATTTTGGTTATTTATGTAAACCATGAAAAAAAAAAATCCTGCAGGACAAAATATGACATGGTATTTTCTAGTCTGTTTCTATACCACCATAGACAGAGAGAACCTGAATTAGACAGGGTTCAGAGACGGAAAGATGAGACAGAACAGAGGAGCCAAGGAGAGGAAAGTGTTCAGGCTGAGGGTCCAGGAGAGGTGGGAGCAGAGAGAAGAGAGAAGGATGACGCCAGTAAAAAGTTCAAACACAGGACGTCTGGGTGGGACCTCAACTGGCCCAATATGCCAACATTCAAGCCGTGGTAGTACAATACTTCAAAAAGTAAGTTCTATTATGCAATATTTCTATGCAAATTTTTTTTAAAAAAAAAAGAAATGGTGTAAAATTAACATTTCCGGATACAATCGTGTCATGTGTTTTCTGCACCCCCCCCCCCCGAAAATATGTTGCCACAGTGCCAAGGTCTTTAAGCCAGATGAAACACTGAATAATTAATATAAATTAGTGAATGTTAACTAAGGTGAAGGTTAAAAAAAAGGTCCTTTTCATTCTTGACTAAAATAAGAAAAAAAAACAAGAAGACACTTAAAAACTTTTATCAGTATGTCTCCTGCCCAACCAGGCGAAAAAAGACATTGGATCTGTGCTATGGATCCATTGAGAAGGCCTATAAATCACTTCCCCTTCCCCCTTTAGGATCCTCAGATCACAACTGTGTTCATTTGCTGCCCACATATAAAACTGCTCTCAGAAGAGGCAAGGTGGAGACCAGAGACATAGACGTGTGGACAGAGGATTCAGTGCACTGCCTCCAGGAATGCTTTAACTGTACGGACTGGGAGGTGTTCACACTGGCCTGCGGGGATGATTTGGACTCTTTGGTGGACGTCACATGCTCATACATGGCTTTCTGTAAAAATATGATCGTTCCACGTAAACGTGTCAAAATATATCCCAACAACAAGCCATGGGTTACAAAATCAGTTAAATACTGCTTACAGAGGAAAGCACTTGCCTTTAAACAGGGATCTGTTTCTGAGCTACAGGTTGCCACATAAGAGCTGAAGTCCGAAATTTTAAGAGCAAAACAGAATTATAAATCAGAATTGGAAAGTAAGATGGCAACAAAGAAACTTGGTTCAGCCTGGGCCAGTATGAAAACTACTGCAGGCCTTCAGAGCACAGAGCGCAGTAATTGTGTGTTTTTAGATGGTTTTAATTCAGACACAGAGCTGGCAAATGCTCTTAATTGTTTTTATGGTCGTTTTGACTCCTTTGATTTTAGCACAGAAACCCAAGATTTGAAACAGAAACTCAAAGACAATCGGCACTTTAATATTGAAGTGCAGGATATTAAAAGGGAGTTCTGCGCTGTAAAAGTGAACAAAAGTCAGGGCCCTGATAATATATGTGGGCGCTTGGTAAAGTCCTGTGCACATGAACTGAGTCCTGTATTTCATTACATTTTCAATAAGTCCTTACAGACTCAACATGTGCCCAAGATCTGGAAAGATGCCGTGGTTGTTCCCGTTCCAAAATCCAGCTGTCCTAAAACGGTAAACGACTTTATACCAGTTGCTTTGACTTCAATTTTAATGAAAATTTTTGAAAAACTGGTCAGATGTGAGGTCCTAAAGCAGACTGAACATGCATTGGATCCTTTGCAGTTTGCATATAGGCCTCACAAAGGAGTGGAGGACGCCACTGTCACTATGTTTAACATGCTTTTTAAACATCTGGATTTTAATGGGACACACACCAGGCTTTTATTTGTGGACTTTTTTCCACCTTTAATACAATCCAACCTCATATTTTAGTTGAAAGGCTCCTGCAACAATTTGATTTGAGCAAAAAACTGGTAGGTTGGATTTCTTAACCAAGAGGATGCAGAGAGTAAGGGTCAATGGTACATTGTCTGACCTAAAGTGCTCTTCTACTGGCTCTCCTCAGGGGTGTGTGTTGTCACCACTACTCTTCATCCTGTACACAAACGTGTCGGAGCAGACATGACAACAGACACATTATAAAGTATGCTGATGATTCAGTTATTGTCAGTCTCCTCCAGGATGGTGAGAGTGGCCACGGCCCAGTAGCTGATAATTTTGTTCACTGGTGTGAGGATTCCTACCTGCAGCTGAATACGACAAAAACTAAAGATATGATTATTGACTTTAGGAGGAAAACTCCCAGGCACAAAGTCACCGTACTAAAAGGTCAGACCACTGAATGTGTACAATCCTACAAATATCTTGGGACGATTATTGATAGTAATTTAAACTTTGAAGAGAACTGTGAAACACCATGAACCGAGATGAGGGGGCCTTTATGCTTTCCCACACCTGGGATTACATTCTCCAGAGACCATCCAACGGCGGAAGGTGGGGCCAGCTCGGTGGATCTGACAGGTCTGCTGAGCTGGCCCCGCCTACGAAAGTCAGCTGATAAATGTCACCTGGCAGCAATCAGCTGACTCTTCTGATGAAGGCTGCAGTGCACAGTCGAAACATGTTAAGAAGGTAAAGACATCTCCTTTCTATTTTTGTCTTTATAAGAACAAAAGGTAAATAATCAAACTCCCCCTGATCATCTTTCCCGGTCCTCGCCCAGTTGCTTCTCATCACACCATCACCAGCAGCAGTGCGTGTACTTCACGGCCGTTTGTCGGTCATGCACTGCTGGTCCCTAATATTGTCATCTGTGCTGTTTGTCTGCCAGTATTTTCAGCACTCTCACGACATGCTAGTCCCTCCATGTTTGCCGTGGCTCTCGTGCGCCCTTGAAGCGATATCGGCTCTGGGGCGCACCTGTGGCAAACACGTCTCGTCTCATTCATTTGCTGGGCGATGCCAGCCCCCGAATGCCATCACCATGTGTGTCTGTGTTTCTTGTACATCTTCACCTTTCAGGGAACTGTCTGTCTTTCTGTATTAAATGTGCTGTGGTGAACCCTGCACAAAAATCCTCGTTATTTCATCCTCCCTCTCCCTGCCCTGCGCAAGAGCGCACAGAGGGTCATGATGAATGGATTTACGCTCAGAATTCACCACAGCATATGTACTGAACTGAAGAATGATGACAACAGTTTCCAAAGAGGCGAAGACCCACAAAAATAAACAGAAACACCCACAGTTGGCATTTGGGGCCAACATCGCCCAGCGAACATGGAGAGGAGACGTGTTCATCGTGGTTGTGTCCCAGGGCCAACATCACTTCAAGGGGTGCAACAGAACCACGGCTGTGTGCAGTAGCTAACACGTCGTGATAGCGCTGGCAACATTGGCTGGCTGACAACATGCCAGATGATGCACACAAACCATGAAAAGCT
The DNA here is from genome assembly GCA_020510985.1 of Pholidichthys leucotaenia. Classification (NCBI taxonomy): domain Eukaryota; kingdom Metazoa; phylum Chordata; class Actinopteri; order Cichliformes; family Pholidichthyidae; genus Pholidichthys; species Pholidichthys leucotaenia. The sequence goes on along the minus strand of CM035836.1, from coordinate 22,000,648 downwards.
GACCGTCAAAGAGAGAGGGTGCGTGTGTTCGGACTGGTGAATCTTGGACAGTGCCCACCTGAAAGTGGCTCAAACCGCACATAAAACACATGTACAAAACAAAAAAAACAAGAACTCAAAATATAATCCATAATAAACCCGATGCCTGAGGAAACGAAAGCGTGTGTTGGTGAACGGTTGCAAATAACAGCATTCAGTGATATATAGATCTGGGCTTCTTCCTCCCAGAGTGCAGAGTCACCATATCCAGGGTCAGTACTGTGGTAAATTAATTCTGCAGACTTCCGGGAAGATGGCGGAGAGACATAACACTTAAACAAAGAGCTCTCCCTAGCCGGATTAAAAATCATCGGTAAATGGCCAACTCGACATAAACGGATCAATAAACTAAGGGATGAAAACACGAAGGAGCCGGGCACAAGGACAAAAACAGGGTAAAATTGAAGAATTCCTCTCCAACAACGCAGGAAAAACCGCTGTACGCAAAGCCCAAAAAAACGAGATGTCTACAGCAGAGAAAATGGAGGACACCAGACTCGACAACATGAACACTGGCATCGCCAGTTTGGGTGAAGAGTTAAGAGAATTCAAGCGACAGCTACAACAGGATTTAGCGGCTCTTAAGGAGGAACTGAAAAAAGAAATTAAGGAGGAAATCATGGACCTCCGAAGAGAAATGGAGCGTAAATTAACGGAAAACATGGAGGAGCTGCGCTCCCAGCGGGCGTGTATGACAGAAGCGCAGACCCGAATTTCGGAACTAGAAGATTGGAAAAGCGAGGCAAACGAACAACTACAGACCCTGACGACGCAAACGCAGAGGATGCAGGAGAAAATAAACGACTTGGAGAGCAGATCCAGACGAAGCAATATGCGCATCTTTGGAATTCCGGAGGGCATTGAAGGCAACTCGATGACAAAATTCATGGATCAGTTCTTAAAAAAAGAACTGGAAATACCCGGAGAAACGGATCTGCAGATTCAACGGGCGCACAGAACACCGGCACAGAACCCGAAAACAAACGCTACACCCAGGTCAGTTGTGGTAAACTTTGTGAAATATGACATAAAGGAAAGAATCCTGACGCAAGCATGGAAAAAAAAGATACGAATCGGCGACAAACAGGTATTTTTTGACCATGACTACCCGACAGAAATCGTGCAGCAGCGGAAGAAATATGCCAACATTAAAAAAACGCTGAAAGAGAAAAAAATTAGATTCCAAACGCCGCTAACGAAAATGAGGATTCATTGGGAGGAAGGCACAAGAACCTACAACACGGCCGAAGAGGCAGCGCGGGATATGATGGAGCGGGGCCTTGAGGTGAGCGTGCCGAAGGAGACGGCTGGAGCAGCGGCGGCCCTGAACGCACCACGACAGACGGAGTGGAGACGAGTGAACGGCGGAAGAAGGGGGAGAGACGTAGAGCAGCGGGCCCAGGACAAGCTACAAGGCTTTCAACTGAAAGCCTAGATCATAACAAAGATTAAGAAAGGCACAGAAGAAATGAAGGCCAAGAAGACAAGGTAAAAGAGAAACAGACTGCTAGGAGAGGTTTAAGTGAAATTTGTTGGACATTTCTAGACTTATGACTATTACTTTGATAGTAATTAGAAGTCTAGGGAGGGCCCTTCACTCTGTGAAGACAAACCCCCCACCCACCAACAGGGACCAGTGGGCAGAAGAAAGGCCCAAAGTACGGAGGTCGAGATTTTTTAATGTGTTTTTATATAAATATGTGTTATTTTTGTTGTTAAAGGGGCTAGGAGCACAAGTTAAAAAAATGGAAAAACATGAATATGGGTAAAAATCTTAAGATAATGACACTAAACGTGAATGGTCTGAACTCACCTGTTAAAAGGGAAAGAATAATAAGAAAATTCAAGAAGGAAAAAGCTGAAATTATATTTATGCAAGAGACACATTTGAGCAAGGCAGAACATGTGAAACTAAAGAGATTTGGCTATAAGAACTCCTACTACAGTTCATTTAAGGGAAGAGCAAAAAGGGGGGTTATGATACTAATCTCAAACAAAATACAATTTGAAAGTGAACAGGAAATCCAGGATAAAGAAGGCAGGTATGTAATAATAAAGGGAAGAATAGATGGTATGCAGATTACATTAGTGAACATCTATGCCCCACCAGAAAGTGACAAGGGTTTTTTTCAACATCTGTTTGATCTCATAGCAACACACAGTGAAGGAGTCCTAATTTGTGGAGGAGACTTAAATGCTGTCATGGATCATGAAGTTGACACAACAAGTGTTAAGAAGACAAAAAAACATGTAACAAAGTTCATAAGAACCTCACTGGCAGAAATGGGTATGGTAGACATATGGAGGGACCTACACCCACTCGAAAAAGACTATACACATTATTCAGCAGCCCATAAAGTACACTCTAGAATAGATTACTTCCTTATGAATGAAGGTGACAGACACAGGGTGAGAAATTGTTGGATTGGAGGGGCAGAAATATCAGATCATAATCCTATATACATGGAAATATATTTAAACAATAGAAAACGACAAACAACATGGAAACTTAACGTAGGACTGTTAAATGATGAGAAAATGAAAGAAAGAATAAAAATAAACATAAACGAATATATCCAAGAGAATGACAATGAAGAAGTGGACCCAACAATACTATGGGACGCACTAAAAGCCGTGTTAAGGGGTAAATTAATTGTTGAAACAGGAAAAGCAAATAAGACTAAACTGGAAGCGTATGAACAAAGATGTGAGAGACTGAGGGAACTAGAACGTAAACATCAAAGCACAAATGATCCAAAAATATATCAAGAAATTAAAGAAGAAAAAACAAAGATAAAAGAAACACAAATGGATGAAATTGAAAGGAAAAATAGATATCTAAAGCAAAAATATTATGAAACGGGGCCAAAAGCCACAAAACTGCTGGCAAAACGGTTAAGAAAACAACAAACAATGAATAATGTATACAAGATTAAAGACCCCACCACAAATAAAACCACAGTTAACCCAGAAAACATCGAAGAAATTTTCCATAATTTCTACCAAGAACTATACTCGCAACCTGAAGAAACAAATACTAAAGATATCAAAAAATTTCTAGACACATTGGACTTGCCATCAATAGGAAATCAACAAAATGAAAAACTAACAGCAGAAATAACAACACAAGAGATCAGAGATGTGATTAAGTCACTTAAAAACGGTAAATCACCAGGTAGTGATGGATACCCTTCTGAGTTTTATAAACTGTTTATAGAAGAACTCACGCCACAACTCCTAAAGTCATTTAATTGGACGCTGAACAACAACAAAATACCTCCATCATGGAACGAAGCAATCATTTCAGTTATTTTAAAACCAGGGAAAGATAAAGAACAATGCGGAAACTATAGACCAATCTCTTTATTAAATGTAGATTATAAAATATACACAACAATTATATGTAAACGAATAAAGACATTCTTGACGGAATTGATAGAAGATGATCAAACTGGATTCATAGAGGGACGCCAAACACATGACAATATCAGGAGAACAATACATATAATTAACCAAATACATAAAGAAAAGAAAAGCGCAGTAATAATGAGTTTAGACGCAGAAAAAGCATTTGACAGGGTTAACTGGAAATTCCTATATAGTGTACTGGAGCGCTTTGGATTTAACGAAAAATCAGTACAATGCATAAGGACGCTATATCAAGAACCTGTGGCAAGAATCAAGATAAACGGTAGCTTAACAGACAAAGTAAATATACAAAGATCAACTAGGCAGGGATGCTGCTTATCGCCCACCTTGTTTGCTCTGTTCATAGAACCATTGGCTCAAGCGATACGACAAAATAAGAAATTAAAAGGTGTAACAATAAAGGGGGCGGAACAAAAGATTGGGCTATTTGCAGACGATATTATAGTTTACCTTGAACAACCAGATAAATCAATAATGGAAATGATGAACTTGATAGAAAATTTTGGAAAATTATCAGGATACAAGATAAACATAACAAAAACACAAATACTGACATTCCACTATAACCCTCTAAACCAGATAACTGATAAGATCAAACTAAACTGGAACCAAAAAGAAATAAAATACCTTGGAGTGAACATACCTAAAGACCTAAGCAAAATATATAAAGCAAACTATGATAGGTTGGAACAAGAAATAAAAAAAGATATTGATAGATGGTCAATCTTAAATATGGATCTGAATTCAAAAATTGAGACAGTCAAAATCAGCATACAACCTAGATTACTTTACCTCTTCCAGGCTATACCAACAGAGATTCCAGATGCCCAATTCTCAAAGTGGGACAGGATGATATCGAGATTTGTTTGGGGAGGTAAAAAACCAAGAGTGAAATATAAAACCCTCCAATTACCAAAAGAGAAAGGAGGCATGGGCCTACCGAGTCTAAAGGAATATTACTACTCAGCACAAATAAGATATATCATATGTTGGTGCGACGAGGGATATGAGGCAAAATGGAAAGAAATGGAAAAGGAAATTGAGGGACTCCCAGTACAAAGCATAATAGGGGATAAAGATGCATATAAGCAAATCAAACAAATAGACCCAATCACTAAATTTACTTTAGAACTGTGGTATAAAATAGTACAAAAATATAATATAAGGGAAGACATAAAACTATTGAAATGGGTAGCATTTGACAGTCAGTTTGAACCGGCAAAACAAGATAGGGGATACAAAAATCTGGTGAACAAGGGAATCACAGCATGGGGCAATATCGGAAAAAAAGATCTCGGGAGCTTTGTAAATATCAGGAGAAAATTTAAATTAGAAAGATCGGAATTTTTCAGATATCTGCAGATGAGAGATTACTATATGAAGAAGATTAGGCATAACCTCCAAACAGATGTGAACGAGATTATACAACTTATTTTAAGCTCATATGCAGGAAATAAAATAAGAATTATTTCAAAACTATATCAGAAACTTATGACAAACAATCATACAAGTAACTATATAAAGGAGAAATGGGAGAAAGAGCTCAATTTAAACATAACAGAAGAAAGCTGGCAGGAAATATGGAAAACACAACACACATCAACAAATTCAAGGACATGGAGGGAATTTGGATGGAAAAACCTGATTCGCTTTTTCATTACACCACAGATTCAAGGAAAATATACAAATACCCAATCTTTATGCTGGAGGGGATGTGGGGCTCAAAATGCAGACCACTCACATATGTTTTGGAAATGCTACAAAATATCATCATTTTGGAAATCTATGCATGTGACAATACAGAGGATATTAGGATATAATATACCAATGAACTGTAACCTGATGTACTTATGTGATCTTAAAAAAGACAATGTTATACAGGCTGAGGACAGATATCTAGTTAAAATCTTGTTGATTGCATGTAAAAAAACTATCACAAAAAAATGGCGATCAGAAGTTCTTCCTGACCAAGAACAATGGACTGACATTGTTGAGGACATACGTATGATGGAAAAACTAACATATTGACGAAGAATGCAAGAAGGAATATGGGAGAAAAAATGGCGGAAATGGACACACTACAAAGTGCAACAACGAGGCAGAAATTGAAAGAATAACCAAAGACACTGAAAAAACCAGAAGAATTAAGAGATGGAAACTAAAAACTTGATGCTCCAACATTTGTCCCCCCCCTTTTATTTTTTATTTTTTTTATTTTTTTTTTTTCTTTTTCCCTACCCTAACCCCTTTGTTTTTTAAATGTAGAATGTGATCTGAATGCATTATATATGATGAAAAATGAATAAAAATCTAAGTTACAAAAAAAATAAACCCGATGCCTGAGCCACAGAGAATACACTGCTATTATTTTATTGAAAAATTGGGTTTAAATAAATTATATTTATGAACAAATAATTTGTTGCAATATCTGTAACAAAAGAATAACACTGGTGTTCCCCTGCCGTGTGTTTGTCGCTGCTGCTGTGGCGGGCATGTGTGCCTCTCCACCATCACTCTCTGAGTCTGACTCACCAGGCACGATGCCCGCTTGGCACGGCTCAAACCTATAAGGTCTGATGCCCCCAGATTCTTCATTATCATCCCATTCTTCTGAACTTTAATCGTCTGAAGACTGGACAACACAAACCAATTCCAGACTACATGGCTGGAACCATCGTCGATGTTTTCAACCGCTTCCATCCTGTGTGTACAATGAGCAGCAAAGCGCTGTGTTCTCCCGATGACATGACTACATAGCAGCGGGGTTTTCCAGCCACTGACTTAATTGGTGACATGGCGCTCATGAAAACATCGGATATTCGCATAAAAAAAAGCCTGTTTGACTAAGAACTGCACAGACCAACCTATTTTGTCATATTGTATTATGTGTTGAAAAATTAGAGGAAGTCAAAAACGTGTCATCAGACCTTGAAGGGTCTCAATTGTCTTTTCAGTCCACTAGATGGTGCAAAGCAAGCACACAGTCAGGTGAAGTCAAAGTTTGTCGCTGACAATCGCAGGCAGATGTTGCAAAAGCCCCCATTCTTGAGTGAAGTTATATCTTGTCCAGCAAGTTTTGCAGCAAGCTGTGAAAGAAAGGGAGCAGTTGGATGTGCCGAAAAGTTCGCTCAGGTGTTGGGTCTCTTGGGGATTTGATGACAAAGATGGAAGGAAAGACTTTGACATGACACAAAACCCAAAAGGACTGCCATATGAAATGAAAAGAAAAAAGAAAAACATTCAGAGCACTCGGGCCCGCACTCATCTCAGAGCCAACCAGCAACAGCACTGTTAGATTTAGTATTTAGATTTAGTATACTTTTATTGATCCCCAGAGGGGAAATTGAGGGTCATCCACCACCTGGATGGATGAAGCAGCCACGATACGACGCTATCCCTTAACCATTCACTCACACATTCACACCTAGGGCCACTTTAGAGTCTCCAATTAACCAAACCTAACCTTAGCAATGGCTAAGGCTAAACACTCCAGCACAAGCAGCACTGACCAGCCCACTCCGGACATCTCCTGCACGAGGTGGCTACCTTCAAGTCAGCACCGAGAAACTCACAAACCCCACTCAACAGTTTTACTGAAGTTCCTTTCCTGAGGCCGGGACTTCTTTTGGCCAGTGTGAGTTCTCACAAATTTTCCTAAAGAGTACAGCTCATTTGATTGAACTTAAACCTAAACTTCAGTTGATCTTTCCATCTGCATTTTACTGTTGTACATTGAAGACAATACTGTATATTCAATGATCAAAATGTCGACAAGATCACCTTAACCTTAATTTATTTTACAGGATTACAGTTTAATAAGGTCAACAGAATCCCCAAAAAGGAGATTTAATCAATCTAATTTAGCCTAGCCTGAAACAAAATAATCATAAAGAAGAATCAAGATCATTTTAGTGAGGAGAAATCTTCAAGAATTAAACTGGTACCTCCTCTGGTGAAGTCATGCTTCTTCGAGAGCTCCTCACTGAATGCGTCTTGTCCACCACTGAACTCACCAGCTGTGACATCAACAAACACACAACAACATTATTATTGATGAGACAGAGATCTGGACCAGTTTGACGTTCCAAATGGCCCCATCTTACTAGCCAAGAGTTTTACAGGAGTGAGCAGCCTCTACTGTAGAAAGAGACATTTGGAGCCACTAAACATGTGTGAATCTTAAAAAAGGAGCAAAAACACCCAAGTTTAATGAATAAACTGGACTGTAACATTGGTAATAGGAACATTCCTAATGGGTGAACAGGTCAAGTCAGACCCAGGATCCAATTTGTACATTTACAAATTGGATCCTGGGTCTGATTTACAAATGGATTCGGAGCTTTCTAAAGCCTGATTCAGAGCACTGTAGTCCCACAGACCTGGTGTGGATTTTCATCTGGGGGCAGCCAGCCGTGATGAAGGAAAGTTGTTTGACAGCAGAAACGGCCAAAACCTTCTCCAGGTCAGCTGACAAATATTCCTTACATTTGTTGGTGACCAAGAAAAGTCTTTTTAACAATTTTACAGAAATTCTTCTTCTCCTTTGTGATTTAAACACCTGCTGTTACGGTGTACTACTGCCGCCTGCTGGGGTGGTGAATTCATTAATTCATAAAAAAAAAAAAAAAAAAACTAGGACCACAGAGGGCAAACTCTTGAGTACTGGGCATGTACAGTGGTGTGAAAAAGTGTTTGCCCCCTTCCTGATTTCTCATTTTTTTTTGTATGTTTATCACACTTAAATGTTTCAGATCATCAAACAAATTTAAATATCAGACAAAGATAACACGAGTAAACACAAAATGCAGTTTTTAAATGGTGTTTATTATTAAGGGTAAAAAAAAATCCAAACTTACATGGTCCTGTGTGAGAAAATGATTGCCCCCCCCCCACACCACCACCACCGTTAAAACATGAAGAAACTGTGGTTTATAACATCTTTGGAAAGCTGAGTTCAATTTCTCTAGCCACACCCAGGCCTGATTACTGACACACCTGTTCTCAATCAAGAAATCACTTCAATAGGATCTGCCTGAAAAAGTAAAGGAGACCAAAAGATCCTCAAAAGCTAGACATCATGCTGCGATCCAAAGAAATTCAGGAACAAATGAGGAGCCAAGTAACTGAGATCCATCAGCCTGGAAAAGGTTATAAAGCCAGTTCTAAAGCTTTGGGACGCCAGTGAACCACAATGAGAGCCATTATCCATCAATGGTGAAAACATGGAACAGTGGTTAACCTTCCCAGGAGTGGCTGGCTGACCAAAATTACGCCAAGAGTGCAGCGACGACTCATCAGAGAGGTCACAAAAGACCCCACAGCAACATCCAAACAACTGCAGACCTCACTTGCCTCAGTTAAGGTCAGTGTTCATGACTCCACCATAAGAAAGAGACTGGGCAGAAATGGCCTGCATGGCACAGTTCCAAGACAAAAACAACTGCTGAGCAAAAACTACATAAAGGTTTGTCTCAGTTTTGCCAGAAAACATCTTGATGATCCCAAAGACTTTTGGGAAAATACTCTGTGGACTGACGAGACAAAAGCTGAACTTTTTGGAAGGTGTGTGTCCCATTACATCTGGCATAAAAGTAACACAGCATTTCAGAAAAAGAACACCATACCAACAACAAAATATGGTGGTGGTAGTGTGATGGTCTGGGGCTGTTTTGCTCCTTCAGGACCTGAAAGATTTGCTGTGGTAAATGGAACCATGAATTCTGCTGTCTACTAATAAATCCTGAAGGAGAATGTCTGGCCAACTGTTTGTGACCTCAAGCTGAAACACACTTGGGTTCTGCAGAAGGACAATGATCCAAAATACACCAGCAAGTCCACCTCTAAATGGCTGAAGAAAAACAAAATGAAGACTTTGGAGTGCCCTAGTCAAAGTCCTAACCTGAATCCGACTGAGATGTTGTGGCATAACCTTAAAAAGGTGGTTCATGGTCAAAAACCCTCCAATGTGGCTGAATTACAACAATTCTGCAAAGATGAGTGGGTCAAAATTCCTCCACAGCGCTGTAAAAGACTCATTGCCAGTTACCGCAAATGCATGATTGCAGCTGTTCCTGCTAAGGGTGGTCAACCAGTTATTAGGTTTAGGGGCAATCACTTTTTCACACAGGGCCACGTAGGTTTAGATTTTTTTCACCCTTAATAATGAACACCTTCATTTAAAAACTGCATTTTGTGTTTACTTGTGTTATCTTTGTCTAATATTAAAATTTCTTTGATGATCTGAAACATTTAAGTGTGACAAACATACAAAAAAATGAGAAATCAGGAACAGGAGATCAGCACATCATCCCTGATCAGAAAGTGCAAGTTTGATGACCCACAACATGTAATCAGATTACACAGAGTAAAGAGCTCATAACGGCTGGTTTATCAGAAGTAAAACATAAATTTGTGCTTTTATGTTTTATGCTGGATGACAATTTTAATATTGTGCTTCTGCTTCTTCTTGTAAAACTATTTTTGTAGGTTTAGACCTACAAATCTCATTCATTTTAGGATTTTTTTTTTTAAATTGCAAACATTTTTTATATTTACTTTTGATGCCTCTGGTTTTAACATGTTTTGCTTTTTTTGCCTTACTGTACATTTTTAAACTGATTTGATTTTTTGTACTTTAACCGTTTTTTAAATCAAATTATATCAACTCTGCGTAACCAGGTAGGCAGCGGTAGAACACAGCAATTTTCATTTCAATTCAACTTTATTTATATAGCGCCATTTCACAACAGCAGTCATCTCATAGCACTTTCAAACTGCAGGGGAAAACCTCACAATTGCAGAAAGACCCCAGAAATCATGTGATCCCCTGTGAGCAGCACTTTGAGACAGTGGAGAGGAGAAACTCCCTTTAAGCAGGAAGAAACCTCCAGGAGAACCAGGCTCAGGAAGGGGCAGTCATCTGCTGTGAATGGCTGGGGGGTGAGGGGATAGAGAAGAAGAAGAAGCAAAGAACAGACATGTAGAGAGCAAACAGCACGACAGAGACTCCATCTGTGAGAGAAGCCAAACAGATGTTAATGACAAGCAAAAATATTTCATTGAGAGTGAAGAAAGAAATGAAGCCTGGTGCATTGTTGGAGGTCCCCCGGGTGTCTAAACCTATTAGCAGCATAACTAAAGGAGCGTTCAGGGCCACCTGATCCCATCCTAATTATAGGCTATATCAAAAAGGAAGGTTTTAGCCCTGTTCTTAAAAACGGAGATTGAGTCTTACTCCCAAATCCAGATTGGCAGCAGGTTCCAAAGGAGAGAAGCCTGATAACTGAAGGCTCTGCCTCCCTTTGTACTTTGAGATTCTACGTATGACACTAATTCTGCATTTTGGGAGCGTAGTGCTCTGTTAGGATAAGATACTATCAGATCTTTTAAATAACAAGGGGCCCGATTATTTAGAGCTTTGTAAGTGAGAAGAAGGATTTTAAATTTAATTCTAGATTCTATGGGAAGCCGATGAAGGAAGACCAGAACCGGAGAGATGTGCTCCAAGATGGCGCCCACAGTGGTCGACATGGTGCTTCGCTGCCCTTTAATTTGTCTAATTTGTTTGTTTTTGTTCGTCGATTGTGTGACTGCTAGCTCTTATACTCGTGAAGAGCTATTAAATATCAGGACTCTCACTCCCACGGACCTTCTCCCAGTTTTTTTAGCTCCTGCCGCCGATCTGATTCATTGTTTGGCTCAAAGAGTAAGACGGCGAAAAAGAGGAAAGCGAGGGGGGATTCTCGCTCGGCTGCGAAGGAGAGGCACGCGAACAGCCTTGCCTGGCATATTTCTATCCAATGCCAATTCTCTCTTGAACAAGGTAGAAGAATTAAGACTGCTGATGCGATTTAAGGACCTCGCTTCCTCATCTGTCATCTGTTTCTCTGAGACCTGGCTTAAAGGGAACATACCGGACAGCGCGATCCGCCTCGAGGGATTTCAGCTGTTTCGTGCTGATCGCGTCACAGAGCTCTCCGGTAAGTCTATTGGAGGAGGAGTGTGCTTCTACATTAACAGCAGCTGGTGCTCTGATGTAACGATGGTTTCACAACACTGTTCTACCGATCTAGAATTTCTCTCTGTTAACTGCAAGCCATTTTATTCCCCGCGGGAGTTCGCATCATTTGTTTTGATCGCTGTGTACGCCCCTCCCGACGCGGACGCGCGCGAGGCCCAGCGCGCGCTCGCAGATCACGTCCTACATGCGGAGCGGAATTTTCCAGACTCCCTGGTTATTGTGGTAGGCGACTTTAACCAGAGCAATCTGAGTCACGAGCTCCCCCGATACAGACAGTTTATTAAATGTCCAACCAGAGGAAATAACACGCTGGATCACAGTTACACTACAGTGAAGGACGCATATCGCGCTGTTCCCCGCGCTGCGCTTGGATTATCTGATCACGTGATGGTCCACCTCATTCCCACATACAGACAGAGATTGAAACTCACTAAACCTGTTGTGACCACCACGAAGAAATTGACCAGTGAAGCTGGAGAGAAACTGAACACATGCATGGAAATAACTGACTGGGGCATGTTTAAAGGAGCCACACATGATCTTAATGAGTACACGGACAATGTGAACTCATATATCAACTTTTGTGAGGAGAGCATTCTCCCATCGCGCACCAGGGTGAGATACTCTAATGATAAGCCCTGGTTCACTGCTAAGCTCAGACAGATCAGAAAGGAGAAGGAAGCTGCGTTGAAAAGTGGAGACAGAGACTGCTACAGGGAGGTTAAATATCGGTTTAACAGAGAGCTGAGGAGAGCTAAATCTGTGTATTCTGAGAGACTCCAGCAGCAGTTCACTGCTAATGACTCGGCTTCTGTGTGGAGAGGACTGAGACAAATCACCAACTATCGGCCTCAGGCTTCTAAATGTCAGGATGACAAAGCCCTTTGTCAAAAACTGTCCCAACATTACGCCCGTTTTGACACCTCGTCAGCTGTGTCCAACTCCCCCACTCCACCCAGCTCCACTGCCTCCTCGGCCCCTAATTCATCAAAAGCAGTCCCCCCCTCCTCCTCCTCCCCCCCCTGCCCTTGTCATCAGTGAGCAGGACGTGCACAGACAATTCTCCAGACTGAACCTGCGCAAGGCCCCCGGGCCGGACGGTGTGTCTCCCTCCACCCTGAGACACTGTGCGAAAGAGCTGGCTCCTGTCTTCACAGACATTTTTAACACCTCCCTTAAGCTGTGCCACGTGCTGACCTGCCTCAAATCCTCCACCATCATCCCTGTCCCCAAGAAGCCACGGATTACTGGACTTAACGACTACAGACCTGTAGCGCTCACCTCTGTAGTCATGAAGTCCTTTGAGCGCCTGGTCCTGTCTCACCTCAAGTCCATCACCACTCCCCTCCTGGACCCGCTGCAGTTTGCCTACCGTGCCAACAGGTCTGTGGACGACGCAGTCAACCTGGCCCTCCACTCCATCCTGCAGCACCTGGACTCCCCGGGAACCTACGCCAGGATCCTGTTTGTGGACTTCAGCTCTGCATTCAACACCATCCGCCCCACTCTGCTCCAGGACAAGCTGTCCCTGCTCGGCGTGCCTGACTCCCTCTGCAGGTGGATCACCGACTTCCTGACGGACCGGAGGCAGCATGTGCGGCTGGGGAAGTCTGTCTCGGACTCTGTTAGCATCAGCATCGGATCACCCCAGGGCTGTGTACTTTCCCCCCCTACTCTTCTCCCTTTATACCAACTCCTGCACCTCCTCCCACCAGTCTGTTAAGCTGATCAAGTTTGCGGACGACACCACCCTCATCGGGCTCATCTCCAACGGCGACGAGTCCGTCTACAGGAAAGAGGTGGCCCAGCTGGTGTCCTGGTGCAGCCACAACAACCTGCAGCTGAACACTCTGAAGACAGCGGAGATGATTGTGGACTTCAGGAAAGTCACAACCCCCCTGCCCCCCCTCACCATCACAGGCTCTCCCATCACCATTGCAGATTCCTTCTGCTTCTTGGGCACCACCATCACCCGGGACCTCAGATGGGAGCCAACCATCAGCTCCCTCATCAAAAAGGCCCAGCAGAGGATGTTCTTTCTGCGGCAGCTGAGGAAGCTCAAGCTACCCACCAAGATGTTGGTGCAGTTCTACACGGCCATCATCGAGTCCATCCTCACCTCCTCCATAACCGTGTGGTACGCAGGAGCCACTGCCAGGGACAGACTAAGGCTGCAGCGTGTCGTGCGCACTGCTGAGAAGGTGATCGGCTGCAAGCTCCCATCTCTCCAGGACCTGTACATCTCCAGGACCCAGAGGCGTGCAGGCCGGATCATAGCCGATCCTTCACACCCTGGTCACGTACTGTTTGCCCCCCTCCCCTCAGGTAGAAGACTTCGGTCCATTCAGACTAAAACCTCCCGGCACATGAACAGCTTTTTCCCTCTGCCATCAGACTGCTGAATATTAAGTGACTTATTGACTCTTGTGCACTATATACAGCAGCTCATGTCGTTCATCACTGTTTTTCTGTTGCATTATCGACTGCGCTGTGGTACCCCATATTATCTGCTACTTGCTAATTTATTTAAATCTGCCTTGACTAGTATTACTCATTATTATTATTATTATTATTACTTATTATTCTACACTTATTGCATGTTTTTAGTCTTTTAGTTTTTCTCTTTATCTCTTCATGTTTTTAATGTTGCAGCATGGCACCGAGACAAATTCCTAGTTTGTGTACTACATGAACAATGGCAATAAATCTGATTCTGATTCTGCTCTCTCTTTGTACCTGTTAAAACTCTAGCTGCAGCATTTTGGATCAAGTGAAGGCCCACAACAGTGAGTGTAAACCATTTAGAAGAAGAATTTCTGTAAGTGTGTTTAAAAAGATTTTTTTCGGCCACCAACAAATGTAAGATCAGCTGACCCGGAGGTTTTGGCTTGGTTTCTGCTTTCAAACAACTTTTCTTCATCACCACTGGACCCCCAGATGAAAATCCAAATGACCCCCCCTCCCCGTGTTCTCTATGCCAAATTATCAATCACAGCAACATTATGGTATATATTTTGACAGAGCAACTGCATACTCGGGGATGCACACAGCAGCAAAGCACTTATAAAATCTTTGTGTGCAAAGCGCTGTGGTGACCGACAGGTTGTGATGGTGTGCGATATCCAATCAGTGTGGTCATGATGTCACGTATTGTCCAGTCAGCATGGCCATGATGCAGCGTATTATCCAATGAGCACAGAGTCAATCCGAAACCCTGCCCACACTTCTTGAAGCCAGGACATGAAGACACAGAGAGCAGTGGCTACAACATTTATTGATAAAAATTACATATTTTGACTGAGCGACTCCATATTCAGGGATGCACACCCTCGTAACCTCAGGAAACCACGTTTAAAATTTGAGGCCAGTCTGACAAACAGTTCGAGAGCTATGCGTGGAACAGTCAAACAAACACACAGACAGAGATTTTGTGAATTTATAGATATGCACATACATAGCCTGCCAACAAACAGATTCATATTTTGGAAAACATGCGTTAGCATATCTGTGAAAATCAGCTACTCCCTGGATGGGGATCGATCAACTCAAAAACTACAGCAGATAGAGCCACTCGGCCCTCAATCTAATACTAGCATCCTGTACAATACAATAATCTTAAACCTGCCATCAAAATTTACATATTAAAATTTTAAAAATTATATAAATATATAGCCAGTGCACTGATGCGGCCCAGCTTTGTCCTCAAACAATCTCTGGATACTTTGCCCAACGCGTCACGAGCAGCTGCCATCATGCATTTGTGAAAAGGTTCATGGAAGCAGGTACTCTGCATACTGCTCTGATTGACTACTCTGGGTTTGTTTTGTGTGGGTTTTAATGCAAACCCCCTAATGCTGCCACTCATTTTTGCCACCCAGTATTTTTTAACTGTCATGAGTTGGGTTTGATGATGTTGTGGAGGAACAAAATAAGTGCAGACGGGACACGGCGGGCTGAAGGTTTAAGTTTTTTTATTCCTCCATCATGAGACACACTGCAGCACCGTGTGCTGTGTGTGCGCTGTTGTCAGTGCGCTGTGAGTGAGCCCCACAAAGGCATGTCAAGTCAGCACATTTATACAGACGAGAGAATGCATGGCGCATTTACATATTGATATACATAACAGTCAATACATACTGTATCAATTGTTTTGATTAACTGGCGCCAGACTTCTCTCCTTACTCTAGGGATGTATAACAATAGGACAAAAGAGAATGCAAGGCACATTTACATATTGACATAAGTCCATACATATCAATCGCGTGATTAACTGGTTATCCCCCAAGGGGCTCTCTGTTTGTATGCAAACCCTGATGAGCGTGAATATTATCAGTCTGCATTGTGCTGGGTGCCCACACCGCTCCCCCTAGAATGGTCAGAAGGGGTTGTGACCCTCCCCCCGTCGTTTGGCTCCAGCTCCGGTAGAACTGGCGGAGGGCATGTCAGTCCGTGGGGGTGAAAAGGGCAGTGTGCTCCGCTCCGAGTTCCAGCACGTTGAACGGCCATCGATCGTGGGCGCATGGGCCGGTGTGCAGTCGTGGGTAATGGAACAAGACGGCGATCGGCCGGCTTTGGGAGTGAGGTGCTGAGGGGTGGGAGTGAGCAAGTGAGGAGGTGGAAGGGGTAGGAGTAAGCAAGTGCCGGCCCGGGATGTGGTGTCTGGGCCGTGCAAAAATTGCGTGTGGATCCGCGCTGGTGAGCAACTTTTCCCGTTAAAAGTGGTGGAGATCCACAGCGGCTGTGAAAAAAAATTAAATCTCTTGACTTCTCTCGTGGTTTGGTCCCGCGAGGATGTGGGGAAGGCGAGCGGCCAAATTCCCCCATGGCTGTGATAAACTGAAGCTGTCAGGGACTCTGCAGTTTGGCTTTAGGTGCGGTTAACAGTCCTAAAGTCATCAGGGAAAGTAATCGGCCAAATTCCCGATGTGCGCCGCGGCTGAGAAACCCATACAAAGTCCTGTGTGGGGGCTGCATGTCTGCTCCAGGTGCACAAGCAGCCCTGAAGGTTCCGAGGATGGCGGTCGGCCGTTTTTCCCGGGCCTGTGCAGTGGCGGAGAATGAATGTATCAGCCTGTAGAGCCGGTTTTGTCCCGTGCGTGGCGCGCGCTGTCCTGCAGTCTGTGCGCGTGGCTCCTGTGCGCGGGAGGTCCACTGTCCGGAGTTGAAGTCAGGGTCAGGGAGCTTGATGGAAATCAGCGCAGTCGGCGCCGATGGTCTTCCCTGTTCAGGATGTTTCTGTGCGTTCGCTCGTGTCACTGATCAGAAGGTTGCGTGCGTCTCGGTCCCAGCGCTGCGCTCTTGGCCCTGGAGGTCGCCATCGTGGAGAGAGGATAAGGCGCGCGCACTCCCGTGTGGGTGCAAAGGATGTAGGCGATCTCTGGTCCTCTGGGATCCACAGCGCGGTGAGAAGCAGCAGACGGTCATTCTCCCTTGTCAAAGGTCACCAGTGTGGAGGCAAAAAAATCAGGCGAGGGACGCACTGAGGTTTCCCGTCCGGGTCATCTCCGGGGTGTTCACCTTGTGTTCCTTCTTCGTCAAGGGTCACCAGTGTGGAGGCATAAAATAAGTGCAGGTGGGACACGGCGGGCTGAAGGTTTAAGTTTTTTTTATTCCTCCATCATGAGACGCACTGCAGCACCGTGTGCTGTGTGTGCGCTGTGAGTGAGCCCCGCAAAGGCATGTCAAGTCAGCACATTTACACAGACAAGAGAATGCACGGCACATTTACATATTGATATACAGTACATAACAGTCAATACATATCAACTGCTTTGATTAACTGGCGCCAGACTTCTCTCCTTACTCCAGGGATGTATAACAATAGGACAAAAGAGAATGCAAGGCACATTTACGTATTGATATCAGTCCACACATATCAATCGCGTGATTAACTGGTTATTCACAGCACCAGTAAACATCCAGGGAACAGACATTGAGATGGTGACATCCTACAAGTACCTGGGTGTTCATCTGAACAATAAACTAGACTGGTCACACAATACTGACGCACTCTACAAGAAGGGACAGCGCAGGCTGTTCCTACTGAGGAGACTCAGGTCTTTTGGTGTACAAGGGGCGCTGCTGAAGACATTCTACGACACGGTGGTGGCATCAGCCATCATTTTCGGAGTGGTCTGCTGGGGCAGTGGCATTACTGCAGCTGATAGGGAGACTGAACAAACTGATCAAGAAAGCTAGCTCTGTCCTGGGGCAGCGCCTTGACCCAGTGGAGGAGATAGGAGAGAGAAGGATGGTGGCTAAACTGTCATCTCTGCTGGAGTCCGAGTTCCACCCTATGCAGGACATACTGAACGCACTGAGGAGCTCATTTAGCAGTAGGCTACATCATCCTAGGTGCACAACCGAGAGGTTTCGCAGGTCCTTCCTACCTACGGCTGTCAGACTGTACAACCTAAGCAAGGCTGCTCGCAGAGATAGCAAAAAGACGTGACAACCTAATAGTATTGAATGCAAAAGACGCAATAGACTTACACAATGGTCCACTCCGGTATACAACTAGGAAAATACCGGTCGCTATGGAGGGTGAGAATATGTATGGGTACATAATCATTCATTCCATCTAGCTACAATGCTCCACACTGTGTGTTTATATATTCATATATTTATTCCATCTAGCTACAATGCTCCGCACTGTGTGTCTATATATATATATATTTATATTTATATTTATATGTACATATGTATACTCGCTGCTCTTGTTTATTCTCTTGCCTTCTGATTGTTGCTCTGAGTGTTGCTATCTCTGTGCTGTTGCAATCCTGGAATTTCCCCATTGTGGGACTAATAAAGGCTTGTCTTATCTTATCTTATTCCCCAAGGGGCTCTCTGTTTGTATGCAAACCCTGCTGAGCGTGAGTATTCTCAGTCTGCATTGTGCTGGGTGCCCACAATGTCATCTGCATCCCCTCTAACTTGAACATCAGGCAGTGAAACCAAAGGAAAACTCCGCTAATGTTGGCGCTCCAGTCACTGATGCAGCTGTCATGCAGGACTGTTTAAGTAACACAATTCCTCATCAACTCACACTCACACACTTGAATTTCACAGAACGTGTAAAAGCCTGTTAGCCTTGTGGCTACCCAGCACCGAGCTAACGGTCTTCAGGAGCTGCTACCTCCACATCCAGACAGTTTTAAGGTTTAGCTGCAGCTCAAAACCTCCTTAAATCCACAAATATCTGAACTCACATGAGCAGGATTCCTGACAGCAGTTCAGCAGCAAACCGCCTCTTTCTCCGTTTTCCCAGCAGTGTCTGTCGCCATGGAGGGCAGTGAGAGACTACCGTAAAGCAGATTCTGCCATAAATCTTAAAGATACAGTACCCTACTGAACTATACAAAAATACAGAACAATGGCAAACACCTACAAAACCATCATAGCTACATTTTAACAGTATTTTTTTAAAAGTTATGACAAAAACACAAATCAGTTAAAAGCAAATGTTTTAAAAATCTTTATTGAAAATGTAAATATCTCCCCACAAATTTAGACATTTTCATTTCACCTCTAATTACAGCTAGTATATGACTGTAAACGCACAAGACACAAAGCAATTAAATAAAAAAAAATACAAAAAACTGAAACACTCAGTATTAAAAGAAGGGAGTGTCTATTCATAGTTTCAAGATGACATCACACGGCTGCCAGTTACTATCTGGGCGGTGTTGAGTATGTAAATTGGCTGTATTACTAAGATGGCGGCTGGGGTGGACATGGGCTAGACCGGGGTGGCTAACTACCGAATTCTGGTGGTGACGCCACTCGGGGTATAAAGGAAGTGGGCGGAAGAGGATCTGCCTCTTTCTCCCCGGGAGCCACCTGGCAAGCAGGCGAGTGCCGTAAGCCTCTTTATGTAAATAACTATCATTGTAATAAAGCTCCGTAAACTATATCAGTTGTGCATTTGTTTTTACCCAATTATAGACACAACATTTGGCGACGAGGTAAAAGCGGTAACAGATAAGTCTGTTGCTGAGTTTTGGCCGTTTCTGGAGGCCCTGGGTAGACCGCCCGTGCCGTGGCCTCGTTGGTTCTCTACTTTTACCAACTACCTCGTGGTTTTGAACTTCAGCAAGCATGAGAGGCTTCGCGCGAGGGCTGCGTTAGTCCATAATTTGGGTACTGAGGGGCAGAGAGTATTATGGCCCTTTTCCACTAGTACCCAGTCGGCCTTACTCTACACTACTTGGCTCTACTCGGTTCGGCTCGGTTGTGTTTCCATTGCAGCTGGGTACAGCTGGGTATGCCTGGGGTGGGTGGGAATTTTTTTTTTTTTTTTTTTTTTACAGCAAGGCGGAGCTACACTCCCGTGACGTAAAACACGCAACCCAAGCGAAACATAACATTGCGGCTGTACAAGGCGACTCCTCGGTCTGTGTTTTTTTTGTCACCATAAAGGCCAAAAAGAACCGCCAGACAAGGGTACAGGCAGTGAGATGAAACACTCTTGAAAAGTACTGGAGTGTCTGGGAAGCCATAGAGCCGAAGACGTGAGGATACGAACCAGATCACATATGACGGTAAGCTAATGTTTGCTAATGCTAGTATGCTTTAAGTACATCGTACTACACTGTAATGTCTGCAAGTTGTCGCTGTTAGGTACTAAAATATGTATGCTCTGTGTGTGTGTGTTTCAGATGGCTCTGTTGTGGGAAAATTACCGCTTCAAACGGTCGGTCTGGGCGTTCAACACAGCCTCTCACTGATGTCACCCCAGCTTCACAAACGATCAGTGGTTATAGAGCCTAAGCATGTCTGAAGAAACGTTTATCTTCCTGTACAACAAATTGCTCTGATCTGTGTGAAAATCATGGAGAGACTGTTGAGACATCATGGGACATACCTGCTCTAGCAGCACTGAGTCTGTGGTGGTGTCATGGCAAAAAGTGATCAGCTGACTTCCGGAAAGATGGCGGAGAGGCATAACGTTTAAATAGGGAACTCTCCCTAGTCGGGTTAAAAATCTTCGCTAAATGGCCAACTCGATATAAATAGGTCAATAAACCAAGGGATGAAAACACGAAGAAGCTGGGCACACGGAAAAAAGCAGGGTAAAACTAAAGAATCCCTCTTCAACAACACTGGAGAAATCGCTGAACACGAGGCCCAAAAAAACGAGGAGACTTCAACAGAGAAAATGGAGGACGCCAACCTTGACATTATAAACACTGGCTTCGCCAATATAAGTAAGGACATAAAAGACCTCAAGCGACAACTCCAACAGGATCTAACGGCTCTTAAGAAAGAACTGAAAAAAGAGGTGAAGGAGGAAATTATGGGTCTCCGAAAAGAAATAGACTAGCTAGCAGAAAACATGGAGGAGCTGCGCACTCAACGGGTGTGTATGGCAGAAACTCAAACTCGAATATCAGAGGTGGAAGACTGGAAGACCGAAGCAAGCGAGCTGCTGCAGACCCTGACTGAACAGACACAGAGGATGCAGGAAAAAATAACCGACCTGGAGAGCAGGTCCAGGCGGAGCAATATACGCATCTTCAGGATACCGGAGGGCACTGAAGGCAACTCGATGGAGAAATTCATAGATCAGTTCTTAAAAAAAGAGCTTGAGTTGCCCGATGAAACAGACCTGCAGATCCAACGTGCACACAGAGCCTTGCCACAGAAACCGAACTCAAACTCTGCACCCAGGTCAGTTGTGGTAAACTTTTTAAAATATGACAAAGGAAAGAATCCTGACACAAGCGTGGAAAAAAAAAAGATACGAGTTGGTGACAAACAGATATTCTTTGATCATGACTACCCGACAGAAATTGTGCAGCAGCGGAAGAAATATGCCAGCATTAAAAAAATACTGAAAGAGAAAAAAATTAGATTTCAAACGCCACTAACAAAGATGAGAATTCATTGGGATGATGGCGTGAAAACCTACAACACGGCCAGCGAAGCAGCGCAGGACATGAAGGAGCAAGGCTTTGCGGTGAGTGTACCCGAGGAAGCGGCTGAAGCAGGGGCGGCACAGAGAGTACCGAGACAGCCGGAGTGGAGACGAGTGAGCGGCAGAGGACGGGAGACAGACGTGGTGCACCGAGCCCAAGAAAAACTGCAAGGCTTTCAAAGGAAAGCTTAGATTATAACAAAGAATAAGAAGGGCACAGAATAAATGAAGGCCAAGAAGGCAAGGTAAAAGAAGTAAATAAACGACTGGGAGAGGTTAAAGGGATTTTTGTTGGGACATTTCTAGACTAAGGTTTATTATTTGGGTAGTAACTACAGGTCTAGGGAGGGCCCCTCACTCTGTGAGGACATTCCCTCCACCCTCCAACAGGGACCAATGGGCAGAAGAAAGACCCAAAGTTCGGAGGTCGAGGTTCTTTAATGTGTTTTTGTTCATATATGTGTTAGTTTTGCTGTTAAAGGGGTTAGGAGCACAAGTTAAAAAAATGGAAAAACATGAATATGGTTAAAAATCTTAAGATAATGACATTAAACGTGAATGGTCTGAACTCACCTGTTAAAAGGGAAAGAATAATAAGAAAATTCAAGAAGGAAAAAGCCGAAATTATATTTATGCAAGAGACACATTTGAACAAGACAGAACATGAGAAATTAAAGAGATTTGGTTATAAGAACTCCTACTACAGTTCATTTAAAGGAGGAACTAAAAGGGGGGTTATGATACTAATTTCAAATAAAATACACTTTGACTGTGACCAAGAAATCCAGGATAAAGAAGGCAGATACGTAATAGTAAAGGGAAGAATAGATGGTATGCAGATCACATTAGCAAACATCTATGCTCCACCAGAAAGTGACAAAGGCTTTTTTTAAACATATATTTGACCTAATAACAACACACAGTGAAGGAGTCCTAATTTGTGGAGGAGACTTAAATGCTGTCATGGATCATGAAGTTGATACAACAAGTACTAAGAAGACAAAAAAACATGTAACAAAGTTCATAAGAACCTCACTGGCAGAAATGGGCATGGTAGACATACAGAGGGACCTGCACCCACTGGAAAAAGACTATACACATTATTCAGCAGTCCATAAAGTACACTCTAGAATAGATTACTTCCTTATTAATGAAGGTGACAGACACAGGGTGAGAAATTGTCGGATTGGAGGGGCAGAAATATCAGATCATAATCCTATATATATGGAAATATATTTAAACAATAGAGAACGACAAACAACATGGAAACTTAATGTAGGACTATTAAATGATGAGAAAATGAAAGAAAGAATAAAGTTAAACAAGTATATTGAGAATGATAATGGAGAAGTGGACCCAACAATACTATGGGACGCACTAAAAGCCGTGTTAAGAGGTAAATTAATTGTTGAATCAGGAAAAGCAAAAAAGTCTAAACTGGAATCATATGAACAAAGATGTGAGAGACTGAGGGAATTAGAACGTAAACATCAAAACGCAAATGATCCAAAAATATATCAAGAAATTAAAGCGTACCTGTGGTGGTCGTGAAAAAAAAGATATTATATTGAGCCCCTGTCTCACGTTCTAGTTCAAGTTTAAGGTGAAATTCATGTTCAAAGCAATTTGATATAAATCCATTGCTAATGTGCTGGTTCAGCTATGTCAGCAAAACATGAGTGCAGCCATACTAGCGGCTACATGGCCTTCCAGGACGCTTCCTGTGATGTAATTTCGTTGACACCGCGATCTGGATCAGTATTGGCTGAGCCTGCAGTACCCGGATGTGCAGTGGCTTTCGGGATATTCAAATTCAAATTCAAACGTTTATTTCAAACTCAGGGTTCATATTAAATGCAGAACTAAAATGAGTAGAAAATAAATAAATAAATGCTTAAATTCAGCAGCTTGTCTCGTCTGATCTGAGCTCGTAATGGCCGATGATTCTAAAACTATGCGATCTGGATCAATATTGGCTGAGCCTGGAGTACCCGGATGTGCAGCGGCTTTCGGGATATTCAAATTCAAATTCCAACGTTTATTTCAAACTCAGGGTTCATATTAAATGCAGAACTAAAATGAGTAGAAAATAAATAAATAAATGCTTAAATTCAGCGGGTCGTCTCGTCTGATCTGAGCTCGTAACAGCTGCGAGAAGGGCTGGGCTCCTCCCTCGCCGCGGGAGCAGCAGAGAGAGAGAGCAGCAGAGCAGAGCAGCAGACACTCAGCGCTCTTGTAAAAACAAAAACATATAATGCGATATGGATATCGCAACATGGCGGAATGTAAAGCCTTTGGATGTCTCAATAATAAGCGAAAAAACAAAGATAAACACTTCATTTGTGTACCCAAACCCAGCTCACCTTGTCAGAAGATCGGAGCGGAAAAGTGATCTCGGAACAGGGCACAGATGAATCCTTTCAGACGAAATTGCGTTGTGTGTGAGGATCACTTCGTCACTTTAACCCTTCTGGCTCAAACCTGTAGCCATGTTGGACGAATTCTTCCCCAGAGTCCGACAATTCAGCCATAATAGAATAAAAACACTCACAAAAGCACCCTAGTCTGTCATACAGGCGGAGCATTGACTGTTGAGTATCAACGAAGTGACGTCACATCCGCATGTGTCATGGCTGCGCTCAGAGTTTTCATTGGCTGGCCATGCCTGCGGTCGTATTTGCATATTTCTCTGGTGGTATTTGGCTGGCAATAATTATTTAACCAAATAACGAATAATTTGACTAATGTTTTCAAGTTGAATGCGTTTAGACGACCACCACAGGTACCCTTTAAGGAAGAAAAAATAAAGATAAAAGAAATACAAACAGATGAAATTGAAAAGAAAAATAGATATTTAAAACAAAAATATTATGAAACAGGGCCAAAGGCCACAAAACTGTTAGCAAAACGGTTAAGAAAACAACAAACAGTGAATAATGTATATAAGATTAAGGACCCCATCACAAACAAATCAACAGTCATCCCAGAAAACATCG
Source organism: Pholidichthys leucotaenia (assembly GCA_020510985.1). Taxonomy (NCBI): domain Eukaryota; kingdom Metazoa; phylum Chordata; class Actinopteri; order Cichliformes; family Pholidichthyidae; genus Pholidichthys; species Pholidichthys leucotaenia. The sequence continues at coordinate 21,976,248 of CM035836.1, read as the reverse complement.
AAGAAATATTCCATAAATTTTATCAAGAACTATACTCGCAACCCGAAGAGACAAATGTTAAGGATATAAAAAAATTTCTATACACATTGGACTTGCCATCAATAGGAAATGAACAAAATGAAGCGCTAACAGCAGAAATAACAACACAAGAGATTAAAGATGTGATTAAGTCACTAAAAAATGGTAAATCACCAGGTAGTGATGGATACCCCTCTGAGTTCTATAAACTGTTTATAGAAGAACTCACGCCCTCCTAAAGTCATTTAATTGGACATTAAACAACAACAAAATACCTCCATCACAGAACGAAGCCATTATTTCAGTTATTCTAAAGCCAGGAAAAGATAGGGAACAATGTGGAAATTATAGGCCAATCTCTTTATTAAATGTGGATTATAAAATATATACAACAATTATCTGTAAACGAATAAAGACATTCTTGACAGAAGTGCTAGAGGAGGATCAGACTGGTTTTATAGAGGGACGTCAAACACATGATAATATCAGGAGAACAATACACATAATTAATCAAATACATAAAGAAAAGTGCAGTAATAATGAGTTTAGATGCAGAAAAAGCATTCGATAGGGTTAATTGGATGTTTCTATATAATGTGCTGGAACGTTTTGGATTTAATGAAAAATCAGTGCAATGCATAAAGACACTGTACCAAAAACCTGTGGCAAGAATCAAGATAAATGGTAGCTTAACAGACAAGTAAATATACAAAGATCAACTAGACAGGGATGCTGCTTATCGCCCACCTTAGGCCCTTTTCCACTAGCACGCTTTAGCGCGACACGGGACGGCTCAGCACGCTTTGTACGCTTTTCCACAAGCCCCAACACAGTTTAACAGCCGCGATTCTCAGCCCCGCTCAAGGGCAAGGTACAGCAGTGCTGAGCTGGGCCGTGTTGTGACGTTAACAGACTGGTCGCCGCTGATTGGTCAGGTCGTAACCGGCGCTGATTGGTCAGGTTGTAACCGCCCCTCTCCTCCTCCTCTTCTGCCGAATCTTCACGACCTTCTCAATAAAGTTTTTGAAAAAAAAAAAAAAAAAAAAAGAATCTTCACGACCGTCATTACTCAGCACGCAACCACTGTTGGCGGTTTATTTTCAGTGTATTGCTGTGCTATTTTCATTTATTCTCTATCAAAAATGGCTTCGCGTAATAAGGGTGTTCCATGGACCAATAAGGAGGTGCAGTGTCTGCTCACTGCACTGTCAGACGAACGCATCCAGCGCGAGTTAGACAGAGCCACCCAGAATGAAAAAATATACCGGGAGGTCTCGACATCGGAGTCCTTTAACGGTGAGTTTTAATTTTTTTTTTTATTGTGCGTTTTTTCGCAAATATATTCGGTAAGACGCTCAGTTTATTTATGCAATAAAAAAGCTGTTAATTTGTGGATGATGATCGCTCTGCTTTATCGCAGCACACTGCAGACTCAAGCTTTTATTTTAATTATTCATGTGAACAATATGCTGAAATAAGCTTATGTAATTTGTTAAAAACTATTGTCTTTTCTGTATATCTTGCCCTTTCGTGCTGTATTTTATTGTGTGCATTTTCCTTGTAGAATCATCCCACGCGTCCGCCGCACCAGCCCGCCCGGATTCTCCAATGTGAATCTGTCCCGCCACCAGGCGCAAAATGTATTCAATGATAAATATTTGCAACATTTAAATGAGGTTGCAGAAAACACGAGGGTATCCCAGGAGCAGGTAGGAGCTGGCAGAGACGGCTTCATTCAACCGAGCCTTCCTGACCCAGTTTTGGAAGCTGGTAGAGGCACTCAGTGGTCGGCGTGTATAAAATGTCGATTAATCTTCATGTTGTGTTGCAAAGTTTTTTTTTTATTTTAATATTTTGTATATAATAAAATGGAATTGTTTTGGAAAGTGTGGTTTGTCTGTTATAACACTGAATTATAAAACAGTATAATTACATAGAAATTCCATTGCCTAGTCTGATGAAAATGATGCTGATCATCCTGTCAGGGGTTAACCATTGTAAAGGTAATGTAATTTTTAACTAGACCAAAAAACAAATGTTTTTGTAAGCTTTCTGTTCTTTTTATTGAAATATCATAAAAAATTAGCATCACATGATCCAGTTCTAAACTTTGGGTAAATTTTTTATGTTAACTTATAAGAAGTTGCACAGTTGGACTTTAAAATGCAGCAGGAGAGACTGATCAAGCTTACAAGTCCAAGTAGGTAAAAAAGTAAGTATATGTAAATTGAATGTTCTATCGGCATTCCAAATTCAGAGAATTACAATACTTTAGAAGGAGTGTAGCATCATCTAAACAGAAAACAATACTGTTGTTCCAAACGTTGACCCGAAGGTGAAAAACATGAATTTTTTTTATTCAGTACATCCAAAATGTCCTAGGATGTAAAAAATAATACAATTTGGTGTTGGCCAGTGTGCCAATGTCTCATTATTTAATACGAATAAAAACAAGTTTCAGCTCATTATTTCTAGGTCATTTGGCAGTTAATTCAAACCAAAAGTGACTTGTGTTGTTGCAGCTTTTTTATCAGAGTTTCTCCAGTTTTGGAGCATATAATCATCCGTCCCTTAACTGTTAAACATTAAATAACAGCAGACAGATTGGCAAAGGATACACAATTGTGTTGCTGTTGCCCAAAACTGCTGTGACCCACTGCTTGTGGTGCTACCTTTCATGTGTGTGCTTTTTATGAATATTCACACGTTTTTGTAAGTACAAGTGGGATAGTATTAAATTGAAATATAACATATTTCTAATAATGTTTGCTTTTTGCAAATATTTACACTTATTTTGAAAGTAAAAGTTGGATACTGCGGGGGGGGGGGGGGGGTCTAATCATGTGCCATGGAGGGCCAAGACCCTGCAGGCTTTACCTCCAACCAGTGTCTTCAACAGCAGATTCCACTGAACTTCTTCCACTGACTGATCAGTGATAACACCTGCTGAAGAGACTGGGTAGAAGAGAGAACCTGCAGGGTCTTGGACCCCCATGACACATGATTGGAAGCCCCCGAATTAGGTTTAATTGGATTTAACATTTTAACACAAACTGCTTTATGGTTCATAATTCTGTTGACAGACTTACACCAAACCAAAAGTGATTTCTCAAACTGCTGGATTATTCTTAGCTTTTCCAATCTTTCAGTATTTAATTTATGCCACATGGTGGTAACCTTCACATATAAAAAAAGAGACATCTGCAAAAACTTCATAGGTTTATTGTCAGTGCAAATCCCAGTGCAATACAACATGAATGCATATCTAGTACATTGTTGATGCAGAGAATATATATTTCTACAGTACATGTTTCCATGTAAACTTGTGACTGCATTATTTTAATTGCTTTTAATCCTAGATCAAGTTTGTTTTGGCCTAAAATGCATGATAACTGTCAAATATATCTTATTATACCTAACTCAGTAAAGTTTACTTTTTGAATATATATTTTGTGGCTAATATTAACCTGGCGATCAAGTTGTGTCAGCTGATCGTTTTTTTCTATGATACCATCTCAGAATCTGCTGCAGAAGCAGGTAAGTCCATGATGTCTCAACAGTCTCTCCATGATTTTCAAGCAGATCAGAGCAATTTGTTGTACAGGAAATAAAACGTTTCTACAGACATTCTTAAGTTCAATACTGCTCGTTTGTGAAGCTGTGTTGACATCAGTGACAGGCTGATCACATCCATGACAGGCACGCCCAGCACGAATGAAGCAGTAATTTCCCCACAACAGAGCCATCTGAAACACACAGAGCATACATATTTTAGTACCTAACTGCGATAACTTGCAGACATTAAAGTGTAGCACGACGTACTTATAGCAAACTAGCATTAGCAACCATTAGCTTACCGTCATATACGACCTAGTTTGTATCCTCACGCCTTTGGCTCTCCCAGAAGCTGCAGAACTATTCCAGAGTGTTTTCATCTCGCTGCCTGTACCCTTGTCTGGTGGTCCTTTTTGGCGTTTACGGTGAAAAAAGCCACAGACCGAGGAGTGGCCTTGTACAGCTATGTGTAATGTTTTGCTTGGGTCTTCTCAATAAAGTTTTGGAAAAAAAAAATGTTTTGCTTGGGTCGCGTGCGTTACGTCACGGGAGTGTGGCACCGCCTCGCTGTTATAAACCCACCCACCCCAGCACAACACCCATGCCCAACACCGTGCTAATGGAGACAGAAGCATTCCGAGCCGTACTGAAGTGAATCGAGCCGTACCGAGGTGTGCTGGGCTAGTGGAAAAGAGGCTCTTGTTTGCTCTGTTCATAAGAGCCACTGGCTCAAGCGGTGCGACAAAGAAATTAAAAGGTGTCAAAATCAGAATCAGAATCAGATTTATTGCCATTGTTCATGTAGTACACAAACTAGGAATTTGTCTCGATGCCATGCTGCAACATTAAAAACATGATGAGAAAAAGAGATAAACTAAAAAACTAAAGGACTGAAAACGTGCAATAAGTGTAGAAAAATAAGAAATGATAAGTAATAATGATAATAATAATAATAACAATACTAGTAATAATGAGTAGTACTAGTCAAGGCAGTTTTAAAAAATTAGCAAGTAGCAGATAATGTGAAGTACCACATAGTGCAGTCGATAATGCAACAGAAAACAGTGATGATTGACATGAGTCTGGTTGAGCTGCTGTACATAGTGCACGAGAGTCAAAAAGTCACTTAATGTTCAGCAGTCTGATGGCAGAGGGGAAAAAGCTGTTCATGTGCCGGGAGGTTTTAGTCCGAATGGACCGAAGTCTTCTACCTGAGGGGAGGGGAGCAAACAGTACGTGACCAGGATGTGAAGGATCGGCTATGATCCGGCCAGCACGCCTCCGGGTCCTGGAGATGTACAGGTCCTGGAGAGATGGGAGCTCGCAGCCTATCACCTTCCCAGCAGTGCGCACGACGCGCTGCAGCCTTAGTCTGTCCCTGGCAGTGGCTCCTGCATACCACACAGTTATGGAGGAGGTGAGGATGGACTCGATGATGGCCGTGTAGAACTGCACTAACATCTTGGTGGGTAGCTTGAGCTTCCTCAGCTGCCGCAGAAAGAACATCCTCTGCTGGGCCTTTTTGATGAGGGAGCTGATGGTTGGCTCCCATTTGAGGTCTCGGGTGATGGTGGTGCCCAAGAAGCGGAAGGAATCTGCAATGGTGATGGGAGAGCCTGTGATGGTGAGGGGGGGCAGGGGGGTTGTGACTTTCCTGAAGTCCACAATCATCTCCGCTGTCTTCAGAGCGTTCAGCTGCAGGTTGTTGTGGCTGCACCAGGACACCAGCTGGGCCACCTCTTCCCTGTAGGCGGACTCGTCGCCGTTGGAGATGAGCCCGATGAGGGTGGTGTCGTCCGCAAACTTAATCAGCTTAACAGACTGGTGGGAGGAGGTGCAGGAGTTTGTGTAAAGGGAGAAGAGTAGGGGGGAAAGTACACAGCCCTGGGGTGATCCGATGCTGATGCTAACAGAGTCTGAGACAGACTTCCCCAGCCGCACATGCTGTCTCCGGTCCGTCAGGAAGTCGGTGATCCACTTGCAGAGGGAGTCAGGCACGTTGAGCAGGGACAGCTTGTCCTGGAGCAGATCGGGGCGGATGGTGTTGAATGCGGAGCTGAAGTCCACAAACAGAATCCTGGCGTAGGTTCCCGGGGAGTCCAGGTGCTGCAGGATGGAGTGGAGGGCCAGGTTGACTGCGTCATCCACAGACCTATTAGCACGGTAGGCAAACTGCAGCGGGTCTAGGAGGGGTGTGGTGATGGACTTGAGGTGAGACAGGACCAGGCGCTCAAAGGACTTCATGACTACAGAGGTGAGCGCTACAGGTCTGAAGTCGTTAAGTCCAGCAATCCGTGGCTTCTTGGGGACAGGGATGATGGTGGAGGATTTGAGGCAGGTCGGCACGTGACATTGCTTAAGGGAGGTGTTAAAAATGTCTGTGAAGACAGGAGCCAGCTCTTTCGCACAGTGTCTCAGGGTGGAGGGAGACACACCGTCCGGCCCGGGGGCCTTGCGCGGGTTCAGTCTGGAGAACTGTCTGTGCACGTCCTGCTCACTGATGACAAGGGGAGGGGGGGAGGAGGAGGGGGGGGGACCGCTTTTGATGAATTAGGGGCTGAGGAGGCAGTGGAGCTGGGTGGAGTGGGTGAGTTGGACACAGCTGACGAGGTGTCAAAACGGGCGTAATGTTGGGACAGTTTTTGACAAAGGGCTTTGTCATCCTGACCTTTAGAAGCCTGAGGCTGATAGTTGGTGATTTGCCTCAGTCCTCTCCACACAGAAGCCGAGTCATTAGCAGTGAACTGCTGCTGGAGTCTCTCAGAATACACAGATTTAGCTCTCCTCAGCTCTCTGTTAAACCGATATTTGACCTCTCTGTAGCAGTCCCTGTCTCCACTTTTCAACGCTGCTTCCTTCTCTTTCCTGATCCGTCTGAGCTTAGCTGTGAACCAGGGCTTGTCATTAGAATATCTCACCCTGGTGCGCAATGGGAGAATGTCCTCCTCACAGAAGTTGATATATGAGTTCACAGTGTCTGTGTACTCATTAAGATCATGTGTGGCTCTTTTAAACATGCCCCAGTCAGTTATTTCCATGCATGTGTTCAGTTTCTCTCCAGCTTCACTGGTCAATTTCTTTGTAGTGGTCACAACAGGTTTAGTGAGTTTCAGTCTGTCTGTAAGTGGGGATGAGGTGGACCATCACGTGATCAGATAGACCCAGCGCAGCGCGGGGAACAGCGCGATATGCGTCTTTCACTGTGGTGTAACAGTGATCTAGCGTGTTATTTCCTCTGGTTGGACATTTAATAAACTGTTTGTAGCGGGGGAGCTCGTGACTCAGATTGCTCTGGTTAAAATCGCCCAACACAATAACCAGGGAGTCTGGAAAGTTCCGCTCCGTAAGTTGGATGTGATCTGCGAGCACGCGCTGGACTTCGCGCGTGTCCGCGTCGGGAGGGACGTACACAGCGGCGAGGATGAATGAGGCAAACTCGCGCAGGGAATAAAATGGCTTGCAGTTAATAAAAATAAATTCCAGGGCGGGAGAACAGTGGTTGGAAATCACCGTTACATCAGAGCACCAGCTGTTGTTAATATAGAAGCACACTCCTCCTCCAATAGACTTACCGGAGAGGTGTAACAATAAAGGGAGCGGAACACAAGATTGGGCTGTTTGTAGATGATATTATAGTTTATCTTGAACAACCAGATGAATCAATAATGGAAATGATGGGCTTAATAGAAAATTTTGGAAAATTATCAGGATACAAGATAAACATATCAAAAACACAAATACCGGCATTCTACTATAACCCTTTAAACCAGATAACCAATAAGATCAAACTAAACTGGAAACAAAAAGAAATAAAATACCTTGGAGTGAACATACCCAAAGATTTAAGTAAAATTTATAAAACAAATTATGATAGGTTAGAACAAGAAATAAAAAAAGATATTGACAGGTGGTCAATCTTAAACATTGATCTGAATTCAAAAATTGAGACAGTCAAAACAACCTAGACTGCTTTACCTCTTCCAAGCTCTACCAATAGAGATTCCTGGTGCTCAGTTCTCAAAATGGGACAGGATGATATCAAGATTTGTTTGGGGAGGGAAAAAGCCAAGAGTGAAATATAAAACTCTCCATTTGCCAAAAGAGAAAGTCGGCATGGGTCTACCGAGTCTAAAGGAATATTACTACTCAGCACAAATAAGATATACAGTTAGGCCCAGAAATATTTGGACAGTGACACAATCTTCATGATTTGGGCTCTGCATGCCACCACATTGGATTTGAAATGAAACAACTACAACAGAATTGAAGTGCAGACTTTAAGGTTTAATTCAAGGGGTTGAACAAAAATATATGATTAAACATGTAGGAACTGTAGCTATTTTTATACAAACGCTCCTCATTTCAGGGGCTCAAAAGTAATTGGACAAATAAACATAACCCTAAGTAAAATGTTACTTTTCAATATTTTGTTGAGAATCCTTTGCAGGCAATGACTGCCTGAAGTCTGGAACCCATGGACATCACCAAACGCTGGGTTTCCTCCTTTGTGATGCTTTGCCAGGCCTTTACTGCAGCTGTCTTCAGTTGTTGCTTGTTTGTGGGTCTTTCTGCCTTAAGTTTTGTCTTGAGCAAGTGAAATGCATGCTCGATTGGGTTGAGATCTGGTGATTGACTCGGCCATTGCAGAATATTCCATTTCGTTGCTTTAAAAAACTCCTGGGTTTCTTTTGCAGTATGTTTTGGATCATTGGTGAAGCGCCGTCCAATCAACTTTGCTGCATTTGGCTTAATCTGAGCAGAAAGTATATCCCTATACACTTCAGAATTCATCTGGCTGCTTCTGTCTTTTGTCACATCATCAATAAACACAAGTGACCCAGTGCCACTGGAAGCCATGCATGCCCATGCCATCATACTGCCTCCACCATGTTTTACAGAAGATGTAGTGCTTTGGATCATGAGCTGTTCCAATTCTTCTCCAAACTTTCTTCTTCACATCATTCTGGTACAGGTTGATCTTAGTCTCATCTGTCCAAAGAATGCTGTTCCAGAACTGGGCTGGCTTCTTCAGGTGTTTTTTGGCAAAGTCAATTCTGGCCATTCTATTTTTGAGGCTGATTCATGGTTTGCACTTTGTGGTGAATCCTTTGTATTTACTCTCATGAAGTCTTCTCTTTATGGTAGACTTAGATACTGATACACCTACTTCCTGGAGAGTGTTCTTCACTTGAGTGGATGTTGTGAAGGGTTGTTCTTCACCATGGAAAGGATTCTGTGATCATCCACCACTGTTGTTTTTTTTTTTTTATTTAAGTTTTTGTAAAGGGTATACAGGTCGTTACAGCAATGCAGTGTTTACATTTTCATCACATGTTCCCTTATTTTCTGATATCTGACAACATTGGAAGATTAATTCTTACAACACCCCCTTTTTTTTTTTTTAAAGTGAAAGAAAAAGTGAAATTAAAGAGAAAAAAAAACAAAAAACAAATAAAAAAAAAACAAACTAGTAAAAAACAAAAAAAGAAAAAGTAAGTAAATAAAGATAAAAGAGCATCTGAGTAGCGTTGGAACAAAGAGCGGAACCATTATTGAAATGGTATTTGTCAAAGATTAGATCTAATGGAAGACACATATGCGGTCCAGGGTTGCCAAAAGTTCATGAACACATCCATGTCCTGTCTCAGTGCGAATGTCAACTTTTCCATCGAGTAAATGTCTTGGATCACGTTAGTCCAATCTTCAGGTGTAGGACAGTCCTTCAACATCCATTTTTTAGTTAGAGCTTTTTTGCTTGCCAATATTAAAACACTGAATAAGTATTTTTCTCCTCGTCTTTCCAGTGAGTCCGGTAGTAAACCCAAATACAAAGTTACAAAAGAAAAGGGAACTGTAATTTTGAATATTTTCCCCAATATTGTCTGTACCTTGGTCCAATATTGGTGGATAACTGGGCATGACCAAAACACATGAAAATGATTTGCAGTCTTTTCACCACACAAGCGCCAACAGTTCAATCCCTTATGGGTAAATTTGTTTTGTGCAGGTGTTCTGAAAAATCTTGCCAAGTTTTTCCATCCAAATTCTCTCCACTGCAGGGATGAGGTACTTTTCCATTGCTGTTTATTTAGCTTTTCCCATATTTCCAGTTGTAAAGTGAAATTCCCCTCTTTTTCCCATCTCTCTTTTATATAAGATGTGTTGTCTCCTTTTAAGTCTTGAAGACCTTGGTATATTTTAGAAATGTATCTGATCCCTGGGATCCCTTTATATGCCATTAAGAAGACCTTCAGAACACCTGACTGGGCCCTTTCCAAAACCTCCTTTTTAAGTATATTGTTTATGTGGTGTCTAAGCTGGAAGAACCTGTAAAGGTCTTGATTTATTAGGCCTTGTTTTTTCAAATCTTCAAAACTTCTTAAGATTTGCCCTTTAAAAAAATCGTAATATTTTATCAGCCCTTTCTCCTTCCACTTTTTAAATCTGGTGTCTGTTTTATTAGGAGTAAAGTCCTGATCATAGGTGATCCATTGCAGAAGTCGATAGGGCTCTTTAGTTTGATTCTCTCTGACTATCTTAAACCAAATTTTTAGCGGGGTCTCTATCCACGGGTTAGTGTTATTCAAAAGCTTAGGTAAGGCATTGTTCCCTATTATCGCCTGTAGGGGGATGTCACTTGTTATTTGGCATTCGATCTCCTTCCATTGTGCAGTGTAGACTGGGTTACATATCTCTACTAAAGTTTTAATTTGTGCGGCTTTAAAGTAGTCCCTGATATTTGGCAGCGCGAGCCCACCTTTATCTTTGTTTAGCTGTAGGGTTCTATATCTGATTCTAGGTCTCTTGCCCTGCCATATGAATCTTGAGATCCTTCTGTCCAGCTCCTGCCATGTTTTTTTGGGAGGTTCTACCGGTATTGTTTGGAAAAGGTATAGAAGACGTGGAAGTATATTCATTTTGACTGCTTCAATTCTTTGTGCAGTACCCAAGAATGGTATCATATTCCATCTTGCTAGGTCAGATTTTATTTTTGTCACCAGTGGATCATAGTTTAGTGATATAATTTTGTTGAGTTGTTTCGGGATATTGACCCCCAGATATTTCATAGATTCCGACTCCCAGTTAGTTTTGAGTTTGCTTAGTGAATAATGATTTGGGTCATAGTTGAATGTTAAAACTTGGGTTTTATGCATATTTAATTTGTACCCCGATAAATCTCCATACTCTGAAAAAACTGAGGTTAGTTCTGGTAAAGAAGTGTCCGGCTGCCCTAGGTATATTAAAATGTCATCAGCAAAGAGTGCTATTTTATGTTCCTTCTGACCAAGTGTAATACCTTGAATTTTTTGGTTTTGTCTTATCCATTGGCTCAGAGGTTCTATGAAGATTGCAAAGAGCAGTGGAGACAGGGGGCAGCCCTGACGACATCCTCTTTCCAGTTCAAAAGATGATGATAAATTACCGTTAATCCTTATTTTAGCTGTTGGTTTTTTATATAATGCCTGTATAGTTCTAATGAAGTTGTTATGAAAATTGAAACTGGATAAGATTCTATATATAAAAGACCAGTCAACCGAATCGAATGCTTTTTCAGCATCTAATCCCAATATGACTGCATTTAAGTTATATTTTTTTATATGATGAATTATGTGTAAAGTGCGTCGAATGTTGTCTTGTGTCTGTCTTTGTCTTATAAAACCTGTTTGGTCTAAATGAATTAGGTCTGTCAGTATATTTTCTAACCTTTTGGCAAGGATAATGGTAAAAAGCTTATAGTCCTGATTTAGTACACTGATTGGTCTGTAGTTGGAGCACTCTAGTTTATCCTTTTCAGGTTTAGGTATAACTGCAATGACCCCTTCTCTCCAGGAGGGGGGGATTTCCCCTGTGTGGAGGACATAATTAAATGTTTTCAGGAGGAGAGGAGATAGTTGCTGTTTAAAGGTTTTGTACCACTCTGCTGTATAGCCATCAGCTCCTGGGGATTTGTTAGCTTTAAGTTTCATAATTGCTTTTTCCAATTCTTTAGGATGTATTTCTGACAGTAGTGTTTTATTTTGTGACTCCGTAAGTTGGGGAAGGTTTAATGTGTTTAGGAATGCCTCGGATGCGTTTTTATGTTTTTTGTGGGAGTATAAGTTCTTATAGTAATTCTCGAAGTTTTTAAGAATATCCTGAATTCTGAATTTATTTCCTTTGATACTGGGTCTCTGATTTTGTAGATTGCTCTTTCTGTTTGATGTTTCCTCAATTTATAGGCTAGCAATTTTGCCGATTTACTGCCTGCTTCATAGTATTTTTGTTTCAGAAATGTAAGTTTCTTCTGGATTTCTATTGTGTAGATCTCATTTATTTGGTTTTTAATTTCCTTAATCTTGAGCGAGTCAGTGGAATGAGTGTTGCCTTTGTGTTCTTTTTCTAGGTTCCTAAGTTCTGACTCTAATGTGGATAGTTTTTCTTGTCTTAGTTTCTTTTGGGTTGCCAGTTTTGCAATAATCTTTCCTCTTATTACAGCTTTACATGCATCCCACAGTATTAAAGGGGATACTTCTCCATTATCGTTATCTTCCAAATATCTGAGAATATCTGATTCCAATTAATCTTTCAATGGTCCTTTCAGGACATTTGAATTTAACCTCCAAGAAAATGTATTATTTGTGTATTTTTGGATATTTAAGTCCATGTAGATCGGACTGTGGTCGGAGAGATCCATCAGTCCTATTTTACATGTTTTTACTCTTCCAATGTCTCTATTAAACATAAAAAAATAGTCAATCCTTGAGTAAGATGAATGTGGAGTTGAGTAAAATGTATAGTCTTTTACACTGGGGTTGAGTTCCCTCCACACGTCACAGATTCCCATTTCTTTTAGTAGCATCCGAGTCTTCCTGTTTTGGGTGTTATTTTGATGTGGGGAATTACCAGAAGCATCCCGTATGGATTCAGTCTAAGATTGAAGTCCCCACCACATATCACTAAACCTTGAGCTTTAGTTATCATTAGGTCGAATACATTTTTATAAAATTTCCAGTTAGCCCCTGGGGGAGCATACACATTCAGCAGGGTGATATCTTCTCCCTCTAGCCGCCCAGTTACCAAACTGTATCTCCCTTCTTTATCTTTGTGTTCTGATTTTTTTTCAAATGTAATTTTGGTTGATATCAATGTCGCTACTCCCCTCCTCCTCCCTGATTTATATGAAGATGAAGAGATCATTTTAAACCCTTGTCTACTGAGTTTATTGTGTTCCACGTCTGTTAGGTGGGTTTCTTGTAAAAATATTATTCCTGCTTTGTCTTTTTTCATTTTGCCTAGAATCTTGGATCTTTTAACTGGATTCAGGATTCCTTTTACATTATATGAAATTATTTTGGTTACACCCTGTTTCTCCATTGTGTTGTTTTGTTTAGTATAACTGTGTGGTGGCCCTCTTTTGTGCTACTCAGAAACTGAAAGAACATTAAAAACAAGAAAAACATTAAGAACATAGTGTAAAAAACTTTAAAACAAAAAGCTGTCATAAGAACTTCCTGAGCTGAGGTCTTTTTAAAGACCCTGTAAGAGCCTTGATGGAGTGAAGGCTCTGAGGGAAATTCCTCAAACTCTGTTACGTGTTGAGGGCCCTCTCTTACCACTGAAAGTAGTCCCATGCTTTTAACGTGAGTTTCAGAACCCAATCCAAACTTGTAATGATTTTTTTTTTTTCCTTTTATGCCTAAACCCTGTGAAATTGTGTGCACCCTCCCACCTCCATCACATCAAACATTCACGCAAAAACAGTATTTGTTAGTATGAGGAGAACATGTGGATTATTGTCACATTTCTATTTTAACAAGTTTTTTTTTTTTTTATTACAAAGACTTATTTGTTTCAAATAATATGATTGTTTTATGAAATGTTTTACCACATGCTGAATATGCATCTCCTTTAATGTTTGTTACCTTGTATGAGGGGGGTTGGATGTGCGGATTGATTCTAGAGAAAAGAAAAAAAAAAAAAAAAAAAAAAAAAAAAAAAAAAAAGGTCGCTATTCCAACCTGAAAACGGATAGTTTATCCGCGACGCTCTGGTGCTGGGTTTCCCGCTGCTGGTCCGTGGATTTTGAGGGTCTTTGTGTTGTCCATGTTTGCGCTTTGATCTTCTCACTCGGGTCTGCTGCGGGTTTAAATACCGTTACCGGGAGCCCTCTTTTCGCCATGTCAGCTGTTGCTTCTTCCGCCGAATTATAGAGGCACGTTTCATCGCCGTAGAAGACCCTTAACTTCGCAGGAAATGGTGTCTGAAAGCGCAATTTCTTCTCTCTTAACACCTTTTTCGCGTCATTGTATTCCCTGCGCTTTTTAAGGACCTCCGGGGCGTAATCGTGTTCCACGTAGACTTTTCTCTCCTGGTGCATAAATCCTTTTTTCTGCCAGGCCAGTCTTACAACCTCTTGTTTTATTTTGAAATTGGAAAATCTTACCAACACCGAACGTGGGGGCGCTTCCGCCGCCGGCCTAGCGGCTAATGAACGATGTGCCTTTTCTATCTTCAAGTCGGTGGTTTGTGGAATATCCAATTTCTCTCTTAGTAAGGATTCCACGCATTCTGCCATTGAGTTAAAACCATTTTCGGTTCCTTCTATCAGACCATGAATTCTTATGTTGTCTCTTCTTTGTTTTCCTTCTTGGTCGGTTAGCTTAGCCTCTATAGCTGCTTGTCTTTTGCGTAGGTCTAGCACAGAATCTTCGAGCACTTTTATTCGATCCTCTGTTTCCAAGATTCGGTTCTCGGCCTGGTCCACTCTGCTGTTTGTCCTTTTCAATTCTTCTCTGAATTCCCGAAATTCGGCCGTAACATCTCGGCGAAATCGTCGTAGCTCCTCAAATAGTGATTTCAGGCTAACCCTTTTGTTAGCTATCACCAGTTCCTCGTCTTCTGAACGGAGATCATCCAGTTCAGATTCTCCGGCCGATACGTGTCCTGGCCTGGAGAATTTCAGTTTCTTCTGTTTTCCTTTAGACATGATGATTTTGTGTTTTGATTTTCACTCCTCCAAAAATCCGTTAAGTTTGATTTTCAAGGTGTTATCCTGGATTGGGTCTGAGAGCTTCAGTGTTAAGCTGCAGTCGCCATGGCGTCCAGACCGGAAGTCTCCACCACTGTTGTTTTAACTGCTTAATTGATGACAGGTTAACGAGGGATGAGCCCATGCAGCCTTACTATTATTTTTTTTTTTTGTAGCCTTCTGAGTCAGTTGTCCAATTACTTTTGGTCCCTTGAAAAAGAGGCGGCTACGTATTAAAGAGCTGTAATTCCTAATCCCTTGCTCCAATTTGGATGTGAATACTCTCAAATTACAGCTGAGAGTCTGCACTTTAAGCCCATACTGATTATATAATTGTATCCTGAATATGTTTTCGTAAACAGCTAAAATAACAAAACTTGTGTCACTGTCCAAATATTTCTGGGCCTAACTGTATTATATGTTGGTGTGACAGAGGATACAAGGCAAAATGGAAAGAAATGGAAAAGGAAATTGAGGGACTCCCAGTACAAAGCATAATGGGAGATAATGATGAGTATAAGCAAATCAAACAAATAGACCCAATCACTAAATTTACTTTGGAACTGTGGTATAAAATGGTACAAAAGTATAATATAAAGGAGGACATAAAACTATTGAAATGGGTAGCATTTGACAGCCAGTTTGAACCAGCAAAGCAAAATAAGGGATACAAAAATTTGGTGAACAAGGGAATCACAGCATGGGGCATTATGGGAAAAAAAGATTTTGAGAGCTTTGCAAACATGAGAAGAAAATTTAAACTAGAAAAATCTGAATTCTTCAGATAGCTGCAGATGAGAGATTATTATATGAGAAGGATTAGGCATAACATCCACACAGATGTGAGATTATACAATTCATTTTAAGCTCATATGCAGGAAATAAAATAAGAATTATTTCAAAACTACAGTGGGGAAAAAAAAGTATTTAGTCAGCCACCAATTGTGCAAGTTCTCCCACTTAAAAGATGAGAGAGGTCTCCAATTTTCATCATAGGTATACCTCAACTATGAGAGACAAAATGAGAAAAAAAAATCAAGAAAATCACATTGAAGGATTTTTAAAGAATTTATTTGCAAATTATGGTGGAAAATAAGTATTTGGTCACCTACAAACAAGCAAGATTTCTGGCTCTCAGACACCTGTAACTTCTTCTTTAAGAGACTCCTCTGTCCTCCACTCGTTACCTGTATTAATGGCACCTGTTTGAACTCGTTATCAGTATAAAAGACACCTGTCCACAACCTCAAACAGTCAGACTCCAAACTCCACTATGGCCAAGACCAAAGAGCTGTCAAAGGACACCAGAAACAAAATTGTAGACCTGCACCAGGCTGGGAAGACTGAATCTGCAATAGGTAAGCAGCTTGGTGTGAAGAAATCAACTGTGGGAGCAATTATTAGAAAATGAAAGACATACAAGACCACTGATAATCTCCCTCGATCTGGGGCTCCACGCAAGATCTCACCCCGTGGGGTCAAAATGATCACGAGAACGATAAGCAAAAATCCCAGAACCGCACGGGGGGACCTAGTGAATGACCTGCAGAGAGCAGGGACCAAAGTAACAAAGGCTACCATCAGTAACACACTACGTCGCCAGGGACTCAAATCCTGCAGTGCCAGACGTGTCCCCCTGCTAAAGCCAGTACATATCCAGGCCCGTCTGAAGTTTGAGAGCATTTGGTGATCCAGAAGAGGATTGGGAGAATGTCATATGGTCAGATGAAACCAAAATAGAACTTTTTGGTAAAAACTCAACTTGTCGTGTTTGGAGGAGAAAGAATGCTGAGTTGCATCCAAAGAAAACCATACCTACTGTGAAGCATGGGGGTGGAAACATCACGCTTTGGGGCTGTTTTTCTGCAAAGGGACCAGGATGACTGATCCGTGTAAAGGAAAGAATGAATGGGGCCATGTATCGTGAGATTTTGAGTGAAAACCTCCTTCCATCAGCAAGGGCACTGAAGATGAAACATGGCTGAGTCTTTCAACATGACAATGATCCCAAACACACCGCCCGGGCAACGAAGGAGTGGCTTCGTAAGAAGCATTTCAAGGTCCTGGAGTGGCCTAGCCAGTCTCCCGATCTCAACCCCATAGAAACTCTTTGGAGGGAGTTGAAAGTCCGTGTTGGCCAGCAACAGCCCCAAAACATCACTGCTCTAGAGGAGATCTGCATGGAGGAATGGGCCAAAATACCAGCAACAGTATGTGAAAACCTTGTGAAGACTTACAGAAAACGTTTGACCTCTGTCATTGCCAACAAAGGGTATATAACAAGGTACTGAGATGAACTTTTTCTACTGACCAAATACTTATTTTCCACCATAATTTGCAAATAAATTCTTTAAAAATCAGGCAATGTGATTGTCTGGATTTTTTTTTTCTCATTTTGTCTCTCATAGTTGAGGTATACCAATGATGAAAATTGGAGACCTCTCTCATCTTTTAAGTGGGAGAACTTGCACAATTGGTGGCTGACTACTTTTTTGCCCCACTGTATATCAGAAACTTATGGCAAACAAATATTCAAGTAACTATATAAAGCAGAAATGGGAGAAAGAGCTAAATTTAAACATAACGGAAGAAAACTGGCAAGAAATATGGAAAACACAACACACATCAACAAGTTCAAGGACATGGAGGGAATTTGGATGGAAAAACCTGATTCGCTATTTCATTACACCACAGATCCAAAGAAAACATACAAATACCAAATCTATGTGCTGGAGGGGCTGTGGGGCTCAAAATGCAGACCACACGCATATGTTTTGGAAATGCAGCAAAATCTCATCATTCTGGAAATCTATACATGTGACAATACAGAGGATATTAGGATATAATATACCACTGAACTGTAACTTGATGTATTTATGTGATCTTAAAAGGGACAATGTAATAAAGGCTGAAGATAGATATCTAGTTATAATCATGCTGATTGTTTTTTTTACATGCAATCACAAGAAAATGGCAATCAGAAGTTCTTCCTGACCAAGAGCAATGGGCAGGTATTGTTGAGAATATATGTCTAATGGAAAAACTAACATATCAAAAGAGAATGCAAGAAGGACAATATGAAAAAAAAAATGGTGGAAATGGACACAATACAAAGAGCAACGAGACAGAAATTGAAAGAATAACCAAAGAAACTGGAAAAACCATAAGAATCTAGAGATGGAAACTGAAAACTTGATGCTCCAACATTTGTTCCGCCCCCCTCTTTTTTCCTGTTTTTTTTTTTTGACTGTATGGTTAGTTCCTTTTTTAAATATATAGACTGTGTTCTGAATGTAATATGTATGATGAAAACTGAATAAAAAACAAAGTTACAAAAAAAAAAAACAGTGATCAGCTGGCACAACTTGGATTGCCAGGTTGTAGTTATATTAACCACAAAATATATATTCAAACGGTAAACAGTACTGAGTTAGGTATAATAAGATATATTTGACAATTATGATGCATTTTAGGCCAAAACAAACTTGATCTAGGATTAAAAGCAATTAAAATAATGCAGTCACAAGGTTACATGGAAAATACTTTATTTACTAGATA
Source organism: Pholidichthys leucotaenia (assembly GCA_020510985.1). NCBI lineage: Eukaryota > Metazoa > Chordata > Actinopteri > Cichliformes > Pholidichthyidae > Pholidichthys > Pholidichthys leucotaenia. The sequence goes on along the minus strand of CM035836.1, from coordinate 21,958,109 downwards.
CATGTACTGTAGAAATATATACTGTATTCCCTGCATCAACAATGTACTATACATGCATTCATGTAGAATTGCACTGGGAATTGCACTGACAATAAACCTCTGAAGTTTTTGAAGATGTGTCTCTTTTATATGTGAAGATTACCACAAAGTGACATAAATTAAATACTGAAAGATTGGAAAATCTGTCTAAGAACAATCCAGCAGTTTGAGAAATCACTTTTGGTTTGGTGTAAGTCTGTCAACAGAATTATGAACCATAAAGCAGTTTGTGCTAAAATGTTAAATCCCATTAAACCCTAACCCAGGGGTCTCCAATCATGTGCCATGGAGGGCCAAGACCCTACAGGTTCTCTCTTCTACCCAGTCTCTTCAGCAGGTGTTCTCACTGATCAGCAGTCGATGGAAGAAATTCAGTGGAATCTGCTGTTGAAGACCCTGGTTGGAAGTAAAGCCTGCAGGGTCTTGGCCCTCCATGGCACAAGATTGGACACCCCCGCCCAAACCCATTATGATAAAGGAAAGATGCTAATATGGCCCAGAATTCCTCCATATACTGGTACTGTCACTAAAGTGTGTGGGGTCTTCTGCAGTGGCACATCCAACAATACAGTTTTCAGTCAATAAAATAATTGTTTTGGCTACTTTTTCTTAAAAATAAGGCATTATTTTCAAAGTTACCAATAAACGGTTTGTACTGTTGACTCTTTTCCCACCGGTGTCTTAATAGACAAAACAGAAAATCATGATGCAAACACATAAGTCACTAAAGTGTTTATTACAATCAGCAGCAAAATCCACATTATTCAGAATGTGCAAAATTCAAACTGTAAAAAAAAAAACGTAGAATGGGTCACACACGCCGGCCACGCTGCCTCACTGAGAAGCAACTGGGATGTGCCACTCAAGCTGGTCCCAGTTCAGCAGATCTTCAGCCTGCATCTCTGTAAATAGTGAGGCAAGGTCCGGTTTGGGTGGATCGTTTCCCTCTTGCCTAGACGAAAGACAGAAATGGGTGGTGGTTAATTGAAGCAAGTTTAAAACATATTTGGGAAATACACTTGTTGCTAAAAGCCAGGGGTGGACTGTGACAATAAAGTACTTTGTTGTTGTAGTATTTAACCACAAATTTCATGTAGCTGCGCTTCAGTAAAGTAGATTTTACAAGGACTGGGTTACATTTAAAATCATTTGTTTTTACTGTGGCCTCAGCAATCAGAATGAATTAATACATTCACTTGAATGGAATCTAGTACTTTAACTGAAGGTGTGCATCACCGAGTATGGAGTCGCTCAGTCAAAATATGGAAATTTTATCAATAAAAGTTTAGCCACCGCTCTGTCACCGCTGTGTCCCTTGTTGCCCTGGCTTCAAGTGTGGGGGGGGTGTTGTACTTGTACTGCTAAAATATAAAAGGAAGCACTACAATGGGTCTCTAATATTTGTAATGTGTCCTGCTATTATAAAACTGCATTAGTTTACTGATAAGACTACAAACTACACATATAAACTAAATTATATCGATGACTGAACAACTCCCATTCCTCAAAGTGCAATAAACAGTTATGAACATAACTCACAAAGGATCACACAAGTGATCTGACAAAAAAAAATAAATACATTAACAAGCGGTTTATTTTACAGTTGATGTGCCATTCGTTTTCAATTATTCTGTAATTAACATTCACACAATCAAATAAATCTCAGTTCAGTCCCTTTAAAAATATGTGGAAATTGTGCTGCTTTGGTTTTGGCACTTTACCTATAAAAGCAAAGGATTTCAGTACTTTCCACAGTGGCGAGGTCCGCTGTGGGGTGGCTGCTTTTCCTTTCCTCTTGCCTAGACCAAAGACAGAAATGGATGGTGGTTAGTTAAAGCAAGTTCAAAACATATACAGGCACATCTCAAAAAATTAGAATATCATGAAAAAGTTCAATATTTTTGTCACTCATTTGAGAAAGTGAAACCCATATATAGATTCATTACAGGGACAGTGATATATTGCAAGTGTTTAATTTAATTTTGAAGATTTTGGCTACAGCCCATGCCAACCAACATTTCAGCAGCCAACATTTCTTCTTAAAAACTATTTTTTTTAATTAATTCTATGTAATATTCTAATTTTTTGAGAAACTGAATTTGGGGTTTTATGAGGCTATAAGCCATAATAATCCAAATTAAAACAAACGCATGAAGTACAGTGGGGTAAAAAAGTATTTGGTCAGCCACCAATTGTGCAAGTTCTCCCACTTAAAAGATGAGAGAGGTCTCCAAGTTTCATCATAGGTATACCTCAACTATGAGACACAAAATGAGAAAAGAAAATCACATTGAAGGATTTTTGATGAATTAATTGGTAAATTCCTTGGTAAAATAAGTATTTGGTCACCTACAAACAAGCAAGATTTCTGGCTCTCACAGACCTGTAACTACTTCTTTAAGAGGCTCCTCTGTCCTCCACTCGTTACCTGTATTAATGGCACCTGTTTGAACTTGTTATCAGTATAAAAGACACCTGTCCACAACCTCAAACAGTCAGACTCCAAACTCCACTATGGCCAAGACCAAAGAGCTGTAGAAGGACACCAGAAACAAAATTGTAGACCTGAACCAGGCTGGGAAGACTGAATCTGCAATAGGTAAGCAGCTTGGTGTGAAGAAATCAACTGTGGGAGCAATTATTAGAAAATGGAAGGCACACAAGACCACTGATAATCTCCCTCGATCTGGGGCTCCACGCAAGAGATCACCCTGTGGGGTCAAAATGATCACGAGAACGGTGAGCAAAAGTCCCACAACCACACGGAGGGACCTAGTGAATGACCTGCAGAGAGCTGGGACCAAAGTAACAAAGGCTACCATCAGTAACACACTACGCCACCAGGGACTCAAATCCTGCAGTGCCAGATGTGTCCCCCTGCTGAAGCCAGTACATGTCCAGGCCCGTCTGAAGTTTGCTTGAGAGCATTTGGATGATCCAGAAGAGGATTGGGAGCATGTCATATGGTCAGATGAAACCAAAATAGAACTTTATTGTAAAAACTCAACTTGTCGTGTTTGGAGGAGAAAGAACACCATACCTACTGTGAAGCATGGGGGTGGAAACATCATGCTTTGGGGCTGTTTTTCTGCAAAGGGACCAGGACAACTGATTCGTGTAAAGGAAAGAATGAATGGGGCCATGTATCGTGAGATTTTGAGTGAAAACCTCCTTCCATCAGCAAGGGCATTGAAGACGAAACGTGGCTGGGTCTTTCAGCATGACAATGATCCCAAACACAATTCAATTCAACTTTATTTATATAGCGCCATTTCACAACAACAGTCATCTCATAGCACTTTCAACTGTAGGGGGGACCCCCACAGTTGCAGAGAGACCCCAGCAATCAGGCGATCCCCTGTGAACAAGCACTTGGCGAAGGTGGAGAGGAAAAACTCCCTTTTAACAGGAAGAAACCTCCGCCAGAACCAGGCTCAGGGAGGGGCAGTCATTTGCTGCGACTGGCTGGGGAGTGAGGGGACAGAGAAGATGAAAAGAACAGACATGTAGAGAGCAAACAGCATGATGGGGACTCAATCTATGGGAGAGAACAAACAAATGTTAATGACCAGCAAAAAAAAAATTTCATTGAGAGTGAAGAAAGGAGTGAGGCCCAGTGCATTATTGGAGGTCCCCCGGCTGACTAAACCTATTAGCAGCACAACTAAGGGAGGGTTCAGAAACACATGATCCCTCCCTAATTGTAGGCTATATCAAAAAGGTAGGTTTTAGCCCTATTCTTAAAAACAGAGATCGAGTCTGACTCCCGAATCCAGATTGGCAGCTGGTTCCACAGGAGAGGAGCTTGATAACTGAAGGCTCTGCCTCCCATTGTACTTTTGGAGATTCTAGGTATTACAAGTAATCCTGCATTTTGGGAGCGTAGTGCTCTGTTAGGATAATACGGTAGTATCAGATCTTTTAAATAAAAAGGAGCCTGACTGTTTAGAGCTTTGTAAGTAAGAAGAAGGATTTTAAACTTTTTTTTGTAACTTAGATTTTTATTCATTTTTCATCATATATAATGCATTCAGATCACATTCTACATTTAAAACACAAAGGGGTTAGGGTAGGGAAAAAGAAAAAAAAATAAAAATAAAAAATAAAAAAATAAATAAATAAAAGGGGGGGGGGGACAAATGTTGGAGCATCAAGTTTTTAGTTTCCATCTCTTAATTCTTCTGGTTTTTCAAGCGTCTTTGGTTATTCTTTCAATTTCTGCCTCGTTGTTGCACTTTGTAGTGTGTCCATTTCTGCCATTTTTTCTCCCATATTCCTTCTTGCATTCTTCGTCGATATGTTAGTTTTTCCATCATACGTATGTCCTCAACAATGTCAGTCCATTGTTCTTGGTCAGGAAGAACTTCTGATCGCCATTTTTTTGTGATAGTTGTTTTACATGCAATCAACAAGATTTTAACAAGATATCTGTCCTCAGCCTGTATAACATTGTCTTTTTTAAGATCACATAAGTACATCAGGTTACAGTTCATTGGTATATTATATCCTAATATCCTCTGTATTGTCACATGCATAGATTTCCAAAATGATGATATTTTGTAGCATTTCCAAAACATATGTGAGTGGTCTGCATTTTGAGCCCCACATCCCCTCCAGCATAAAGATTGGGTATTTGTATATTTTCCTTGAATCTGTGGTGTAATGAAAAAGTGAATCAGGTTTTTCCATCCAAATTCCCTCCATGCCCTTGAATTTGTTGATGTGTGTTGTGTTTTCCATATTTCCTGCCAGCTTTCTTCTGTTATGTTTAAATTGAGCTCTTTCTCCCATTTCTCCTTTATATAGTTACCTGTATGATTGTTTGTCATAAGTTTCTGATATAGTTTTGAAATAATTCTTATTTTATTTCCTGCATATGAGCTTAAAATAAGTTGTATAATCTCGTTCACATCTGTTTGGAGGTTATGCCTAATCTTCTTCATATAGTAATCTCTCATCTGCAGATATCTGAAAAATTCCGATCTTTCTAATTTAAATTTTCTCCTGATATTTACAAAGCTCCCGAGATCTTTTTTTCCGATATTGCCCCATGCTGTGATTCCCTTGTTCACCAGATTTTTGTATCCCCTATCTTGTTTTGCCGGTTCAAACTGACTGTCAAATGCTACCCATTTCAATAGTTTTATGTCTTCCCTTATATTATATTTTTGTACTATTTTATACCACAGTTCTAAAGTAAATTTAGTGATTGGGTCTATTTGTTTGATTTGCTTATATGCATCTTTATCCCCTATTATGCTTTGTACTGGGAGTCCCTCAATTTCCTTTTCCATTTCTTTCCATTTTGCCTCATATCCCTCGTCGCACCAACATATGATATATCTTATTTGTGCTGAGTAGTAATATTCCTTTAGACTCGGTAGGCCCATGCCTCCTTTCTCTTTTGGTAATTGGAGGGTTTTATATTTCACTCTTGGTTTTTTACCTCCCCAAACAAATCTCGATATCATCCTGTCCCACTTTGAGAATTGGGCATCTGGAATCTCTGTTGGTATAGCCTGGAAGAGGTAAAGTAATCTAGGTTGTATGCTGATTTTGACTGTCTCAATTTTTGAATTCAGATCCATATTTAAGATTGACCATCTATCAATATCTTTTTTTATTTCTTGTTCCAACCTATCATAGTTTGCTTTATATATTTTGCTTAGATCTTTAGGTATGTTCACTCCAAGGTATTTTATTTCTTTTTGGTTCCAGTTTAGTTTGATCTTATCAGTTATCTGGTTTAGAGGGTTATAGTGGAATGTCAGTATTTGTGTTTTTGTTATGTTTATCTTGTATCCTGATAATTTTCCAAAATTTTCTATCAAGTTCATCATTTCCATTATTGATTTATCTGGTTGTTCAAGGTAAACTATAATATTGTCTGCAAATAGCCCAATCTTGTGTTCCGCCCCCTTTATTGTTACACCTTTTAATTTCTTATTTTGTCGTATCGCTTGAGCCAATGGTTCTATGAACAGAGCAAACAAGGTAGGCGATAAGCAGCATCCCTGCCTAGTTGATCTTTGTATATTTACTTTGTCTGTTAAGCTACCGTTTATCTTGATTCTTGCCACAGGTTCTTGATATAGCGTCCTTATGCATTGTACTGATTTTTCGTTAAATCCAAAGCGCTCCAGTACACTATATAGGAATTTCCAGTTAACCCTGTCAAATGCTTTTTCTGCGTCTAAACTCATTATTACTGCACTTTTCTTTTCTTTATGTATTTGGTTAATTATATGTATTGTTCTCCTGATATTGTCATGTGTTTGGCGTCCCTCTATGAATCCAGTTTGATCATCTTCTATCAATTCCGTCAAGAATGTCTTTATTCGTTTACATATAATTGTTGTGTATATTTTATAATCTACATTTAATAAAGAGATTGGTCTATAGTTTCCGCATTGTTCTTTATCTTTCCCTGGTTTTAAAATAACTGAAATGATTGCTTCGTTCCATGATGGAGGTATTTTGTTGTTGTTCAGCGTCCAATTAAATGACTTTAGGAGTTGTGGCGTGAGTTCTTCTATAAACAGTTTATAAAACTCAGATGAGTATCCATCACTACCTGGTGATTTACCGTTTTTAAGTGACTTAATCACATCTCTGATCTCTTGTGTTGTTATTTCTGCTGTTAGTTTTTCATTTTGTTGATTTCCTATTGATGGCAAGTCCAATGTGTCTAGAAATTTTTTGATATCTTTAGTATTTGTTTCTTCAGGTTGCGAGTATAGTTCTTGGTAGAAATTATGGAAAATTTCTTCGATGTTTTCTGGGTTAACTGTGGTTTTATTTGTGGTGGGGTCTTTAATCTTGTATACATTATTCATTGTTTGTTGTTTTCTTAACCGTTTTGCCAGCAGTTTTGTGGCTTTTGGCCCCGTTTCATAATATTTTTGCTTTAGATATCTATTTTTCCTTTCAATTTCATCCATTTGTGTTTCTTTTATCTTTGTTTTTTCTTCTTTAATTTCTTGATATATTTTTGGATCATTTGTGCTTTGATGTTTACGTTCTAATTCCCTCAGTCTCTCACATCTTTGTTCATACGCTTCCAGTTTAGTCTTATTTGCTTTTCCTGTTTCAACAATTAATTTACCCCTTAACACGGCTTTTAGTGCGTCCCATAGTATTGTTGGGTCCACTTCTTCATTGTCATTCTCTTGGATATATTCGTTTGTTTATTTTTATTCTTTCTTTCATTTTCTCATCATTTAACAGTCCTACGTTAAGTTTCCATGTTGTTTGTCGTTTTCTATTGTTTAAATATATTTCCATGTATATAGGATTATGATCTGATATTTCTGCCCCTCCAATCCAACAATTTCTCACCCTGTGTCTGTCACCTTCATTCATAAGGAAGTAATCTATTCTAGAGTGTACTTTATGGGCTGCTGAATAATGTGTATAGTCTTTTTCGAGTGGGTGTAGGTCCCTCCATATGTCTACCATACCCATTTCTGCCAGTGAGGTTCTTATGAACTTTGTTACATGTTTTTTTGTCTTCTTAACACTTGTTGTGTCAACTTCATGATCCATGACAGCATTTAAGTCTCCTCCACAAATTAGGACTCCTTCACTGTGTGTTGCTATGAGATCAAACAGATGTTGAAAAAAAACCCTTGTCACTTTCTGGTGGGGCATAGATGTTCACTAATGTAATCTGCATACCATCTATTCTTCCCTTTATTATTACATACCTGCCTTCTTTATCCTGGATTTCCTGTTCACTTTCAAATTGTATTTTATTTGAGATTAGTATCATAACCCCCCTTTTTGCTCCTCCCTTAAATGAACTGTAGTAGGAGTTCTTATAGCCAAATCTCTTTAGTTTCACATGTTCTGTCTTGCTCAAATGTGTCTCTTGCATAAATATAATTTCAGCTTTTTCCTTCTTGAATTTTCTTATTATTCTTTCCCTTTTAACAGGTGAGTTCAGACCATTCACGTTTAGTGTCATTATCTTAAGATTTTTACCCATATTCATGTTTTTCCATTTTTTTAACTTGTGCTCCTAGCCCCTTTAACAACAAAAATAACACATATTTATATAAAAACACATTAAAAAATCTCGACCTCCGTACTTTGGGCCTTTCTTCTGCCCACTGGTCCCTGTTGGTGGGTGGGGGGTTTGTCTTCACAGAGTGAAGGGCCCTCCCTAGACTTCTAATTACTATCAAAGTAATAGTCATTAGTCTAGAAATGTCCAACAAATATCACTTAAACCTCTCCTAGCCGTCTGTTTCTCTTTTACCTTGTCTTCTTGGCCTTCATTTCTTCTGTGCCTTTCTTAATCTTTGTTATGATCTAGGCTTTCAGTTGAAAGCCTTGTAGCTTGTCCTGGGCCCGCTGCTCTACGTCTCTCCCCCTTCTTCCGCCGTTCACTCGTCTCCACTCCGTCTGTCGTGGTGCGTTCAGGGCCGCCGCTGCTCCAGCCGTCTCCTTCGGCACGCTCACCTCAAGGCCCCGCTCCATCATATCCCGCGCTGCCTCTTCGGCCGTGTTGTAGGTTCTTGTGCCTTCCTTCCAATGAATCCTCATTTTCGTTAGCGGCGTTTGGAATCTAATTTTTTTCTCTTTCAGCGTTTTTTTAATATTGGCATATTTCTTCCACTGCTGCACGATTTCTGTCGGGTAGTCATGGTCAAAAAATACCTGTTTGTCGCCGATTCGTATCTTTTTTTTCCATGCTTGCGTCAGGATTCTTTCCTTTATGTCATATTTCACAAAGTTTACCACAACTGACCTGGGTGGAGAGTTTGTTTTCGGGTTCTGTGCCGGTGTTCTGTGCGCCCGTTGAATCTGCAGATCCGTTTCTCCGGGTATTTCCAGTTCTTTTTTTAAGAACTGATCCATGAATTTTGTCATCGAGTTGCCTTCAATGCCCTCCGGAATTCCAAAGATGCGCATATTGCTTCGTCGGGATCTGCTCTCCAAGTCGTTTATTTTCTCCTGCATCCTCTGCGTTTGCGTCGTCAGGGTCTGTAGTTGTTTGTTTGCCTCACTTTTCCAATCTTCTAGTTCCGAAATTCGGGTCTGCGCTTCTGTCATACACGCCCGCTGGGAGCGCAGCTCCTCCATGTTTTCCGTTAATTTACGCTCCATTTCTCTTCCGAGGTCCATGATTTCCTCCTTAATTTCTTTTTTCAGTTCCTCCTTAAGAGCCGCTAAATCCTGTTGTAGCTGTCGCTTGAATTCTCTTAACTCTTCACCCAAACTGGCGATGCCAGCGTTCATGTTGTCAAGTCTGGTGTCCTCCATTTTCTCTGCTGTAGACATCTTGCTTTTTTGGGCTTTGCGTACAGCGGTTTTTCCTGCGTTGTTGGAGAGGAATTCTTCAATTTTACCCTGTTTTTGTCCTTGTGCCCGGTTCCTTCGTGTTTTCATCCCTTAGTTTATTGATTCGTTTATGTCGAGTTGGCCATTTACCGATGATTTTTAATCCGGCTAGGGAGAGCTCTTTGTTTAAGTGTTATGTCTCTCCGCCATCTTCCCGGAAGTCCCGGATTTTAAACTTAATTCTAAACTCTATGGGAAGCCAATGAAGGGAGGCCAGAACCAGAGAGATATGATCTCTCTTTCTAGTACCTGTTAAAACTCTTGCTGCAGCATTTTGGATCAGATGAAGAATTTTTAAAGATGTTTTAGGACAGCCTGATAATAAAGATTTACAATAATATAATCTCGAGCTAACAAAAGCGTGGATCAGTTTCTCAGCATCACTCTGAGACAAGATGCTCCTAATCTTGGCAATATTACGCAAATGATAGAAGGCAGTCTTAGAAACAAATTTAATATGTGAATTGAAGGACAGATCTTGATCAAAAATAATTCCAAGGTTCCTCACAGAGCTATTAAAAGAAAGGGTAACCACATCCAAACTGAAAGTTTGATTTGGAAAGGAATTTCTAAGATTTTTTGGACAAACAAGAATGACTTCAGTCTTATCTGAATTTAATAGCAGGAAATTAAGTCATCCAAGCTTTGATTTCCTTAAGACAGGCTTCCAACTTGGCTAATTGATTACTATCATCTGGTTTCACTGACAGGTATAATTGTGTTTCATCTGCATAACAATGAAAATGTATAAAGTGCTTTCTAATAATGTTGCCCAACGGAAGCATATATAAACTAAAAAGAGTAGGGCCTAGCACAGATCCCTGTGGAACTCCATGACTAAGCTTTGAGTTGAAAGAAAACTCATTATTGACATGAACAAACCGGAACCTATCAGATAAATAAGATCTAAACCACTGCAACAAAGTTCCATTAAGTCCAACATAGTGTTCTAATCTATCAAGTAGAATATTATGATCGATAGTATCAAAAGCTGCACTAAGGTCTAAAAGGACAAGTACAGAAACCAGTCCATTATCAGATGCGATGAGGAGGTCGTTAGTGACCTTCGCTAAGGCTGTTTCAGTACTATGATGGATTCTAAACCCAGGTTGAAACTCTTCAAGTAAACCATTTCCCTGCAGGTGGTCAAATAATTGCGTAGCAACAACTCTTTCTAAGATTTTTGAAATGAAAGGGAGATTAGAGATTGGTCTATAGTTAGCTAAAGCTCCTGGATCTAGCGTTGGCTTTTTGAGTAAGGGTTTAATTACAGCCGTTTTAAAAGCCTGCGGTACATGGCCTAAAGTTAATGAAGAATTGATTATATGAAGAATAAAGCTACCAATAAGTGGGAAGACTTCTTTAAATAACCTGGTAGGAATAGGGTCTAAAAGACAAGTTGAAGGTTTGGATGAGGAAACTAATTTGTCTAACTCACAAAGGTCGATTGGAGTAAACTCATCAAGACAGACATCAACTGAAGGAGTTGTAGTAGTTACTGTATCTAAGTTAACTGTGGTAAGAATCTGATTGATTTTATCTCTGATGGATGAAATTTTATTATTGAAAAAGTTCATAAAGTCCTGACTAGTAAGCTCTAAGGGAATGCTAGGATTGACAGAGTCCTGACTCTTTGTCAACCTGGCTACAGTGCTGAAAAGAAACCTGGGATTATTCTTGTTCTCTATTAATGCAGAATAATAACTCGTTCTAGCTTTTCTAAGAGATTTTTTATAAATTAAAAGATGATTTCTCCAAGCTAAATAGATTTCATCTAAATTAGTGGAGCGCCATTTTCTTTCTAATTGACGAGTCTTCTGTTTTAAGCTACGAGTTTCTGTGTTGAACCAAGGAGTTAGAAATCTCTGATTAGACTTTTTCTTTTTTAAGGGGGCCACCAAGTCTAGAGTCTGATGCAGAGAAGCTGTAACACTATCCACCATGTTACCAATTACAGAAGGAGCAAGCTGTCTATAGCTTATTTCCGTTGTGTTGACACATGGCATAGAGGAAACAATCTGCATAAATTTGGTAACAGCATCATCTGAGAGGCATCTACTGTAATAATATTTTTCTTTAGGAGCCAGATAGTCAGAAATAGTAAAATCAAAGGTTAACAGACAATGGTCTGACGGTACAGGGTTATGAGGAGACATACAAAGATTTTCTATTTCTATGCCATATGTCAGAACAAGGTCCAATGTATGGTGGACATTACACATTAAACCTTCCGCAACTTACTGAGTCACAAAATAAAACACTACTGTCAGAAATACAACCTAAAGAATTAGAAAAATTATGAAACTTAAAGCTAACAAATCCCCAGGAGCAGATGGCTATACAGCAGAGTGGTACAAAACCTTTAAACAGCAACTATCTCCTCTCCTCCTGAAAACATTTAACTATGTCCTCCACACAGGGGAAATCCCCCCCTCCTGGAGAGAAGGGGTCATTGCAGTCATACCTAAACCTGAAAAGGATAAACTAGACTGCTCCAACTACAGACCAATCAGTGTATTAAATCAGGACTATAAGCTTTTTACCACTATCCTTGCCAAAAGGTTAGAAAATATACTGACAGACTTAATTCATTTAGACCAAACAGGTTTTATAAGACAAAGACAGACACAAGACAACATTAGACACATTTTACACATAATTCATCATATAAAAAAATATAACTTAAATGCAGACATATTGGGATTAGATGCTGAAAAAGCATTTGATTCGGTTGACTGGTGAGATGAGATGAGATTCAACTTTATTGTCATTACACATGTATACAAGGTAACGAAACGTGACTTGGCATTTGGGCACGCTCTGGTCTTTCCTATTTAGAATCTTATCCAGTTTCAATTTTCATAACAACTTCATTAGAACTATCCAGGCATTATATAAAAAACCAACAGCTAAAATAAGGATTAACGGTAAATTATCATCATCTTTTGAGCTGGAAAGAGGATGTCGTCAGGGCTGCCCCTTGTCTCCACTGCTCTTTGCAATCTTCATAGAACCTCTGAGCCAATGGATAAGACAGAATCAAAAAATTCAAGGTATTACACTTGGTTAGAAGGAACATAAAATAGCACTCTTTGCTGATGACATTTTAATATACCTGGGGCAGCCGGACACCTCTTTTCCAGAACTAATCTCAGTTTTTTCAGAGTATGGAGATTTATCGGGGTATGAATTAAACATGCATAAAACCCAAGTTTTAACATTCAACTATGACCCAAATCAATATTTGCTAAGCAAACTCAAAACTAACTGGGAGATGGAAACTATGAAATATCTGGGGGTCAATATCCTGAAACAACGCAACAAAATTAAAACACTAAACTATGATCCACTGGTGGCAAAAATAAAATCTGATCTAGCAAGATGGAATATGATACCATTCTTGGGTACTGCACAAAGAATTGAAGCAGTCAAAATGAATATACTTCCACGTCTTCTATACCTTTTCCAAACAATACCGGTAGAACCTCCCAAAAAAATACGGCAAGAACTGGACAGAAGGATCTCAAGATTCATATGGCAGGGCAAGAGACCTAGAATCAGATATAGAACACTACAGCTAAACAAAGACAAAGGTGGGCTTGCGCTGCCAAATATCAGGGACTATTTTAAAGCCGCACAAATTAAAACTTTAGTAGAGATATGTAACCAAGTCTACACTGCACAATGGAAGGAGATGGAATGCCAAATAACAAGTGACATCCCACTACGGGCGATAATAGGGAACAATGCCTTACCTCAACTTTTGAATAACACTAACCCGTGGATAGAGACCCCGCTAAAAATTTGGTTTAAGATAGTCAAAGAGAATCAAACTAAAGAACCCTATCGATTTCTGCAATGGATTGCCTATGATCAAGACTTTACTCCTAATAAAACAGACACTAGATTTAAAAAGTGGAAAGAGAACGGACTGATAAAATATTACAATTTTTTTAAAGGGCAAATTTTAAGAAGTTTTGAAGATTTGAAAAAACAAGGTCTAATAAATCAAGACCTTTACAGGCTCTTTCAGCTTCGTTGGCCTCCGTCGGTCTATGATGACCATGGAAGAGAATCCTAAACGTCTACTCTGCTGGAACAGCACTGCCTGTGGCTGAACAGGCCAATGCACGAATAGCAGTCCCTGTCACACAGGTCGCACTTGTGGGTGGTCTCCGTGCTGCTGGGTCTGTGGCGGTTCTTCCTGCGGTCCTTTTTTCATCTGCTGCAGCAGTCAGTCTCTCTTCACCCGCCTTGAGCTGTCTGGTCAGGGTGCCTCTCCATTTGGAGCGGTCCGTTGCAAGGTCCTCCCAGTGCTCTGTGTTGATCTCCAGGGCCTTCATGTCTCTCTTGCAGACGTCTCTAAAGCGCAGCTGTGGGCAGCCAACGTCTCTCCTGCCAGTCGCCAGTTCTCCGTAGAGGACGTCTTTGGGGATTCTGCCATCCTCCATATGGTGAACGTAGCCTAGCCAGCGGAGCCTGCGCTGCCTGAGTAGAGTGAACATGGAGGGAAGGCCGGCGCTGGACAGAGCTTCCGTGTTGGGCACTTTGTCCTGCCAGGATATGTCCAGGATGCGGCGAATGCAGCGCAAGTGGAAGGAGTTCAGTCTCTTTTTCTGCCGGGCGTATGTTGTCCACATCTCACTCCCATAGAGCAGTGTGCTGATGACGCAGGCGTTGTACACTGTCATCTTCGTCTTGACAGAGAGTTTGGGATTCTCCCACACTCGTGTAGTGAGGCGAGCGAGTGTGAAGGCTGATTTTCCAATCCTCTTGTCGATCTCTGTATCAAGGGAGAGGTTGTTGCTGATCATGGACCCCAGGTACGTGAACTGATTCACGACCTCCAGCTCGTAGTCGTCGATGGTGATGGTTGGTGGTGCTTCCATGCCTTGCGCCAGGACGTTAGTCTTCTTCAGTCTGATGGTAAGCCCAAAGTCCTTGCATGCCTGGGAGAAGCGGTCCATCAGGGTCTGAAGCTCCTGCTGTATGTGGGTTCCGACTGCAGCGTCGTCTGCGAACAGCATGTCTCGGATTAGAGCCTCGCGTACTTTGGTTCTGGCTTTCAGGCGGGCAAGGTTGAAAAGCCTGCCGTCAGATCTTGTGTGCAGGTAGATTCCCTGCACCTCCCAGCTTAGACACCACATAAACAAAATACTTAAAAAGGAGGATTTGGAAAGGGCCCAGTCAGGTGTTCTGAAGGTCTTCTTAATGGCATATAAAGGGATCCCAGGGATCAGATACATTTCTAAAATATACCAAGGTCTTCAAGACTTAAAAGGAGACAACACATCATATATAAAAGAGAGATGGGAAAAAGAGGGGAATTTCACTTTACAACTGGAAATATGGGAAAAGCTAAATAAACAACAATGGAAAAGTATCTCATCCCTGCAGTGGAGAGAATTTGGATGGAAAAATTTGGTAAGATTTTTCAGAACACCTGCACAAAACAAATTTACTGGTAAGGGGTTGAATTGTTGGCGCTTGTGTGGTGATGAGACTGCAAATCATTTTCATGTGTTTTGGTCATGCCCAGTTATCCACCAATATTGGACTAATGTACAGACAATATTGGGGAAAATATTCAAAATAACAGTCCCCTTTTCTTTTGTAACTTTGTATTTGGGTTTACTACCGGATTCACTGGAAAGACGAGGAGAAAAATACTTATTCACCATTTTAATATTGGCAAATAAAAAAGCCCTAACTAAAAAATGGATGTTGAAGGACTGTCCTACACCTGAAGATTGGATTAACGTGATTCAAGACATTTACTCGATGGAAAAGTTGACATTCGCACTGAGACAGGACATGGATGGGTTCTGCAACCCTGGATCGCATACGTGTCTTCCATCAGATCTAATCTTTGACAAACACCATTTCAATAATGGCACCTCTCTTTGTTCCAACCCTACTCAAATGCTCTTTTATTTTTACTTTTTTTTTGTTTTGTTTTTTACTCTTTTGTTTTTTCTTGTTTTGTTTTGTTTTTCTTTTTGTTCTTTCTTTAATTTCTCTTTTTCTTTCACTTAAAAAAAGGGTGTTGTAATAATTATTCTTCCAATGTTGTCAAAAAACAAAAAAGGGAACATGTGATGAAACTGTAAACAATGCAATGCTGTAATGACGTGTATACCCTTTACAAAAACTTAAAAAAAAAAAAAAGATCAGAATGAGAAATCAAAAAAAAAAATCCTTCAATGTGATTTTCTGGATTTTTTTCCCCTCATTTTGTCTCTCATAGTTGAGGTATACCTATGATGAAAATTGGAGACCTCTCTCATCTTTTAAGTGGGAGAACTTGCACAATTGGTAGCTGACTAAATACTTTTTTGCCCCACTGTATATCACTGTCTGTGTAATGAATCTATATAATATACGGATTTCACTTTCTGAAAGGAGTGACAAAAAATATTGAACTTTTTCATGACATTCTAATTTTTGGAGATGTACCTGTATTAGGGAAATACACTTGTGAAAGTCAGTGGTGGGATGTGACAAAAATGCTTTGTTTCCCTGACCAGTGAGCACCCCAGGATCCACTCTGTACATGTACAAGTACATTATCAATCCAGAGATTTATGGTGGAACAGAAACAGCACAAAAACACTGTTACAACACCTTTTTTTGGAAAATCCACAGAATAGGTGTGTGGGTCTATTCTGACGCTTTAGAAAATTATATGATGGTCAGCTGAACACCACCAAATTTCCACACTTCTGCTGGTGGACAAAATTGTTAGTACCCCTCTGTTAATGAAAGAAAAACCCACAATGGTCACAGAAATAACTTGAATCTGACAAAAGTGGTAATAAATAAAAATTCTATGAAAATTAACCAATGAAAATCAGACAATGCTTTAGAATTGTGGTTCAACAGAATTATTTTAAAAAACAAACTCATGAAACAGGCCTGGACAAAAATGATGGTACCCCTAGAAAAGATTGAAAATAATGTGACCATAGGGACATGTTCAATCAAGATGTGTCCTTTAATTAACATCACAGGTGTCTACAAACTTGTAATCAGTCAGTCGGCCTATTTAAAGGGTGACAAGTAGTCACTGTGCTGTTTGTTGACATGGTGTGACCACACTAAATATGGACCAGAGGAAGCAAAGGAGAGAGTTTTCTCAGGAGATTAGAAAGAAAATTAGAGACAAGCATGTTAAAGGTAAAGACTATAAGACCATCTCCAAGCAGCTTGATGTTCCTGTGACTACAGTTGCACATATTCAGAAATTTAAGATCCACGGGACTGTAGCCAACCTCCCTGGACGTGGCCGCAGGAGGAAACTTGATGAAAAATGGAAGAGACGGATAATATCAATGGTAACAAAAGAGCCCAGAACAACCTCTAAACACATTCATGGTGAACTCCAAGGTCAAGGTACATCAGTGTCAGATCGCACCATCCGTCGTCGTTTGAGCCAAAGTGGACTTCATGGGAGACGACCAAGGAGGACACCACTGTTGAAAACAAATCATAAAAAAGCCAGACTGGAGTTTGCCAAATTGCATGTTGACAAGCCACAAAGCTTCTGGGAGAATGTCCTATGGACAGATGAAACAAAACTGGAACTTTTTGGCAAGGCACATCAGCGCTATGTTCACAGACGCAAAAATGAAGCATACCAAGAAAAGAACACTGTCCCTACTGTAAAACATGGAGGAGGTTCTGTTATGATCTGGGGCTGCTTTGCTGCATCTGGCACAGGGTGTCTTGAAACTATGCAGGGTACAATAAAATCTCAAGACTATCAAGGTATTGGAAATGGCCTTCTATGAGCCCTGATCTAAATCCTATTGAACATCTGTGGAAGGAGCTGAAACATGCCATCTGGAGAAGGCACCCTTCAAACCTGAGACAACTGGAGCAGTTTGCTCATGAGGAGTGGGCCAAAATACCTGCTGAGAGATGCAGAAGTCTCATTGACAGTTACAGAAATCGTTTGGTTGCAGTGATTGCCTCAAAAGGTTGTGCAACAAAATATTAAGTTAAGGGTACCATCATTTTTGTCCAGGCCTGTTTCATGAGTTTATTTTTTTAAAATAATTATGTTGGAGTGCAGATCTCGCAGGACCTGACCTGGAGCAAGAATTCCTTGGGGATCAGGAAGCGGGCCCAGCAGAGACTGCACTTCTTGAGGAAATTCACACAGGCCTCTCTCCCCATCTGCATCCTCGGGACCTTCTACAGAGGTGTGGTGGAGAGTGTTCTGACATACTGCATTGCTACATGGTACTCCAGCTGCAGTATGTCAGACAAAAAAGCTCTGCAGAGGATAGTTAAGGGAGCTGAGAGGGTAATCGGAGTCTCCTTCCCCTCTCTCCAAGAACTTTTTCAGAACCGTTGTAGGAGCAGGGCACTGAACATTGTCAAGGACCGTTCTCACCCTCTGAATAAACACTTTGAACTTCTGCTATCTGGCAAACAATTCCGAAGCATCAGAGGCAGAACCACCAGACTCATTAACAGCTTCCTTCCACAAGCTGTTAGGATGCTGAACAGTTGATCCGGAATCTCTCATACATACTACTGCACCTACGGACATTATTATTTGTATATTATAGTCCTGGTTAGTTTTCAAGTATGTCTCAGGGAAGTGTGAATGGCTGTGGTGGGGTGGGGGGTGAGGGAATGTGTGAGTGTGTCTCAAATCACGTTAGATAGATAGATAGATAGATAGATAGATAGATACTTTATTTCGAACAAAAAAGTATAACAAAAACAAAACAAATGACAAATGCAATAAAGTAACAGTATACAGTGTTCGAAAGGGAGAAGGAAGAAGTGAACACTTATTAATTCCATCTCCTCTGTTCTTTTACTGTGTATGTTCTTTTACTTATATGGATGCCGAGAGAAACGCAATTTCATCTTGCCTGCACTACAGTTGTATGCACAGCAATATGACAATATAGGTTGATTTGGTTAATTTTCACAGACTTTTTATTTATTACCACTTTTGTCAGATTCAAGTTATTTCTGTGACCATTGTGGGTTTTTCTTTCATTAACAGAGGGATACCAACAATTTTGTCGACGGCTGTAAATCACTGGTTTGACAATGCACTTGAATATGTTGAGATTTTGGATCCTGGGGTCCACTTGACCTGTATCCACAATAAAAACACAACACTCCTGAGGGAGGTTAACTCCTGGCATGTGGAAACAGATTCTAGAAAGAAATTACACACAATGCACAGCACCAAAGTGCAACACGTACACAAACCAGGACTTTAACCAGGATTAGCATATTTCATCGTTTTGCTCTCAAAAGCAAATACTTCGGCCAAAGCAAGCGTGACTCAGCAGTTGGCTACTAGCTAGTTAGCTAACACTCGTTAGCCAGCATAGGACGGTATTGTATTGCTCAAAAAGTGAGCTTACCACCCACAGGATAAATAA
Source organism: Pholidichthys leucotaenia (assembly GCA_020510985.1). Taxonomy (NCBI): domain Eukaryota; kingdom Metazoa; phylum Chordata; class Actinopteri; order Cichliformes; family Pholidichthyidae; genus Pholidichthys; species Pholidichthys leucotaenia. The sequence goes on along the minus strand of CM035836.1, from coordinate 21,939,312 downwards.
GCGAAAAGATGCACAATATCACAAATCACTCACCATTGATGGTTCTCTCACTTTCATCTTCAGCTTGTCCGTAGTCCGGTTCTATGCTGGGCTGCCATCTGTTTCATTGCGGGGTTGCTCCATGTCGCTCTGGATACTATGTGCCACCAGCACAGAAAACTCCGCTCCTCTTCGTTGGACCACGGTGTAGATTTCCGTGAAACCTACAACGCCATCTCTATTAATATCGTGTTTACTCGGTGACCGAGTTTACTCCGTGAACTTTTGCAAATGGCGGTTTGGCGATTCTTCAGAAGACTGACGCTTTCATGACGTTACACCCTGACCAATCAGTGGCCTGCAGTCTGTGGACATCACATTCTCGGCTCGACTCAGCGCGACTGTACCCTGGCCTTGAGTCGGTACTAAAAAAGTACCTGGTACTAGGTACCAGATACTAATGGAAAAGGCTACAAACCGGGCCGAGTAGAGCCGAGTGGGTACTAGTGGAAAAGGGCCAAAAGAGTCCATCACCACAAAAATATTGCGGTTTTACCGTGTTATCCTCGTTTTTGCTTTTCTACACATTGTCCAGGTCAGCTGATGAAATTCTTGCACACTAGGAGGTTTCCATGGAAACAGTCTGACTTCTTCCTTTCCCCGCCTCCTCCTCTTCTGTTGACCATTAATAATTTAGCTCAAATGTTTTATTCAGAGAAATGTCCATCATTTTGCCGTATTCCATTAATGTTGCCTTAAAGTGCCAACCAGGAGTCGACAGTAAATAACGGGAACTAATTAAAGGTTACTAGAACACCTTTGAAGTGGAGTGATCCATATCCAGTGGAACTGGAGTGCAGTTATCTGGGATTATAATAACTCCTGGAGTCCCTGTTGTCCAATCAGATCACTCGGTCAGAACTAACTGTTGTATCATATATTTTATTGTATTGATTGTATTTTGTTGAACAAGGTTCTCCCTGTTCTTGTCACTCGCAGGCAGTGTGTATCACGCACGTGGGTGGAGCACAGACTTGAAGCTGCTACATTTTCACTGCAGGGTGTGGATGGTGGAAGCTTGGACTGTGGGATATCAAAGTCAAAGTGCCTTTATTGTCATTCCATTGTTAATGAACAATGCAACGAAATTGAGATGCTGCTCCCTAAAAACAAACTATAAACAAACTATCACACTCACAGTTCACTCATGCATTTAACATTCTTATAATTACAACAATAAATAATGCTTCAAACAAAATTACCTAAAAGTTGAATACAATATGTACGTAGCAATAATGAAAAACATACTGAGCGATAAAAACAAAAGACCAGGTTATGCACACAGGGTTGTTGCTACAAAATAACCTAAAATAACAAAAAATGTCAGCAGTCTGTGTGTGTTACATAAATCCATTCAAAATACGTACTGCTGCTGGGAAAAAACTATGATTAAACCTGGTAGTCCGGGTTTTATGGGATCTGTACCGCTTTCCCGAGGGGAGCAAGTGAAAGAAGTCATGGCCTGGATGAGCACAGTCTTAGTAGCTCTGTTGAGGTACCGAGACCTGGAAATCTCTTCCAGAGAAGGGAGAGAACAGCCAGTGATTTTTTGCGCAGTCTCTATAACTCTCTGGAAGGCTTTGCAGTCTGCAGCTGAACAGCCCTCATACCAAACCGTGATGCCATATGACAGAATGCTCTCAATAGCAGAGCGATAAAATAAAACCAGCAACTGTGCATTCAGGCCATTCTTCTTGAGGAGCCTCAGAAAGCGTAGACGTTGTTGAGCCTTTTTTATCATAGCTATGGTGTTAACTGCCCAGGTAAGGTTGTGAGAAATATGAACACCCAAAAACTTAAAAGCCTCCACCCTCTCCACACGCTCCTTGCCTATATATAGAGGAGGCGGCTCACTGCTATGCTTCCTAAAATCAATAATGAGTTCTTTTGGGTTTTTTTGTATTCAATAGCAGATTATTATCTGAGCACCATCTCACCAGTTTCTGGACCTCATCTCTGTATGCGGACTCATCTCCTCCTGATATGAGCCCCACTACTGTTGTGTCATCTGCAAACTTCACTATAATGTTTGTGGGATGAACAGGTATGCAGTCATATGTGTACAATGAATACAAAGTGGGGCTCAACACACAGCCCTGTGGTGAGCCTGTGTTAAGCATGACTGTAGAGGAGGAATGGGGTCCGAGTCTAACAGTCTGTGTTCTGTTTGTTATGAAGTCCTTAATCCAGCTGCAAGTGTGAGTAGGCAGACCAAGCTGAAGCAATTTGGTGATGAGAATGTTAGGAATAATTGTATTAAATGCCGAGCTATAGTCAACAAACAACATTCTTACATAGTTCCCCTTGTCTTCTAAATGGCTGAATGCCGAGTGGAGAGCTACAGCAATAGCATCTTCAGTGGATCTGCCCCGCCTGTAGGCCTGTAGGTACCGATCAAAGTCTGGGGGGAAACTAGGCAAAAGATGTTTCAATACCATTTTCTCAAAGCACTTCATAACAATGGGTGTTAATGCTACTGGTCGATAGTCATTCAGACTGCTAATAGTATGCAGGGATGGCAACAGGAAATTCTGATTTCAGCTGAAATCTAATTTGGTCGATTGACTTATGGGGTGGCCAGGGGGCACAGCCCCCCTGAAACTGGAAGGTTTTAAGTAAAACAGAAGTAATTTAGACTGAAAAAAATGATTTAAAAAAATGAAATACTAGACTTAGATAAATCATTAAATGTAATGAAAAGTTAACTTACTTTTTCTTCAATGTTGTCTCACTGTCTTTAGTCCAACATATTTAACAGTTCTATAAGAGTTTATTACACTATTTACACTGGTCACCAAGTCACTTCTAATGTGAAACTTTGTTCTTTTTGGCAGCAAGCTATGTCAGTCTCTGAACTTTGAACTTCATCTCCTTTTCTGGTTTCTTCAGAAACTGTCCGAGTGCTTCTGTTACCTCGTCGAACTTTGAGCCAATTTTCACCTTTACCGTCACTTTTCTCTCAAGCCAGTTCCATCGGAACTTATTTTTGACACTTTTGTCTATTTCTAGCACTGATGACTCCTGATCCTTCAATAAAAATCTCATAATTCCGCTGAAAACAATACCGAAAGCTCAGAATTCCAACACGAACCAGGGATGTGATTTGGTGTTGGTGAAATTATCTGAAAATTTTGTAGGGGGTCTGGGGGACATAGTCCCCCAGTGGGGTCTGGGGCAGAGACCCGGTGGGGGGGCAAGTGGGGCGAAGCCCCCCGAAGCTCCTGGGTTTTTATGATTTTTAAGTACCAGAACTGGGCTTAAATGACATAAAACAAACAGCTGAATGACACTTATTACTGTATAATATTGACTTAAGTTCCAAGAAGATAGCATTCCTAAAATATTCCAACAAGCATTATCCATCACATGCTTTAACACTTGATCAAATCAAAATCAGTTAATTTTATCTATTCCATAATAGAAATAAAATTCCAACATACCATTACTTTTTATAATTTCAGCATTCACTTCAGATCACCAGTTTCAATCTCCATTGAGTCTTGAGCAGTTCATTTTGCACAATCACTGATGTAGCCAAGTCTTGGAAATATTCAAAAGTTATGAGTCAATGTCCACTGTGCACTGTCAATTTCAAACTGTTTAGAATGATAAAAGTAATCTAACTAAATTGTTTTGCTATTTTTTTCTCCTCAACATCAATGTCAGGGCGTTGCAGGAGTTCTGGGGGATGGTTAACTTTTATAACCATTTCCTCTCCTGTGCAGCCCAGCTCATACAGCCGTTGTACACCGCACTCAAGAAATGGAAACCGGCGGACAGAGTCGACTGGACTCCTGAGCGGGAGCAGGCGTTATGAGGTTAAAATAGCTCTGGCAAATGCTGCACTACTGGCGCACCCAGACCCGGTGGCTCGGATAGCGCTCACTACCGACACCTCGGACATGGGCATAGCGGACGTCGTGGAGCAATGCGTTGCCGGTTCTTGGCAGCTACTCACCTTTTTTTAGCAGGTCTTTGCACGACAGTGAGTGTAAATACAGCGTGTTCGACAGAGAGTTAATGGCTCTCCACCTGGCCATACTCCACTTCCAGTTCTGGCTGAAAGGGCGCACCTTCACTGCATTCGTGGACCACAAGCCGCTAACGTACTTAACGTACTTTATCTTCCTGGAAGATAAAATAAAGTGGAATTCGGCGAATTAGCGGAAAAATCACATCCCTGAGAACACGCTGCCATGAATTTTTGACAAAGCATACAACGAGCCATTTGATTGGTCCAATCGTTTGCAACTATCCAATCGCAGGGCTGTTTACAATACAGCAGTAGCTTGAGTACAAAACATCCTGGTTATCGCGGGAGACTTGACCTGGGGAAGCACCGAGCGCTTATGTAATCGTGTTGATTTTCACTAAAATCTGTAACAATAAGGTACCTTACCCCCCTAAAATTTTCTCAATGGATTTAGACGATTCACACAAATGATCAATTTGAAAATAAATCGGCGGAAATCTGCGGATCGGCGGAAAATTGCCATCCCTGAGTATGTTTTTTTGGTACAGGATATGACCAAAGTTTCACATCACCATTTACAGTAAGTAATCTGATTTGATGATAACTATATATATAATCTCACGACATACATTACCTGTCAACTCTATAATTTATAGAAAAATAAAGCTAGAAAGCTTTAGGTGAAGAGAAGCTTCATCTTTCAGCAGCCTGCCGTCGGAGGCATGCATTTTAAAAATTAATTAAAGGGTTGCAGTTAATTGGTGAAGAGTGGCAACAAAATAATTAATAGTTTGGAGAATATCCTCAAATTAATGTACAGTTGAATAGCTGGAACTGCTCACCCACACTACAGTGACGGGGCTCTGTGAAGCCGGGGCAGATGTGACCGCTGGAGCTTCCTGCCCGGTGTTGTGGGCAGAGAAAGAGTCCCTCTGCAGTTTCCAACACGGAGTCCGTGGTTTTCAAGTATTCCAGAGGAAAATATCCTACACTGATGAACAGACACAAACAGCCTCAGCTAGTGGGAGGGAGAGCAGTCGGAAAAAAATCTGCCAACCTTTTTAGCTGATAATTTGTTTAAAATACAGGCACATAAACTTCACTCGGTGTCATCACCGGCTGAGGTCATAACGTCAGGAACAGCCGGTCAAAGAGCTGAAGATTTACAGAAAAACAAAATTTATGTGTGTGTGTGTGTGTGGGGGTGTGTGCTTGCTATGACATCATCAAAGATCAAGGCAGGCTTCACTCATGCTCACTCACAATCAAAGGACATTAAAGATCAAACGCAGGCATCACTCACGATCATAGGACTCGCTATGACACTATCAAAGATGAAAGGCAGGTATCACTGAACGAGTGCTGACACGCTTGCTTACACCATTGCTTACACCTGCTTTCTAAAGGCATCAGGAATGGCAACAGGAAATTCTGATTTCAGCTGAAATCTAATTTGGTCGATTGACTTATGGGGGGGCCGGGGGGCGCAGCCCCCCTGAAGCTGGAAGGTTTTCAGTAAAACAGAAGTAATTTAGACTGAAAAAATGATTTAAAAAAATGAAATACTAGACTTAGATAAATCATTAAATTTAATGAAAAGTTAACTTACTTTTTCTTCAATGTTGTCTCACTGTCTTTAGTCCAACATATTTAACAGCTCTATAAGAGTTTATTACACTATTTACACTGGTCACCAAGTCACTTCTAATGTAAAACTTTCTTCCTTTTGGCAGCAAGCTGTGTCAGTCTCTGAACTTTGAACTTCATCTCCTTTTCTGGTTTCTTCAGAAATTGTCCGAGTGTTTCTGTTACCTCGTCAAACTTTGAGCCAATTTTCACCTTTACTGTCACTTTTCTCTCAAGCCAATTCCATCGGAACTTATTTTTGACACTTTTGTCTATTTCTAGCACTGATGACTCCTGATCCTTCGATAAAAATCTCATAATTCCGCTGAAAACAATACCGAAAGCTCAGAATTCCAACACGAACCAGGGATGTGATTTGGTGTTGGTGAAATTATCTGAAAATTTAGCAGGGGGTCTGGGGGACATAGTCCCCCAGCGGGTTCTGGGGCAGAGCCCCGGTGGGGGGGCAAGTGGGGCGAAGCCCCCCGAAGCTCCTGGGTTTTTATGATTTTTAAGTACCAGAACTGGGCTTAAATGACATAAAACAAACAGCTGAATGACACTTATTACTGTATAATATTGACTTATGTTCCAAGAAGATTGCATTCCTAAAATATTCCAACAAGCATTATCCATCACATGCTTTAACACTTGATCAAATCAAAATCAGTTAATTTTATCTATTCCATAATAGAAATAAAATTCCAACATACCATTACTTTATATAATTTCAGCATTCATTTCAGATCACCAGTTTCAATCTCCAGTTCATTTTGCACAATCACTGATGTAGCCAAGTCTTAGAAATATTCAAAAGTTATGAGTCAATGTCCACTGTGCACTGTCAATTTCAAACTGTTTGGAATCATAAAAGGGGATGGTTAATTTTTATTACCGTTTCCTCCCCCGCGCAGCCGCTGTACGCCGCCAGTAACAGAGAGTTAATGACTCTCCACCTGGCCATACGCCACTTCCAGTCCTGCCTGAAAGGGCGCAGCTTCACTGCGTTCGTGGACCACAAGCCGCTAACGTACTTAACGTACTTTATCTTCCTGGAAGATAAAATAAAGCGGAATTTGGCGAATTAGCAGAAAATCACATCCCTGAGAACACGCCGCCATGAATCTTAAGCAGGGCTGCTCGCAGAGATAGCAAAAAGACGTAACAAACTAATAGTTTTTTGAATGCAAAAGATGCAATAGACTTACACAATGGTCCCCTCCGGCATACAACTAGGAAAATACCGGTCGCTATGGAGGGTGAGAATATGTATGGGCACATAATCATACCATGTAGGATAACTAAGTAGACGGTTATGCTGTTTCATCCCATCTAGCAACAATGCTCCGCACTGGGTGTGTTTATATTTATATATCTATATATTTATTCCATCTAGCTACAATGCTCCGCACTGTGTGTTTATATATCTACATATTATTCCATCTAGCTACATTGCTCCGCACTGTATTTATATATTCATATATTTATTCCATCCAGCTACAATGCTCTGCACTGTGTGTCTGTGTGTGTGTATATATATATTTTATAGTAATATGTACATATGTATATTAGCTGCTCTTGCTTGCTTGCTTTTTTTCTTGCCTTCTGATTGTTGCTCTGAGTGTTCCCTGTGCTGTTGCAATCATGGAATTTCCCCGTTGTGGGACTAATAAAGGCTTATCTTATCTTATCTTACAAGCCATTTGATTGGTCCAATCGTTTGCAACTATCCAATCGCAGGGCTGTCAAGCTACTGCAATACAGCAGTAGCTTGAACACAACACATCCGGGTTATCGCGGGAGACGACTTCCGGGGAAACGCTGAGCGCTTATGTAATCGTGTTGATTTTCGCTAAACTCGGTAACAATAAGGTACCTTACTCCCCCTAAAATTTTCCCAACGGATTTAGACGATTCACAGAAATGATCAATTTGAAAATAAATAGGCGGAAATCCGCGGATCGGCAGAAAATTGCCATCCCTCAAGCATGCACAGGTATGCACTAGTTACTACAGGGATGTGATTTGGGATTGGGGAAATTATCTGAAAATTTAGCAGGAGGTCTGGAGGACATAGTCCCCCAGCGGGGTCCAGGGCAGAGCCCCGGCAGGGGGGCAAGAGGGGCGAAGCCCCCCGAAGCTCCTGGGTTTTTATGCTTAAATGATATAAAACAAACAGCTGACTGCCACTTATTACTGTATAATATTGACTTATGTTCCAAGAAGATAACATTCCTAAAATATTCCAACAAGCATTATCCATCACATGCTTTAACACTTGATCAAAACAAAATCAGTTAATTTTATCTATTCCATAATAGAAATAAAATTCCAACATACCATTACTTTTTATAATTTCAGCATTCATTTCAGATCACCAGTTTCAATCTCCCCCCCCCACACACACACACAGCCCTGAGTGTCACCTTTCATTAGAGCCCAAGATCAAGCTTCTATATTGAATCATTCAAAAGTTACAGACGTTTTTCCAAACTGTGCCATTTGGCACAATTTGGCACAGTTCAAAAATGCCTGGGAACAACCTGAGAACAAAGCTGTGTAATATATTCATTTTTTGTGGTATTGTTACAAAATTTTGACCTCAGCTGGATAACACTTGGTTCTACATTTCTGTTGCATTTTCCAGCCCGGATCTGAAGCTGTGTGTTATTTGCAAGTATTTGTATCCAAAAAAACACCCAGGCAAAATTTATTTTCTTCAAGTTCACTATGTTTAGATGACTGTTACTCAGTGGCCGGAGCACTTAGAGAGTTTATGATTGTTTTGCCAAAAAATTCAAAGTGTTTTCTTTTAAATGAGACCAACCCCATGAAGATGCTGCAAAGGGTTGAAGAACAGCTTTTGATTTACTTTGGGCACGTTATTTTTTGGCGTTTTTAGGGAAATTGACCAGAGTGCAAGGGGTTAAACAAAGAAACTTTGAAGACTTTAACACAGTCGCTGCACCAGAAAACATTCAAACCACCCATCCATCTTCGCTTAATCCTTTTCGGGTCGCGGGGGCTGGAGCCTATCCCAGCATCTTTGGGCGAGAGGGAGGGTACACCCTGGACAGATCGCCAGTCCATCGCAGGGCCAACACAGACAGACAGACAACCATTCACTCTCACAGTCATACCTAATGATAATTTAGAATCCCCAGTTGATTCCAATTAACCTAACGTGCATGTGGCCAATCTTTTTAATTCTTAGTCACAAATTCCGCCTGGGAGAGACAGTTTAAAATACTGCAGACTGTACATTCCTCCTGAAATCAGACATAGGCTTTTTGTGCTCTTTGTGGTCAATCAGATTTGTTATTAACTTTATTTTATTGTTCATTTCTTTGTGGTCATTCCATCATGGCTCCTACAATATTTCTTTCACATTTTTTTCTATCTTTCTGTATCTTTCCCAGTCTTATTTTGTAAATTTTATTTTTATTTTAAAAGCAGTCCTTTTATGACCGCATTCTGAGTGAATCTCCTTGTTTCAGTCCTCCGGCGATCTTTAGTCTGTTGCTGGATGATTAAATCAGGACGACCAGGGCAAAACCAATTCTGGAGCGGCTATGCTAGGCTAGTTCAGTTAGCTGCTGTTAGCGCGGTTCACCGTTGTTTTCAATCCTTTTAAAGCAGAACGAGAACCTTCTGGAAACAGTGTCGTCTCACAAGCATTCCCCACGTCTGTTTGAGACACACAAAAGTCGTTTCAACTGTTTTACTCACCAAATCTCGAACCCTCACTTTGCTTTCCACGAGCCTAGCCTCCATTTTCGGTCAACGCCCGGACGCTTGAAAATGACGTCACATCCTTCTTTTTTTTAACTTTTATTTTGAGAAATGTACGAACAGTATTCCTTACAGCTCTTGAAACCTTGCATCAGCAGGAACGGGTGCATAAAATAACAGCATTGATTAAGAATATAATAATAGAAGAAAAAATTAATGGCTCTGGCTTTTGATAGACTTTATGGGCGCAGTCGGGCATCCGGGCATTTGGCCTACTTCCGGTTAGCAACCCACATGGCAACGCCGTACTAGGTGAAAACAATTCAGTGGCGACCTAGTCCCAGGCAGCTGCCATGACCCAGTCAAGCTTGTCCAGCCCGTCGTAGTGCATTATATTCAGCTCATCACGTCCTATATCAGGTAATTGAGTGATATTGTGTTAGTTTAATTAGTTGCCACTTGATGGGTCACGTTTTGAAAATGCTAGCCGCCGACACAAGCCTCTCTGTATTGTAAATTCAAATTCAAAATTCAAACGTTTATTTCAAACTCAGGGTTCATAGCAAGAGCAAAACCAAAACAAGTAGAAAAAAGATAAACAGATAAAATAAAAGTATATACATATCAGCAGACACTCGGCGATCTTGTAACAACAATAACATACAGTAATGGGCTTAGTATAATATGGAGCGCCACCACTTCCAAATGCTGGAGTGAAGTGTGAGTGACGAGTTGACAATTGCTGATATAAGATAAGATAAGATAAGATAAGATAAGATAAGATAAGCCTTTATTAGTCCCACAACGGGGAAATTCCAGGATTGCAACAGCACAGGGATAGCAACACTCAGAGCAACAATCAGAAGGCAAGAAAAAAAACAAGCAAGCAAGAGCAGCTAATATACATATGTACATATTACTATAAAATATACATATACACACACACACAGACACACAGTGCAGAGCATTGTAGCTGGATGGAATAAATACATGAATATATGAACACACAGTGCAGAGCATTGTAGCTAGATGGAATAAATATGTAAATATATAAACACCCACAGTACGGAGCATTGCAGCTAGGTGGAATAAATATACAAGTATATAAACACACACAGTGCGGAGCAATGTAGCTAGATGGAATAATATGTAGATATATAAAAACACAGTGCGGAGCATTGTAGCTAGATGGAATAAATATATAGATATATAAATATAAACACACCCAGTGCTGAGCATTGTAGCTAGATGGAATAAATATATAGATATATAAATATAAACACACCCAGTGCAGAGCATTGTAGCTAGATGGAATAAATATGTAAATATATAAACACACGCTTCCGGTTATGGCTGCCACGTAGGACGGACGTGTCTCGCTCTGCTCTGCTCCTGGAAAAAAAAAAATCGGCAAATAACTCTCTCATTTGGGACAGAACGTATCCCAGCATTTGGGCGAAGATATGTCGGCGAAGCCTAAGGCTGGAAAACCAGGAAAAGGAAAAAGCGAGCCGCCGAAACAGTCCAAATTAACGGACTTTCAGGTCTGTGACGCAGTAAACAAAACTCCATATATGGCGGAGGAGGCTGGCAACGCTGCGATATCTGCGGGGAATGGCGCAGATGCGCTGATGGCTGCCATGAGTTCAATGAGAGCGGACTTTTCCTCTAGATTTGATGGGATTATGACAGCGTTGGAAGGAATAAGAAAGGAATTGGGTGACTGTGTAGAACGAACGGCGCAGATGGAGCTCCGTCTCGCTAGTGCTGAAGATGACGTCACCCGTCTTCAATTAAAGGTGCGCACTTTGGAAAAAAAAAATAAATCTCTGGAAGATAATATTTTGGATTTGGAATCTCGGTCGAGACAGAATAATTTGAGGCTGGTGGGTCTTCCAGAGGAATCAGAAGGTCGGGACGTATGTTCCTTTCTGGAAAAGTGGATTCCGGAGGTGCTGGGCAGCGAGGAGTTGCAATCAGCAGTGGTTCTGGAAAAAGCACATCGTATTGGCCCACGGAGAGATAAGGGACCGCCGAGGACCTTAATTATGAAGTTTCTTAGCAACAGAGACAGGATGAAGATCTTCAACGCTGCACGAGCTAAAAAAGGAGAAATTAAACACCAGGACCAGCAGGTGCGGTTCTACCCAGATTTGGCCACAGGAATCCAGCAATTGAGGAAGCAGTTTGATCCCGTACGTAAGGAGCTGCGCAACCTTGGGATTCGTCATGGTGTAATCTATCCTGCGAGACTGCTGACCACGTATGAGGGCAGAACCCACATCTTCAAGACCCCAGAGGAGGCGCAGGAGTTCATCAAGAAGATCAAAGAAGAAGAAGAGACTGGTGGGAGCTAAGCATGAACAAAATATAAGGTAGAATAATTAAGCATTTGCACAGGCATCTGACTGACTTGAAGTAAATAGTAAGTTTACAAAATATAGATTGTATTATATATTAAAAAAACAAAACAAAAACAAAACAAACAAAAAAAAAAAACTATGATGTACAAAGTTGTTAAAAATTTTGGAGTTAAGTTGGAAAACTACAGAGGAGAGTTAATGTTACGTCATTTAAAGCAGTAGAGTTAGGGTGATTGGGAGGATGAAGAAGGAGTGGCTTAGGCTGTTCCCCGTGGGTGTGGAACGGTCGATGGCTATATCGGGAGACAGAATTTTTCTTTTGATTTTGGGGGGTTTGCCACAAGTGTGGGAAGGGGAAATTTGTTTGTGTGTAGTTTGTAGGATGAATGTTCAACCACTCATGTTTTTGCTTCTCTGTATGAGCATGTTTACACTGCAAGGTAATCCCAAACTCTCTATTGATCATGGACCAAAGTGTTAATCTTAATTTAACTTCATGGAATTGCAGAGGTCTACAAAATTTAAAAAAACTTAAACAAGTTATGAATAAAATAAAGGACATGGGTTCAAGAATTGTGTTTTTACAAGAAACTCATCTGATAGAGGAGGATGTTAAAAGAATTAGGAGTAGATGGCAGGGAAGTGTATTCACCTCTTCATTTTCATCCCGAGCCAGGGGAGTTATGACTCTCATACATAAATCAGTTCCTTTTCAAGTGAAAAATGTAATTGGAGACAAATTTGGAAGATATGTAATCATTCAAGGTTCTTTGCTATTAGAAAATATAAATCTTGTGAACTTATATGGTCCCAATATAGATGATCAGAAGTTCTTTGCTAATTTATTTCTCATCTTATCATCACTTACAGGGCAACATATAATAGCAGGGGATTTTAATTGTACATTGAATCCAGGTGTGGATAGATCAACAGGACTGGATTGTACGCACATTGGATGTAGGATGACTATTAATCATTTTATGAAAGAATTGAGATTGTTAGATATATGGAGAGAAATGAAACCACAAGTTAAAGCCTATTCTTGTTATTCCAGTACCTACAAGACATTCTCACGTATTGATTATTTTTTGATTTCCACAGAATTAAGGTCCAAGATTCAAAACTGCTTTTATGATAACATTGTGATCTCTGATCATGCACCCTGTTGTCTAATATATGTAGATAAAAAATTGACAAAGGAATCAGGTAGATGGCAATTTCAGCATAAATGGCTTCAGGATGAGGAATTTGTCAAGTATATAGAAAAACAGATAGACGAGTTCTTTGACATCAATACTACACAAACATCAGCATGTGTAAAGTGGGAGGCTTTCAAAGCTTTTATTAGGGGACATATTATTAGTTATACAGGATCAAAATCTAAGAAGACTCGAGAGGAGAGAGCTAAATTGGAACATAAAATAAAAAGTCTTCAGGAAAAAGTGTATGCAGGAAGTGACCCAAGGTTGGAGAATGAATTACTGATTTTGAGAGCTGAATACGACAAAAAATCAGCGAATAGAGCTGCCTCGAGTCTTCTAAGATTGAAACAATCTTTTTATGAACAAGGTGAAAAATCAGGAAAATTATTAGCATGGCAGATTAAACAATTGGAAATTAAAACACCAATTACCAGTATTATAAGTAACGGACAGGTAGTTATAGATCCTTTAGAAATTAATAGAGCCTTTAGAGATTACTATGAAAAATTATATGATACCAAAAATGAACCTGATTTAACAAAACTAAATGGGTTTTTGAACGAACTATCTATACCGTGTATACCAAATGAAAACAGGGAGAAATTGGAGTCTAAAATTAGTCAAGAAGAAGTTGGGCTAGCCATTGATAATATGAAATCAGGAAAAAGTGCAGGACCAGATGGTCTTCCAGTTGACCTTTATAAAAAATTTAAGAATAAATTAATAAAACCTTTTTTGGAAATGGTTTTAGAAGCATTTCAAAATAATAATTTACCATCATACATAAATAATGCCTTAATTATACTGCTGCCAAAACCAGGTAAGCCCTGATCAAAATATGGTGTGAAGCTAAAAACTATTTAAAAGAACCACAGTTATTGTCACAATTTAGTCCAATATGGGGTAATCAATATTTTAAACCAGGGAGAGCGGACGCTGTATTTAAAGTATGGAATTTAAAAGGGATACAAAAGATTCAGGATTTATATTTGCCATGTGCAGACAACATAATGTCTTTTGAAGAGCTGAGGATCAAATTTAATCTCAATAGAACACATTTTTTTAAATATCTTCAACTTAGAAACTTTATTCGATCAAATCAAAATAAAGCTCTCACTCGACCTATTTATTCATCCTTGGAAAAAATGATGATGAAAGATAGTAAAAGAAAGGGTATTATTTCAGAGTTTTATAACTCATTGACACTATCTTCAAGTGAAAATTCACTGAAAAGATTAAACTACTGGAAAGAAGATCTGCAAATTGAAATTTCGGAGGAACAATGGGAATTGGCTTGTACAGAAGCTCAAACCAAATCAATAAATGCACGCCTTAAATTGATACATTTCAAATGGTTAATGCGGATGTATGTTACACCGGAGGAGTTAAATAGATATAACAAAAATATACCAGATACATGCACAAAATGCATGGAAAGTAAAGGAACCCTATTTCATTGTTTATGGGAATGTAGATTAATAAGAATGTTTTGGGAAGAGGTGAGGGTAACAATTGAAAAAATAATCTCAAAACAAATCATACTGAATCCTAAACTGTTTTTGTTGGGTCTGTACCCAGAAAAGCATAATTTTAATAAAAGTGAAAGAACATTCATAGACCTCAGTTTGCTTAATGCCAAAAAATGAATTGCACTATTATGGAAAAAGACTCATAGACCAGATGTGACTCAGTGGTTAAGACAGATGTTAACAAACCTTCCATTAGAAAGAATAACATATATACTGAAATCAAAGGAAATTGTGTTTGAGAATATATGGAGACCTTTTATTGATTATGTAAAAAATTTAAACATAACTCTTGAAGAAGAAGGTGAATGATGTGTGTGGACCTTGTAAATTCCAAACTGGTGAACATAATATGTATACTTATGTATTGGATTGTCTAGACTAAACAGAGGAGCATTGTTGAAGACTTGATTTTGTTGGTGGTTGTTGGTGTTTTTAGTGCATTTTTTTTTTTTTTTGTAGTACTTTAGCGTTAGTGTTTGATTGTTTGTATCATGTTTGTTAAAAAAAAAAAAAAGGTTCAATAAAGATATTGTGGAAAAAAAAGAAAAAAAAAATATATAAACACACAGTGCAGAGCATTGTTGCTAGGTGGGATGAAACAGCATAACCGTCTATTTAGTTATCCTACATGGTATGATTATGTGCCCATACATATTCTCACCCTCCATAGCGACCGGTATGTTCCTAGTTGTATGCCGGAGAGGACCATTGTGTAAGTCTATTGCATCTTTTGCATTCAAAAAAAAAAAAGAAAAAAAAAAAAAGATGATTGTTACATGCCAGCAACCTTCTCATAAAACTGTAAACATTCTTACGTATCAGTTCGCCAAAAGACGGAATGTTCACAGACACAAACATCATGCTTGCACTCGACCGTATCGTATTGTAAACAGAGACGGACATTTCGTCTGTGGAAATGCATGACTGATTCCGTTTTCACCCAACAATACAGACCTCTCTATGTGCAGTCAGCCTGACTAATTTAACTGTAGACTGTAGTAAATGGTGCAACAAAGGGGCTGGCCATTAATGAAAGAGGTGACAAAGGCAACCACGTGGCCTTAATTGTTCAATTACTTAACAAGACCTGTTGGGCCAACTTTGCATTTGACAACAATAGTTGAATACTTGAAACTCAGGGTCTTGAGAATATACCATATTTTCATGATTTTCAAGATCCCTGGATCATTTAATTTTTTCTTTTAAGAATTACTCCTGTGCTGCCCTGATATTTAATGGATTGGTCATGTTACCCATAGGGGCCTTTCCTTAAAAACATTCAAAACATGTAAGAGGGTTAATCATGTTAATATGGGTCGAAGCAAATATGCTTATCAAGGGTGTCGATCAAGTAGCTGTACACGTCCGGCCACTGCACATCTGGCCACCTGGTTGGGTCATTAACCCATTTTCCGGCTGGTAGCTTGTATGGGCAATCTGTCAGTCCACTTGCTGTAAGTTTCTCCTGATAACGTAGCCTGAGTGACTCATCAAGCTTTTCTGTGTAGTCACAGGCCATGACAAAAAGTCAAAACACTGCACTAGACAAGGCTTGGTAACAGGTTTGTTTTCACCTAGTTAAGATGGCGGCGATGTGTTACTAACCGGAAGTGACGTAGCCCCGACCGCACCCATTGTGACGTAGTGGGGGTTCACCATAGATATAAAAGGCCTTTTATATCTATGGGGTTCACACAAGAAAGGAGAGATGGCTGTGACGAAACAGGCTTTATTTAAAGTCCAAATGTCACGTAATTTTTTTTTCCAAATGCCAACGAATTTTGATAAAATACACATAGCTTAAACCAAATATTCATACCGGAGACCATATCACCCACCCGTATTTACATATCGTCGGCCTCTGTCGGTCTATGATGACCATGGAAGAGAATCCTAAATGTCTACTCTGCTGGAACAGCACCGCCTGTGGCTGAACAGGCCAATGCACGAATGGCAGTCCCTGTCACACAGGTCGCACTTGTGGGTGGTCTCCGTGCTGCTGGGTCTGTGGCAGTTCTTCCTGCGGGTCCTTTTTTCATCTGCTGCAGCAGTCAGTCTTTCTTCACCCACCTTGAGCTGTCTGGTCAGGGTGCCTCTCCATTTGGAGCGGTCCGTTGCAAGGTCCTCCCAGCGCTCTGTGTTGATCTCAAGGGTCTTCATGTCTCTCTTGCAGACGTCTCTAAAGCGCAGCTGTGGGCGGCCAACGTCTCTCCTGCCAGTTGCCAGTTCTCCGTAGAGGACGTCTTTGGGGATTCTGCCATCCTCCATACGGTGAATGTGGCCTAGCCAGCGGAGCCTGCGCTGCCTGAGTAGAGTGAACATGGAGGGAAGGCCGGCGCGGGACAGAACTTCTGTGTTGGGCACTTTGTCCTGCCAGGATATGTCCAGGATGTGGCGAATGCAGTGCAAGTGGAAGGAGTTCAGTCTCTTTTCCTGCCGGGCGTACGTTGTCCACGTCTCACTCCCATAGAGCAGTGTGCTGATGACGCAGGCGTTGTACACTGCCATCTTCGTCTTGACAGAGAGTTTGGGATTCTCCCACACTCGTGTGGTGAGGCGAGCGAGTGTGAAGGCTGATTTTCCAATCCTCTTGTTGATCTCTGTATCAAGGGAGAGGTTGTTGCTGATCGTGGACCCCAGGTATGTGAACTGATTCACAACCTCCAGCTCGTAGTCGTCGATGGTGATGGTTGGTGGTGCTTCCGTGCCTTGCGCCAAGACGTTAGTCTTCTTCAGGCTGATGGTAAGCCCAAAGTCCTTGCATACCTGGGAGAAGCGGTCCATCAGGGTCTGAAGCTCCTGCTGTGTGTGGGTTGCGACTGCAGCGTCGTCTGCGAACAGCATGTCTCTGATTAGAGCCTCGCGTACTTTGGTTCTGGCTTTCAGGCGGGCGAGGTTGAAAAGCCTGCTGTCAGATCTTGTGTGCAGGTAGATTCCCTCTGTTGCTGTGCTGAAGGCATGCCTCAGGAGCATAGCAAAGAAAATCCCAAAGAGGGTTGGCGCAAGTACACAGCCCTGTTTCACTCCGCTGCGTATGTTGAATGGCTCTGAGACGTTGCCATCATGCTGCACTATCCCCTGCATGTTGGTGTGAAACGATTCGATGAGGCTTTGCAACTTTGGTGGGCATCCTATCTTTGGCAGGATCTTGAAAAGGCCCTCTCTGCTGACCAGATCGAACGCTTTGGTGAGGTCGATGAAGGCGACGTACAGGGACATGTTCTGTTCTCTGCATTTCTCCTGGAGTTGGCGGATGGAGAATATCATGTCTACCGTCGATCGCTCAGCGCGGAAGCCACACTGAGACTCGGGGTAGACACGTTTGGCAAGCTTCTGTAGACGAACGAGAACAACTCGTGCGTAGACTATGCCAACAACGCTGAGGAGGGAGATGCCCCTGTAGTTGTTGCAGTCACTTCTCTCCCCTTTGTTTTTGTAGAGGGTGATGATCTTGGCGTCCCTCATGTCCTGTGGTACGGCACCTTCCTTCCAAAACTGGCAGAGGACGTCATGCAATGGCAGCAGTAGGGCGGTCTTGCAGTGCTTGATCAGGTCAGGGGGTATGCCGTCGTTGCCGGGTGCCTTGCCAGCAGCCAAGCTATCAATGGCCTTGCTGAGTTTGTCGATGGTTGGCTTGGCGTCAAGTTCGTCCATGGATGGCAGGCAGTCGATAGCATCAAGGGCTGAAGGTGTCATGGTGTTCTGTCTGGAGTAGAGGTCGGAGTAGTGTTCCACCCATCTCTCCATCTGCTTGTTCTTTTCTGTGATCATCTCCCCAGTGGAGGATTTGAGGGGGGCCGTCTTGCTCTGAGCCGGACCAAGTGCTTTCTTGATGCCATCGTACATACCACGGATGTTCCCTGTTATGGCAGCGGTTTGAATGTCTTGGCTGAGCTGAGTCCAGTACTCGTTGGCACAGCGCCGAGCAGTCTGCTGAACTTTGCTTCTCGCAGCCCTGAGAATCTGGAGATTCTACTCGTTTGGGTACTTCTTGTACTCAGCAAGTGCTGAGCGCTTGGCTTCAATGACGGGGGTCATCTCGGTCAACTTGGCATCAAACCAGTCCTGTGACTTCGAGGTCTTCCTCCCAAAGGTAGCCAAGGCTGTGCGGTGGATGGTGTTTCGCAGCTCTTCCCACTTCTGCTTTGCAGATTCTCCTTCTTGTGGTACACCAAGATCCTTCTTAAAGGTGGAGGCAAACTGCTCAACAAGTTCTGGTTGAGCCATCTTGCTGGTGTCAATCCGTGCCTTTCCAGGCTGTCTAGCACGATGGAATTTCTTCAGCTGCAGCTTGACCTTGCAACACACCAATGAATGGTCTGTGTCGCAATCTGCACTCTGGAACGAACGGGTGATTAGCACGTTCTTCAGTGAGGTGCACCTGGTCAGGATCAAGTCCAGCTGGTGCCAGTGCTTTGAGCGCGGATGTTGCCAGGAAACCTTGTGTTGGGGCTTGGTCTTGAAGAACGAGTTTGTGATGCACAGATCGTGATATGTGCAGAACTCGAGCAGCTGCTGTCCGTTGTCGTTCATTGTGCCTACGCCAAAAGGTCCAAGACAGGAGGGCCAGGAGTCGTGGTCAGCACCCACTCTGGCATTGAAGTCTCCAAGGAGAATGAGTTGTTCAGAGTTGGGAATGATCCTGACAGTTGTTGCGAGATTCTCGTAGAACTCGTCTTTGCCTCTGGTGTGGCTGTCAGTGTTGGGGCATACACACTGACGAGGGTGACTGGGCCTTGAGTGGTGTTCAGGCGGAGGGTGAGGAGTCGTGCAGAGCCAGTGCTGCCCAGTTCCACCATCTTCAGCAAGGTGTTCTTCACTGCAAAGCCCACTCCGTGTTCCCTGTGTTCGTCACTGCCCTTTCCCTGCCAGTAGAACGTGTAGTCCTTCTCTCTCAGTGTGCCTGCGTCAGCCAACCGTGTTTCCTGGAGAGTGGCAATATCCACTCCCAGTCTCTTCAGCTCATTATTGATGATGGCAGTCTTCCTGGTGTCGTTGATGTCCTTGAGGTTAGCAGCGAGTCCTGTCATCATAGTGCGGACGTTCCAAGTTCCCAGTTTTAGAGTTGGTCTCTTTTGTTTTATTGTCTTGCCTGGTGCGAAGGTTCTCAGCCTGCTGTTCGGATTTCTCCTTATCTCCATGCACCCAATGAGGAAAGCAAGCTGTGGCGGGACAACACCATATTGGCTGGGGGCTGCCCAGCTTGAGGCGGGCGGTAGCTGTCCAGTGAGATCCGATGATCCCTCCCACCGTCGGGAACAACCCCTGGCACCACGCTCTACGCCAATTGAGCGGGGGCTTATAACCGGTAACTGTCATTCCCCGTGTTTTGTCTACGCCAAAGGCGAAGCTGGAGTGTCCTCTCCAGTGATCCGGTGTTCTACCTTCCAGCGTTGGGCGTTGGTAGGATTCAAGCCTGGGCAGGAAGATATGGAGGACAAGATGTTGCCCATGCAGCATGTCCCCCCTCTCCACGTCACTGATGAATCCAAAGGAACAGCAGGGCTGCTACAGTTTGGCACCAGCGCCGTTGCAGGAGCTGCCAGAACGATGTTGAGTACAACATAGAACTGCCTTAGGGGCTCCGACTCCGGATTTTTCCTCAGGGTTGACTCCCAAAGCCTTTCCCATGACCAGGTATGCCGCAAGGCAGCGGAGGTTTGAAATCAGGGTTTGCCTTCCCCTAGATGGGCTACCTTCCCAGGTTGATGAGCCACCATCTACCCGAAGCATCTGGGTTTTTTTTAAGGCGCCAGAGATCCGCCCTCGCCCCTTCTCCTATTAGTAAAAGCAGTTCCGCCGGGCTTAGAGACTAAACCACACGGGCAGGCTAGGAGTTGGACTTAGTTGTCAGAGGCTTTTCGAGACGCACGCCATAAGGAGCATTTTATGAGCACTGGGAGCTTAACCCCAGTTCCGCTCCTGGCTATGACAACCTTGGAACCTTGGATAAACATGATAATGTGTGATAAACTCTAGATCAAGGATTCAATGTACCCCGCCCGGTATGGGGTTACCAGGACCCCACCCTGGGGCCAGGCCTGGGGGAGGGGCTCGACGGCTAGCGTCTGGTCGTCGAGTTTCAACCCATGGCACCCGGCCGGGCTCAGCCCAAAGGAGTTACATAGGTCCGCTCTCCAGTGGGTTCACCACCTGCAGGAGGGATCATGGGGGTCCGGTGCTATGTGGATTAGGTGGCGGTCAAAGGCGGAGACCTGGCGGACTGATCCCAAGCTTTCTAAACTGGCTTTTGGTACGTGGAATGTCACCTCTCTGGTGGGGAAGGAGCCTGAGCTGGTGTACGAGGTTGAGCGATACCGGCTAGATATAGTCGGCCTCACCTCAACACACAGCTCCGGTTCCGGAACCAGTCTTCTGGAGAGGGGCTGGAGCTTGGCCTTTTCTGGAGTTGCCCCGGGCGAGAGGCGACGAGCAGGGGTGGGTATTCTTGTATCGCCCCACCTTGCTGGAAAGAAACCTGGGATTATTCTTGTTCTCTTCTATTAATGCAGAGTAATAACTCGTTCTAGCTTTTCTAAGAGATTTTTTATAAATTAAAAGATGATTTCTCCAAGCTAAATAGATTTCATCTAAATTAGTGGAGCGCCATTTTCTTTCTAATTGACGAGTCTTCTGTTTTAAGCTACGAGTTTCTGTGTTGAACCAAGGAGTTAGAAATCTCTGATTAGACTTTTTCTTTTTTAAGGGGGACACCAAGTCTAGAGTCTGATGCAGAGAAGCTGTAACACTATCCACCATGTTATCAATTACAGAAGGAGCAAGCTGTCTATAGCTTATTTCCGTTGTGTTGACACATGGCATAGAGGAAACAATCTGCATAAATTTGGTAACAGCATCATCTGAGAGGCATCTACTGTAATAATATTTTTCTTTAGGAGCCAGATAGTCAGAAATAGTAAAATCAAAGGTTAACAGACAATGGTCTGACGGTACAGGGTTATGAGGAGACACTACAAGATTTTCTATTTCTATGCCATATGTCAGAACAAGGTCCAACGTATGGTGGAGATAATGAGTAGAATTTCCAACTTTCTGAGAAAACCCAATCAAGTCTAATATTGAATTAAATGCCACATTAAGGCAGTCACTATCTACATCTACATGTATATTAAAGTCCCCTACTATAATTATTCTATCTGATTTCAACACTAAATCAGCTAAGAAATCAGCAAATTCGGATAAAAATTCTGAGTAGGCTGATGGAGGACGATAAACTATGGCAAATAAAATTGGGTTTAACCTAAAATTGCTAAAGTGCCCAATACTGAGGAGCTGCAGAGAGGCGTGTAAGATTGCGACTCTGCTTCCTGGTCCCAACTCTGAGTAGTCAAGGTTTTGGAAATTTGGATAAAAAAGATGCCAGATTGTTAGATAAATGAGACGCACCATCCAAAGTGGGATGGACGCTGTCTCGTCAGCTCGTCAGTGCCCCAGTGGAAAAACAATGCGGGCCAAACTGTACTGTCCCGTCCCGTACCAAACGGGGCCAAACTGACCCAAGTGGAAAAACGCCTAGAGTGTGTCTACCATGCAGTACTCAGGCAACATCTAAGCATGGTCTGCCCTCTAGCGGCTACACATATGTAATACTCTGGATTACACCACATCCCCCTTACTGAGGTTAGGTTGACCCCTTTTTGCTGTGAGAACAAAATACATTTTTATATTAAATCGTTCAGTTCACATTGGTCAACAAACTATGACATGGCAAATCTAACTTTTTCTAACCTTTTTCTTTTTAAACACTTGTTCCATGTACAGTATGCCAACATTTTTATGCAACAGCCTCTTATATTGTATTTTTACAACATTTCTAGAACTCAAACTCTGCATATCAGAAATGGCAACACCTAACTTTTACAGATCCAGTCTTTGTGGTTTCTTCACTTCTCTTCCTGATCTTGTTCTCACGATGCCAGGTGTGCATTTCTAAGTCTGAGTCTCTGTGGAAGTGTCCTCAGACCGGAAGTCCTGTGGAATCTCCATTCGATACTCTGGTGAAGGCATAGGCACTAAAGGGCCTTTTCCACTAGCACGCTTTAGCGCGACACGGGACGACTCAGCACGCTTTGTACGCTTTTCCACAAGCCCCAACACGGTTTAACAGCCGCGATTCTCAGCCCCGCTGCAGAGCAGGGTACAGCAGTGCTGAGCTGTGCCGTGTTGTGACGTTAACAGACTGGTCGCCGCTGATTGGTCAGGTCGTAACCGGCGCTGATTGGTCAGGTTGTAACCGCCCCTCTCCTCCTCCTCATCTACCAAATCTTCACAACCTTCTCAATAAAGTTTTTGAAAAAAAAAAAAAAAAAAAAGAATCTTCACGACCGCCTTTACTCAGCACGCAACCACTGTTGGCGGTTCCTTTTCAGTGTATTGCTGTGCTATTTTCATTTATTCTCTATCAAAAATGGCTTCGTGTAATAAGGGTGTTCCATGGACAAATAAGGAGCTGCAGTGTCTGCTGACTGCATTGTCAGACGAACGTATTCAGCGCGAGTTAGACGGAGCCGCCCGGAATGAAAAAATATACCGGGAGGTCTCGACATCGGAGTCCTTTAACGGTGAGTTTTAATTTTTTTTTATTGTGCGTTTTTTCGCAAATATATTCGGTAAGACGCTCAGTTTATTTATGCAATAAAAAAGCTGTTCATTTGTGGATGGATCGCTGCTTTATTGCAGCACACTGCGGACTAAAGCTTTTATTGTAATTATTCATGTGAACAATACGCTGAAATAAGCTTATGTATTCTTGTTAAAAACTATTGTCTTTTCTGTATATATTGCACTTTCGTGCTGATTGTGTGCATTTTCCTTGTAGAATCATCCCACGCGTCCGCCGCGACAGCCCGTCCGGATTATTCAACCGAGCCATCCTGACCCACAGCTGGCAGAGACGCCTTCATTCTACCGAGCCTCAGTACTCAGTGGTCGGCGTGTATAAAATGTCGATTAACCTTCATGTAGTGTTGCAAAGTTTTTTTTTATTTTAATATTTTGTATATAATAAAATGGAATTGTTTTGGAAAGTGTGGTTTGTCTGTTATAACACTGAATTATAAAACAGTATAATTACATAGAAATTCCATTGCCTAGTCTGATCAAAATGATGCTGAGGGTCAGCCATTGTAAAGGTAATGTAATTTTTAACTAGACCAAAAAAGAAATCTTTTTGTAAGCTTTCTGTTCTTTTTATTGAAATATCATAAAAAAATTAGCACCAAGTCAAAGGTACAAGTATATGTAAATTGAATGTTCTATCGGCATTCCAAATTCAGAGATTTACAATACTTTAGAAGGAGTGTAGCATCATCTAAACGGAAAATAATAATACTGTTGTTCCAAACGTTGACCTGAAGGTGAAAAACATGAATTTTTTTTAATTCAGTACATCCAAAATGCCCTAGGATGTAAAAAATAATACAATTTGGTGTAGTCCAGTGTGCCACCGTCTCATTATTTAATATGAATAAAAACAAGTTTCAGCTCATTATTTCTAGGTCATTTGGCAGTTAATTCAAAACAAAAGGGACTTGTGTTGTTGCAGCTTAATTATGAGATAAAATTAATTGTGAGATAAAACCACAGAGCGAGCAAGGCAATAATCCTTGGATCCTCCATTTTTTGTCTGGTGTAAATAAGGACTCAGTCGGGTGCATAATGTCACGGGAGTGTGGCCCCGCCTCGCTGAGAATCTGCTGCTGCCCCGAAACCATCACAGCACAAGCACAACACCGTGCTAATGGAGACAGAAGCATTCCGAGCCGTACTGAAGTGAATCGAGCCGTACCGAGGTGTGCTGGGCTAGTGGAAAACAGGCTTAAATGGCTGTGATTCCTCCTCAATGTTCCCTGAGAACCGTTGACCAGATATGATCGTGGTGTAGGGTGGGTGGACGTCACTGTGCCTGATGCTTTTGCATCTGAGATCCAAACAGTATCTCCTGGTGACAGTCTAGTCAGGTCCCTTGCTCTGTCTCTTATTTAAAATTTGTGCCTCCATCCTCCTCTTCTCCCTTTCAGTACGCTGAAGCTGCTGTAGGTCAGGAAGAGCTGGCTGCAACATTTCCGGGAGTGCTGGCAATGTGGTGCGAAGGCGTCGACCCATAAGGAGTTGGGCTGGGCTGTAGAGACCTGATTTTCATTGGTTAATTTTCATAGAATTTTTATTTATTACCACTTTTGTCAGATTCAAGTTATTTCTGTGACCATTGTGGGTTTTTCTTTCATTAACAGAGGGGTACCAACAATTTTGTCCACGTGTGTATTAGAGTCCTCCATCAGGTCAGTATCATTGTGTGTGTGTCATGGCGGCCGCTGGGCCGTCATCAGCTCCAGCTGCGCACACACCTGCCGCCAATAACCAGCAGGCTTTAAAAGCCGGTGTCACTGACTGCTCTGCACGGAGTCGTCTGTCTTCTTCGCCACGCAACGCGTCACGGACACGGCCTCAAGCCAGAGCTTCTTCAAAGCCTCTTCGCCAAGCTTCATCACGTAAGCATCAGCAAATCTTACCTTGTCAAAGTAATCTCCCCTGTGCACCGGTGGACCTCCCTGGCGGCGGACTCGTCTCCCCTGACAACGGGGCTTCTCCTCCTCCTCCTCGGATCTCCTCCTCACCTTCACAGCACCAAGCTCCACGCTCACCCTGCCACGCCAGATCACAGAGCGGACAGAAGTCTCACAGCGGCACCTGCAAGTAAGCAGCACAAATCATAATTCCCCGTTGCTGCGAGCTGCATTAATCCCCTGTGCTTGTGTGTTTCCAGGGTTGCCAGGTCGCAGCGAGACTCGCTCAGCTCCAGCTGTCTGTCAGTATCGCACTCACCCACACACTAACCTCACTGGGTTAATAAATAATTGTCTAAATCACTCTACTCGTGTCAGTGTCTGTCTCCTGGGTCAAGCAATCATGTCAGTGTGACCCCATTAGGAAGTGGTAGGCGAGACAATGTGTCTGCTGTTGTAAGGCTTTTCCCTGGTGTGTGTGCTATAGTGTAAAAAGTACCTCATTATGCTCATCCTGAATCTCTGTATGCAAGGTGGCAGTGAGTCCAGTGCCTGACCTCCCAGCAAACTCACTAGTGGCTTGTGGTCAGTTTCCAGTTCGAAATGTAGACCAAGAATGAAGTCACTGAATCTTTCACAGGCCCAAGTGAGCACCAGTGCCTCTTTTACCAGCTGAGCGTAGCGCTGCTCCATGTCCGTTAGTGACCTGGAAGCATGAACGACTGGTGACCACACCTCACCTCTTCTCTGTAGTAGCACTGACCCCAGCCTGTACGATGAAGCATCTGCAGATATTTTCTGTGATTTATTTATCTTTTGTTCATATAAAAGACAAAAAATAAAATAGAAAGGAGATGTCTTTACCATCTTTACATGTTTCAACTGCACTGCAGTATTCGTCAGAAGAGTCAGCTGATTGCTGCCAGGTGACATTTATCAGCTGATTTTCGTAGGCGGGGCCAGCCAAGCAGATCTGTTGGCTTCACCGAGCCGGCCCCGCCTCCCGCCGTCAGATGGTCTCTGGAGAATGTGGTCCCAGGTGTGGGAAAGTACAAAGGCCCCCTCATCTCGGTTCATGGTGTCTTTTCCCCGCTTCCTGATATCTATGGCCTCCTTGATCCAGCGTTTGTGTCTGTTGCTCTCCGATCCAATAATTTTTGCGTTGTCCCAGTCCATGATGTGATTATTTCTTTTGCAGTGATCTGATATTGCTGATTTTAATGTTTCTTGTTCTGCCTTTTCTTTTTGTGATCTTGTGAGTCGTCCTTGTGTTTCCTTCTCACATTCCTTCTGGTGTTCTTTTTTTCTTGTGGTGAATAATCTTCCAGTTTCTCCAATGTAGGTTTTGTTGCATGATCTGCATGATATTTCATATATTACATTGCATTTATTGTCTTGTTCTATTCTGTCCTTGGGGTGTACTAACAACTGTCTTAATTTTTTGTGTGGTTGGACTGCTGTGTTTATTTTGTATTTTTTCATGATCCTTTGAATTGGTTCCGTGATCCCTCGTATGTATGGTATAGTTATGGTGTCCTTGTTTTTGATTTCGGCTTTTGTTCTGTGTCTTATTTCCTGTTTATTTTCTTTGTTTTTGACTTGCTGTTTCCCTTTGTTTATAGCCCATACTGGATATTGGCAGCGTATTAGTGCATGTTTTATGTGGTTTCCTCCTCCTGTCTGTCTTGTTGGTCTGTGATGATGGTGGCTCGTTCATATAACGTCCTGACGACTGATAGCTTGTGTGCTGTGGGTTGTTCCGATGTCCATAGTAGGTATTGATCTGTGTGGGTTGGTTTCCTGTAGACTGTGATTTTTATGCTGCCGTCATCGTTGTGGTGGATTTTCATGTCCAGAAAGGCTATGGTGCCATTTTCCTCCTCTTCGTGTGTGAATTTTATATTCTCAGTGCTGTCCGTGCTGTTCAGATGGTCAGTGAGTTCTTGTGTGTGTCCTTTCCTTATTTTTTCCAGAATGTCATCCACGTACACTACCGTTCAAAAGTTTGGGGTCACTTAGAAATGTCCTTATTTTTGAAAGAAAAGCACGGTTTTTTTCAATGAAGATAACTTTAAACTAATCAGAAATACACTCTAATATCTAATATACATTGCTAATGTGGTAAATGACTATTCTAGCTGCAAATGTCTGGTTTTTGGTGCAATATCTACATAGGTGTATAGAGGCCCATTTCCAGCAACTATCACTCCAGTGTTCTAATGGTACAATGTGTTTGCTCATTGCGTCAGAAGACTAATGGATGATTAGAAAACCCTTGTGCAATCATGTTAGCACAGCTGAAAACAGTTTAGCTGGTTAGAGAAGCTATAAAACTGAACTTCCTTTGAGCAGGTTGAATATCTGGAAAAAATTATTATTTCAAACACAAATCATTATTTCTAATCTTGTCAATGTCTTGACTATATTTTCTATTCATTTTACAACTCATGGTGGTAAATAAGTGTGACTTTTCATGGAAAACACAAAATAATTGTCTGGGTGACCCCAAACTTTTGAACGGTAGTGTATCTCTTCCAAAGGGTGGGTTTGCATTGTGTAGGTGCTGTGTTGATTGCTTTGTTTTCCAGATCCTCCATGAAAAAGCTGCTCATAATGGCTGATAGTGGGTCTCCCATTGCAAATCCTTCTTTTTGTCTGTAAATTTTTCCTCTGAATCGAAAATAAGTGGATTTTGCAACAAACTGTAATAATTTGGATATGTCATGAACTGTGAGATTGGTGCATCTTTTAAGGGTACTGTCATTGTTGAGGCGTTCTTGCACTATATGTAGTGTGACGTCAACAGGTGTCTTTGTGAATAAAGAGATGACGTCATGTGAAATGAGGATCTCGTCTGATTCTATTTTCATATCTTTGAGTTCTTGTGCCAGTTCTTTTGATTTTTTGCAGTGGAAATCTGATAGTCCAAGGAGGGGTTTGATGATTTCAACCAGGGTTTTTGATAAGTTGTATGTGACTGATCCGATACTGTCTATTATTGGCCGCAGTGCGATATCCTTTTTATGTATTTTTGGAGTTCCATAGAATCGGGGGGTGATGCTGGCTGTGGGGATCAGGTGATCATATGCGTCCTTTGTGATTTTTTTGCTTTCTAATAGAGGTTTGAGAAGGGCGTTTAGCATTTTTTTCTTTTCTTCTGTGGGGTTTGTTTTAATGATTTCATATGTGCTGTCATCTGCCAACATGGTTTCCATCTGTTTTTCATATGTTTCCGTCTCCAATATTACTGTCTGACGAAGGCTGCAGTGCAGTTGAAACATGTAAAGAAGGTAAAGACATCTCCTTTCTATTTTATTTTTTGTCTTTTATATGAACAAAAGATAAATAATTAAAAGAAGACAAAATGAACCTATTTGACCTATTACGTGGAAGTCATGGACAAGATTGCATCAAAGACTTCCGCCGGCTGGAGAAATTGGAGAAAACACGGGCACGCTTCAGAAATCACCTGAGATTTAACCTCCGTTGCAGAGATGAGGATGTCACACCAGTAAGCCTCAACATAAGAAATCCAGTCCCGACCAAAAACGCAGAAAAAAATATCAATAAAGCACGGAAAGACCTGATCAAAGAACGTATAAGAATAACGGCAAATAAAGTGGACAAAATCAACAACCAGATCAAGGAGAAAATGGACATTTTCAAGAAACGCTACCTGACCGCCCAGGAAACGCAGGAGCAGATAGAAGCACAATTAAAACACGCACACGAACAGGAATTCATTATAACGAAAAACCACCAATTGAAAAAACTAAAAAAAAAACTCACAGAAAGGAAGAACGGACAAAGACAAACACACACGGAAACGAACGCTAAGTGGGTCAAAAACTTATCACAACGCACACTCACGGACACGGAGAAAACAGTGCTGAGCAGAGGACTGAACTTCGCCATCACACCAGCCAGAATCCCCCATGAAGAATCCATCCTCGCAACAGAACTGGCATGTGAAAAAATCCAGGACCAAGAAGAAAAAGCATCACTCTGGAACGCAGTTGCAGGAATCCTAAAAACGGCCAAATTACCACAAAGCAACGTTACAAGAGAAGAAGAAAAAGCATTAAACTCACTCAAGACAGATAAAACAATCACAATCCTCCCATCAGATAAAGGCAGAACGACAGTAATATTGGGCATGGAAACATATGAAAATCACATGGAAACCATGTTGGCAGATGACAGCACATATGAAATCATTAAAACAAACCCCACAGAAGAAAAGAAAAAAAATGCTAAAAGCCCTTCTCAAACCTCTATTAGAAAGCAAAAAAAATCACAAAGGATGCATATGATCACCTGATACCCACAGCCAGTATCACCCCCCGGATCTATGGAACTCCAAAAATACATAAAAAGGATATCGCACTGCGGCCAATAATAGACAGTATCAGATCAGTCACATACAACTTATCAAAAGCCCTGGTTGAAATCATCAAACCCCTCCTTGGACTATCAGATTTCCACTGCAAAAACTCAAAAGAACTGGCACAAGAACTCAAAGATATGAAAATAGAATCAGACGAGATCCTCACTTCACATGACGTCATCTCTTTATTCACAAAGACACCTGTTGACGTCGCACTACATATAGCGCAAGAACGCCTCAACAATGACAGTACCCTAAAAAGACGCATCAATCTCACAGTTCATGACATGTCCAAATTATTACAATTTGTTGCAAAATCCACTTATTTTCGATTCAGAGGAAAAATTTACAGACATGAAGGATTTGCAATGGGAGACCCACTATCAGCCATTATGAGCAGCATTTTCATGGAGGATCTGGAAAACAAAGCCATCAACACAGCACCTACACAATAGAAACCCACCCTTTGGAAGAGATACGTGGATGACATTCTGGAAAAAATAAGGAAAGGACATACACAAGAACTCACTGACCATCTGAACAGCACGGACAGCACTGGGAACATAAAATTCACACACGAAGAGGAGGAAAATGGCACCATAGCCTTTCTGGACATGAAAATCCACCACAACGATGACGGCAGCATAAAAATCAGTCTACAGGAAACCAACCCACACAGATCAATACCTACTATGGACATCGGAACAACCCACAGCACACAAGCTATCAGTCGTCAGGACGTTATATGAACGAGCCACCATCATCACAGACCAAGAAGACAGACAGGAGGAGGAAACCACATAAAACATGCACTAATATGCTGCCAATATCCAGTATGGGCTATAAACAAAGGGAAACAGCAAGTCAAAAACAAAGAAAATAAACAGGAAATAAGACACAGAACAAAAGCCGAAATCAAAAACAAGGACATCATAACTATACCATACATATGAGGGATCACGGAACCAATTCAAAGGATCATGAAAAAATACAAAATAAACACAGCAGTCCAACCACACAAAAAATTAAGACAGTTGTTAGTACACCCCAAGGACAGAATAGAACAAGACAAAAAATGCAATGTAATGTATGAAATATCATGCAGATCATGCAACAAAACCTACATTGGAGAAACTGGAAGATCATTCACCACAAGAAAAAAAGAACACCAGAAGGAATGTGAGAAGGAAACACAAGGATGACTCACAAGATCACAAAAAGAAAAGGCAGAACAAGAAACATTAAAATCAGCAATATCAGATCACTGCAAAAGAAATAATCACATCATGGACTGGAACAACACAAAAATTATTGGATCGGAGAGCAACAGACACAAACGCTGGATCAAGGAGGCCATAGAGATCAGGAAGCGGGGAAAAGACACCATGAACCGAGATGAGGGAGCCTTTATGCTTTCCCACACCTGGGATCACATTCTCCAGAGACCATCTGACGGCAGGAGGCGGGGCCAGCTCGGTGGATCCGACAGATCTGCTGGACTGGCCCCGCCTACGAAAATCAGCTGATAAATGTCACCTGGCAGCAATCAGCTGACTCTTCTGACGAAGGCTGCAGTGCAGTTGAAACATGTAAAGAATGTAAAGACATCTCCTTTCTATTTTATTTTTTTGTCTTTTATATGAACAAAAGATAAATAATTAAAAGAAGACAAAATGAACCTATTTGACCTTTTCTGTGATTAGTTTGGATCATAAAGCTGGGGCACAGGTGCAGATGAGAGTTCACACTTTAAGTTGCAGAATGCCTGCTGCTGTTCATGTCCCCAGTACCACTGGTTCTTTTTGGAAAGCAAGTCTTTCAGACAGGTTCGGGATGAC
This sequence comes from Pholidichthys leucotaenia, assembly GCA_020510985.1. NCBI lineage: Eukaryota > Metazoa > Chordata > Actinopteri > Cichliformes > Pholidichthyidae > Pholidichthys > Pholidichthys leucotaenia. Next base: position 21,908,097 of record CM035836.1, on the reverse strand, counting down.
CTTCCTTAACTGGTTCACCATCCTGAGGAAGCTCCTGAGTTCACTCATGTTCCTCGGTTCTTTCATGTCCTGCACAGCTTTGGTTTTCTCTGGATCCAGCCTCATTCCATCCACTGAGATGATGTGGCCAAGAAATTTTACTTCTCTCTGACCAAATTCACGTTTTGACATGTTTAGTGTGACCCCAGCTTTTTCTGCTCGCTCTAGGACCACGTGCACTCTTGCATCGTGTTGTTCCTTTGTGGCCCCCCCAAATGAGGACATCATCCATATGGCAGATGACCCCTTGCAGACCTGCTGTTATCTCAGTCACCATCGTGTTCTGAAAATGTTCTGGGGCAGAGGAAATACCAAAGGACAAGCAGTTAAAGTGATAATGCCCAAATGGTGTAATAAATGTGGTGTAGAGAGCTGACTCTTCTGACAGCGGTATCTGCCAGAAGCCCATATTAGCATCTAACTTGGTGAAGTATTGTGCACCTGTCAGCTTTCCCAGGGTTTGATCCACAGAGGGGAGGATGTATCTTTCTCAACACACTGACTTATTCAGGGGTGTCAAGTCCACACTAATGCGTGCCTTTTCTTTGTCCTTTTTAGGGGCAACCACCATGCCGCAACACCAGTCAATTGGTTTCTCCACAGGGCTGATGACCCCTAGTTTTTCCATCCTCTCCAGCTCTTGTTTTACCTTATCCATCATAGGTAATGGGACCCGTCGGGGCACTTTCAGAGAAAACAGGACTGCATCTGCTTTAAGTTTAATGGTGTATGGCTTCTGAACCAGTCCAAGTCCATCACAGAGTTTTGGATATGTCTTCATGACTGCTTGCTGGTCCACTGTGTCGATCCTAGCCATCAGCTTGAGTTTCACAGAGGTGGATCTGCTCAGCAATGCCGCTCACAGATTTTTCACAACATATATCTTCTCTGTAGTGCTCCTCTCTCTATAAAAGTGTCTCTGTAACTGACCCTAGAACAGTTAGTTCAGTTCCACCTGGGCCATAAAGAGGTTTTTGTGCTTTTTGTAGTGTTTCATCTCTGTCTTTTATCCCTTCAAACACTTGTTCAGGAATGACGGTGACATCTGCTCTGGAATCTAGTTTAAATGTCACTCTGCTGCCTCTTAAGTTAAGGTCCACCATCCATGGCTCATCCCCTGAATCTAGTTCCCCTAAAAACAGTCCATCTTCATCTCTTGTAACCTCACTAATTGTGCTCTTGGACCTGCACACTTTTCTGTAATGTCCTCTTTTCCCACAGAGGCGACATTCTGCACTCTTAGCAGGGCACTGGGATGCTGAGTGGAAGGGTGTTTGACCACATTTAGGACATGCTCTGCTGTTTTCTATTCTGCTCTGTGTAGTTTTCTTAATTTTATGCTGTCCATGTTGTCTGCCCTTTATATTTGTGCTGTTTTCCTCCTTTAACATGAACTGCATCCACAGCTGTTTTACTTGTCTCTCCTCTCAGATCTGACAGCTGCCACTTCATTTCTTCTTACTGTCGGGCCATAGTGATAGCGAGAGCGAGGTCTTTATCAAGCTGCATCTTCTCTACGCTTCTTCAACGCTGAATTTTTAAGGCCCACGACTAATCTGTCTCTCAAGAGTTCATCATGCAGTTCTCCGTACTCACAGTTTTCAGCCAGCGCATAAAGTGCAGTGATGAATGAATCCACTCTCTGTTGGCTGCTGCACTCTCTTGTTAAATTTTTCTCTTTCATATATAACGTTTTTCTTTGGAACGAAGTATTTGTCAAAACCATTTCTGACTGCATCATACCGCTGGTGCTGCTCGGCAGTTAGCTCTAGCCCTCGTAGCACGTCGTCAGCTTCATCCCCCATGCAGTACACAAGAGTGTTCACCTGGTTAGCGCCAAACGAGTAGTTCAGGTTACTTGCCAGTCTAAAGCGCTCAAACCGCTGTATCCATTTCTCCCACTCCTGTGGTTTTGAGAAATCAAAAGGTTTGGGTGGTTTGATGGTCAAGGTTGCCATTGCCGCCGCCATTACAGGACCTGTCGACGCGGCTGCTTGGGCCACTGCTGTCCCCCCCGAAGCTACCATCTCTTGTGCTGGCTCCATAGTCACTAGCCGGTTGCAAAGTTGACTTTTTGACATGATGCTTGACCCAGGAGACAGACGACAGACACGAGTAGATCAGTTAACAATCATTTATTAACTCATTGAGTGGTGTTGGTGTGTGAATGTGAGGGTGAGTGTGGTGCTGGAGGAATGCTGGAGCTGAGCGAGTCCCGCTGCGACCTGGCAACCCTAGGAACACAAAGCACAGGGGTTAATACTGCTCGCAGCAAGGAGATGTAATGATGGTTGCTTGCTTACTTGCAGGTGTCACCAGGAGACTCTTGCTTGCTCCGGGAATGAGTGTTGGGAGGTGATCGGGGAACTTGGTGTCGAGATGAGGTGGAGAGGATCCGAGGAGGAGGAGGAGGCGAAGCCCCGTTGCTTCGAGGAATAGGTCCGCCGCCAGGGAGATCCACCTGTGCACAGGGGAGAATACTTTGACAAGGTAAGGGAGATGGTGGCTTATGTGATGAGGCTTGATGAGCTGGACTTGGCATAGCTCTGATTCGTGGTCGAGGACATGGAGCATTGCGCAGTGGTGATGACAGACGACTCCGTGCTGAGCTGTCAGTGGGTCTGGCTTTTATGGCCTGCTGGGGATTGGAAGCAGGTGTGTGTGCAGCCAGGGCTGATGACGGCCCAGCGGCCGCCAAGACAGTACTCCCCCCTCTAGAGGTGCCTCCAGGCACCTGCCCCATCCTACCTGGATGCGCCCGAAGGAAGTCGTGGATGAGCTGCTTGTCAAGGATCAACGCCGGGCGAATCCAGGAACGGTGTTCAGGACCGAATCCCTCCCAGTCCACCAGGTACTGAAGACCCCGGCCCTGCCTGCGGACATCCAAGATGGCAGTAACCCCCCAAGTCGGGTGGTCATCGATCAACCTCAGAGGTGGAGACGCCGCGGGGGGCGGGCACAGAGGGTCAGAGATGTAGGGCTTCACCTGGGAGACATGAAAAGTGGGGCAGATGCACATGGAATGGGGGAGAGCTAGGTGCACAGCCACTGGATTAACAATGCGAGAAATAACATAGGGGCCGATAAAACGCTTGGTTAATTTGCGTTTCTCGGCCGGTACATTAATATTCTTTGTGGAAAGCCAGACCTGTTGACCCACCTTATAATCCGGGGCCGGTCTCCTGTGACGGTTGGCTACCTGGATGTTACGCTCAGTGGTTCTGAGAAGGGCTCTGTGGGTGATGGTCCAAATTCAGCGACAGCGCCTGGCGTGAGCCTGAACAGAGGGGACAGCCACCTCCTTCTCCTCCTCCGGGAACAGCGGTGGATCATACCCCAACGATGACTTAAAAGGGGACATCCCAGTTGCCGAAGACACCGTGGAGTTATGTGCATACTCAATCCAAGGCAGGAACGCACTCCAGGAAGAGGAGCATGAAGATATAACACAACAGAGAGCGGCCTCCAGCTCCTGATTAGCTCACTCACACTGGCCGTTGCTCTGTGGATGATATCCCGAGGAGAGACTCGCCGTCGCCCCAACACCATGCAAAACGCCTTCCAGACCTGGGAGACGAACTGAGGACCCCGATCCGAAACAATATCTGAAGGGATGCCATGAAGGCGGACCACATGCTGCACCTGGAGATCAGCCGTCTCCCGAGCCGAAGGCAACCCACAGAGGGGCACAAAATGGGCTGCCTTGGAGAAGCGGTCCACTATGGTCAGGACTGAGGTGAAGTGGTCAGAAGGGGGCAGACCCGTCACGAAGTCCAAAGCCACATGAGACCAGAGGCGGGAAGGGACCGGCAGGGGATGGAGAAGGCCTGCCGGGGGGAAGATGAAGATTTCCCGGTGGCACACTGGGCACAGGCCCGGACGTAGCTGGTGACATCCTTCCTCAACCCTGGCCACCAAAAGGCTTTCTGGAGCAAGGCGATGGTATGGGCGATCCCAGGATGGCACGCCAACTGGATGACCTCACTCCTGGCAGAGATGGGAATGAACAATCGGCCCGGGGGACCCCCCCCCCCCCGGGTCGGGATCACCCTCCTGAGCTCTCCTGACTCTGTCCCGAATCTCCCACATGAGGGCACCCACAACACAGGATGAAGGCAGGATGGTCTCCTCCTGAGCTTCGGCCATCTCCGCCTCGAACTGCCTAGAGAGGGCGTCCGGCTTCACGTTCTTGCTCCCAGGTCGATAGGTGATTGTGAAATCGAAACGTCCAAAAAAGAGGGACCAGCGGGCCTGGCGGGAGTTCAGCCGTTTGGCCGTCCGAAGATATTCTAAGTTCTTATGGTCCGTCCAGACGACAAACGGCTGGGCAACCCCCTCCAGCCAGTGCCTCCACTCCTCTAGGGCAAGCTTGACCGCCAACAACTCCCTGTCGCCAATACTGTAGTTCCTCTCGGCGGGTTGCAGGCGGCGAGAGAAGAAGGCACATGGACAAATCACTCCATCCACAGGTGAGCGTTGCGAAAGAACCGCCCCGACTCCAGAATCCGAGGCGTCCACTTCCACCAAGCACTGAAGATCCGGGTCCACCTGGGTCAAGACGCGGGATGAGGCGAACTCCTCCTTCAACTTTCCGAACGCCGCAGCAGCCTCCTCACTCCAACAGAAGGGGGTCTTGGGGGACGTGAGGCTGGTCAGGGGCCGGGCAATAATCCCAAAATTGGGCACAAAACGACGGTAGAAGTTGGCGAAACCCAAAAACCCCTGCAACTGTTTCCTGGAAGTGGGGGTGGGCCAGTCCACTACCGCCTTAACCTTAGCCGGGTCAGGGAGCATCTGATTATGTGCTATCACAAACCCCAAGAATGACGTTGACCTGGTATGAAATTCACACTTCTCAGCCTTGACAAATAACTGGTTCTCCAGGAGGCGCTGAAGGACCCATCTGACGTGCACCTGGTGCTCTTCCAACGTCCGCGAAAAGATAAGGATGTCACTCAGGTATACAAACACGAAGGAGTTCAGGAAATCTCAGAGGATGTCGTTAATTAGGCGCTGGAAGACGGCCGGCGCGTTGGTTAACCCAAACGGCATCACTAGGTATTTGAAGTGGCCACTTGGGGCCCAGAAGCCCGTCTTCCACTCATCGCCCTTCTTGATTCGCACCAGGTGATAGGCGTTACGAAGGTCCAGTTTAGTGAACCATGATGCCCCCCGGAGAGAGTCGAAGGCCGAGTTCATCAGGGGCAGCTTGTACTTGTCGTTGATGGTTATATCGTTGAGCTCCCAGAAATCAATGCAGGGACGTAGAGAGCCATCCTTCTTCCCCACGAAGAAGAATCCAGCCCCCACCACAGATGAAGATGGTCAGATGATTCTGGAGCTGAGGGACTCCTTAATATAAGTGTTCATGGCTTCACGGGGCTGAGAGACTGTATAACCGGCTTGCCGGGAGCGGGGCCCCAGCCCAGAGATTGATCGCGCAGTCATAAGGGCGATGGGGAGGGTGGGGGAGGGACAGCGCCCGTGACTTGCTGAACACAGCTCCCAGATCGTGGTAGATCTCTGGTACCTTGGACAGGTCCGGGGACGGTGACGTGGGAGGAGTCATTGACACAGAGGGAACACACGCTGCAGACTGGAGGCAGGCGCTGAGGTAGAAGGAGCTCCAAGCGGTGATATTTCCTGCCTGCCAGTCAAATGTGGGGTTATGTAACCGTAGCCATGGGTACCCCAGGATAACAGGAGAGGTGGAGGTGGGCAGCACCAGAAACCGAATATCCTCCCGATGGTTCCCTGAAACAATCACTGACACGGGGGCCGTCTGGTGGGAGACAGCGATTAGTGGGGCCTTTGACAAAGTGATGAGATTGACAGGAGGGCGAAGGGGTTGACAGCTGAGGCCCAGACGGGTTGCCAGGTCTCCTGAAATAAGGCTTTGTTCAGCTCTAGAGTCAATGAGGGCATGTGTGGTATGTTCTCTGTGTTTGTAAATAAGTCTGATGGGGACGAGACAACTGGTGAGGGGTTTTGACTGATCTATGTCCGTGAGTCCCCCTACTGTGACCCACGGACCTCCCCTTTTACCCGATTAGTGCACTCAGCTACCTCGTGGGACTCACTACTGCAGTAGAAACACAGCCCTAAATCCCTCCGGCGCTGTCTCTCAGCCGCTGAAACTCCCGATCGCCCGATAATCATCTCCTCCTGCCCCGGAAGTTCCTCCGACAGGGGCAGAGCCAACAAGGGTGAACTAGAGGAGCGAGGGTGTGGCTTGACCGAGCGACCGGCAGCCCTTCGCTCGGCTGAAAGCTCCTTAAATCTATTATTTAAACTAATAGTGAGGGAGATCAATTCGCTTAAACAATCTGGCTTGTCCCGTGTCACTAGCTCGTCCCTTAGCTCTGAGCTAAGACTACGGACAAAAATGCTACAAAGTGAAGGATCCTCCCACCCCACCTCTGTAGCTAACACCCGGAAGTCCACAGCAAAATCGGCAGCAGATCTACTGCCCTGCCAAAGATTTAACAAGCGGTCGGTTAACACCGCATCCCTATCGGTGTGATCAAAAACCTCAGCAAAATTGGCTACAAATTGTTGGTAGGTTAAGGTGGCATAACTGGGCTTAGCCATAACCGCATACGCCCAAGCTAGTGCTCTACTCTCGAGTAAGTTGGAAATATACCCGATCTTGCTGTGATCAGAGGAAAAATCTCCCAGGACACGGTGAAAAACCGTCTAGCACTGGACCAAAAAACCCCGCGCCTCCCCAAGTTTTCCGCTGAAGCGAGCGGGGGAAGGCACGGGGATGGGGCGAGGTAAGGGAGGCTGATGTACCTGGCTAGCCGGAGGGTTAGCGGGGGCAGGTGGTGCCCCGGCGACCGGGGGAAACGCCTGGTGACCCTCCAAGTGATCCAGCCGGCTATTAATCTGAGTTAATTGATTTAAAATAACTGTCTGTTGGTGGGCTATCAGGTCTACTTGTGCGCTGAGGGTGTTAAGATGGCGCGTCAGTGCGCTGTCTGCTGGGTCGTTATGACGGAGTCGTACTGACATGATGCTTGACCCAGGAGACAGACACAAGTAGATCAGTTAACAATTATTTATTAACTCAGTGAGTGGTGTTGGTGTGTGAATGTGAGGGTGAGTGTGGTACTGGAGGAATGCTGGAGCTGAGCGAGTCCCGCTGCGACCTGGCAACCCTAGGAACACAAAGCACAGGGGTTAATACTGCTCGCAGCAAGGAGATGTAATGATGGTTGCTTGCTTACTTGCAGGTGTCGCCAGGAGACTCTTGCTTGCTCCGGGAACGAGTGTTGGGAGGTGAGCGGGGAACTTGGTGTCGAGATGAGGTGGAGAGGATCCGAGGAGGAGAAGGTGAAGCCCCGTTGCTTCAGGGAATAGGTCCGCCGCCAGGGAGATCCACCTGTGCACAGGGGAGAACACTTTGACAAGGTAAGGGAGATGGTGGCTTACGTGATGAGCTGGACTTGGCGTAGCTCTGATTCGTGGTCGAAGACATGGAGCGTTGCGCAGTGGTGATGACAGACGACTCCGTGCTGAGCTGTCAGTGGGTCTGGCTTTTATGGCCTGCTGGGGATTGGAAGCAGGTGTGTGCGCAGCCGGGGCTGATGACGGCCCAGCGGCCGCCATGACACTTTTCTCACCTCAAAGCGCACCAACTTCTGACACCATGTTGTGTTGGGTTCTTTCATGAATAAAGACTGCTGCTTTGGGTGTTCACAGAGCCTCCTTTATTAACTGGCTGCAAGAACAATAACACTCGAACTCCGCCATAATAGTGTGTCTACGCATGCAGTACTCAGGCAACATCTAGGCATGATTGTTGCCTAGTGGCTACACATATGTAACACTCTGGATTACACCACAGGCCGGAAGCTGCCGAGGGAATTCTATTTCATTAAAGCCAAAAATTATATAAAACTGATGTAACGTTATTTCCATATTCTGTATTGAAAGACCTTCAAAATTATATTTAATTTGTACAAAGTGCGCAAAAACTGACCCAGAAAAAGACGATTTTGGCTAGGTTGAAAACTAGTGTTCAATCGGTTGGGAGTTATGTCTTTTGCAAAAACATAGGTATTTTTAGAAAGTACGATTTCTTTTTTTTTATTTAAGTTTTTGTAAAGGGTATACACGTCATTACAGCATTGCATTGTTTACATTTTCATCACGTTCCCTTTTTTTTGTTATTTGACAACATTGGAAGAATAATTATTACAACACCCCTTTTTTTAAGTGAAAGAAAAAGTGAAATTAAAGAAAGAACAAAAAAAATAAAAACAAAACAAAAGAGAAAAAAACAAAAAACAAAAAAATAAAATAAAAAATAAATAAAATAAATAAAAATAAAAGAGCATCTGAGTAGCGTTGGAACAAAGAGCGGTGCCATTATTGAAATGGTATTTGTCAAAGATTAGATCTAATGGAAGACACATATGCGTTCCAGGGTTGCCAAAAGTTCAAGAACCCATCCATGTCCTGTCTCAGTGCGAATGTCAACTTTTCCATCGAGTAAATGTCTTGGATCACGTTAATCCAATCTTCAGGTGTAGGACAGTCCTTCAACATCCATTTTTTAGTTAGGGCTTTTTTACTTGCCAATATTAAAACAGTGAATAAGTATTTTTCTCCTCGTCTTTCCAGTGAATCCGGTAGTAAACCCAAATACAAAGTTACAAAAGAAAAGGGGACTGTTATTTTGAATATTTTCCCCAATATTGTCTGTACATTGGTCCAATATTGGTGGATAACTGGGCATGACCAAAACACATGAAAATGATTTGCAGTCTCTTCACCACGCAAGCGCCAACAGCTCAACCCCTTATGAGTAAATTTGTTTTGTGCAGGTGTTCTGAAAAATCTTACCAAATTTTTCCATCCAAATTCTCTCCACTGCAGGGATGAGGTACTTTTCCATTGCTGTTTATTTAGCTTTTCCCATATTTCCAGTTGTAAAGTGAAATTCCCCTCTTTTTCCCCATCTCTCTTTTATATATGATGTGTTGTCCCCTTTTAAGTCTTGAAGACCTTGGTATATTTTAGAGATGTATCTGATCCCTGGGATCCCTTTATATGCCATTAAGAAGACCTTCAGAATACCTGACTGGGCCCTTTCCAAATCCTCCTTTTTAAGTATATTGTTTATGTGGTGTCTAAGCTGAAAGAACCTGTAAAGGTCTTGATTTATTAGACCTTGTTTTTTCAAATCTTCAAAACTTCTTAAAATTTGCCCTTTAAAAAAATCGTAATATTTTATCAGTCGGTTCTCTTTCCACTTTTTAAATCTAGTGTCTGTTTAATTAGGAGTAAAGTCTTGATCATAGGCAATCCATTGCAGAAATCGATAGGGCTCTTTAGTTTGATTCTCTCTGACTATCTTAAACCAAATTTTTAGCAGGGTCTCTATCCACGGGTTAGTGTTATTCAAAAGTTTAGGTAAGGCATTGTTCCCTATTATCGCCTGTAGGGGGATGTCACTTGTTATTTGGCATTCCATCTCCTTCCATTGTGCAGTGTAGACTGGGTTACATATCTCTACTAAAGTTTTAATTTGTGCGACTTTAAAATAGTCCCTGATATTTGGCAGCGCAAGCCCACCTTTGTCTTTGTTTAGCTGTAGGGTTCTATATCTGATTCTAGGTCTCTTGCCCTGCCATATGAATCTTGAGATCCTTCTGTCCAGTTCTTGCCATGCTTTTTTGGGAGGTTCTACCGGTATTGTTTGGAAAAGGTGTACAAGACGTGGAAGTATATTCATTTTGACTGCTTCAATTCTTTGTGCGGTACCCAAGAATGGTATCATATTCCATCTTGCTAGATAAGATTTTATTTTTGCCACCAGTGGATCATAGTTTAGTGTTATAATTTTGTTGAGTTGTTTCGGGATATTGACCCCCAGATATTTCATAGATTCCATCTCCCAGTTAGTTTTGAGTTTGCTTAGTAAATATTGATTTGGGTCATAGTTGAATGTTAAAACTTGGGTTTTATGCATGTTTAGTTCGTACCCCGATAACTCTCCATACTCTGAAAAAACTGAGATTAGTTCTGGAAAAGAGGTGTCCGGCTGCCCCAGGTATATTAAAATGTCATCAGCAAAGAGTGCTATTTTATGTTCCTTCTGACCAAGTGTAATACCTTGAATTTTTTGATTCTGTCTTATCCATTGGCTCAGAGGTTCTATGAAGATTGCAAAGAGCAGTGGGGACAAGGGGCAGCCCTGACGACATCCTCTTTCCAGCTCAAAAGATGATGATAAATTACCGTTAATCCTTATTTTAGCTGTTGGTTTTTTATATAATACCTGGATAGTTCTAATGAAGTTGTTATGAAAATTGAAACTGGATAAGATTCTATATAGGAAAGACCAGTCAACCGAATCGAATGCTTTTTCAGCATCTAATCCCAATATGACTGCATTTAAGTTATATTTTTTTATATGATGAATTATGTGTAAAGTGTGTCTAATGTTGTCTTGTGTCTGTCTTTGTCTTATAAAACCTGTTTGGTCTAAATGAATTAAGTCTGTCAGTATATTTTCTAACCTTTTGGCAAGGATAGTGGTAAAAAGCTTATAGTCCTGATTTAATACACTGATTGGTCTGTAGTTGGAGCATTCTAGTTTATCCTTTTCAGGTTTATGTATGACTGCAATGACCCCTTCTCTCCAGGAGGGGAGGATTTCCCCTGTGTGGAGGACATAGTTAAATGTTTTCAGGAGGAGAGGAGATAGTTGCTGTTTAAAGGTTTTGTACCACTCTGCTGTATAGCCATCTGCTCCTGGGGATTTGTTAGCTTTAAGTTTCATAATTGCTTTTTCTAATTCTTTAGGTTGTATTTCTGACAATAGTGTTTTATTTTGAGACTCAGTAAGTTGGGGAAGGTTTAATGTGTTTAGGAATGCTTCGGATGTGTTTTTATGTTTTTTGAGGGAGTACAAGTTCTTATAGTAGTTCTCGAAGCTTTTAAGAATATCCTGAATTCTAAATTTTATTTCCTTTGATACTGGGTCTCTGATTTTGTAGATTGCTCTCTCCGTTTGTTGTTTCCTCAATTTATAGGCTCGTAATTTTGCCGATTTGCTGCCTGCTTCATAGTATTTTTGTTTCAGAAATGTAAGTTTCTTCTGGATTTCTATTGTGTAAATCTCATTCATTTGTTTTTTAATTTCCTTAATTTTGAGCGAGTCATTAGAATGAGTGTTGTCTTTGTGCTCTTTTTCTAGGTTCTTACAGTGGGGTAAAAAAGTATTTAGTCAGCCACCAATTGTGCAAGTTCTCCCACTTAAAAGATGAGAGAGGTCTCCAATTTTCATCATAGGTATACCTCAACTATGAGAGACAAAATAAAAAAAAAAAAAAATCCAGAAAATCACATCGAAGGATTTTTAATGAATTAATTGGTAAATTCCTTGGTAAAATAAGTATTTGGTCAATAACAAAAGTTCATCTCAATACTTTGTTATATACCCTTTGTTGGCAATGACAGAGGTCAAACATTTTCTGTAAGTTTTCACAAGGTTTTCACACACTGTTGCTGGTATTTTGGCCCATTCCTCCATGCAGATCTCCTCTAGAGCAGTCATGTTTTGGGGCTGTCGCTGGGCAACACAGACTTTCAACTCCCTCCAAAGATTTTCTATGGGGTTGAGATCTGGAGACTGGCTAGGCCACTCCAGGACCTTGAAATGCTTCTTACAAAGCCACTCCTTCATTGCCCGGGTGGTGTGTTTGGGATCATTGTCATGCTGAAAGACCCAGCCACGTTTCATCTTCAATGGTCTTGCTGGTGGAAGGAGGTTTTCACTCAAAATCTCATGATACATGGCCCCATTCATTCTTTCCTTTACACGGATCAGCCATCCTCGTCCCTTTGCAGAAAAACAGCCCCAAAGTATGATGTTTCCACCCCCATGCTTCACAGTAGGTATGGTGTTCTTTTTCCTCCAAACACGACAAGTTGAGTTTTTACCAAAAAGTTCTATTTTGGTTTCATCTGACCATATGACATTCTCCCAATCTCCTTATGGATCATCCAAATGCTCTTTAGCAAACTTCAGACAGGCCTGGACATGTACTGGCTTAAGCAGGGGGACACGTCTGGCACTGCAGGATTTGAGTCCCTGGTGGCGTAGTGTGTTACTGATGTAGCCTTTGTTACTTTGGTCCCAGCTCTCTGCAGGTCATTCACTAGGTCCCACCAAGTGGTTCTGGGATTTTTGTTCACCGTTCTTGTGATCATTTTGACCCCACGGGGTGAGATCTTGCGTGGAGCCCCAGATCGAGGGAGATTATCAGTGGTCTTGTATGTCTTCCATTTTCTAATAATTGCTCCCACAGTTGATTTCTTCACACCAAGCTGCTTTCCTATTGCATTTTCAGTCTTCCCAGCCTGGTGCAGGTCTACAATTTTGTTTCTGGTGTCCTTTGACAGCTCTTTGGTCTTGGCCATAGTGGAGTTTGGAGTCTGACTGTTTGAGGTCATAGACAGGTGTTTTTTATACTGATAACGAGTTGAAACAGGTTCCATTAATACAGGTAACGAGTGGAGGACAGAGGAGCCTCTTAAAGAAGAAGTTACAGGTCTGTGAGAGCCAGAAATCTTGCTTGTTTGTAGGTGACCAAATACTTATTTTATTGAGGAATTTACCAATTAATTCATTAAAAATCCTTCAATGTAGGACTTCCGGTTATGGCTGCCACGTAGGACGGACGTGTCTCGCTCTGCTCTGCTCCTGGAGAAAAAAATCGGCAAATAACTCTCTCATTTGGGACAGAACGTATCCCAGCATTTGAGCGAGGATATGTCGGCGAAGCCTAAGGCTGGAAAACCAGGAAAAGGAAAAAGCGAGCCGCCGAAACAGTCCAAATTAACGGACTTTCAGGTCTGTGACGCAGCAAACAAGGCTCCATATATGGCGGAGGAGGCTGGCGGCGGTGCGATTTCTGTGGGGAATGGCGCAGATGCGCTGATGGCTGCCATGAGTTCAATGAGAGCGGACTTTTCCTCTAGATTTGATGGGATTATGACAGCGTTGGAAGGAATAAGAAAGGAATTGGGTGACTGTGTAGAACGAACGGCGCAGATGGAGCTCCGTCTCGCTAGTGCTGAAGATGACGTCACCCCGTCTTCAATTAAAGGTGCGCACTTTGGAAAAAAAAAATAAATCTCTGGAAGATAATATTTTGGATTTGGAATCTCGGTCGAGACAGAATAATTTGAGGCTGGTGGGTCTTCCAGAGGAATCAGAAGGTCGGGACGTATGTTCCTTTCTGGAAAAGTGGATTCCGGAGGTGCTGGGCAGCGAGGAGTTGCAATCAGCAGTGGTTCTGGAAAAAGCACATCGTATTGGCCCACGGAGAGATAAGGGACCGCCGAGGACCTTAATTATGAAGTTTCTTAGCAACAGAGACAGGATGAAGATCTTCAACGCTGCACGTGCTAAAGGAGAGATTAAACACCAGGACCAGCAGGTGCGGTTCTACCCAGATTTGGCCACAGGAATCCAGCAATTGAGGAAGCAGTTTGATCCCGTACGTAAGGAGCTGCGCAACCTTGGGATTCGTCATGGTGTAATCTATCCTGCGAGACTGCTGACCACGTATGAGGGCAGAACCCACATCTTCAAGACCCCAGAGGAGGCGCAGGAGTTCATCAAGAAGATCAAAGAAGAAGAAGAGACTGGTAGGAGCTAAGCATGAACAAAATATAAGGTAGAATAATTAAGCATTTGCACAGGCATCTGACTGACTTGAAGTAAATAGTAAGTTTACAAAATATAGATTGTATTATATATTAAAAAAACAAAACAAAAACAAACAAACAAACAAAAAAAAACTATGATGTACAAAGTTGTTAAAATTTTGGAGTTAAGTTGGAAAACTACAGAGGAGAGTTAATGTTACGTCATTAAAAGTAGTAGAGTTAGGGTGATTGGGAGGATGAAGAAGGAGTGGCTTAGGCTGTTCCCCGTGGGTGTGGAACGGTCGATGGCTATATCGGGAGACAGAATTTTTTTTTTGATTTTGGGGGGTTTGCCACAAGTGTGGGAAGGGGAAATTTGTTTGTGTGTAGTTTGTAGGATGAATGTTCAACCACTCATGTTTTTGCTTCTCTGTATGAGCATGTTTACACTGCAAGGTAATCCTAACTCTCTATTGATCATGGACCAAAGTGTTAATCTTAATTTAACTTCATGGAATTGCAGAGGTCTACAAAATTTAAAAAAACTTAAACAAGTTATGAATAAAATAAAGGACATGGGTTCAAGAATTGTGTTTTTTACAAGAAACTCATCTGATAGAGGAGGATGTTAAAAGAATTAGGAGTAGATGGCAGGGAAGTGTATTCCACCTCTTCATTTTCATCCCGAGCCAGGGGAGTTATGACTCTCATACATAAATCAGTTCCTTTTCAAGTGAAAAATGTAATTGGAGACAAATTTGGAAGATATGTAATCATTCAAGGTTCTTTGCTATTAGAAAATATAAATCTTGTGAACTTATATGGTCCCAATATAGATGATCAGAAGTTCTTTGCTATTTTATTTCTCATCTTATCATCACTTACAGGGCAACATATAATAGCAGGGGATTTTAATTGTACATTGAATCCAGGTGTGGATAGATCAACAGGACTGGATTGTACGCACATTGGATGTAGGATGACTATTAATCATTTTATGAAAGAATTGAGATTGTTAGATATATGGAGAGAAATGAAACCACAAGTTAAAGCCTATTCTTGTTATTCCAGTACCTACAAGACATTCTCACGTATTGATTATTTTTTGATTTCCACAGAATTAAGGTCCAAGATTCAAAACTGCTTTTATGATAACATCGTGATCTCTGATCATGCACCCTGTTGTCTAATATATGTAGATAAAAAATTGACAAAGGAATCAGGTAGATGGCAATTTCAGCATAAATGGCTTCAGGATGAGGAATTTGTCAAGTATATAGAAAAACAGATAGACGAGTTCTTTGACATCAATACTACACAAACATCAGCATGTGTAAAGTGGGAGGCTTTCAAAGCTTTTATTAGGGGACATATTATTAGTTATACAGGATCAAAATCTAAGAAGACTCGAGAGGAGAGAGCCAAATTGGAACATAAAATAAAAAATCTTCAGGAAAAAGTGTATGCAGGAAGTGACCCAAGGTTGGAGAATGAATTACTGATTTTGAGAGCTGAATACGACAAAAAATCAGCGAATAGAGCTGCCTCGAGTCTTCTAAGATTGAAACAATCTTTTTATGAACAAGGTGAAAAATCAGGGAAAATTATTAGCATGGCAGATTAAACAATTGGAAATTAAAACACCAATTACCAGTATTATAAGTAATGGACAGGTAGTTATAGATCCTTTAGAAATTAATAGAGCCTTTAGAGATTACTATGAAAAATTATATGATACCAAAAATGAACCTGATTTAACAAAACTAAATAGGTTTTTGAACGAACTATCTATACCGTGTATTCCAAATGAAAACAGGGAGATATTGGAGTCTAAAATTAGTCAAGAAGAAGTTGGGCTAGCCATTGATAATATGAACTCAGGAAAAAGTGCAGGACCAGATGGTCTTCCAGTTGACCTTTATAAAAAATTTAAGAATAAATTAATAAAACCTTTTTTGGAAATGGTTTTAGAAGCATTTCAAAATAATAATTTACCATCATACATAAATAATGCCTTAATTATACTGCTGCCAAAACCAGGTAAGCCCTCTAATAAATGTGAAAATATGAGACCAATAAGCCTATTAAACGCCGACCTTAAGATAATCTGTAAAATTTTAGCAAGACGAATACAAGAAATTTTACCAAATATTATTAATCGAGATCAGAATGGCTTTATAAAGGGTAGACAAGGCTTCCATAATGTAAGAAGACTATTTAATATTATTTATTTTAATAAAGAAGCACCTGGATACAGCTCTCCTATCATTGGACGCCGAAAAGGCCTTTGATAGAGTTGAATGGCCCTTTCTTTTTGAAGTCCTACAAAGGTTTGGACTTGGAAATAATTTCATAAAATGGGTTCCAAATAATATACAATAATGCTACAGCAGAATCCTAACAAATAACAATATTTCAAAACCAATAAAATCAATAGAGGATGTCGACAAGGCTGTCCACTTTCACCTTTACTGTTTACTATGGCAATTGACCTTTAGCGATAGCGATACGTTTACAATTCACAAATATATGGAATTAAAAGTTGGACCAACAGAACATAAAATCTCCCTGTACGCCGATGATATAATTTTGTTTATGTCGAATCTAAAAAAAATCAATTCCAACCTTGTTGAATTAATAAAGAATTTTGGGGAAATATCAGGATATAAAATAAATAGAACTAATCTTCATATTAATGCTAAATGAGACCCAGAGGAATTTACCCAGCCCCTGAGGTAAATCAATTCAATGTTGTAAATCAGTTTAAATATTTAGGAATCCAAATTATGCCTAAGCTAAATCAGTTCGCCAGTGTCAACTATGAAGCCTTAATGTCAGATATCAGTGAGTTAACTCAGAGATGGATGTCACTACCAATGTCGATGATCGGGAGAATCAATATACTTAAAAGTAATATTTTACCTAAAATACTTTATTTATTTCAATACATTCCCTTATCACCACCTTTAGATCTATACCTCAAGAATAAAAAAAAAGTTAGTGGAATTTATATGGAACAACAGGAGGGCTAGATTACGTTTGTCTTTATTATATTTACCATTTGATCGTGGAGGTCTGAAATGTCCAAATTTTATGTTGTATTATTGGTCGGCACAACTGAGGTCTATGACATATTATTTTTCATCAAATGATCTCCCTCACTGGACTGAAATGGAATCATACAATTTACCTTTACCTCTTCCCATATTCAATACTCAGATTCGGCAAAAAAATTACAAAAACAAGTTAAAAATCCATTTGTAAAGCATATGATCAAAATATGGTGTGAAGCTAAAAACTATTTAAAAGAACCACAGTTATTGTCACAATTTAGTCCAATATGGGGTAATCAATATTTTAAACCAGGGAGAGCGGACGCTGTATTTAAAGTATGGAATTTAAAAGGGATACAAAAGATTCAGGATTTATATTTGCCAGGTGCAGACAACATAATGTCTTTTGAAGAGCTGAGGATCAAATTTAATCTCAATAGAACACATTTTTTAAATATCTTCAACTTAGAAACTTTATTCGATCAAATCAAAATAAAGCTCTCACTCGACCTATTTATTCATCCTTGGAAAAAATGATGATGAAAGATAGTAAAAGAAAGGGTATTATTTCAGAGTTTTATAACTCATTGACACTATCTTCAAGTTAAAATTCAATGAAAAGATTAAACTACTGGAAAGAAGATCTGCAAATTGAAATTTCAGAGGAACAATGGGAATTGGCTTGTACAGAAGCTCAAACAAAAATCAATAAATGCACGCCTTAAAATTGATACATTTCAAATGGTTAATGCGGATGTATGTTACTACACCGGAGGAGTTAAATAGATATAACAAAAATATACCAGATACATGCACAAAAGCATGGAAAGTAAAGGAACCCTATTTCCATTGTTTATGGAATGTAGATTAATAAGAATGTTTTGGGAAGAGGTGAGGGTAACAATTGAAAAAAATAATCTCAAAACAAATCATATTGAATCCTAAACTGTTTTTGTTGGGTCTGTACCCAGAAAAGCATAATTTTAATAAAAGTGAAAGAACATTCATAGACCTCAGTTTGCTTAATGCCAAAAAATGTATTGCACTATTATGGAAAAAGACTCATAGACCAGATGTGACTCAGTGGTTAAGACAGATGTTAACAAACCTTCCATTAGAAAGAATAACATATATACTAAATCAAAGGAAATTGTGTTTGAGAATATATGGAGACCTTTTATTGATTATGTAAAAAAATTTAAACATAACTCTTGAAGAAGAAGGTGAATGATGTGTGTGGACCTTGTAAATTCCAAACTGGTGAACATAATATGTATACTTATGTATTGGATTGTCTAGACTAAACAGAGGAGCATTGTTGAAGACTTGATTTTGTGGTGGTTGTTGGTGTTTTTAGTGCATTTTTTTTTTTTTGTAGTACTTTAGTGTTAGTGTTTGATGTTTGTATCATGTTTGTTAAAAAAAAAAAAAAGGTTCAATAAAGATATTGTGGAAAAAAAAAAAAAATCCTTCAATGTGATTTTCTGGATTTTTTTTTCTCATTTTGTCTCTCATAGTTGAGGTATACCTATGATGAAAATTGGAGACCTCTCTCATCTTTTAAGTGGGGAGAACTTGCACAATTGGTGGCTGACTAATACTTTTTTGCCCCACTGTAAGTTCTGACTCTAATGTGGTAGTTTTTTCTTGTCTCAGTTCTTTTGGATTGCCAGTTTTGCAATAATCTTTCCCCTTATTACCGCTTTTGCATGCGTCCCACAGTATTAAAGGGATACTTCTCCATTATCACTTTCTTCCAAATATCTGAGAATATCTGATTCCAATTCATCTTTCAGTGGTCCTTTCAGGACATTTGAATTTAACCTCCAAGAAAATGTATTATTTGTGTATTTTTGGATACTTAAGTCCATATAGATCGGACTGTGGTCAGAGAGATCCATCAGTTCTATTTTACATGTTTTTACTCTTCCAATGTCTCTATTAAACATAAAAAAATAGTCAATCCTTGAGTATGATGAATGTGGTGCTGAGTAAAATGTATTGTGGGACTCATATGCACATATGTATATCACTTTATGCTTCATATGTATACCACTTTAGGCTTCACATCTTAGATTGAACAAAGGACTGAGTCTCCTTGGAGATAACAGGAGGGTGTGAAAGTTTAGTCTTTGGTATGCAAAGAGACGGCCTTTGGGGATTTTCCTGGCTGCCAGAAGCCTGGGGTGGAGGTGTTAAGATCTGATAGAAGATGCATTGTTACTTAGGATGAAATGCTTTGTGATTGTGAGCTTTGAAGGTCCTGGTATATAAAGGACAAATATCTGGGGTTTTCTCTCTCTTTCTGTTTTTGCTGATGTTGGAAGATGTGAATAAAACCTGACTCGTGAGATAAACTCTGCCTCGTCATTTTCACATTTCCACAGTATAATCTTTTACGCTGGGGTTTGAATTCCCTCCACACATCACAGATTCCCATTTCTTTTAGTAGCATCCGAGTTTTCCTACTTTGAGTGTTATTTTGATGCGGAGAATTACCTGATGCATCCCAGTATGGATTCAGTCTTAGATTGAAGTCTCCGCCACATACTAAACCTTGGGCTTTAGTTATCATTTGGTCAAATACATTTTTATAAAATTTCCAGTTAGCTCCTGGAGGTGCATATACATTCAGCAGGGGGATATATTCTCCCTCTAGCCGCCCAAGTACCAAACTGTATCTCCCTTCTTTATCTTTGTGTTCTGATTTTTTTTCACATGTAATTTTGGTTGAGATCAATGTCGCTACTCCCCTCCTCCTCCCTGACTTATATGAAAATGAAGAGATCATTTTAAACCCTTGTCTATTGAGTTTAGTGTGCTCCATGTCTGTTAGGTGGGTTTCTTGTAAAAATATTATTCCTGCTTTGTCTTTTTTCATTTTGCCTAGAATCTTGGATCTTTTAACTGGATTCAGGATCACTTTTACATTACATGGGATTATTTTGGTTACACCCTGTTTCTCCATTGTGTTGTCTTATTTAGTATAACAGTGTGGTGGCCCTCTTTTATGCTACTCAGAAACTGAAAGAACATTAAGAACATAAAAAACATTAAGAACATAGTGAATAAAACTTTTAAACAAAAAACTGACAAAAGAACTTCCTGAGCTGAGGTCTTTTTAGAGACCCTGGAAGAGCCTTGATGGAGTGTATGCTCTGAGGGAAATTCCTCAAACTCTGTTACGTGTTGAGGGCCTTCTCTTACCCCTGTAAGTTGTCCCATGTTTTTAACGTGAATTTCAGATCCCAATCCGAACTTGTAATAATTTTTTTTTTTTATTATGCCTATACCCTATGAAATTGTGTGCACCCTCCCACCACCATCACAGCAAACGTTCACGCTAATACAGTATTGTTTGTGTGGGAGAACATGTGGATCATTGTCACATTACTATTATACCATTACAAGGTTTTTTTTGTTTTTAAAGACTTATTTGTTTCTAATATTATGACTGTTCCATGAAATGTTTTACCACATGCTGATTCTGCATCTCCTTTAATGTTTGTTACCTTGTAGGAGGGGGGTTGGATGTGCAGACTGACTAAAAAAATCGTTATTCCCTCCTGTAAACGGCCAGTTTTTCATTGTAGCTCTGACGCTAGGTTTCCCGCTGCTGGCCCGTGGATTTTGAGGGTCTCTGTGTGGACCACGTTTGAGCCTTGATTCTTTCGATCGGGTCTGCTGTGGGTTTATACACCGTTACCGGGAGCCCTCTTCTCGCCATATCCGCGGTTGCTTCTTCAGAGCATCTTCTTGTCTTCGCGCCCGGAGATGACCCACGCCAAAACCCAGACAGACACCTCTTTCTCGTCATTGACGTGCCGCAGCTCGTTGGAATGTCTCCATGAGCCGTCAGACAGATGAAGGGAACAGTCCATCCGAACAGCCACCACCTGCAGCCGCCCCTGGTCTTCCCGTCATTTGTGCTTGCCACAAACTCCTCTTGACCAGGCCTCCTCCCTGGGTCGGACCACATCAGCGACCCCCTGAGGAGTCCAACTCGGCTTCCAGTGTCCCTGTGTGGCACATCGTTTTACCGTTCCAGCCGGTCCTGCCCTGCTGGCTTTCATTTCAGACGCCAGCAAAGCCGTTGTAAACCCTTGCTTTTCAGTACCACCCAGCTGAACTCCAGAAGCAGAGTGGGTAAGCAACTTGGCGCCACCCACCGTCATGGACGTTCCACCGTGTCGCTCAGTTCCCTCAACTCGGGTTACTTGGGCACTGATACCGGAACCCTCCTGCGATGGCCCTGAGTAGAATTGGTCCTGCTCGTTGTCCAGATTACTAGGCAAAGGTTCATCCCACACAGCTCCATCCATCATTTGCGGAACCAGCCAGTCCCACAGACCGACCACTCTTCTCCAACCTGAGACTGTGAGAAGGAACTCCACACGGTTTCCCAATCAAACTGGAGTGGGGGCTCAGTTGGTAGAGCATCCGCCTCAGACCTGGGTGGCAGGGGTTCAAATCCTGGCCGGGTCATGCCGAAGACCCTATAAAAGTGGAACTTCCTGCCATCCAGCTTGGTGCTCAGCAATAATGGAATGGAGGAGGGAAATCTGTGGTGGCGCCTTGCATGGCAGCGGCACTCTGATTCTACACTTGGGGTGTGTGTGATTAACACAGTAGATAGGAAAAACACAATCTCATTCTCCTGTACATTATTGGTTGTACAGTTAAATGACAATAAAGGGTGATTTAATTAATTTAATTTAATAAAACACCGATCTCACCGCTCCCGTGTCAACCAGCAATAGCACCGTCACTCCATCCAGTTCCACCATACAGAAAGAACAGCTGTTGACACTTGGGGATACACTGCAAACAACTGTGGGAGGCAAAATGGAGAGATCCTTTGTGTGTCTCGGATCCCCTCGCTCGAACCTGTAACATGCCCTGGTGAAATGATGCAAGAATCCACACGTGCCACAGCGTCATCTTCTCTCTCTAGCCTTATAGCAGTGCTTAGTGGACCCACAACCCAAACACCTGGGCGATCCTGGGACGGGCCTTATCTTCACAGCCATAGCACATTACTCTTTCTCCTGTTCGCTATCATCACTGTCTGGGTCCACATTGTGTGTCGTTGATTGTGATTCAGAGTGGTGCAGCGTAGCTTGCTCACCGAGGTCACGTGATAGACTGTCCACTGCTTCACACTGCTGAGCTATCTTGATGGACTTGGGTAACGTCAGCTTGCCTGAGTATGTAAGGAACTTTGACCTTGTAGCCGGGAAAACAGCATGTTCCGCCAACTGGTCGTGGACCATCTCTTCCTCCAACACTCCAAACTGACAGTTTCTGGCCAGCTGATGTAGGTCTGTTACAAACCGCTGCACCGACTCGCCAGTCCGCTGGCGGTGCTGTCGAAACTGGATCCTCCGGATAATGACGTTTTCCGGGGTGCGAAAATGTTGTGCCATTAGCCCAACGTCTTCAAAGCTATTGCTAGCACCAAAGGTAGTAAGGATACGCTGTCCTTCCATACCCAAACTATGAACCAATATTGCCCAAGCCCGTATCTTCTTCACCAAGGTTGAGAGCCACCAAGCAATTTTGGAATGCGGCGAACCATCTCACCCAAGGGGCCGGTGTCTCACCGGGAAGCTCCAGAAATGGCCGAATGATAGTGACTCTCATGTTCATGTTTTTTGTGTTTTTTTTTCCCCTTTCTTTTACCCTCATCGTCAAATGTTAAGTATGTAAATCATGATCCAATGATGAGACTGAGTGGTGAACTAAATAGGACTTTATTATAGACACAAACAATACAGAGGCACTGAAGTGGTCAAAGAGACCGCCCCTCTTTTGCCCAGCCCTCTTATAATCTGGGTGATAACACCACCCGTGTTACACCACAGTATGTCCTACGAACAACACTACACTCACCTCCTGTTTCCTTTCTGATTAAAGAAGCCTCCAAAGAAGAGAAAAACCACAAC
Organism: Pholidichthys leucotaenia; assembly: GCA_020510985.1. Lineage (NCBI taxonomy): Eukaryota > Metazoa > Chordata > Actinopteri > Cichliformes > Pholidichthyidae > Pholidichthys > Pholidichthys leucotaenia. The sequence continues at coordinate 21,885,392 of CM035836.1, read as the reverse complement.
CTTTATATCTTTGAGGCAGCTGACAGGAAACCAGCAAAACCAGTGTTTGTGCTGCAAGCAAGCTAGCTGATAAAGCTAACCTTAGCTCCGAAGGCTTTTCGAGAACGATGCTGAGATCCAGACATCACCAACATTCAAGCGTTTCACTCACTTGGGAAGTCTTAATTCTTCTGAACAACTGAAAAAAATGACGGAGTAGTAACCCGAGGATTGCTGTTCTGATGCCAAAATGTCAGATCACCAGCTAATCAGTCTGTGGCTTTGAGGATTACAAGTAGCTGGGAGTCGACAAATCAACTGCTTATTGTTAACAATGAGGAATAACAATTAGACACCAAGACAACGATGTCCAACTTCATCTGAAAGCACCTGGACAGGTGAGTGTGCTGAATGAAGCCAGCCTTTAGATTTAGATTTAGATTGCTTTATTGGTCCCACAATGGGAAAATTACAGGCTATCTTGGATGAGGCAAATTAGGTCACATATTAAAAAAAACAAAAAAACAAAATGAGTGCAAAACCAGAGAAAAGCAAACAGGAGAAATTAAAATGATTTAATTGATTCCAATTGCAAATCATCTTTTTTTCAAACTGCATAATTAGCTAAAATGTAATTAAATTGCTTAAATGATGTGTATTTCAGCATAAACTTGAAGTCTTTATGTCATATATTTTAATTTTGGCAAAGCTCTTAAATTCTTGTCAAGGAAGTTTTTTGGGGGGAGGGGGGCAGGGTGAAAGGGTCATCATTGATGAACAGGGTGACCAATCAGGAGCTTTCCTTGGAAAACCCCGGCATGGTGCTCTGAACTGCTGGGAATTCCCTTACCTTGAATGAATGAATCTTTATTTCGGATAGTACAGGTTAAAAGGAACTGAATAATATTGCAAAAGGGGGAAAGAAAATCCAACGAGGTCAAATTAGACAATAACTCCTCTGATTATACAATTCAACATAAGTTATCCGAAATGGGTGATGGCTGAAGCCGCAGCTTATATTGCCCACCCATATTCCATCCAAGAATTCAAAAGAAAAAAAAACAAAAAAAACAAGACAAGACCTTAAGTCAGCATAGCATGATGACTTAACATGAGTTTGACACTGTCAAACTCAAAAACTAATGATATCTACAATATGAGCACCTCCTTTCTCAAAATGCACAGCAAAATATTAATCAAACCACTGACTCATCTCATTAATCTCTCCATTAGGTCTAGTACATTTCCATCTGGCTGGAAAAAAGCTGTCGTCATACCAGTTCATAAATCAGGCAGTAAAGATGATATATGCAATTACCGCCCAATCTCTATCTTACCAGTCCTGTCTAAGGTTCTTGAAAAAGTTGTAGCTACACAGCTGATGGACTACTTACAAGACAGTCAACTCCTTCATCCACATCAATTTGGTTTTAGACCAGGATACTCAACAGAAACAGCAAATTGTTGCCTTATTGAAAACGTCAAACAGTCCTTGGACAGGGGTAATGTGGTAGGAGCTATTTTTCTAGATCTCAAAAAGGCTTTCGATACTGTAAACCACAGTTTGCTTTTATCCAAAATGGTATCTTTTAACTTCTCCCCAGATACATTAGAATGGTTTGCATCTTATCTCCAGAATAGAGAACAGTGTGTAAAAGTTCACCAGGATAAATCCTCATTTTTAAACAACCGCATGGGTATCCCACAAGGGTCCATTCTTGGTCCATTACTTTTCAGCATTTTTATTAATGACTTGCCATTACACTGCTCAGCTGCAACATGCCAACTTTATGCAGATGATGCAGTTATTTACACAGCTGCCAAGACTCCAGCACAGGCTGCAGATGTACTGTCTACAAGTATGGTTGATGTCCAAGAGTGGCTCCTCCAGAACCATCTATTGCTGAACCTTCAGAAAACAGTCTCAATGTGCTTTTCAATCAAAAAATGTAACCTGCAACGTTTTAAAGTTAATATACATGATCATGACATCAGTTTAGCTACAGAATTCAAATACCTTGGCATTGTACTAGATCCTCAACTCAAATTAATCTTCATATAAAGAAAATTTCAAAAACAGTAAAAAAAAAATCTGAACTGCTTTAAATTAATTAGATATTACATACCTTACGAAGCAGCTGTACTGTATATGCACTCTATGGTTTTTTCTCATATATCATACTGTTTGACAGTCTGGGCTCAAGCAGCCCCTTCCACAATAAGACATATACTGTAGGTTCATTATATAATCAAACCCTAAAAATCTTGGACAAAAAGCCCATTAGGTCAAAAATATACCAGATACATGCACAAAATGCATGGAAAGTAAAGGAACTCTATTTCATTGTGTATGGGAATGTAGATTAATAAGAATGTTTTGGGAAGAGGTGAGGGTAACAATTGAAAAAATAATCTCAAAACAAATCATATTGAATCCTAAATTGTTTTTGTTGGGTCTGTACCCAGAAAAGCATAATTTTAATAAAAGTGAAAGAACATTCATAGACCTCAGTTTGCTTAATGCCAAAAAATGTATTGCACTATTATGGAAAAAGACTCATAGACCAGATGTGACTCAGTGGTTAAGACAGATGTTAACAAACCTTCCATTAGAAAGAATAACATATATACTGAAATCAAAGGAAATTGTGTTTGAGAATATATGGAGACCTTTTATTGATTATGTAAAAAATTTAAACATAACTTTTGAAGAAGAAGGTGAATGATGTGTGTGGACCTTGTAAATTCCAAACTGGTGAACATAATATGTATACTTATGTATTGGATTGTCTAGACTAAACAGAGGAGCATTGTTGAAGATTTGATTTTGCTGGTGGTTGTTGGTGTTTTTAGTGCATCCTTTTTTTTTTTTTTTGTAGTACTTTAGTGTTAGTGTTTGATTGTTTGTATCATGTTTGTTAAAAAAAAAAAAAAAAGGTTCAATAAAGATATTGTGGAAAAAAAAAAAGCCCATTAGGTGGCATCACTGTAATGTTTTAAAAAAATACAACCTATTGAGTTTTGAGAGTTTCATTGACCTCTGTTTTCTGAAATTAACGTTCAAATGTCTCCATAAATCAGCACCCGAGCCACTTGCTGGTTCCATCCAAAGACAGGACAGCAGCAGAGCCACCAGGAGTTCTGTTAACAATAACTGTAAAATATTCCACCGCAGAACCACATTTGGACAAACAGCTTTCTCTATAAAGGGCAGTCACATCTGGAACACAATGCCAAATGAAATTAAAATAATAACGGACTTTAAAACATTCACTAAAAAGGTTAAAAACTGGCTGAAAAATAAACAAGAATGTACTCATGTATGAATTGATTGTCTACAAGGTGAGAGTGAATGAAGGGAAGGAATGAATGTGTTTGTTTATAGTGAGTGAAGAAGGGAGGGAGGCCTGAAATAGGCAAATGTGAGTCAGGTTGTTATATTTGTGTATGTATAGTATTTATAATATTTATAATTGTGTATTTATAATCCTTTTGCATTGATGTATGTGGTTATTGTGTATTGTGTATTTTCTTTATTTCTTTCCTTTTCTTTACTTGATTCTCTTTTCTAAAGCCCATCCAGGGACAAGAGTTGCAAATTAGCTAATAGCTATACACTCCATGTGCAACACATCAGATTGATTGTCATTGATGAATTGTCTATGTTTATTGCACTGTCCCTGTCAAATAAACTAATCTATCTATCTAACTTAGAGCAACCCGGTCTCAATAAAAAAAACGTATCTAATAAACGTTTTCCCACCCCTCTAAAAACGTACATTTCCATGTTAAATCAGAAAATGATGTGCCTCACTGTTTTCACAAGTTCACTCACTGCGCAGTCCTCACCGCGCATGCGCCGAACAACGCATCTTTTCCTTTGCTTTCCCATCGCTCATTCGGTTGGTGGGAGGGGGATGGCGGATGGTGAAAAACTTACACAGCTGTTTCAACAAAAATGCATGACTTCGACTCCCACTCTCGTCTGTCACTGATCTTTTTCTACATTTTTTTGTTCCTTACTTTGTTTTTCACTGCACTAATCAAAGGTTCCTGTGAGGTTCGGGTTAGGCATTAAAGTCTGGGTTAGGTTAGTTGCTCCATGGTCACACACAATAAAAGTGAAAAAAAAAATGCCGTTAAACACGTTTCTTAAAGCTGTAAAAGCCACGTACCCACTGCACGTCAAAAAATCCTTTTTACATGCCTTGGTACGTTTTCCCTGACAAAACGTGCTATTGAACATTTTTTTTGCTGAGACTGGACTGCTTAGAGAGAGGGTCTTTTAAGGGCTCTGTGATAAATTGGTGCATGGAAAGCGAGGCCAACAGTCTTCAATTCCAATTTTCTTTATTTTATTTCAAACTCCAGTCTCTCAGGTAAACAAGTCGATACCGACATCCATAATCCAAAATACGATCGTCAATGAACCACACTGAGCATCTCTCAGTCTTTACATCCAACATCTCAACTCTTCTACAATCAAACATCACCTGTTTATATATTCTCAGAGATAATTAAGCTAATTACAACCATACCAAATCCCAGGTAAAACAATAACATTTTCTTTTACCTTACACATACCCATTAATATCTAAAAGTCCATCATATTTTCCCCAGCTAATAAATAGAATAAATATACAAAACACACCATAAATAACATCAATGAATAATTCAATAAATAATTTAACCCCTATTTACAAATCTAAATCTCCCCTATAACTCACCATAGCATGTATCCTTCCTGCAGGTGTCCTATAAAAGGCATTCACCCTCTGACAAAATCTTTTGCCCGGACACCCACAGGAAGCATGTTGGCAAAGGTATGTGAATAATTAATTATCAATCGTTTACCCAAAATACTTAACCATACAATTATCTCTTAAGGGCATTCAAATTAAACAAAGACAGATCCTAAACCATTATGTGCATCTTAATCATACAACAATACAGATACAACATAATCACAATATAATAAGACATACGGTAGTGACATCCCATCGTCACAGGCTCATAAAGTCAGCAAGTCTGCAAGGGAGGAGAATGAGATTCGGCCTATGAATCAAACAATTGACCAGTCAGCACTGACACTGCAATCCCTAATGTTCACCTTTAACAAAAGCCAACTGGACATAAACAGCACTAAAAATGTCAGCTTAATTTTAAATCAATACTTTTCACAAACATACATTTGAAAGTGCTATGAGATGACTGTTGTTGTGAAATGCGCTATATAAATAAAGTTGAATTGAATTGACTCTCAAATGGATTAAGGTCAGGACTTTGACTTAGCCATTCCAAGACATTAACTTCATTCTTCTTTAACCATTCTTTGGTAGAACAACTTGTGTGCTCAGGATTGGTGTCTTGCTGCATGACCCACTTTCTCTTTCAGATTCAGTTCATGGACAAGTGTCCTGATATTTCCTGTAGTATTTGCTGTTATCATGAGCGGTGTTAGGCCTTTTTAAGGGGTGCTATAGCACCCTTAAATTTCAACTCAGCACTCCTAAATATTGGGAGTGACAAAAGTTGTGATTAAAAAATTTTAGTTCATCTTTGACAAGCTGAAATCCATCCATCCATCCATTTTGTGCCACTTTTTCGGAGGTCTGGGTCACGGAGGCAGCAGTTCAAGCAGAGAAGCCCAGACTTCCCCTCTCCCCAGCTACCTGCTCCAGCTCTTCAGAGAGGATACCAAGGCGTTCCCAGACCACTTGGGAGACGTAATCTCTCCAGTGTGTCCCGGGTCTGCTCCAGGGTCTTCCTCCAAGTGAAACGTGCCTGAAACACCTCAAGTGGGAGGCGTCCAGGAGGCATTCTGATCAGATGCCCATACCACCTCAACTGGCTCTTTTCAATGTGGAGGAGCAGCAGTTCTACTCTGAGCCTCTCCCAGATGACTGAGCTCCTCACCCTGTCTTTAAGGGTGAGTCCAGCAATCCTACGAAGAAAGCTCATTTCAGCCACTTGTATCCGTGATCTCATTCTTTTGGTCATTACCCAAACCTCATGGCCATAGGTGAGGGTAGGAACGTAGACTAACCAGTAAATTGACAGCTTTGCCTAAGAACTCAGCTCCCTCTTCACCACACATCACTGCAGACGCTGATCTGATCCCTCTGTCAATCTCTCACTCCATTCTCCCCTCACTTGTGAATAAGACCCCAAAATACTTAAAGTCCTCCACTTGCAGAAGGAGCTTGTCCAAAACCCAGAGAGGACAATCCACCTTTTTCCGGCTGAGGACCATGGCTTCAGACTTGGAGGTGTTGATTCTCTTCCCAGCCACTTCACACTCAGTAGTAAATCATCCCAGTGAGATCTGTAGGTCATTGCTGGATGATGCCAACAGGACAACATCATCTGCAAACAACAGAGATGATATCCTGTCGTCACCAAGCGTGACACCCTCCATTCCCTGTCTGCGCCTAGAAATCCTGTCCATAAATTATGAACAGGTTCGGTGACAAAGGGCAGCCCTGGCAGAGTCCAACTCTCAGTGGGAATGAGTCCGACCGAGTGTTGGCAATACAAACCAGTCACAACAGTCGTATAGAGACCAGATCGCTCGTAACAACAAGCCCGACACCCCAGACACCTGAAGCACCCCCCACAAAAAATCACGAGGGACACAGTTGAATGCCTTCTCTAAGTCCACAAAACACATGTAAACTGGTTGGGCAAACTCCCACGAACCCTCGAGAATTCTCGAGAGAGTAAAGAGTTGGTCCGATGTGCCACGGCCAGGATGAAAACCACATTGCTTCTCCTAAATCCGAGGTTCAAACAATGGCCAGACTCTCATCTCCAGTACCTTGGCATAGACCAGGCCTATTCAGTAAGTGGCCCAGAACCAGCCTCAGAGTGGCCCAGACCACGCCAAGGAAATATAAATTTAAGAAAAAAATATGAAGAATCGGCCCATAAGCACGCACACAAACAACGCACATGACCGTCATCACGCGGAGTTCAGATGCACCCTGCCCACATGACCATTACTGTCAGAGGTAGAGTGGTTTTCTAGTGTTGCTGTTCCAGAGAAACATGACCTTATTAACGTACCTTAAATGCAGACAAAAGCAGAAGAATAAGCAGTGGAGGCATTTATGGTGGTTTTAACCCGCTGGAAACGGGAGCAGTAATGAAAAGTCGCTTAGCAAACATGTGGTGAGGCTTCATGCTGTATGCAGGGAAAGGCAAGAGTGACTGAATCACTGAGGATTGACTTCACTTACTGCAACAATATCCATGGATGGATGGATATCATGTACATGGCAAGTTAAAATGACCGAAATTCATGAAGTCAGTGACTTTAATCAGTTAGCAGTCTTCAGACAAACTAAACGTGCAAAAAATTTGGATTTCAAAATAAGGGAGTTTTTTCCTGTTGTCTGGGTGGAGAGGAAAATTCTAAACTATAAATATATGGAAATATTATAACAGAAATAACTGCATCTTTGGTCACTTAAGTTAATTTATTCCATTAAACACAATATTATTTTTTTTTCTTTGAAATCAGAGTTAAATTATTGTTCTGTTGTGGCTCTGCAAACTTATGGTCAAAAGTGTAAATTGTATACGGAAAAAAAGTCAAAATTTTACCACAATCCGTTTCAAAATTATTGGAAAAAAAACAGTTGTTTTATTTAAAAAATAAACAAAAATTAGCCATGATAAATTAGCCAAGATACACCAAGATACACAAATTAGCCAAGATACACAAATTTATTATAAAGTTTCAGACGTGCAAGAAAAGTCAATTTTACAAGAGGAAATTACAAATTTGAGGAAAATGGTTTCAAATTTAGATAAATTTACAGAGAAAAGTAGAAAACTATCAGAAAATTGTTTGGAGAAACCCCCCAAACCTTCAACACTGAAGTCATTACTTAAATTTATAAGTGGGGGCTTTTTGCATCCTTAACTCTACTAGAAGTTTCTGGTTGACTGATATGTGTGTGTAATGGAATGTGTCGTTATAAAAAGAGGTTCCTACTCACACGTGGTGATTTAAAACAAAACCACAGTAGTGGATGTGCAATGTTTGTTAATGTTATCAATCTTTTCTTGGGGGGTTTGTGCACTGAAGTGTTTGACAGTTCATTTTTTATTCAGCTAAATGCACTTTGTGATGTGCCAAGGTCAGTTATGACCAGTGTTGGGAGTAAACGTAACGCGTTACTTTAACGCCACTACTTTTGCAGTAACGTGCTGTGTAACAAAATTAGTTTAAAAATTCAGTAATACGTTACAGTTACTGATATTTACCTCTGCCAGGCCGAAGGCCAGGAGGTTATGTTTTTGCCAGCGTCTGTTTGTCTGTCTGTTGGTTAGTAAGATAACTCAAAAAGTTTTGGACAGATTTCGATGAAACTTTCAGGCTTTGTTGGAAATGGTACAAGGAAGAACTGATTAAATTTTGGGGATGATCCGGATCACCGTCCAGAAGAAAACTGCCATTACGGAAAATGCCATTTTCGTGAATAACTACTCAACCACTAATCCTATCGTCAATCCAATTGCGAGTCATATGTTCTCATGGTCAAGGAATCTGAAAACGTACACACAAACACTGTATGGGGGGAACTGTGGCCGCCATTACGGAAAATGCCATTTTCCTGAATAACTACTGAACCACTAATCCTATCATTGTCAATCCAATTGCGAGTCATATGTTTTAGTGGTCAAGGAATCTGAAAACGTACACACAAACACTGTATGGGGGGAACTGTGGCGCTTGGCGGAGGTCTGCGCTCTCCGAGTGCTTTTCTAGTTATCAGATGCGTTACTCGTTTTATTAATATGGATAAATGTGGGGATCACGAAATGATGAGACTGGATTATTTCTCAGTATTGGTTTATTGCATTTCACGTCCCCAGCTCTCTCTGTCAGTCAGGAAAAAAGAGAGAGCGCTGCGGTAAACCCCCACACATTTATACCAGCACATCAAAGACAGAATCACACACTCAAGTCAAATCCTTTTATTTACAATTAATCACTTCAGAGTCCTCTTTGCTCTTCCGTCTGACCCCAGGGGGTCAGACAACCCTTTCAGGATCTCGCCCCCGATCCTGTCCTCCTTCCAAGTCCGCAGGTGGTCCAGACCCCTTGTCCATCTGAGGCGTGATGTCAATACCCACTGCAAGCTTAAAGTCTTTCTGTGTTTGAGCCTATGCAGTCAAATATGTGAGCTACATAAGGTTACAATTATGGGCGCTACATCACCACCACCCCAAACGCCAAAGAATGGACACACAATAACAGTATCCTAATAGCAATACAGCATATGTCACCCCCCACCTGCAGAATCTACAGCACAACCTACACAGTTTGATCAAAACACACATCACTCTGCACGTAGTCTGGGCTTCAACCTCCTCCCGAACCTGCTGTACGCAGGTTTCACAGTCTGTGTTGTGCCGTCCTGCGGCGAATCTGTGGAATGAGGGGGAGAAAGGTTATTTGTCCCCTGCGGGGGCTCCAGGGGCCGTTCCCTGGGGGGTCTGCCGCGTCGAGGCGCCCTCGCCGGTCGTACAGATTCGTCATGCAACACAAAGGCAGGCTTTAATCTATCAATACTGATTGTTTCTTTCCTGCCCCCCAAATCTAGCACAAAATTTTTATCCCCGGTTTCCAGCACTTGAAATGGACCGTCATATGGTGGGCGGAGACTGTGTCGCTGAGCGTCGTGCCTGACAAAAACAAATTCAGCGTTTTGTAAAGCTTTGGGAACAAAAACACGCAGAAAAGAGTGATGAGCGGGGCCCGGGAGAATTTCTGCTCCCGTGCCAAACAGAGGTCCCCGCGCCGGGGGGTGCCCTGGTGCCGCATGGGCTGGTAGGAACTCGCCGGGCAGCCTGAGAGGTTGTGCAAAAACTAATTCCGCGGGTGAGGCATCTAAGTCCTCTTTGGGCACCGAACGCAACCCCAATAAAACCCATGGTAGTTTGTTTACCCAATCTGCATCCGTGAGCGACGCTCTGAGGGCTGCCTTCAAAGACCTGTGAAAACGCTCGCATAAACCGTTGGCCTGGGGGTGATAAGCGGTAGTGCGGTGGACTGCCGCTCCTAAGCTGCTGGCCATTGCTGACCACAGTTCCGACACAAATTGAGGTCCCCTATCAGACGTAATATCCGACGGAACCCCGAACCGTGCTACCCAGGCTGTTAAAAAAGCGCGCGCCACCTCTGCCGCTGTGGTCGATGTTAACGGGACCACTTCCGGCCAACGTGTGGTTCGGTCCACCTTTGTCAAGAGATGTGTGAACCCTTGTGACGGCGGTAGGGGGCCCACTAGGTCTACGTGCACATGATCGAACCTCTTAGCCGGAATGTGGAACGGTTCTAAGGGGGCCTTCGTGTGCCTGTGGACTTTGGCCCGCTGGCAAGCCATGCAGGCTTTCGCCCACTCTTTCACGTGCTTGCGCAGGCTCGGCCAAACAAACTTCTCCGCTACCATTTTCACAGAAGCGCGTACTCCCGGGTGCGCCAGGGAGTGCACCGCGTCAAAAACGCGACGGTGCCACCGGGCGCGGCCGCCCGGTGGATACGTCGCAGATTAGGGGGGGCGAACCGGTTTGTAAACTGCTGCTCTCCAGCCTTAACCCTGTTGGTCCAGACAGGAGCGCGCGCACGTCTGCGTCTCCACTCTGCTCCGCCGCCATGGCTGCATAATCTGTCCCCACGTGAACAGGGGCTGCGTGTGCGTCTGCGCTGTTACTCCGGCCCGCGGCTGCGGTAGTACAATCCGCATCCGCGCGGACAGGCGCTGTTACCGCGCGTGAGAGACAGTCCGCTACTACATTGAGCTTACCGGCTACGTGCTGAATATCAGTGGTAAATTCCGAAATAGCGGCCAGCTGTCTCTGCTGCCGTCCTGACCACCGTTCTGAAATTTTGGACATTGCAAAAGTGAGCGGTTTGTGGTCGACAAACGCGGTGAAACGCCGCCCTTCCAGCCAGAACTGGAAATGGCGAATGGCCAGGTGGAGCGCCAGCAGCTCCCTGTCAAACGCGCTGTATTTCCGCTCAGCATCACGCAAGGATCTGCTGAAAAAAGCGAGCGGCCGCCAAACCCCGGCGACCTGCTGCTCCACAACGGCCCCTATGGCCACATCTGACGCGTCGGTGGTTAGCGCTATGCGGGTTGATGGGTCTGGGTGAGCCAGCAGTGCTGCATCTGCAAGTGCTTTTTTAACCTCCGTGAATGCGCGTTCCCACTCCGGGGACCACTCGATTACATTGGAGGGCTTCTGCTTTTTAAGCGCGGTGTATAACGGTTGCATAAGCTGCGCTGCGTGGGGTATGAAACGGTTATAAAAATTTACCATTCCTAAAAATTCTTGCAACGCTTTGACCGTTTGTGGCTGGGAAAACTCTGCCACTGCGCGTACTTTGGCCGGTAGAGGGACTGCTCCCTCTGGGGAGACGCGGTGTCCTAAAAAATCGATTTGTGCTACGCCAAAATGGCACTTGGCCGGGTTAATTATCAACCTGTGCGCGCCCAACCTCTGAAAAAGCGTCGTGAAGTGTTTTTCGTGTTCCTCCTCGGAGGCACTGGCGACTAAAATGTCGTCCAAGTAGACAAAAACAAAAGGGAGGTCGCGCAACACGGCATCCATCATTCGTTGGAAGGTTTGCGCGGCGCATTTAAGGCCAAAAGGCATGCGTAAAAATTCAAAAAGTCCGAACGGGGTTATTACCGCTGTTTTGGGAATGTCCTCTGGTCGGACCAGGACCTGATGATAACCGCAGACCAGGTCTATTTTAGAAAAAATGCGCACCTTCGCCAAATGCACTGAAAAATCCTGGATGTGCGGAATTGGGTAGCGGTCCTGCGCTGTGGCATTGTTTAACCTGCGGTAATCACCACAAGGTCTCCACGAGCCGTCAGCCTTAGGAACCATATGCAGCGGGGAGGCCCAAGGGCTCTTCGAGCGGCAAATTATGCCCAACCTTTCCAGGTTGGCGAACTCCTCGCGTGCAATGGAGAGCTTAGTTGCATCCAAGCGCCGAGCTTTCGCAAAAACTGGTGGGCCAACTGTGGTGATAAAGTGCTCCACCCCGTGCTTCGCAACCTTAGCTGAAAATGTGGGAACTGTGAGTGCTGGGAACTGGGTTAGAAGAGTGTGAAACTTACCGCCTGCTGTGGCGACGTTGGTCTGTACTGGCGGCAGGGACACTCGGGCTGCACAAGGGATAGAATAAAAAGAGAGTGCATTTACTAGGCGTCTATTAACCAGATCCACTAACAAGCCATGTGAGCACAAAAAGTCAGCGCCTAACATGTTGAAACTCACCGCCGCCACTATGAAAGTCCATTCATAGGTGCGGCCGTGCAAGGACAGGCACAGAGTCCTTTCCCCGAAAGTTTTGATAGACAAGCCATTCGCCGCCGCTGCCCCGTCTCCGCGGGGCCCAGCCACACAGTCCGCATAGGTCGCGGGGATGAAACTCCTCTGGGCTCCGGTGTCCACGAGGAATTGCCGCCCGGAGCCCGCATCTGTCAGATAAAGCAGCTTGTTCTGTTCACCGAGAGTCAAAGCTGCTAACGACTCCCGGCCCGGGCGTTTCCCTGTTTCTTGAAACTGCACGGCGGGATGCATCTGTACGCCTTCTCAGCGAAGCGTCGATGGTAAAAACAGAGGCCGTGCCCTCCTCTGCTTCGGGACCGCGCCGCTGCCGTCGTCACTGGGGTTGCTTCTGCTGCCTCCGGCTCCTCACTGCCCCCAGCCGCCGCACCGAGGTCTGCTGCTGCCACGGAAGTCTCCTGCTCGTCGCAGGCGTCGAGGAGCCGCTGCGCTTCCTTGGCTAGCACGCGGAAGTCTTGCTGGGTCACAACTCATGCCGGACAGGGTACCCCTCATGTGTGCTGGGAGGGTCCTCAAGAAGATGTGTTTGAACAGAAACGCATTGTTGTCTGTCCCGATCAGCTGCAGCATGTCCTCCATGAGGTCGGTCAGCCTGCGTCCTCCTCTGTCTCGCAGGTCCAGAAGCCGCCTGGCCCTCACCTCGGCTGATGGCACGAAACTCTCGATGAGGGCGGCTTTCAGCACGTCGTACTTGCCAGCAGCGGGTGGCTGCTGCACCAGGCTCCGCACACATCGAGCTGTGCGGCTGTCGAGTCTTGCGATGACATTATGAAACTTGGTGTCATCTGCTGATATTCTCCCAAGCACGAACCGCGATTCTGCGTGTTGGAACCATGAGTGCGGGTCGTCTTGCCAGCACTCGGGGAGCTTAATCGAGCCTGCACTCGTGCGGGCGGTCTCCGGGGAATCCGGGTCAGGGTAACGTTCCCCTGGCATCTTACGTCTTGGTCACCAATGTGGGGATCACGAAATGATGAGACTGGATTATTTCTCAGTATTGGTTTATTGCATTTCACGTCCCCAGCTCTCTCTCTAAGTCAGGAAAAAAGAGAGAGAGCTGCGGTAAACCCCCACACATTTATACAAGCACATCAAAGACAGAATCACACACTCAAGTCAAATCCTTCTATTTACAATTAATCACTTCAGAGTCCTCTTTGCTCTTCCATCTGACCCCAGGGGGTCAGACAACCCTTTCAGGATCTCGCCCCCGATCCTCTGTCCTCCTTCCAAGTCCGCAGGTGGTCCAAACCCCTTGTCCATCTGAGGCGTGACATCAATACCCACTGCAAGCTTAAAGTCTTTCTGTGTTTGAGCCTATGCAGTCAAATATGTGAGCTACATAAGGTTACAATTATGGGCGCTACAGATAGATATTTTTAGCGCAAATAAATATAAACTGATCCTACCTTAGCGAAGCTGTCAGTCTCTTCCCCCGGAGTTCTGCCATTTCACCATACTTATAAGAACAGCCATACCCTGGGTTACTGCTCACGCATGCATAGTAACAGGAAATATGCTTCCGCTCATAATTTCAGCATACCATACAGCTGACGGAAATGGCTGACAGCCCTGCATCATGATTGGCTGATCCAAAAATGTGGTGCATTTTCACTGTGTCTATTTATGTATATTTTCTGCCATTAAAAATTACTCAATACAGCTGACAGATGGTAAACAATAGCATACCGCAGCCCAGCTGAACACCAGTCACTTTCCTGTCCTGCTCACACGCAACCCAGTGGGAAGTAATGCCGTGGCGGTAGCGACTTATCACATCGAGTTCTGATCACCTGTTGTCCCAGCAGTGAGTAGCCCCCAACAGCTCCTACCTCTGTGGTTAAACATGAGTATTTTTTGAGCAAGAAGCTTGCATTTAATGTCCGCAGTTGTGCAAATGTGTAAAATGTGTAAATTTTCTTACACACAGAGAAAAAGTGACTGTGATTTGTTAAAGAACAGCTTCTTTTAAGTGGTGAAGTTTCATTGATCTGTGCCTTCCATTTTAATTGATCTTATTTATTTACATGCTGCTGTGATATGCAGCTATTTCAGGAAGTACAGTGCATCTGGGAAGTATTCAGTGCTTCACTTTTTCCACATTTTATGTTACAGCATTTTTCAAAAATGGATGAGATTAATTTTTTTCCCTCAAGATTCTACCCACAATAGCCCATAATGACAATGTGAAAAAGGTTTTTTTGAGACTTTTGCAAATTTGAGAAATTAAAAAAAACAACTAAGAAATCACATGTTCATAAGTATTCACAGCCTTTGTCACGATGCTCAAAACTGACACACTGACTCACATATAGTAACTACACATAGTAACATTACAATATTACAATGTGTCTTCAATGGAGAAAGGTGGTTATTGTTATTGGTGAATATATACACTACTGTTCAAAAGTTTGGGGTCACTTAGAAATTTCCTTATTTTTGAAAGAAAAGCACTTTTTTTCAATGAAGATAACTTTAAACTAATCAGAAATACACTCTATACATTGCTAATGTGGTAAATGACTATTCTAGCTGCAAATGTCTGGTTTTTGGTGCAATATCTACATAGGTGTATAGAGGCCCATTTCCAGCAACTATCACTCCAGTGTTCTAATGGTATAATGTGTTTGCTCATTGCATCAGAAGGCTAATGGATGATTAGAAAACCCTTGTGCAATCATGTTAGGTCTGCAATGCTGTAATTGCTGCAAATGGAGGATTCTTTGACGAAAGCAAAGTTTGAAGGAAAAAATTATTATTTCAAATACAAATCATTATTTCTAACCTTGTCAATGTCTTGACTATATTTTCTATTCATTTTACAACTCATGGTGGTAAATAAGTGTGACTTTTCATGGAAAACACAAAATAATTGTCTGGGTGACCCCAAACTTTTGAACGGTAGTGTATATATGCTGAGTTATTGTGTGGCCAGACGGAAGCCACTCTTTAGTAAAAGGCTCATGGCAGCCCATCTGGTGTTTGCCAAAAGGCACCTGGAGGACTCTCAGACCATGAGAAACAAAATTCTCTGGTCTAATGAGACAAAAATTGAACTCTTTGGCGTGAATACCAGGCATCATGTTTGGAGGAAACCAGGCACCACTGATAACCATGCCAATGGGAGTGGCAGCATCATGCTGTGGGAATGTTTTTCAGCAGCAGGAACTGTGAGACTAGTCAGGATAGAGAGAAAGATGAATGCAGCAATGTACAGAGACATGGTGGATTAAAACCTGCTCCAGAGTGCTCTTGACCTCAGACTGGGGTGATGGTTCATCTTTCAGCAGGACAATAACACTAAGCACACAGCCAAGATACCAAAGGAGTGGCTTCAGGACAACTCTGTGAATGTCCTTGAGTGGCCCAGCCAGAGCCCAGACTTTAATCCAATTGAACATCTCTGGAGAGATCTGAAAATGACTGTGCACCGACACTTCCATCCAGCCTGATGGAGCTTGAGAGGTGCTGCAAAGAGGAATGGGTGAAACTGTCCAAAGAGAGGTGTGCCAAAATCGTGGCATCATATTTAAAAAAGACTTGAGGCTGTAATTGCTGCCAAAGGTGCATCAACAAAGTACTGAGCAAAGGCTGTGAATACTTATGTGCATGTGATTTCTTAGTTTTTTATTTTTAATAAATTTGCAAAAATCTTCAAAAAAAAAAAAAGTTTTTCACATTGTCGTTATGGGGTATTGTGTGTAGAATTTTTGAGGAAAAAAAGAATTTAATCCATTGTGGAATAAGGCTGTAACAAAACAAAATGTGGAAAAAGTGAAGCGCTGTGAAGACTTTCCTGATGCACTGTAGATCCTCTAAATATGCGTTTTCAATGGGCTGGTCCAGGGGTGTCAAGCATATGGCTCGTGTGCCAAAAACAGCCCACAAGGGGGTCCAAAATTTTCTCTGTGAATTTACAGCTTTATTTCTAGTAAATCTCTGACTTTCTACTGATTACAATAGTTTGTGTAAATCTGAGACATTTTCTCTCTGTAAGATGAGACTTTTTCTCATGTTTTCTTTTTCTTGTTTTTTCTGATGAGAACAAGGGGCCCTTGATCTTGCTGTGTGTGCAAGAGAATTTAAGTATGCATTTAAAAGTGACATGAAAGTTATTTGTCCAATAGTTTCTTTAATCATGCAGTAACTCAAAAGTAACTGTTACTTTTGAAAAGAGGTAACTAGTAACTGTAACTAGTTACTATTTTTTAGTAACTTGCCCAACACTGGTTATGACCAGGATGTAGTATATTTTAATTTCAAAAGGGAAACAAATGTTAATGCTACTAACAGTGCTCATTGAGTTTTATACACTTTGAGATATGCCTGAGTAACATGTGACCAAAATGGTTATTTACAGAACTTTTTCATTCCATTTATTTAATTGTTGTTCAACAGGAAAAATATTTCTACTACTTCAGGTTCTGCTCAACCCCAGCACTGTTGTTGTGTTTTTGTGCACTTTTGATGTACCTTTGTCATGTGCCAAGCGCACATTTAAAACCAAGACAGTGAATAAAAAGTGTGTATTTTTCATCATATTGATCTTTGTTGGTTTGAAATTTGTCATATTCAACAATCGCTGAACATGTGTGGCCCAGTTACATGTCTTGATTTCCAATTGTGGCCCAACTGATTTTGTAATAGAATAGCCCTGGCATAGACCTTCCCAGGGAGGCTGAGGAGTGTCATTCCCCTAAAGTTGGAGCACACCCTCCGGTCCCCTTTCTTGAAGAGAGGAACCACCACTTCAGTTTGCAATGCCAAATGCACTGTCTCCGACCTCCACGCAATGTTGCAGAGGTGTGTGAACCATGACAGCCCTACAACATCCAGGGCCTTAAGGTACTCAGGGTCAGTCTCATCCACCCCGAGGGCTGGGCCACCAAGGAGTTTTTTAACCACTTTGGCAACCTCAGCCCCTGTGACGGACGAGTCGTCCCCCTAGTCCACAAGCCCTGCTTTCTCTGTGAAAGAAGTGTCAGTGGGATTGAGGAGATCCTTGAAGTATTCCTTCCACCACCCGATGATATTCCCAGTCGAAGTCAGCAGCACCCCATCCGCACCATACATAGTGTGGACAGGGAGCTGCCTCCCCCCTCCTGAGCCGATGGAGCTCGCCAGAATCCCTTCAAGGCCGACCGAAAATTTTGCTCCATGGCCTCACCAAACTCCTCCCACACCTGCATTTTTGCTTCAGCAACCACCCGAGCTGCACTCTGCTTGGCCTGCCGGTACACCTCAGCTGCTTTGGGAGTCCCACAAGCCAGCCAAGCTCAACAGGACTCCTTCTTCAGCTTAAAGGTCTGATGACACGATTTTGACTTCATTTAATTTTGCAACACATAATTTCAACATGACAAAATAGGTTTGTCTGTGCAGTTCTAAGTCAAACAGTCTTTTTTTCACACAAATATATGACATTTTTATGAGCGCCACGTCACAAATTGCGTCAGTGGCTGGAAAACCCCACGGCCATGTTGTAACGTCAGTGACAGAACACAGCACTTGGCTGCCCATTGTACACGCAGGATGGAAGCGGTAGAAAACATTCACGATGGTTCCATCACATGTAGTCTGGAATTGGTTCGTGTCGTCCAATCTTCAGACAATTATAGTTCCAAAGAATGGGATAATAATGAAGAATCTAGGGGCATCAGACCTTATAGGTTTGAGCCGTGCCAAGCTGGCATCGTGCCCAGCGAGTCAGACTCAGAGAGTGACGGTGGAGAGGCACACATGCCCACTGCAGCAGCAGTGACAAACACACGGCAGGGGAACACCGAGTGGGATGCTTTTGTTACAGATATTGCAACAAATTATTTGTTCATAAATATAATTTATTTAACCCTGATTTTTCAATAAAAACCTAGCAGTGTATTTATAATAAGATTGAAACATCTACCTGATACTTTCAATGCCCGCCCCCCACAAGTAAACAAATCAAAAGAAACAATTTTTTTATTTTTGCAGGTGCCAGTGTGGTCTGTGATCATGACAACAGAGGAG
The DNA here is from genome assembly GCA_020510985.1 of Pholidichthys leucotaenia. Lineage (NCBI taxonomy): Eukaryota > Metazoa > Chordata > Actinopteri > Cichliformes > Pholidichthyidae > Pholidichthys > Pholidichthys leucotaenia. Next base: position 21,867,029 of record CM035836.1, on the reverse strand, counting down.
GAGAGTCTTTGCTGTCAGCAGCAGGACAAGGTGAAGCAGAAAATTCTGGACGGTGCTATAAAGTGTATCACTGGTCATCACAACTTCCCCGTGGTGTGTCTGAATGAAGATGTGTTGGAAGTGGCCTCCTTCACCTATAAACATTATGTGAATGTTGATTTTGGGAACAAATGGAAGCGCTATACAGCTTACAGACAGTTCATCAGATGGTGCTGCCACTACCTTGGTGAGAAAATCCAAGTGCCAATACGTGCCTGTGTCGTTCACAAGATCAGAGAAACCTTTCCACTACAAGATGGACAATATTTCAGTTTTAGTTATGCTAACTACCTTTATGTTTTCAGGATATTGTTTTTCATTCAATAAATGTTTATCTGACCACAACTGTTGTCAATTATTCCAAGAAAATGAAATTACTAAATATTTTTAGTGTGATCCTTGAAAATCTCGTAACTGTTGTCATTATTTGAATGTTGCATGAAATCCTGGGTATTTGAACAAAAGAAAGAATATTTTTATTTTGCAAATATGGCCGGCGCAGTGGCAGGAGCGGTTAGCACTGCGGCAGCACAGCAACTCACCCTTGGCCTGGGGATCGTGGGTTTGTTCCCGGCCCCCGACCAACAATGATCTGTGTGGAGTTTGCATGTTCTCCCCGTGTCTGCGTGGGTTTACTCCGGAATTTCTCCGGTTTCCTCCCACATGCCAAAAACATGCAAGTTAGGTTAACTGGTATCAAAACTGGGGATTCTAAATTGTCCTTAGGTATGACTGTGAGAGTGAATGGTTGTCTGTCTCTCTGTGTTGGCCCTGTGATGGACTGGTGATCTGTCCAGGGTGGACCCTGTCTCTCGCCCAAAGATGCTGGGATAGGCTCCAGCCCCCCCGCGACCCGAAAAGGATTAAGCGGAAGAAGATGAATGAATGAATCAATTTTTTTAGTAAATTAGAGCATACTCGTGGCCATAAATGATCATTTTGAAGTTCAGTTATCTGTAAAACCCCTTTAGAAATTAAAATTATTCTCTGTGTTACTGATAGCAATATCGTAAAATAATGTATTCCCTATTATTTATGTGTCATAAAAAAATGCAATTTTGTTTGTTATCATTGCTTATTAACTGCTTTTGTCTTGTATCAACTGACGTGATTTTCAACAATAAGAAAGTAGAAGCAACTGATAGTCCTCATTTTTTTCTAGAGTTTGGTCACAAGAAAAACAGTACTCATAACTGTATAGCACACATGTACTATAATTATCAACAATATTAAATTAATTACAATATTAAATCCATTTTTTCCGAGACTTTACATATAAATGATATATGTAAAGTCTCGGAAAAAATGGATTTAATATTGTTTGCTGATGACACTAATCTATTATGCAGTGGAAGCAATTTGGAACAACTTCTGGATACACTCGGAAAGGAATCAGGAAAGGTTCAACTGTGGGTTGATTCAAACAAATTAACGCTCAATTTAAGTAAGACAAAATTTATAGTTTTTAACAACATCACAACAACTTAGTATCTAAACTCAGTGTCAATGGTGTAGAGATTGAAATGGTATCCAAAACTAAATTTCTTGGAGAAACAATTGATAATAAACTGTGTTGGAAGTCGCATATTAATTATATTAAAGGTAAAATATCTAAATCAATCGCAATACTACACAGAGCAAAATACTGTATTTGCTGAATCAACCCACACTATACACCTTGTATCATTCATTAATACTCCCATACATGACATATTGTAATGAAGTATGGGGAAATACATATAAAACAAACATATATCCAGTCTTTATGCTTCAGAAGAGAGCTATTAGAATAATAAACAAAGCTGCTTACAGGGAACCAACAAACCCACTTTTTCTTAAATTAAAAGCTCACAAGTTGAAAGATCTGGTTGACTTTAAAACTGCAGTAATAATGTTTAAAGTGAAGAATCTATCACTGCCCGCAAATATCCAAAAGTTGTTCCAAATAAGGGAGAAACAATATCATTTCAGAGGAACATGTATATTTTAAAAACCTTCAGTGAGAACTACCACCAAGCAACACTGTATTTCAGTGCAAGGAGTCAGATTATGGAACGATTTTGGACCTGAAATAAAATCATGTACAACGCTTGGACAATTTAAACAAAAACTAAAGGAAGAAATACTATAAACATATATACAAGATGACATGTAAAATCACATAAGGATTGTCATATCCAGTCTGCGTTGTGTTGTAGCTTAGTTTTTTTTTTTCCGACCCTGGTTGCTGTGCAGATCCTCCGGTGCGCCAAACCGACAGAACATTTCGTCCACCAGCTTTGATGCCGTCGTAGCGGCGCTCTGGTCCGGGACCGCGTACGCCTCTGGCCACTTAGTGAAATAATCCATTGCAACCAGCACGTAGCGGTTCCCCCGGTCTGTAGTCGGAAAAGGGCCCAGAATGTCCACTCCCACCCGCTCCATCGGTGCTCCCACCCGGTACTGCTGCAGGGGAGCGTGGGATCGCTGAGTTGGCCCTTTCTGAGCTGTGCACGTGTCGCAGGGGTGGACGTGGAGCTCCACATCCTGATGACATCCAGGCCAGTAGAACCGGGCTCGAAGACGCTGCAAAGTCTTTTGTCACCCCAAAGTGGCCCACTCCTACCACCCCATGAACCAGCTGGAGTACCTTGGGCTGGAGTCGACGAGGAACCAGCAGCTGCCAGACGTGCCGCTGCCCAGCTGCAGTCTGCCACTGTCGATACACCACGCCCTCGTGACAGCAGAGGTTGGTCCGCTGGGAGTGTAGGACTTTAGTCTCTGGGTCCAGCGCAGACACAGCCTCCCAGGCGGGCCGCTGTCCTGTGTCCAGCCACTGCCGAATCCGAGAAATGACCAGGTCTCTATCCTGCTTGCTCTGCAGCTGCTGCGTGACAAGGACCCTCTGTGATGTCATCGCTGGGGGAGGCTGCTCGATCATCCGAGGAGGGGCTGTGCGTCGCTGCGTTATTCCTGCTCGCAGCGGTCCGGAGAGCAGCAGCCCGTGGGGTCAGAATCAGAATCAGAATCAGGTTTATTGCCATTGTTCATGTAGTACACAAACTAGGAATTTGTCTCGGTACAATGCTGCAACATTAAACATGATAAGATAAGAAATAAACTATACATGTAATAAAGTGTAGGATAAGATTAAGTGATACTGGTCAACAGTTAAAATATATATTAGCCAGCAGCAGATACTGTGGAGAACTATATAGTGCAGTCGGTAATGCAGGAAGAAAACAGTGATGATTGACATGAGTCTGGTTGAGCTGCTGTACATGGTGCACGAGAGTCAATAAGTCACTTAGTGTTCAGCAGTCTGATGGCAGAGGGGAAGAAGCTGTTCATGTGACGGGAGGTTTTAGTCTGGATGGACCGAAGTCTTCTACCAGAGGGGAGGCGGGCAAACAGTACGTGACCAGGGTGTGAGGGATCGGCTATGATCCGGCCAGCACGCCTCCGGGTCCTGGAGATGTACAGATCCAGGAGAGATGGGAGCTTGCAGCCGATCACCTTCTCAGCAGTGCGCACGACGCGCTGCAGCCTTAGTCTGTCCCTGGCAGTGGCTCCTGCGTACCACACGGTTATGGAGGTGGTGAGGATGGACTCGATGATGGCTGTGTAGAACTGCACTAACATCTTGGTGGGTAGCTTGAGCTTCCTCAGCTGCCGCAGGAAGAGCATCCTCTGCTGGGCTTTTTTGATGAGTGAGCTGATGGTCAGCTCCCATTTGAGGTCCCTGGTGATGGTAGTGCCTAGGAAGTGGAAGGAATCAGCAAGGTGGCTTGGGCTCGATCCTCGGCCCGCTGGCAGTGACGACACTCCTCTGCTGCACAGGGACACCGAGACAGCGCGTGAGCGTTGGCATGGCGGCGGCCTGCCCGATGCACAATCTGAAAATCATAATCCTGCAGTGCCTCCAGCCATCTCGCCAACTGTCCATCTGGTTCCTTCAGCAGCCAGGTCAGGGAAGCATGATCCGTCCTGAGCTGGAACTTCCCCCTGTACACATACGGGTGGAAATGACGCAGCCCCGGATGACAGCCAACAGCTCTCTGCGAGTAACACAGTAATTTCTCTCGGCTCTGCTGAGAGTGTGGCTGAAGAAAGTGACTGCCTGCACTCCGTGTTCTCCCTCCTGGGTTAGCACCGCCCCGATGCCCTGATTGCTGGCATCCGTGTCCACGATGAAAGGGCGGTTCGGGTCGGGATACTGCAGGATGGGGGCTCCGATGAGCGCTGCACAAAGCTGGGAAAAAGCAGCAGCACAATTCTCACTCCACTGAAATGTGCGTCCTTTATGCGTCAGCTAATGCAGCGGGCTGGCGATGGTGGTGAAGTCTTTCACAAACCTCCTAGAATAGGAGGCCAGTCTGAGAAAGCTCCTCAGCTCTCCCACATTCCACGGCACTGGCCAGTCTCGCACCGCCGCCACTTTTTCTGGGTCGGTGGCAACTCCCGCTGCACTGATGACGTGACCCAGGAAGGTGGTCTCCCGCTGGAATAGGTGGCATTTCCTTGGGTGCAACCGCAGTCCGGCCTGTCAGATGGCGTCCAGTACTTCTTGGAGATTGGACAGGGCACTGTCAAAATCAGCTGCATGAACCAGTAGGTCGTCCAGGTAAACAATGCAGCGACTCCGGGGCACATGAGCCAGCACTCGCTCCATCAAGCGCTCAAAGGTGGCCGGGGCGTTGCAAAGTCCAAACGGCATCACTTTAAACTGATACAGTCCCTGCCCAATGGAGAAGGCTGTTTTTTGGCGGGCCTCAGGTGACAGCTCTACCTGCCAATAGCCGCTGCGTAGATCCAGCAAGCTGAACCAGCTGGAGCCGGCGATGTGGTCCAGCGCGCCATCGATGCGGGGCAGGGGGTAGGAGTCCTTACGGGTGACGTCATTCAGGCGTTGGTAATCCACGCAGAATTGCCACGACCCGTCCTTCTTCCTGACCAGCACCACCGGCGCCGCCCAGGGGCTGCTGGAGGGCTCAATGATGTCTGCCTCCAGCATTTCTCACACTTTTTGTTCTGCTGCTGCCTGCCTTGAAAAGGGCAGCTGGCATGAGCGAAGCCGAATCGGCCTGGTCTCACTGGTGTTGATCTCGTGCTGCACCAAGCCGGTCCGGTTGCATTCCTCGTCCTTCGCAATGAAGACTCCCATATAGCAGTCCAACAGCTCCCGCAGCTGGCGTCTCTGTCCCGGCTCCAGCCCGCTGCAGTTCTGCTGGAATAACTCCTCGACCGCCTGCTGCGTCTCTGCCGACACGTTGATCCCTCCCCTTGCTGTCCCTGTGTGTGCTCGTGCTGGTGGTGCTGTGGTGTCCAGTCCTCGCGGTGGCCCGCCTGGTCCAGTCCGTCCTGGTGGTCCCTCGATCGCACAGGCCTCCGTGTTCCTCCTCTGGATTCTGCTGCGGAGCGTGATGGTCCGGGTTCCCAACTGGAGAGATGGTCTGGCGGTGTCGATCTTGGCGTTCCACGCTGCGAGCAGGTCGAGTCCAATAATACAGGGGTTTTGGATGTCAGCCAGGCAGAACGGGTGTTTTATGTTCTGACCGGCCACCCCCACCACAAGAACTCTCTGCCCCCCCAATCTGGTGTGCTCACCGGTAGCTGTGGTGACATAGTGCTCGGTGGGTTCCCACCCTTGTGGGGCTGACAAGTTCATGCCCGGCAGCACACCGGGTCAGACCAAGGAGATTGTAGAGCTGGTGTCAATCAGGGCCCGGATTGACGTCTTCTCCAGAATGCACTGTAAATACATCCCTGGCGAGTAGGGCTGGGAACGATCCCTAATTTCCAGAATTGATTCGATTCCGATTCTTGAGATTCTGAATCGATTCGATTCGATTCCAATTCAATCCCGATTCGATCTGGGGAATTACCATTTTAATAGCCATTTTACTTCCCATGAAACTAACTAACTAACTAACTAACTAACCTGCACTTATATAGCGCTTTTCTAGTCACAAAGACCACTCAAAGCACTTTCAATAATACTAACCCTCTATTCTAAGGGCCTATAGGAAACGGATATCTAGGGACAATTTAGAACAGCCAATTAACCTAACATGCATGTTTTTGGCATGTGGGAGGAAACCGGAGAAATCCCGGAGTAAACCCACGCAACACGGGGAGAACATGCAAACTCCACACAGATCACTGTTGGTCGGGGGCTGGGATCGAACCCACGATCCCATGATCCCCACAATCCCCCGGCCAAGGGTAAACTGTGCTGCCGCAGTGCTAACCACTGCGCCACCGTGCAGCCGGTGAAACAAAACAAAAATCTTCGAGACCTAATGCTGCAAATTGTACCAAGAATCTTCTAACTTTGTTAATACATAAATTATCACATATAGAACTGACCCAAAATCAGTTACAATAATGCACTTTTTATTATTTAACTTATCATTTCATAAAGTGCTCACAGGTGCTTTCTTTAGTGCAAAGGGTGTGTCGTGTCAAGTTCACCACCCAGAGTAAGTAAACAAATTCAATGCATGAACCATGCAGACATCATCTCACTGTATTTCAGTCCCTCCAGGATTTTGTCAGCTGTTTTTGTGATTGTTGTGGCCCAAAAAGCCTGGATTTGTGGGAGTTTTTCCAAAAAGTTATGGCACTTTTAGAGTTTTTTTGCACTCAAAGTTGTGTGAGGAAGTACAAATTTTAAAGCAGCTGCTTTTCCCATAGTTTACAGTGATGCTATTCTATGTAACACCACAAGAAAAGTACAGGATTGCCAAAAATTTCTTGTTAAACAGTGATTTATTTAGAATTAAATGCTCAGTAAAATTGTAAAAAAAAAAAAAGACCAATATTGTGTTCTTGCTGAGAACTTTACAACAACTAAATTGCATTGAATGCATGTTAGTGTGGAGAAAGTGATGGCAGCACCTCCTTGAATCTTGAATTTGAAGGTCTTCTTCTGTGCTGAAATCCACATGAAGCAGGGATGCTCCTCCACTGACGACCTCTGACCTTCAGAAGGCCTCCGTGAGGATGAAGCTTCCAGTCTTCACACATCTGAAGGCAGATAAAAAGAATAGATTTCACAGTAAAATTAACATTCATATTTTTAGATCCCCACACCACAGTCGGGTTTAATAATTTCGGGGGGGTTTTTTATATTTTAACTACAAATTAACTTTCAATGTTGGAAAAGGGTTTCAGTTCATTTCCTGAGAAGGTTTGTTCATTTCAATTTAGTTCTACTGAGTAAAAATAGCTTGTTGTACTGCAGCCTTTATTAATTTTATTGTGCTTTATTCTCTTCACATCGCTTAAGTGGTAGAAGTCCATAATCTCATAAAATATACCTTAATTCTGCATTTATTCACAGCGCTTAACCAACAGTTCTCTCTGTGTCCATAGTTTGTAAAAGAAACCATCATCATGCCAGATAAATTATTAATTGACGACACAAACGTTAAAAGAAACAAATATTATACTTACAGTCTCAGCAGCTCCAAGTCTCTGCTTCACGGGTTTCAGTCTCCGTGCATTTTCCCTTTATCAGTCGTCAACTTTATGTTCCAACACAACGCTGCATGGAGTAAAAGTCCGTTTATCCCCGCTTTATGAAAAATATTAAGAAGCTGTTGAGGACAGTCTATACGGTGACTTTTGCTGCTAAATTAAGAGAAGCACGTTATTAACTCCGCGTCATGTAAACACAAAAGACGTGTGCACGCGCCGCAGGGAACACACAAGTTTTATTTATGAAAAATATTCAGAAGCTGTTGAGGACAGTCTTTACGGTGACTTTTGTTGCTAAATTAAGAGACGCACGTTATTATCTCCGCTCGTGTAAACACGAAAGAGCACGCGCGGCAGGAAACTCTTGCCGGATGAGAACCGTTTTAACACCACAGAAGAAGAACTAGCATCTCCGTTAGCGCGTCGGTTGTTTATGCTTCTCGGTCGTTGCTCCTAGCTCACTGACCCGGTTTCGACCCGATTATACTCAGCAGACGTTCACAAACGTAAAAATATTATATTAAAACATATTAATATTAAAAGATCGATCCGCGGATTTTGTGGATCGATATCGGCTCAGTCAAACATGTATCGATCCATATCGATATATTGATCTTTTGAACCCACCCCTACTGGTGAGTGTCCAATTCGGCCCACACGCGGCGCCAGCTCATCAGGGGAAACATCTGCGGGAGGCGGCCTGTCCCTGTCCATGCCACCTCGCTCTAGTTTAACGTCGGCAAGGGGCCAGTTTGTCGTGGGGTGGGTGCGGGGCAGTACTGTGTGATGTGTTGTGGCTCTCCGCAATGGAAGCACCCTTCCTCACATCGCCGCGGCCGTCTTCTCCATGGACGCGTTGCTGTGGTCTGCCTTAACTCCTCCTCCTCCTCCCCCTCGCTCTTAGCCGTGGCCTGGAAGGCTCTCTTTCCTTGGCTCAGCTGTACGATTCATCAGCGGCTCCACCCGCTCTGCTTCTGCCACCGCAGTCTCCCAGTTGCTCACAGCGTTAATCCGAACATAATTCTGGAGCTGGGCCGGGCGGAGACCTTGGATGAAATTCCGGAGGGCGAGCTTCTCCACTACCTCCAGTTCGAAGTCCGGGTAGCTGCGCCGTGTTAGCAGCCATAAGTCCACCGCGGAGGCTCCTAGTCTCTCCTGGCTGCCTCGACGGCGGTTGGCCAGCTGTTCCTGGGCGTGCTCAGCGTCGGCCGTTTTCCCAAACCATCTCCGGAGTGCTCCTTGTAGTGCTGGCCAGCTGCGGTGCTCCTCGGGCCGGAGGTCAGGCAGCGTGCAGAGGGCTCTCCCTTCCAAGGCCAGCACGACCTGCACGGCGGTTTCTTCTGGTGGCCAGCTGTTCAGCGAGGCGGCCAGCTCAACCTGCACCACGCAGTAGTCAAGCAGGGTCTCGCCACTGAAGCGGGGAATCTTGGCCCGCTGCTGGATGGATGGGCCGGTCGCCTCCCAATCGATCGCCGCCCCTGGTCGCAGTGGAATCACCAGCAGGGAGCGGGGCTGGTTTGCTCTGTTCAGCCCACCCTGCCTTAAAAAAGGCAGAAGGCAGGGTACGCTGGTCCAGTCGGGTCCGCTGCTTCGTTCGTCCAGGCAAGCGGCTCCGGGGGTCGGTGTCTCAACTATGTTGTCTGACGCCAGCTGAGCGACGAGTCGCTCCAGCTGCTGGATCTCGGTTCTGATCCTGGCTTCCATCTGTTCCATGGATCCAACTTCTGACACCAATGTGACGTAGGCGAGGTTCACACAAAGAAAGGAAGCAGATGGTTGCGACACAACTGGCTTTATTAAACACAATCACAATCACAGACAGGAAGGGAGGTCATTCTTACCGACCTCCGTTTATATCAGGGTTACAAACACATAATCACTCCTGCTCTAATTCTACCTATAACACTGCTGGGTCATTACAATGCAGTTATAATGACATAGCAGTATAATAGCACAGTAATAACATTAAACACACACGAAAAGAAAGTCTCTACTGGCAAGGCATGTTGGGAAAAAGCCCCAATGTTACACTATTTTATCCAGTTTATTGTCAGTGTAATGAAACAGTTTTACAGATACTGACCTCAGAAACTTCCACACAACTCTGTTTTATTTGGTGTCCCCAAACAAATGTAGCCACGCCATGCCACTGTTCACGCCATGATGGTGCAGTGACAACACCTGTGTGTCTTTGTGGGGGGTGAGGTCACACCTGAAAACTGACTGACCACAGTCACACAGAAGCCAACCGAGGCACAGGCTGAGCAGCTGGAATTTTAGATTCTCCAATTTATTTTATTTCTCCATAGAACAAGTGAACTATAGGTAACTATATATTCAAACAAACATTTATTGAGAAAGAAACATCCTTACAATTTCAAGTTTTTTTCAAGAACTTTTTGTAAAATTCAATCACTTTTAAAACCCGTGTGTTGCAAGGTCAAGCTGCAGCTGAAGAAATTCCATCGTGCTAGACAGCCTGGAAAGGCATGGATTGACACCAGCAAGATGGCCCAACCAGAACTTGTTGAGCAGTTTGCCTCCACCTTTGAGAAGGAACTTGGGTGTACCACAAGAAGGAGAATCTGCAAAGCAGAAGTGGGAAGAGCTGCGAAACACCATCCACCGCACAGCCTTCGCTACCTTTGGGAGGAAGACCTCGAAGTAACAGGACTGGTTTGATGCCAAGTTGACTGAGATGACCCCCGTCATTGAAGCCAAGCGCTCAGCACTTGCTGAGTATAAGAAGTACCCAAACAAGAAGAACCTCCAGATTTCAGGGCTGCGAGAAGCAAAGTTCAGCAGACTGCTCGGCGCTGTGCCAACGAGTACTGGACTCAGCTCAGCCAAGACATTCAAACCGCTGCCATAACAGGGAACATCCGTGGTATGTACGATGGAATCAAGAAAGCACTTGGCTCAGAGCAAGACGGCTCCCCTCAAATCCTCCACTGGGGAGATGATCACAGAAAAGAACAAGCAGATGGAGTGATGGGTGGAACACTACTCCGACCTCTACTCCAGACAGAACACCGTCAGCCCTTGATGCCATCGACTGCCTGCCATCCATGGACGAACTTGACGCCGAGCCAACCATCGACAAACTCAGCAAGGTCATTGATAGCTTGGCCGCTGGCAAGGCACCCGGCAACGACGGCATACTCCCCAACCTGATCAAGCACTGCAAGACTGCCCTACTGCTGCCATTGCATGACGTCCTCTGCCAGTGATGGAAGGAAGGTGCCGTACCACAGGACATGAGGGACAACAAGATCATCACCCTCTACAAAAACAAAAGGGAGAGAAGCGACTGCAACAACTACAGGGGCATCTCCCTCCTCAACGTTGTTGGCAAAGTCTACGCACGAGTTGTTCTCGTTTGTCTACAGAAGCTTGCCGAACATGTCTACCCCGAGTCTCAGTGTGGCTTCCGCGCTGAGCGATCGACGGTAGACATGATATTCTCCATCCGCCAACTCCAGGAGAAATGCAGAGAACAGAACATGCCCCTGTACGTCGCCTTCATCGACCTCACCAAAGCATTCGATCTGGTCAGCAGAGAGGGCCTTTTCAAGATCCTGCCAAAGATAGGATGCCCACCAAAGTTGCAAAGCCTCATCGAATCGTTTCACACCAACATGCAGGGGATAGTGCAGCACGACGGCAACGTCTCAGAGCCATTCAACATACGCAGCGGAGTGAAACGGGACTGTGTACTTACGCCAACCCTCTTTGGGATTTTCTTTGCTATGCTCCTGAGGCATGCCTTCAGCACAGCAACAGAGGGAATCTGCCTGCACACAAGATCTGACGGCAGGCTTTTCAACCTCGCCCGCCTGAAAGCCAGAACCAAAGTACGCAAGGCTCTAATCAGAGACATGCTGTTCGCAGACGACGCTGCAGTCGCAACCCACACACAGCAGGAGCTTCAGACCCTGATGGACCGCTTCTCCAAGGCATGCAAGGACTTTGGGCTTACCATCAGCCTGAAGAAGACTAATGCCTTGGCGCAAGGCACGGAAGCACCACCAACCATCACCATCGACGACTACGAGCTGGAAGTCATGAATCAGTTCACGTACCTGGGGTCCACGATCAGCAACAACCTCTCCCTTGATACAGAGATCGACAAGAGGATTGGAAAATCAGCCTTCACACTCGCTCGCCTCACCACACCAGTGTGGGAGAATCCCAAACTCTGTCAAGACGAAGATGGCAGTGTACAACGGCTGCGTCATCAGCACACTGCTCTATGGGAGTGAGACGTGGACAACATACGACCGGCAGGAAAAGAGACTGAACTCTTTCCACTTGCGCTGCATTCGCCACATCCTGGACATATCCTGGCAGGACAAAGTGCCCAACACAGAAGTTCTGTCCCGCACCGACCTTCCCTCCATGTTCACTCTACTCAGGCAGCGCAGGCTCCGCTGGCTAGGCCACGTTCACCGTATGGAGGATGGAAGAATCCCCAAAGACGTCCTCTACGGAGAACTGGCGACTGGCAGGAGAGACGTTGGCCACCCACAGCTGCACTTTAGAGACGTCTGCAAGAGAGACATGAAGGCCCTGGAGATCAACACAGAGCACTTGGAGGACCTTGCAACGGACCGCTCCAAATGGAGAGGCACCCTGACTAGACAGCTCAAGGCGGGTGAAAAAAGACTGACTGCAGCAGCAGATGAAAAAAGGACCCGCAGGAAGAACCGCCACACACCCAGAAGCACGGAGACCACCCACAAGTGCGACCTGTGTGACAGGGACTGTCACACTTCGCGCATCAACCTGTTCAGCCACAGGCGGTGCTGTTCCAGCAGAGAAGACGTTTTAGGATTCTCTTCCATGGTCATCATAGACCGACGGAGGCCAACGAATAGGTAACTATTTATTCAGACAGACATTTATTGAGAAAGAAACATCCTTACAATTTCAAGTTTTTTTTCAAGAACTTTTTGTAAAATTCAATCACTTTTAAAACCCTTAAAATACAATATTAAAATTCATGCATTTTTTCAGGATTTCTAGCACCTGTGGCAACCCTGGTTGTGATCTGGAACTATGCAAATGAAGCTGATTTGAAAATAAATGAAGTGAACTGAGTTGACTGAGCAACAACAACAGAGAAGGAAAAGTCAGACATACAATCAAACCATGGAGAATCTCTGCTTTCTAAATGAAATGTTGGTTCAGACATTTAAGGGATCTGAATCCAGTACAGCCTGACCTCAGGGCAGAGGTTGCATGAAATGAAAACTGTCCTTCATTGACAGATATTTTTCAGCAATGACAGAAAAATCTGAAATCTGTCTGTCATTTGACAGATTACACTGAAGGTGATCTAATTAAAATGAAATAACAGATCATAACAGAATTTTTACAAACAAGTCTGTCAAAATGACAGATAAAGTCGAGCACAACCTGTGTCTCAGGGTTTTTAAACTTGAACCTGTAACCACGGGAGGAACTTCCTGTCTCACAAGAGATCAGTCTACAGGTACATCTCAGAAAATAAGAATATCATGAAAAAGTTAAATTTTGTTTGTCACTCATTTCAGAAAGTGAAACCCATATATTATTTAGATTCATTCCACAGAGCGTGATATATTTCAAGTGTTTATTTTAATTTTGACAATTATGGCTTACAGCCCATGAAAACCCCAAATTTAGTTTCTCAAAAAATTAGAATATTACATAAAATTAATTTAAAAAAATAGTTTTTACATACAAATGTTGGCCGACTGAAAAGTATGTCCATGTACCACTCAATACTTGGTCAGGGCTCCTTTTGGCTTAATTACTGTACCAATGAGGCGTGGCATGGAGGTGATCAGCCTGTGGCACTGCTGAGGTGTCATGAAGGTCCAGGTTGCTTTGATAGTGACCTTAAGCTCGTCTGCATTGTTGGGTCTGGTGTCTCTCATCTTCCTCTTGACAATCCTCCATAGATTCTCTATGGGGTTTAGGTCAGGAGAGTTTGCTGGCCAATCAAACACAGTGATGCCATGGTCATTAAACCAGGTTTTGATACTTTTGGCAGTGTGGGTGGTGCCAAGTCATGCTGGAAAATGAAATCAGCTTCTCCATAAAGCTCGTCAGCAGAGGCAAGCATGAAGTGCTCTAAAATTTCCTGGTAGACGACTGCGCTGACTTTGGTCTTGATAAAACACAGTGGACCAACACCAGCAGATGACATAGTTCCTCAAATCATCACTGACTGTGGAAATGTCACACTAAACCTCAAACAACTTAGATTCTGTGCCTCTCCACTCTTTCTCCACACTCTGGGACTTTGATTTCCAAATGAAATGCAAAATTTACTTTTATCTGAACAGAGGTCATCTGCTGGTGTTTGTCCACTGTGTTTTATCAAGACCAAAGTCAGCGCAGTCGTCTACCAGGAAATTTAAGAACACTTCATGCTTCCCTCTGCTGACAAGCTTTATGGAGAAGCCGATTTAATTTTCCATCAAGACTTGGCACCCCCCCACACTGCCTAAAGTATCAAAACCTGGTTTAATGACCATGGCATCACTGTGTTTGATTGGCCAGCAAACTCTCCTGACCTAAACCCCATAGAGAATCTATGGAGGATTGTCAAGAGGAAAATGAGACACCAGACCCAACAATGCAGACAAGCTGAAGGTCACTATCAAAGCAACCTGGACCTTCATAACACCTCAGCAGTTCCATAGGCTGATCACCTCCATGCCACGCCACATTGATAGCGTAATTACAATTCAATTCAACTTTATTTATATAGCGCCATTTCACAACAACAGTCATCTCATAGCACTATCAACTGTAGGGGGAACCCCCACAGTTGCAGAAAGACCCCAGCAATCAGGCGATCCCCTGTGAGCAAGCACTTGGCGACGGTGGAGAGGAAAAACTCCCTTTTAACAGGAAGAAACCTCCAGCAGAACCAGGCTCAGGGAGGGGCAGTCATCTGCTGCGACTGGCTGGGGGGTGAGGGGATAGAGAAGATGAAAAGAACAGACATGTAGAGAGCAAACAGCACGATGGGGACTCAATCTATGGGAGAGAACAAACAGATGTTAATGACCAGCAAAAAAAAAAATATTTCATTGAGAGTGAAGAAAGGAGTGAGGCCCAGTGCATTATTGGAGGTCCCCCGGCTGACTAAACCTATTAGCAGCATAGCTAAGGGAGGGTTCAGAAACACATGATCCCTCCCTAATTGTAGGTTATATCAAAAAGGTAGGTTTTAGCCCTATTCTTAAAAACAGAGATCGAGTCTGACTCCCGAATCCAGATTGGCAGCTGGTTCCACAGGAGAGGAGCTTGATAACTGAAGGCTATGCCTCCCATTGTACTTTTGGAGATTCTAGGTATTACAAGTAATCCTGCATTTTGGGAGCGTAGTGCTCTGTTAGGATAATACAGTAGTATCAGATCTTTTAAATAAAAAGGAATCTGATTGTTTAGAGCTTTGTAAGTAAGAAGAAGGATTTTAAACTTAATTCTAAACTCTATGGGAAGCCAATGAAGGGAGGCCAGAACCGGAGAGATATGATCTCTCTTTCCAGTACCTGTTAAAACTCTTGCTGCAGCATTTTGGAACAGCTGAGGACTTTTTAAAGATGTTTTAGGACAGCCTGATAGTAAAGAATTACAATAATCTAATCTCGAGCTAACAAAAGCGTGGATCAGTTTCTCAGCATCACTCTGAGACAAGATGCTCCTAATCTTGGCAATATTACGCAAATGATAGAAGGCAGTCCAAATCAAAATCCAAAAGGAGCCCCGACCAAGTATTGCATGTATACACGGACATACTTTTCAGTCGGTCCACATTCGTATTAAAAAACTGTTAAAATTAATTTTGTGTAATATTCTAATTTTTTGAGAAACTGAAGTTGGGGTATTCATGGGCTTTAAGCCAGAATCATCAAAATTAAAATAAACAAACACTTGAAATATATCACTCTCTGTGTAATGAATCTATATATGAGTTTCACTTTCTGAAATGAGTGACAAAAAATATTCAACTTTTTCATGATTTTCTAATTTTTTGAGATGTACCTGTATGTGAAAGGTGTCTCACTTTTAACTCTACTGTGGATCATTCCCTGTGATCTTAACAGATTCACTCCAGTAAAAGCCTGTCCACATTCAGCACATAGGTTTATTTAACTTTACTGTGGGGAGTTGATGTTGTCCCACGTGACTTTTCTTCATAAAGGCCTTCAAACATTGAACACACACAAATGGATTACCGTCACTATGGATGACTTCATGTTTTCTTTAAGTACTCGTCTGAATAAAGGCTTTTCCACACTGTTAAAATACAAAATGCTAAACTCCAGTGTGGATAAGTTCATGTGTTCTTAAGGTACTCATCCGAGTAAAGGCCTTTCCACACTGACCACACACAAACTGCTTAACTCCAGTGTGGATGAGTTCATGTGTTCTTAAGCTACCACTTTGAGTAAAGGCCTTTCCACACTGACCACACACAAACCGCTTAACTCCAGTGTGTACGACTTCATGTCTTCTTAAGGTACTCATCTGAGTAAAGGCCCTTCCACACTGACCACACACAAACTGCTTAACTCCAGTGTGGATGAGTTCATGTTTCCTTAAGCAACCCCTTTTAATAAAGGCCTTTCCACACTGACCACACACAAACTTCTTCTTACCTCCAGTGTGGATGAGTTCATGTGTTCTGACGTAACTCATCTGAGTGAAGGCCTTTCCACACTGACCACATACAAACTGCTTAACTCCAGTGTGGATGAGTTCATGTGTTCTTAAGTAACTCATCAGAGTAAAGGCCTTTCCACACTGACCACACACAAACTGCTTAACTCCAGCGTGGATGAGTTCATGTGTTCTTAAGTAACTCATCTGAGTAAAGGCCTTTCCACACTGACCACATACAAACGGCTTAACTCCAGTGTGGATGACTTCATGTGTTCTTAAGTGACTCTTCCGATTAAAGCCCTTTCCACACTGACCACACACAAACGGCTTAACTCCAGTGTGGATGAGTTCATGTGTTCTTAAGAGACTAATCCGATTAAAGCCCTTTCCACACTGACCACACACAAACTGCTTAACTCCAGTGTGGATGAGTTTATGTTTCCTTAAGGTACTCCTCAGAGTAAAGGCCCTTCCACACTGACCACACACAAACTGCTTGACTCCAGTGTGGATGAGTTCATGTTTCCTTAAGCTACCCCTTTCAATAAAGCCCTTTCCACACTGACCACACACAAACGGCTTAACTCCAGTGTGGATGAGTTCATGTGTTCTTAAGAGACTCATCCGATTAAAGCCCTTTCCACACTGACCACACACAAACGGCTTAACTCCAGTGTGGATGAGTTCATGTGTTCTTAAGAGACTCATCCGATTAAAGCCCTTTCCACACTGACCACACACAAACTGCTTAACTCCAGTGTGGATGAGTTCATGTCTTCTTAAGTAACTCATCAGAGTAAAGGCCTTTCCACACTGACCACACACAAACTGCTTTACTCCAGTGTGGATCAGTTTATGTGTTTTTAAGTAACCCAACTGTGTGAAACCTCTCCCACATTCTTCACAAAAGTATTGTTTATGCCTAGTGTGGCATTTTCTCTGTATTCTTTTTCTACTCTTGTCATTGTGTGATTTTGCTTCGTTTGCTGCAGTTGGAGGATCTTCATCTTCCTGAAGCTGCTGAGGTTTCACTCTATTTTTCCTTTCATGTTCCTGTAGAAACAAGGACAAAGGAAAAAAAAACAGGCTGTGAACATACAGTGCTGTGAAAAAGTATTTCAAAAAAGTATTCCACACATTCATTGATGTGGAAACCAACTTGTGTATCACCTTGATAGACACTGAAAACATTAAATGTTTGATGGAAATATTCATCGTTCAAATATACCAAAACTATATGAAAAGTACCATTATTTTTCAGAAGCAATTGATTGCATTTACAATTATTTTCCAAGATTTCACAAAGTAACTGATGAGTATTTGGACCCAAATCTGCTATTTATATACAGTGATGCTTGAAAGTTTGTGAACCCTTTAGAATTTTCTGCATAAATATGACCTAAAACCTCATCACATTTTCACACAAGTCCTAAAAGTAGATAAAGAAAATCCAGTTAAATGAGAAAAATATTTTACTTTTTCATTTATTTATTGAGGAAAATGATCCAATATTAAATACAGTGGATCCAGAAAGTCTTCACAGCGCTCAACACTTTTTCAACATTCTGTTGTTTCAGCCTTATTCCAAAAGGGATTATTTTTTCCTCAAAATTCTACACACAACACCCCATAATGACAACGTGAAAAAAGATTTTGGTAATAAGAACTCATATCATTGTAAGTATTTGCAGCCTTTGCTCACAACTTTGTTGATGCATCTTTGACAGCAATTACAGCCTCAAGTCTTTTTGAAAATGATGCCACAAGCATGGCACACCGACAGTGGTGTGAAAAAGTGTTTGCCCCCTTCTTCAGTTCTCATTTTCTTGTATGTTTGTCACACTTAAATATTTTAGATCATCAACCAAATTTAAATATTAGACGAGGTGTCAGCCCCTGTTCCGTGATTGTGGCTGTAGTTTCTGATTATTTGACAATTACAGTGGGGGAAAAAAGTATTTAGTCAGCCACCAATTGTGCAAGTTCTCCCACTTAAAAGATGAGAGAGGTCTCCAATTTTCATCATAGGTATACCTCAACTATGAGAGACAAAATGAGAAAAAAAAAAAATCCAGAAAATCACATTGAAGGATTTTTAATGAATTAATTGGTAAATTCCTCGGTAAAATAAGTATTTGGTCAATAACAAAAGTTCATCTCAATACTTTGTTATATACCCTTTGTTGGCAATGACAGAGGTCAAACATTTTCTCTAAGTCTTCACAAGGTTTTCACACACTGTTGCTGGTATTTTGGCCCATTCCTCCATGCACATCTCCTCTAGAGCAGTGATGTTTTGGAGCTGTCGCTGGGCAACACGGACTTTCAACTCCCTCCAAAGATTTTCTATGGGGTTGAGATCTGGAGACTGGCAAGGCCACTCCAGGACCTTGAAATGCTTCTTACGAAGCCACTCCTTCGTTGCCCGGGCAGTGTGTTTGGAATCATTGTCATGCTGAAAGACCCAGCCACGTTTCATCTTCAATGCCCTTGCTGATGGAAGGAGGTTTTCACTCAAAATCTCACGGTACATGGCCCCATTCATTCTTTCCTTTACATGGATCAGTCGTCCTGGTCCCTTTGCAGAAAAACATCCCAAAAGTATAATGTTTTCACCCCCATGCTTCACAGTAGGTATGGTGTTCTTTCTCCTCCAAACACGACAAGTTGAGTTTTTACCAAAAAGTTCTATTTTGGTTTCATCTGACCATATGACATTCTCCCAATCCTCTTCTGGATCATCCAAATGCTCTCTAGCAAACTTCAGACGGGCCTGGACATGTACTGGCTTAAGCAGGGGGACACGTCTGGCACTGCAGGATTTGAGTCCCTGGCGGCGTAGTGTGTTAGTGATGGTAGCCTTTCTTACTTTGGTCCCAGCTCTCTGCAGGTCATTCACTAGGTCCCCCTGTGTGGTTCTGGGATTTTTGCTCACCGTTCTCGTGATCATTTTGACCCCACGGGGTGAGATCTTGCGTGGAGCCCCAGATCGAGGGAGATTATCAGTGGTCTTATATGTCTTCCATTTTCTAATAATTGCTCCCACAGTTGATTTCTTCACACCAAGCTGCTTACCTATTGCAGATTCAGTCTTCCCAGCCTGGTGCAGGTCTACAATTTTGTTTCTGGTGTCCTTTGACAGCTCTTTGGTCTTGGCCATAGTGGAGTTTGGAGTCTGACTGTTTGAGGTTGTGGACAGGTGTCTTTTATACTGATAACGAGTTCAAACAGGTGCCATTAATACAGGTAACGAGTGGAGGACAGAGGAGCCTCTTAAGGAAGTTGTTACAGGTCTGTGAGAGCCAGAAATCTTGCTTGTTTGTAGGTAACCAAATACTTATTTTACCGAGGAATTTACCAATTAATTCATTAAAAATCCTTCAATGTGTTTTTCTGGATTTTTTTTTCTCATTTTGTCTCTCATAGTTGAGGTATACCTATGATGAAAATTGGAGACCTCTCTCGTCTTTTAAGTGGGAGAACTTGCACAATTGGTGGCTGACTAAATACTTTTTTGCCCCACTGTATATATAATGTACACAATAATCATGGGAGTTTTGCATCAGAATCAGAATCAGCTTTATTGGCCAAGTATGCACAACACATACAAGGAATTTGACTTTGGCTAAAAACTTGCTCTCGTTGTTCAGGTGGAGGATTTAAATAAGGATTCAATGACAAGAGAGTATGTACAGTAAATTACAGTCTGTCCACGTTTCTATAAAAGGATGCAAATATATACAGGAATATATGCAGTTATTTACTCAGACTAACCACACTTTGCAGAAATATATGAAAAAATATACAATCACACAGTATTTCAATGTGGACTCAGATTCAGTGATATAATGTGAATGAAGTAAAAAGCAGTGTGAGAGTTATACAGTTCATTAGAGCAAATGTAAACAAAATAAAGCTTTTTTGATTATGGCAAACAATTTCCAGCAATTCATTATTGTACAATAGATTATTCATTTTAAAACTTTATCATATTTTGTTGTCCAAACATGTTGGGCCAAAGAGAAATATGTTTTGATTCAAGAAAAATGCATATTAGATTTTCTCTATTTTAATATTGATCAGATAGGGGAACTATTCATGTTCCTGAGGTGTCAAAAATAGACATTTTTGGCCTTTTGGCCTACTATATATTATGATATATGGTCCGTATGAAAAAGTATATCCAGTCCCTTACACGTAGCCTGTCATAGGCGGTAGTGCATATACATATATATCAAAATGGAACTTCGATCATATTGATATAACAATTTTTATTATTACATGGTAGCTATTTTTACTGGGAAATTCATTATGCAGCACATACATTTCATTGTAAAATTCAGATCAGTATGCACATTTTTTCTGTCCATGTGTAGCAATCAAATGACCAATTTTAGTTACTGTTGTATAAAGTGATGATGGCATATCACAATGTGTAAACACTACTAAATGAACAATATAATGAATATGAACAATACTATATCATGATATGACCATGTTGGTGAATCACTATGAATTTTACTATATGAACAATAAAATGAGTATGAGCAATGCCATGAATAAAATCACTTCATGCACTCCAGGTTTCATATGAACCGATGATGACGAATCAGTTTGAATATGAAATCGTAATATATTATTAGAGGAGAATAATGAATGATTATAAAATGAACAATACTGTAGAAGTATAATGAAAACACCTTATGCACTGTCTTCCTGTATATACTGACCCAAATTATCATTGTACTGTATCCATGTTCTATTGATAGTGGACCAAGTGACAAATTGACAATACAGTAATTGTTAACATATGTTCGTCCACCAAGTTAGTTGAACACGCATCTTCAATGTTGAGCCTCGGGAGAGCATCTGTATTCTTTGAAGCCAACGTATCTTCCACCAGGATCAGGAAATTGCTGGTGGATGTACTCCACACAACATGAAGGCAATGGCTTTCTGACATGTCGCCCAAGTGTCTGTCAACGGTGCAAGTACAACGTGAATGCTCGATACACCATTAGCCTGTATTGCCTGCAAAAATAGGAATATATCTATTGAATATATCAAAAATCTGATTCAATGAATATTCAATGGATAAATTTTCTCATTTAAGGCCATTTAATCACATAGTCCCCTTGTACATGGTAAACTTCATGACTGTGCCACTGCTATCCATAGTGAAACCTATTATAAAGTACATGTATATTAAAGAAGTCTTCTTATAATATACATCTACTGTAGATCTATATGATAATATTTTATTTGCCACAAAATACCCAGCTTTGCCCCCAACCCCTGGCCTGAAGGCCACTCAGAAAGTATCACCGTAACCCAGCACCAAGACACACACTGTGGTTACTATAGCGTGGGTCCTAAATACAGGTAATATATATTTATTTATTTATTTTTTTTGTTACTTATTTGTACCCGTAGGTAGATTTGGTTTGCAGTCTGGTGACAAGCCACCGGCTGCCAGTCGCTGCGTGCGCGAGGGCCCTAAACCTACATGTTTTTGGTATGCGGGAGGAAACCGGAGAAATCCCGGAGTAAACCCACGCAACACGGGGAGAACATGCAAACTCCACACAGATCACTGTTGGCCGGGGGCTGGGATCGAACCCACGATCCCCCGGCCGAGGGTAAAACTGTGCTCCGTATATATATTATATATTTATATTTAAATACAGGTTTCATTGTATATTAGATACATGAATGGTAAGCTTACCGAGTTGACAGATGATCACACAGAGAGACAGACAACCTTTCACTCTCACAGTCATACCTAAAGACAATTTAGAATCCCCCAAGTTTGATGCCAATTAACCAAACCTGCATGTTTTTGGCATGTGGGAGGAAACCAGAGAAATCCCGGAGTAAACCCACGCAGACACAGGGAGAACATACAAACTCCACACAGATCACTGTTGGGTCGGGGGCTGGAATCAAACCCAGGATCCCACGGCCAAGGATGAGTTGCTGTGCTACAGCAGTGCTAACCACTCCGCCACCACGCTGCCCACACAGTGAGAGCCATTATCCACAAATGGCAAAAACACGGAACAGCGGTGAACCTTCCCAGGAGTGGCCGGCTGACCAAAATTACCCCAAGAGCGCAGTGACGACTCATCCAAGAGGTCAAAAAAGACCCCACAACAACATCTAAAAAACTGTAGGCCTCACTTGCCTCAGTTAAGGTCAGTGTAGAAAGAGATGGGGCAAAAATGGCCTGCATGGCAGACTTTCAAGATGAAAACCCCTGCTGAGCAAAAAGAACATAAAGGGTCGTCTCAGTTTTGCCAGAAAGCATCTTGATGATCCCCAAGACTTTTAGGAAAATACTCTGTGGACTGACGAGACAAAAGTTGAACTTTCTGGAAGGTGTGAGTCCCATTAAATTTGGCGTAAAAGTAACACAGCATTTCAGAAAAGAAACAACATACCAACAGTAAAATATGGTGGTGGTAGTGTGATGGTCTGGGGCTGTTTTGCTGTTTCAGGACCTGGAAGACTTGCTGTGGTAAATGGAACCATGAATTCTGCTGTCTACCAAAAAATCCTGAAGGAGAATGTCTGGCCATCTGTTCATGACCTCAAGCTGAAGCTCACTTGGGTTCTGCAGCAGGACAATGATCCAAAACACACCAGCAAGTCCACCTCTGAATGGCTTGATGTGATAAACAACAGTTAGTTTATGTTTTAACAGGTAGGGGCACTTTTTAACTCAGGACCATGTAGGTTTGGATTTTTTTTAACCCTTAATAATAACCATGTTGCATTGCAGCAACTGCAATGCATTTCCCCAGAAATAGAGGATATTCTAAGTGTGGATCAAGCAGGTTTCCGCAAGGACCGCAGTACAGGAGAACAAGTACTGGCCCTAACCACCTTCATTGAAAATGGCTTCGAGAGCAGACTGAAGACAGGGGCTGTGTTTCTCGATCTTACAGCCGCCTATGATACGGTCTGGCACAAAGGCCTCCTCCTGAAACTTATAAAGGCGATCCCTGCTTGGGCAACAGCAATTATAAAAACCCTGCTGACCAACCGAAGGTTCAGAGTCCACCTCAGTCAGAACACAAGTGCATGGAGAATGCAGAAAAACGGACTCCCACAAGGCTCAGTTCTAGCTCCAACTCTGTTCAACCTCTACATAAACGACCTGCCTACTACAAAATCCCGCAAATTCATCTATGCACGACATCTGTTTGGCATTCCAAGCACCAGACTTTGAACCACTGGAACGGGTGCTCACGGAAGATCTTGCTAAACTGGACCAGTTCTGCAAAATCTGGCGCCTAAAACCAAGCCCAGCAAAAACCGTCTCCAGTGTATTTCATCTCCACAATGCAAAAGCTGCCAGAGAACTAAACATCCACCTGAGCGGACTCGAGCTTAAGCATGCCCCAAATCCAACTTATCTTGGAGTGACCCTTGATAGGACCTTATCCTTCAAGGAACATCTAAAGGGGACGGCTGCTAAGGTGAAAGTACGAAACAACCTGCTCTGCAAGCTCGCTGGTGCAAAATGGGGGGCGGCAGTCTCCACCCTGCGCACCTCAGCACTGGCCCTTTCATACTCTGTAGCAGAATATTGTGCCCCTGTCTGGTCCAGGTCATCTTACACACACCATGTAGACACCCAGCTCAACTC